>CM039676.1:2732701-3332701 GCA_022496015.1 Hordeum marinum
AGCAATTTGGCCGATTCTGGCCCGTTAAGTGCACCATTACTCACCGTTTTGGGGTTTCGAAGTGATTTCCATAGTTGTTGGACCCCAAGGTGCGCTTACGTGTAGGTCATCAACACTCGCGGTTTTGGCCGACTCTGACCCGTTTCATGGACTATAACTCACTATTTTGGGGTCCCGGGTTGATTTCCACGATTGACGAACCCCGGGGTCCATTTACGTGTCGGTCATCAACACTCAAGGTTGTGGCCGATTCTGACCCGTTTCGTGGACAATTACTCACTGTTTTGGGGTCCCGGGAGTGATTTCCATGATTGACAAACACGGAGTGCGTTTACGTGGCGGTGATCAACACTAGCGGTTTTGGTAGATTCTGACCGTTTCGTGGACAATTACTCACTGTTTTGGGGTCTGGGGTGATTTCCATGATTGACGAACCCCGGGGTGCGTTTACGTGGGGGTCATCAACACTCGCGGTTTTGGCCAATTCTGACCCGTTTCGTGGACAATTACTCACTGTTTTGGGGTCCCGAGTTTGATTTCCACGATTGGACGAACCCGGGTGCGTGTACTGGCGTCCGTCATCAACACTCGCGGTTTGGCCGATTCTGGACCCATTTCGTGGACTAATTACTCATCCGTTTGGTGTCCCGAAGTGGTTTCCATGGTTGTTGAATCCCCAAGGTGCGTTTACAGTCCGTCGTCAATGGTTAGCAATTCTGGCGATTCTGGCCCGTTAAGTGCACCATTACTCACCGTTTTGGGGTTTCGAAGTGATTTCCATAGTTGTTAGACCCAAGTGCGCTTACGTGTCGGTCATCAACACTCCGCGGTTTTGGCCGACTCTGACCCGTTTCAGTGGACAATTACTCACTGTTTTGGGGTCCCGGGGTGATTTCCTTGATTGACAAACACCGGGGTGCGTTTACGTGGCGGTGATCAACACTAGCGGTTTGGCGATTCTGACCCGTTTCATGGACAATTATTCACTGTTTTGGGGTCCCGGGGTGATTTCCATGATTGACGAACCTCGGGGTGCGTTTACGTGGCGGTCATCAACACTCAGGTTTTGGCCGATTCTGACCCGTTTCGTGGACAATTACTCACTGTTTTGGGGTCCCGGGGTGATTTCCTGATTGACAAACACCGGGGTGCGTTTACGTGGCGGGTGATCAACACTAGCGGTTTTGGCCGATTCTGACCCCGTTTCATGGACAATTACTCGCTGTTTTGGGGTCCGGGGTGATTTCCATGATTGACGAACCCGGGGTGCGTTTACGTGGCGGTCATCGACACTCGCGGTTTTGGCCAATTCTGACCCGTTCGTGGACTATTACTCATCGTTTGGTGTCCCGAAGTGGTTTTCATGGTTGTTGAACCCCAAGGTGCGTTTACGTGTCCGTCGTCAATAGTGAGCAATTCTGGCCGATTCTAGCCCGTTAAGTGCACTATTACTCACCGTTTGGGGGTTTCGAAGCGATTTCCATAGTTGTTGGACCCCGAGGTGCGTTTACGTGTCGGTCATCGACACTAGCGGTTTTGGCCGATTCTGACCCGTTTCGTGGACTATTACTCACTGTTTTGGGGTCCCGAGGTGGTTTCCACGATTGACGAACCCCGAGGCGCGTTTATGTGTCCGTCATCAACACTAGCGGTTTTGGCCGATTCTGACCCATTTCGTGGACTATTACTCACCGTTGGGTGTCCCGAAGTGGTTTCCATGGTTGTTGAACCCCAAGGTGCGTTTACATGTCCGTCGTCAATGGTTAGCAATTCTGGCCGATTCTGGCCCGTTAAGTGCACCATTACTCACCGTTTTGGGGTTTCGAAGTGATTTCCATAGTTGTTGGACCCCAAGGTGCGCTTACGTGTAGGTCATTCAACACTCGCCAGGTTTTGGCCGACTCTGACCCGTTTCATGGACTATAACTCACTATTTTGGGGTCCCGGGTGATTTCCACGATTGACGAACCCGGGGTCCATTTACGTGTCGGTCATCAACACTCAAGGTTTGGCCGATTCTGACCCTTTCGTGGACAATTACTCACGTTGGGGTCCCGGAGTGATTTCCTGATTGACAAACACCGGAGTGCGTTTACGTGGCGGTGATCTGACCCGTTCGTGACAATACGCGTTTTGGGGTCCTGGGGCCATGATGACCGGGGCGTTCGTGGGGGTATACACCGCGGTTTGGCATCTGACGTTCTGGACAATTATCACTTGTTTTGGGGTCCCGGGTTGATTTCCATGATTGACGAACCCCGGGGTGTTTACGTGCGGTCATCAACACTCAAGGTTTTGGCCGATTCTGACCCGTTTCGTGGACAATTACTCACTGTTTTGGGTTCCCGGGGTGATTTCCATGATTGACAAACACCGGGGTGCGTTTACGTGGCGGTGATCAACACTAGCGGTTTTGGCAGATTCTGACCCGTTTCATGGACAATTACTCGCTGTTTTGGGGTCCTGGGGTGATTTCCATGATTGACGAACCCCGGGGTGCGTTTACGTGGCGGTCATCAACACTCGCGGTTTTGGCCAATTCTGACCCGTTTCGTGGACTATTACTCATCGTTTGGTGTCCCGAAGTGGTTTTCATGGTTGTTGAACCCCAAGGTGCGTTTACGTGTCCGTCGTCAATAGTGAGCAATTCTGGCCGTTTCTAGCCCGTTAAGTGCACTATTACTCACCGTTTGGGGGTTTCGAAGCGATTTCCATAGTTGTTGGACCCCGGGGTGCGTTTACGTGTCGGTCATCGACACTAGCGGTTTTGGCCGATTCTGACCCGTTTCGTGGACTATTACTCACTGTTTTGGGGTCCCGAGGTGGTTTCCACGATTGACGAACCCCGAGGCGCGTTTATGTGTCCGTCATCAACACTAGCGGTTTTGGCCGATTCTGACCCATTTCGTGGACTATTACTCACCGTTTGGTGTCCCGAAGTGGTTTCCATGGTTGTTGAACCCCAAGGTGCGTTTACATGTCCGTCGTCAATGGTTAGCAATTCTGGCCGATTCTGGCCCGTTAAGTGCACCATTACTCACCGTTTTGGGGTTTCGAAGTGATTTCCATAGTTGTTGGACCCCAAGGTGCGCTTACGTGTAGGTCATCAACACTCGCGGTTTTGGCCGACTCTGACCCGTTTCGTGGACTATAACTCACTATTTTGGGGTCCCGGGTTGATTTCCACGATTGACGAACCCCGGGGTCCATTTACGTGTCGGTCATCAACACTCAAGGTTTTGGCCGATTCTGACCCGTTTCGTAGACAATGACTCACTGTTTTGGGGTCCCGGAGTGATTTCCATGATTGACAAACACCGGAGTGCGTTTACGTGGCGGTGATCAACACTAGCGGTTTTGGTAGATTCTGACCCGTTTCGTGGACAATTACTCACTGTTTTGGGGTCCTGGGGTGATTTCCATGATTGACGAACCCCGGGGTGCGTTTACGTGGGGGTCATCAACACTCGCGGTGTTGGCCAATTCTGACCCGTTTCGTGGACAATTACTCACTGTTTTGGGGTCCCGAGTTGATTTCCACGATTGACGAACCCCGGGGTGCGTTTACGTGGCGGTCATCAACACTCGCGGTTTGGCCAATTCTGACCCGTTTCGTGGACAATTACTCATCGTTTGGTGTCCCGAAGTGGTTTCCATGGTTGTTGAACCCCAAGGTGCGTTTACATGTCCGTCGTCAATGGTTAGCAATTCCGGCCGATTCTGGCCCGTTAAGTGCACCATTACTCACCGTTTTGGGGTTTCGAAGTGATTCCATAGTTGTTAGACCCCAAGGTGCGCTTACGTGTCGGTCATCAACACTCGCGGTTTTGGCCGACTCTGACCCGTTTCATGGACAATTACTCACTGTTTTGGGGTCCCGGGGTGATTTCCTTGATTGACAAACACCGGGGTGCGTTTACGTGGCGGTGATCAACACTAGCGGTTTTGGCCGATTCTGACCCGTTTCATGGACAATTATTCACTGTTTTGGGGTCCCGGGGTGATTTCCATGATTGACGAACCCCGGGGTGCGTTTACGTGGCGGTCATCAACACTCAAGGTTTTGGCCGATTCTGACCCGTTTCGTGGACAATTACTCACTGTTTTGGGGTCCCGGGGTGATTTCCTTGATTGACAAACACCGGGGTGCATTTACGTGGCGGTGATCAACACTAGCGGTTTTGGCCGATTCTGACCCGTTTCATGGACAATTACTCACTGTTTTGGGGTCCCGGGGTGATTTCCATGATTGACGAACCCCGGGGTGCGTTTACCTGGCGGTCATCGACACTCGTGGTTTTGGCCAATTCTGACCCGTTTCGTGGACTATTACTCATCGTTTGGTGTCCCGAAGTGGTTTTCATGGTTGTTGAACCCCAAGGTGCGTTTACGTGTCCGTCGTCAATAGTGAGCAATTCTGGCCGATTCTAGCCCGTTAAGTGCACTATTACTCACCGTTTGGGGGTTTCGAAGCGATTTCCATAGTTGTTGGACCCCGAGGTGCGTTTACGTGTCGGTCATCGACACTAGCGGTTTTGGCCGATTCTGACCCGTTTCGTGGACTATTACTCACTGTTTTGGGGTCCCGAGGTGGTTTCCACAATTGACGAACCCCGAGGCGCGTTTATGTGTCCAGTCATCAACACTAGCGGTTTTGGCCGATTCTGACCCATTTCGTGGACTATTACTCACCGTTTGGTGTCCCGAAGTGGTTTCCATGGTTGTTGAACCCCAAGGTGCGTTTACATGTCCGTCGTCAATGGTTAGCAATTCTGGCCGATTCTGGCCCGTTAAGTGCACCATTACTCACCGTTTTGGGGTTTCGAAGTGATTTCCATAGTTGTTGGACCCCAAGGTGCGCTTACGTGTAGGTCATCAACACTCGCGGTTTTGGCCGACTCTGACCCGTTTCGTGGACTATAACTCACTATTTTGGGGTCCCGGATTGATTTCCACGATTGACGAACCCCGGGGTCCATTTACGTGTCGGTCATCAACACTCAAGGTTGTGGCCGATTCTGACCCGTTTCGTGGACAATTACTCACTGTTTTGGGGTCCCGGAGTGATTTCCATGATTGACAAACACCGGAGTGCGTTTACGTGGCGGTGATCAACACTAGCGGTTTTGGTAGATTCTGACCCGTTTCGTGGACAATTACTCACTGTTTTGGGGTCCTGGGGTGATTTCCATGATTGACGAACCCCGGGGTGCGTTTACGTGGGGGTCATCAACACTCGCGGTTTTGGCCAATTCTGACCCGTTTCGTGGACAATTACTCACTGTTTTGGGGTCCCGGGTTGATTTCCACGATTGACGAACCCCGGGGTGCGTTTACGTGGCGGTCATCAACACTCAAGGTTTTGGCCGATTCTGACCCGTTTCGTGGACAATTACTCACTGTTTTGGGGTCCCGGGGTGATTTCCTTGATTGACAAACACCGGGGTGCGTTTACGTGGCGGTGATCAACACTAGCGGTTTTGGCCGATTCTGACCCGTTTCATGGACAATTACTCACTGTTTTGGGGTCCCGGGGTGATTTCCATGATTGACGAACCCCGGGGTGCGTTTACGTGGCGGTCATCGACACTCGCGGTTTTGGCCAATTCTGACCCGTTTCGTGGACTATTACTCATCGTTTGGTGTCCCGAAGTGGTTTTCATGGTTGTTGAACCCCAAGGTGCGTTTACGTGTCCGTCGTCAATAGTGAGCAATTCTGGCCGTTTCTAGCCCGTTAAGTGCACTATTACTCACCGTTTGGGGGTTTCGAAGCGATTTCCATAGTTGTTGGACCCCGGGGTGCGTTTACGTGTCGGTCATCGACACTAGCGGTTTTGGCCGATTCTGACCCGTTTCGTGGACTATTACTCACTGTTTTGGGGTCCCGAGGTGGTTTCCACGATTGACGAACCCCGAGGCGCGTTTATGTGTCCGTCATCAACACTAGCGGGTTTGGCCGATTCTGACCCATTTCGTGGACTATTACTCACCGTTTGGTGTCCCGAAGTGGTTTCCATGGTTGTTGAACCCCAAGGTGCGTTTACATGTCCGTCGTCAATGGTTAGCAATTCTGGCCGATTCTGGCCCGTTAAGTGCACCATTACTCACCGTTTTGGGGTTTCGAAGTGATTTCCATAGTTGTTAGACCCCAAGGTGCGCTTACATGTCGGTCATCAACACTCGCGGTTTTGGCCGACTCTGACCCGTTTCGTGGACTATAACTCACCGTTTGGTGTCCCGAAGTGGTTTCCATAGTTGTTGGACCCAAGTTGTGCTTACGTGTCGGTCATCAACACTCACGGTTTTGGCCGACTCTGACCCGTTTCGTGGACTATAACTCACTATTTTGGGGTCCCGGGTTGATTTCCACGATTGACGAACCCCGGGGTCCATTTACGTGTCGGTCATCAACACTCAAGGTTTTGGCCGATTCTGACCCGTTTCGTGGACAATTACTCACTGTTTTGGGGTCCCGGAGTGATTTCCATGATTGACAAACACCGGAGTGCGTTTACGTGGCGGTGATCAACACTAGCGGTTTTGGTAGATTCTGACCCGTTTCGTGGACAATTACTCACTGTTTTGGGGTCCTGGGGTGATTTCCATGATTGACGAACCCCGGGGTGCGTTTACGTGGGGGTCATCAACACTCGCGGTTTTGGCCAATTCTGACCCGTTTCGTGGACAATTACTCACTGTTTTGGGGTCCCGAGTTGATTTCCACGATTGACGAACCCCGGGGTGCGTTTACGTGGCGGTCATCAACACTCGCGGTTTGGCCAATTCTGACCCGTTTCGTGGACAATTACTCATCGTTTGGTGTCCCGAAGTGGTTTCCATGGTTGTTGAACCCCAAGGTGCGTTTACATGTCCGTCGTCAATGGTTAGCAATTCCGGCCGATTCTGGCCCGTTAAGTGCACCATTACTCACCGTTTTGGGGTTTCGAAGTGATTTCCATAGTTGTTAGACCCCAAGGTGCGCTTACGTGTCGGTCATCAACACTCGCGGTTTTGGCCGACTCTGACCCGTTTCATGGACAATTACTCACTGTTTTGGGGTCCCGGGGTGATTTCCTTGATTGACAAACACCGGGGTGCGTTTACGTGGCGGTGATCAACACTAGCGGTTTTGGCCGATTCTGACCCGTTTCATGGACAATTATTCACTGTTTTGGGGTCCCGGGGTGATTTCCATGATTGACGAACCCCGGGGTGCGTTTACGTGGCGGTCATCAACACTCAAGGTTTTGGCCGATTCTGACCCGTTTCGTGGACAATTACTCACTGTTTTGGGGTCCCGGGGTGATTTCCTTGATTGACAAACACCGGGGTGCATTTACGTGGCGGTGATCAACACTAGCGGTTTTGGCCGATTCTGACCCGTTTCATGGACAATTACTCACTGTTTTGGGGTCCCGGGGTGATTTCCATGATTGACGAACCCCGGGGTGCGTTTACCTGGCGGTCATCGACACTCGTGGTTTTGGCCAATTCTGACCCGTTTCGTGGACTATTACTCATCGTTTGGTGTCCCGAAGTGGTTTTCATGGTTGTTGAACCCCAAGGTGCGTTTACGTGTCCGTCGTCAATAGTGAGCAATTCTGGCCGATTCTAGCCCGTTAAGTGCACTATTACTCACCGTTTGGGGGTTTCGAAGCGATTTCCATAGTTGTTGGACCCCGAGGTGCGTTTACGTGTCGGTCATCGACACTAGCGGTTTTGGCCGATTCTGACCCGTTTCGTGGACTATTACTCACTGTTTTGGGGTCCCGAGGTGGTTTCCACAATTGACGAACCCCGAGGCGCGTTTATGTGTCCGTCATCAACACTAGCGGTTTTGGCCGATTCTGACCCATTTCGTGGACTATTACTCACCGTTTGGTGTCCCGAAGTGGTTTCCATGGTTGTTGAACCCCAAGGTGCGTTTACATGTCCGTCGTCAATGGTTAGCAATTCTGGCCGATTCTGGCCCGTTAAGTGCACCATTACTCACCGTTTTGGGGTTTCGAAGTGATTTCCATAGTTGTTGGACCCCAAGGTGCGCTTACGTGTAGGTCATCAACACTCGCGGTTTTGGCCGACTCTGACCCGTTTCGTGGACTATAACTCACTATTTTGGGGTCCCGGATTGATTTCCACGATTGACGAACCCCGGGGTCCATTTACGTGTCGGTCATCAACACTCAAGGTTGTGGCCGATTCTGACCCGTTTCGTGGACAATTACTCACTGTTTTGGGGTCCCGGAGTGATTTCCATGATTGACAAACACCGGAGTGCGTTTACGTGGCGGTGATCAACACTAGCGGTTTTGGTAGATTCTGACCCGTTTCGTGGACAATTACTCACTGTTTTGGGGTCCTGGGGTGATTTCCATGATTGACGAACCCCGGGGGTGCGTTTACGTGGGGGTCATCAACACTCGCGGTTTTGGCCAATTCTGACCCGTTTCGTGGACAATTACTCACTGTTTTGGGGTCCCGGGTTGATTTCCACGATTGACGAACCCCGGGGTGCGTTTACGTGGCGGTCATCAACACTCAAGGTTTTGGCCGATTCTGACCCGTTTCGTGGACAATTACTCACTGTTTTGGGGTCCCGGGGTGATTTCCTTGATTGACAAACACCGGGGTGCGTTTACGTGGCGGTGATCAACACTAGCGGTTTTGGCCGATTCTGACCCGTTTCATGGACAATTACTCACTGTTTTGGGGTCCCGGGGTGATTTCCATGATTGACGAACCCCGGGGTGCGTTTACGTGGCGGTCATCGACACTCGCGGTTTTGGCCAATTCTGACCCGTTTCGTGGACTATTACTCATCGTTTGGTGTCCCGAAGTGGTTTTCATGGTTGTTGAACCCCAAGGTGCGTTTACGTGTCCGTCGTCAATAGTGAGCAATTCTGGCCGTTTCTAGCCCGTTAAGTGCACTATTACTCACCGTTTGGGGGTTTCGAAGCGATTTCCATAGTTGTTGGACCCCGGGGTGCGTTTACGTGTCGGTCATCGACACTAGCGGTTTTGGCCGATTCTGACCCGTTTCGTGGACTATTACTCACTGTTTTGGGGTCCCGAGGTGGTTTCCACGATTGACGAACCCCGAGGCGCGTTTATGTGTCCGTCATCAACACTAGCGGGTTTGGCCGATTCTGACCCATTTCGTGGACTATTACTCACCGTTTGGTGTCCCGAAGTGGTTTCCATGGTTGTTGAACCCCAAGGTGCGTTTACATGTCCGTCGTCAATGGTTAGCAATTCTGGCCGATTCTGGCCCGTTAAGTGCACCATTACTCACCGTTTTGGGGTTTCGAAGTGATTTCCATAGTTGTTAGACCCCAAGGTGCGCTTACATGTCGGTCATCAACACTCGCGGTTTTGGCCGACTCTGACCCGTTTCGTGGACTATAACTCACCGTTTGGTGTCCCGAAGTGGTTTCCATAGTTATTGGACCCAAGTTGTGCTTACGTGTCGGTCATCAACAGTCACGGTTCTGGCCGACTCTGACCCGTTTCGTGGACTATAACTCACTATTTTGGGGTCCCGGGTTGATTTCCACGATTGACGAACCCCGGGGTCCATTTACGTGTCGGTCATCAACACTCAAGGTTTTGGCCGATTCTGACCCGTTTCGTGGACAATTACTCACTGTTTTGGGGTCCCGGAGTGATTTCCATGATTGACAAACACCGGAGTGCGTTTACGTGGCGGTGATCAACACTAGCGGTTTTGGTAGATTCTGACCCGTTTCGTGGACAATTACTCACTGTTTTGGGGTCCTGGGGTGATTTCCATGATTGACGAACCCCGGGGTGCGTTTACGTGGGGGTCATCAACACTCGCGGTTTTGGCCAATTCTGACCCGTTTCGTGGACAATTACTCACTGTTTTGGGGTCCCGAGTTGATTTCCACGATTGACGAACCCCGGGGTGCGTTTACGTGGCGGTCATCAACACTCGCGGTTTGGCCAATTCTGACCCGTTTCGTGGACAATTACTCATCGTTTGGTGTCCCGAAGTGGTTTCCATGGTTGTTGAACCCCAAGGTGCGTTTACATGTCCGTCGTCAATGGTTAGCAATTCCGGCCGATTCTGGCCCGTTAAGTGCACCATTACTCACCGTTTTGGGGTTTCGAAGTGATTTCCATAGTTGTTAGACCCCAAGGTGCGCTTACGTGTCGGTCATCAACACTCGCGGTTTTGGCCGACTCTGACCCGTTTCATGGACAATTACTCACTGTTTTGGGGTCCCGGGGTGATTTCCTTGATTGACAAACACCGGGGTGCGTTTACGTGGCGGTGATCAACACTAGCGGTTTTGGCCGATTCTGACCCGTTTCATGGACAATTATTCACTGTTTTGGGGTCCCGGGGTGATTTCCATGATTGACGAACCCCGGGGTGCGTTTACGTGGCGGTCATCCACACTCAAGGTTTTGGCCGATTCTGACCCGTTTCGTGGACAATTACTCACTGTTTTGGGGTCCCGGGGTGATTTCCTTGATTGACAAACACCGGGGTGCATTTACGTGGCGGTGATCAACACTAGCGGTTTTGGCCGATTCTGACCCGTTTCATGGACAATTACTCACTGTTTTGGGGTCCCGGGGTGATTTCCATGATTGACGAACCCCGGGGTGCGTTTACCTGGCGGTCATCGACACTCGTGGTTTTGGCCAATTCTGACCCGTTTCGTGGACTATTACTCATCGTTTGGTGTCCCGAAGTGGTTTTCATGGTTGTTGAACCCCAAGGTGCGTTTACGTGTCCGTCGTCAATAGTGAGCAATTCTGGCCGATTCTAGCCCGTTAAGTGCACTATTACTCACCGTTTGGGGGTTTCGAAGCGATTTCCATAGTTGTTGGACCCCGAGGTGCGTTTACGTGTCGGTCATCGACACTAGCGGTTTTGGCCGATTCTGACCCGTTTCGTGGACTATAACTCACTATTTTGGGGTCCCGGATTGATTTCCACGATTGACGAACCCCGGGGTCCATTTACGTGTCGGTCATCAACACTCAAGGTTGTGGCCGATTCTGACCCGTTTCGTGGACAATTACTCACTGTTTTGGGGTCCCGGAGTGATTTCCATGATTGACAAACACCGGAGTGCGTTTACGTGGCGGTGATCAACACTAGCGGTTTTGGTAGATTCTGACCCGTTTCGTGGACAATTACTCACTGTTTTGGGGTCCTGGGGTGATTTCCATGATTGACGAACCCCGGGGTGCGTTTACGTGGGGGTCATCAACACTCGCGGTTTTGGCCAATTCTGACCCGTTTCGTGGACAATTACTCACTGTTTTGGGGTCCCGAGTTGATTTCCACGATTGACGAACCCCGGGGTGCGTTTACGTGGCGGTCATCAACACTCGCGGTTTGGCCAATTCTGACCCGTTTCGTGGACAATTACTCATCGTTTGGTGTCCCGAAGTGGTTTCCATGGTTGTTGAACCCCAAGGTGCGTTTACATGTCCGTCGTCAATGGTTAGCAATTCCGGCCGATTCTGGCCCGTTAAGTGCACCATTACTCACCGTTTTGGGGTTTCGAAGTGATTTCCATAGTTGTTAGACCCCAAGGTGCGCTTACGTGTCGGTCATCAACACTCGCGGTTTTGGCCGACTCTGACCCGTTTCATGGACAATTACTCACTGTTTTGGGGTCCCGGGGTGATTTCCTTGATTGACAAACACCGGGGTGCGTTTACGTGGCGGTGATCAACACTAGCGGTTTTGGCCGATTCTGACCCGTTTCATGGACAATTATTCACTGTTTTGGGGTCCCGGGGTGATTTCCATGATTGACGAACCCCGGGGTGCGTTTACGTGGCGGTCATCAACACTCAAGGTTTTGGCCGATTCTGACCCGTTTCGTGGACAATTACTCACTGTTTTGGGGTCCCGGGGTGATTTCCTTGATTGACAAACACCGGGGTGCATTTACGTGGCGGTGATCAACACTAGCGGTTTTGGCCGATTCTGACCCGTTTCATGGACAATTACTCACTGTTTTGGGGTCCCGGGGTGATTTCCATGATTGACGAACCCCGGGGTGCGTTTACCTGGCGGTCATCGACACTCGTGGTTTTGGCCAATTCTGACCCGTTTCGTGGACTATTACTCATCGTTTGGTGTCCCGAAGTGGTTTTCATGGTTGTTGAACCCCAAGGTGCGTTTACGTGTCCGTCGTCAATAGTGAGCAATTCTGGCCGATTCTAGCCCGTTAAGTGCACTATTACTCACCGTTTGGGGGTTTCGAAGCGATTTCCATAGTTGTTGGACCCCGAGGTGCGTTTACGTGTCGGTCATCGACACTAGCGGTTTTGGCCGATTCTGACCCGTTTCGTGGACTATTACTCACTGTTTTGGGGTCCCGAGGTGGTTTCCACAATTGACGAACCCCGAGGCGCGTTTATGTGTCCGTCATCAACACTAGCGGTTTTGGCCGATTCTGACCCATTTCGTGGACTATTACTCACCGTTTGGTGTCCCGAAGTGGTTTCCATGGTTGTTGAACCCCAAGGTGCGTTTACATGTCCGTCGTCAATGGTTAGCAATTCTGGCCGATTCTGGCCCGTTAAGTGCACCATTACTCACCGTTTTGGGGTTTCGAAGTGATTTCCATAGTTGTTGGACCCCAAGGTGCGCTTACGTGTAGGTCATCAACACTCGCGGTTTTGGCCGACTCTGACCCGTTTCGTGGACTATAACTCACTATTTTGGGGTCCCGGATTGATTTCCACGATTGACGAACCCCGGGGTCCATTTACGTGTCGGTCATCAACACTCAAGGTTGTGGCCGATTCTGACCCGTTTCGTGGACAATTACTCACTGTTTTGGGGTCCCGGAGTGATTTCCATGATTGACAAACACCGGAGTGCGTTTACGTGGCGGTGATCAACACTAGCGGTTTTGGTAGATTCTGACCCGTTTCGTGGACAATTACTCACTGTTTTGGGGTCCTGGGGTGATTTCCATGATTGACGAACCCCGGGGTGCGTTTACGTGGGGGTCATCAACACTCGCGGTTTTGGCCAATTCTGACCCGTTTCGTGGACAATTACTCACTGTTTTGGGGTCCCGGGTTGATTTCCACGATTGACGAACCCCGGGGTGCGTTTACGTGGCGGTCATCAACACTCAAGGTTTTGGCCGATTCTGACCCGTTTCGTGGACAATTACTCACTGTTTTGGGGTCCCGGGGTGATTTCCTTGATTGACAAACACCGGGGTGCGTTTACGTGGCGGTGATCAACACTAGCGGTTTTGGCCGATTCTGACCCGTTTCATGGACAATTACTCACTGTTTTGGGGTCCCGGGGTGATTTCCATGATTGACGAACCCCGGGGTGCGTTTACGTGGCGGTCATCGACACTCGCGGTTTTGGCCAATTCTGACCCGTTTCGTGGACTATTACTCATCGTTTGGTGTCCCGAAGTGGTTTTCATGGTTGTTGAACCCCAAGGTGCGTTTACGTGTCCGTCGTCAATAGTGAGCAATTCTGGCCGTTTCTAGCCCGTTAAGTGCACTATTACTCACCGTTTGGGGGTTTCGAAGCGATTTCCATAGTTGTTGGACCCCGGGGTGCGTTTACGTGTCGGTCATCGACACTAGCGGTTTTGGCCGATTCTGACCCGTTTCGTGGACTATTACTCACTGTTTTGGGGTCCCGAGGTGGTTTCCACGATTGACGAACCCCGAGGCGCGTTTATGTGTCCGTCATCAACACTAGCGGGTTTGGCCGATTCTGACCCATTTCGTGGACTATTACTCACCGTTTGGTGTCCCGAAGTGGTTTCCATGGTTGTTGAACCCCAAGGTGCGTTTACATGTCCGTCGTCAATGGTTAGCAATTCTGGCCGATTCTGGCCCGTTAAGTGCACCATTACTCACCGTTTTGGGGTTTCGAAGTGATTTCCATAGTTGTTAGACCCCAAGGTGCGCTTACATGTCGGTCATCAACACTCGCGGTTTTGGCCGACTCTGACCCGTTTCGTGGACTATAACTCACCGTTTGGTGTCCCGAAGTGGTTTCCATAGTTATTGGACCCAAGTTGTGCTTACGTGTCGGTCATCAACACTCACGGTTCTGGCCGACTCTGACCCGTTTCGTGGACTATAACTCACTATTTTGGGGTCCCGGGTTGATTTCCACGATTGACGAACCCCGGGGTCCATTTACGTGTCGGTCATCAACACTCAAGGTTTTGGCCGATTCTGACCCGTTTCGTGGACAATTACTCACTGTTTTGGGGTCCCGGAGTGATTTCCATGATTGACAAACACCGGAGTGCGTTTACGTGGCGGTGATCAACACTAGCGGTTTTGGTAGATTCTGACCCGTTTCGTGGACAATTACTCACTGTTTTGGGGTCCTGGGGTGATTTCCATGATTGACGAACCCCGGGGTGCGTTTACGTGGGGGTCATCAACACTCGCGGTTTTGGCCAATTCTGACCCGTTTCGTGGACAATTACTCACTGTTTTGGGGTCCCGAGTTGATTTCCACGATTGACGAACCCCGGGGTGCGTTTACGTGGCGGTCATCAACACTCGCGGTTTGGCCAATTCTGACCCGTTTCGTGGACAATTACTCATCGTTTGGTGTCCCGAAGTGGTTTCCATGGTTGTTGAACCCCAAGGTGCGTTTACATGTCCGTCGTCAATGGTTAGCAATTCCGGCCGATTCTGGCCCGTTAAGTGCACCATTACTCACCGTTTTGGGGTTTCGAAGTGATTTCCATAGTTGTTAGACCCCAAGGTGCGCTTACGTGTCGGTCATCAACACTCGCGGTTTTGGCCGACTCTGACCCGTTTCATGGACAATTACTCACTGTTTTGGGGTCCCGGGGGTGATTTCCTTGATTGACAAACACCGGGGTGCGTTTACGTGGCGGTGATCAACACTAGCGGTTTTGGCCGATTCTGACCCGTTTCATGGACAATTATTCACTGTTTTGGGGTCCCGGGGTGATTTCCATGATTGACGAACCCCGGGGTGCGTTTACGTGGCGGTCATCAACACTCAAGGTTTTGGCCGATTCTGACCCGTTTCGTGGACAATTACTCACTGTTTTGGGGTCCCGGGGTGATTTCCTTGATTGACAAACACCGGGGTGCATTTACGTGGCGGTGATCAACACTAGCGGTTTTGGCCGATTCTGACCCGTTTCATGGACAATTACTCACTGTTTTGGGGTCCCGGGGTGATTTCCATGATTGACGAACCCCGGGGTGCGTTTACCTGGCGGTCATCGACACTCGTGGTTTTGGCCAATTCTGACCCGTTTCGTGGACTATTACTCATCGTTTGGTGTCCCGAAGTGGTTTTCATGGTTGTTGAACCCCAAGGTGCGTTTACGTGTCCGTCGTCAATAGTGAGCAATTCTGGCCGATTCTAGCCCGTTAAGTGCACTATTACTCACCGTTTGGGGGTTTCGAAGCGATTTCCATAGTTGTTGGACCCCGAGGTGCGTTTACGTGTCGGTCATCGACACTAGCGGTTTTGGCCGATTCTGACCCGTTTCGTGGACTATTACTCACTGTTTTGGGGTCCCGAGGTGGTTTCCACAATTGACGAACCCCGAGGCGCGTTTATGTGTCCGTCATCAACACTAGCGGTTTTGGCCGATTCTGACCCATTTCGTGGACTATTACTCACCGTTTGGTGTCCCGAAGTGGTTTCCATGGTTGTTGAACCCCAAGGTGCGTTTACATGTCCGTCGTCAATGGTTAGCAATTCTGGCCGATTCTGGCCCGTTAAGTGCACCATTACTCACCGTTTTGGGGTTTCGAAGTGATTTCCATAGTTGTTGGACCCCAAGGTGCGCTTACGTGTAGGTCATCAACACTCGCGGTTTTGGCCGACTCTGACCCGTTTCGTGGACTATAACTCACTATTTTGGGGTCCCGGATTGATTTCCACGATTGACGAACCCCGGGGTCCATTTACGTGTCGGTCATCAACACTCAAGGTTGTGGCCGATTCTGACCCGTTTCGTGGACAATTACTCACTGTTTTGGGGTCCCGGAGTGATTTCCATGATTGACAAACACCGGAGTGCGTTTACGTGGCGGTGATCAACACTAGCGGTTTTGGTAGATTCTGACCCGTTTCGTGGACAATTACTCACTGTTTTGGGGTCCTGGGGTGATTTCCATGATTGACGAACCCCGGGGTGCGTTTACGTGGGGGTCATCAACACTCGCGGTTTTGGCCAATTCTGACCCGTTTCGTGGACAATTACTCACTGTTTTGGGGTCCCGGGTTGATTTCCACGATTGACGAACCCCGGGGTGCGTTTACGTGGCGGTCATCAACACTCAAGGTTTTGGCCGATTCTGACCCGTTTCGTGGACAATTACTCACTGTTTTGGGGTCCCGGGGTGATTTCCTTGATTGACAAACACCGGGGTGCGTTTACGTGGCGGTGATCAACACTAGCGGTTTTGGCCGATTCTGACCCGTTTCATGGACAATTACTCACTGTTTTGGGGTCCCGGGGTGATTTCCATGATTGACGAACCCCGGGGTGCGTTTACGTGGCGGTCATCGACACTCGCGGTTTTGGCCAATTCTGACCCGTTTCGTGGACTATTACTCATCGTTTGGTGTCCCGAAGTGGTTTTCATGGTTGTTGAACCCCAAGGTGCGTTTACGTGTCCGTCGTCAATAGTGAGCAATTCTGGCCGTTTCTAGCCCGTTAAGTGCACTATTACTCACCGTTTGGGGGTTTCGAAGCGATTTCCATAGTTGTTGGACCCCGGGGTGCGTTTACGTGTCGGTCATCGACACTAGCGGTTTTGGCCGATTCTGACCCGTTTCGTGGACTATTACTCACTGTTTTGGGGTCCCGAGGTGGTTTCCACGATTGACGAACCCCGAGGCGCGTTTATGTGTCCGTCATCAACACTAGCGGGTTTGGCCGATTCTGACCCATTTCGTGGACTATTACTCACCGTTTGGTGTCCCGAAGTGGTTTCCATGGTTGTTGAACCCCAAGGTGCGTTTACATGTCCGTCGTCAATGGTTAGCAATTCTGGCCGATTCTGGCCCGTTAAGTGCACCATTACTCACCGTTTTGGGGTTTCGAAGTGATTTCCATAGTTGTTAGACCCCAAGGTGCGCTTACATGTCGGTCATCAACACTCGCGGTTTTGGCCGACTCTGACCCGTTTCGTGGACTATAACTCACCGTTTGGTGTCCCGAAGTGGTTTCCATAGTTATTGGACCCAAGTTGTGCTTACGTGTCGGTCATCAACAGTCACGGTTCTGGCCGACTCTGACCCGTTTCGTGGACTATAACTCACTATTTTGGGGTCCCGGGTTGATTTCCACGATTGACGAACCCCGGGGTCCATTTACGTGTCGGTCATCAACACTCAAGGTTTTGGCCGATTCTGACCCGTTTCGTGGACAATTACTCACTGTTTTGGGGTCCCGGAGTGATTTCCATGATTGACAAACACCGGAGTGCGTTTACGTGGCGGTGATCAACACTAGCGGTTTTGGTAGATTCTGACCCGTTTCGTGGACAATTACTCACTGTTTTGGGGTCCTGGGGTGATTTCCATGATTGACGAACCCCGGGGTGCGTTTACGTGGGGGTCATCAACACTCGCGGTTTTGGCCAATTCTGACCCGTTTCGTGGACAATTACTCACTGTTTTGGGGTCCCGAGTTGATTTCCACGATTGACGAACCCCGGGGTGCGTTTACGTGGCGGTCATCAACACTCGCGGTTTTGGCCAATTCTGACCCGTTTCGTGGACAATTACTCACTGTTTTGGGGTCCCGGGTTGATTTCCACGATTGACGAACCCCGGGGTGCGTTTACGTGGCGGTCATCAACACTCAAGGTTTTGGCCGATTCTGACCCGTTTCGTGGACAATTACTCACTGTTTTGGGGTCCCGGGGTGATTTCCTTGATTGACAAACACCGGGGTGCGTTTACGTGGCGGTGATCAACACTAGCGGTTTTGGCCGATTCTGACCCGTTTCGTGGACTATAACTCACTATTTTGGGGTCCCGGATTGATTTCCACGATTGACGAACCCCGGGGTCCATTTACGTGTCGGTCATCAACACTCAAGGTTGTGGCCGATTCTGACCCGTTTCGTGGACAATTACTCACTGTTTTGGGGTCCCGGAGTGATTTCCATGATTGACAAACACCGGAGTGCGTTTACGTGGCGGTGATCAACACTAGCGGTTTTGGTAGATTCTGACCCGTTTCGTGGACAATTACTCACTGTTTTGGGGTCCTGGGGTGATTTCCATGATTGACGAACCCCGGGGTGCGTTTACGTGGGGGTCATCAACACTCGCGGTTTTGGCCAATTCTGACCCGTTTCGTGGACAATTACTCACTGTTTTGGGGGTCCCGGGTTGATTTCCACGATTGACGAACCCCGGGGTGCGTTTACGTGGCGGTCATCAACACTCAAGGTTTTGGCCGATTCTGACCCGTTTCGTGGACAATTACTCACTGTTTTGGGGTCCCGGGGTGATTTCCTTGATTGACAAACACCGGGGTGCGTTTACGTGGCGGTGATCAACACTAGCGGTTTTGGCCGATTCTGACCCGTTTCATGGACAATTACTCACTGTTTTGGGGTCCCGGGGTGATTTCCATGATTGACGAACCCCGGGGTGCGTTTACGTGGCGGTCATCGACACTCGCGGTTTTGGCCAATTCTGACCCGTTTCGTGGACTATTACTCATCGTTTGGTGTCCCGAAGTGGTTTTCATGGTTGTTGAACCCCAAGGTGCGTTTACGTGTCCGTCGTCAATAGTGAGCAATTCTGGCCGTTTCTAGCCCGTTAAGTGCACTATTACTCACCGTTTGGGGGTTTCGAAGCGATTTCCATAGTTGTTGGACCCCGGGGTGCGTTTACGTGTCGGTCATCGACACTAGCGGTTTTGGCCGATTCTGACCCGTTTCGTGGACTATTACTCACTGTTTTGGGGTCCCGAGGTGGTTTCCACGATTGACGAACCCCGAGGCGCGTTTATGTGTCCGTCATCAACACTAGCGGGTTTGGCCGATTCTGACCCATTTCGTGGACTATTACTCACCGTTTGGTGTCCCGAAGTGGTTTCCATGGTTGTTGAACCCCAAGGTGCGTTTACATGTCCGTCGTCAATGGTTAGCAATTCTGGCCGATTCTGGCCCGTTAAGTGCACCATTACTCACCGTTTTGGGGTTTCGAAGTGATTTCCATAGTTGTTAGACCCCAAGGTGCGCTTACATGTCGGTCATCAACACTCGCGGTTTTGGCCGACTCTGACCCGTTTCGTGGACTATAACTCACTATTTTGGGGTCCCGGGTTGATTTCCACGATTGACGAACCCCGGGGTCCATTTACGTGTCGGTCATCAACACTCAAGGTTTTGGCCGATTCTGACCCGTTTCGTGGACAATTACTCACTGTTTTGGCGTCCCGGAGTGATTTCCATGATTGACAAACACCGGAGTGCGTTTACGTGGCGGTGATCAACACTAGCGGTTTTGGTAGATTCTGACCCGTTTCGTGGACAATTACTCACTGTTTTGGGGTCCTGGGGTGATTTCCATGATTGACGAACCCCGGGGTGCGTTTACGTGGGGGTCATCAACACTCGCGGTTTTGGCCAATTCTGACCCGTTTCGTGGACAATTACTCACTGTTTTGGGGTCCCGAGTTGATTTCCACGATTGACGAACCCCGGGGTGCGTTTACGTGGCGGTCATCAACACTCGCGGTTTGGCCAATTCTGACCCGTTTCGTGGACAATTACTCATCGTTTGGTGTCCCGAAGTGGTTTCCATGGTTGTTGAACCCCAAGGTGCGTTTACATGTCCGTCGTCAATGGTTAGCAATTCCGGCCGATTCTGGCCCGTTAAGTGCACCATTACTCACCGTTTTGGGGTTTCGAAGTGATTTCCATAGTTGTTAGACCCCAAGGTGCGCTTACGTGTCGGTCATCAACACTCGCGGTTTTGGCCGACTCTGACCCGTTTCATGGACAATTACTCACTGTTTTGGGGTCCCGGGGTGATTTCCTTGATTGACAAACACCGGGGTGCGTTTACGTGGCGGTGATCAACACTAGCGGTTTTGGCCGATTCTGACCCGTTTCATGGACAATTATTCACTGTTTTGGGGTCCCGGGGTGATTTCCATGATTGACGAACCCCGGGGTGCGTTTACGTGGCGGTCATCCACACTCAAGGTTTTGGCCGATTCTGACCCGTTTCGTGGACAATTACTCACTGTTTTGGGGTCCCGGGGTGATTTCCTTGATTGACAAACACCGGGGTGCATTTACGTGGCGGTGATCAACACTAGCGGTTTTGGCCGATTCTGACCCGTTTCATGGACAATTACTCACTGTTTTGGGGTCCCGGGGTGATTTCCATGATTGACGAACCCCGGGGTGCGTTTACCTGGCGGTCATCGACACTCGTGGTTTTGGCCAATTCTGACCCGTTTCGTGGACTATTACTCATCGTTTGGTGTCCCGAAGTGGTTTTCATGGTTGTTGAACCCCAAGGTGCGTTTACGTGTCCGTCGTCAATAGTGAGCAATTCTGGCCGATTCTAGCCCGTTAAGTGCACTATTACTCACCGTTTGGGGGTTTCGAAGCGATTTCCATAGTTGTTGGACCCCGAGGTGCGTTTACGTGTCGGTCATCGACACTAGCGGTTTTGGCCGATTCTGACCCGTTTCGTGGACTATAACTCACTATTTTGGGGTCCCGGATTGATTTCCACGATTGACGAACCCCGGGGTCCATTTACGTGTCGGTCATCAACACTCAAGGTTGTGGCCGATTCTGACCCGTTTCGTGGACAATTACTCACTGTTTTGGGGTCCCGGAGTGATTTCCATGATTGACAAACACCGGAGTGCGTTTACGTGGCGGTGATCAACACTAGCGGTTTTGGTAGATTCTGACCCGTTTCGTGGACAATTACTCACTGTTTTGGGGTCCTGGGGTGATTTCCATGATTGACGAACCCCGGGGTGCGTTTACGTGGGGGTCATCAACACTCGCGGTTTTGGCCAATTCTGACCCGTTTCGTGGACAATTACTCACTGTTTTGGGGTCCCGGGTTGATTTCCACGATTGACGAACCCCGGGGTGCGTTTACGTGGCGGTCATCAACACTCAAGGTTTTGGCCGATTCTGACCCGTTTCGTGGACAATTACTCACTGTTTTGGGGTCCCGGGGTGATTTCCTTGATTGACAAACACCGGGGTGCGTTTACGTGGCGGTGATCAACACTAGCGGTTTTGGCCGATTCTGACCCGTTTCATGGACAATTACTCACTGTTTTGGGGTCCCGGGGTGATTTCCATGATTGACGAACCCCGGGGTGCGTTTACGTGGCGGTCATCGACACTCGCGGTTTTGGCCAATTCTGACCCGTTTCGTGGACTATTACTCATCGTTTGGTGTCCCGAAGTGGTTTTCATGGTTGTTGAACCCCAAGGTGCGTTTACGTGTCCGTCGTCAATAGTGAGCAATTCTGGCCGTTTCTAGCCCGTTAAGTGCACTATTACTCACCGTTTGGGGGTTTCGAAGCGATTTCCATAGTTGTTGGACCCCGGGGTGCGTTTACGTGTCGGTCATCGACACTAGCGGTTTTGGCCGATTCTGACCCGTTTCGTGGACTATTACTCACTGTTTTGGGGTCCCGAGGTGGTTTCCACGATTGACGAACCCCGAGGCGCGTTTATGTGTCCGTCATCAACACTAGCGGGTTTGGCCGATTCTGACCCATTTCGTGGACTATTACTCACCGTTTGGTGTCCCGAAGTGGTTTCCATGGTTGTTGAACCCCAAGGTGCGTTTACATGTCCGTCGTCAATGGTTAGCAATTCTGGCCGATTCTGGCCCGTTAAGTGCACCATTACTCACCGTTTTGGGGTTTCGAAGTGATTTCCATAGTTGTTAGACCCCAAGGTGCGCTTACATGTCGGTCATCAACACTCGCGGTTTTGGCCGACTCTGACCCGTTTCGTGGACTATAACTCACCGTTTGGTGTCCCGAAGTGGTTTCCATAGTTGTTGGACCCAAGTTGTGCTTACGTGTCGGTCATCAACACTCACGGTTTTGGCCGACTCTGACCCGTTTCGTGGACTATAACTCACTATTTTGGGGTCCCGGGTTGATTTCCACGATTGACGAACCCCGGGGTCCATTTACGTGTCGGTCATCAACACTCAAGGTTTTGGCCGATTCTGACCCGTTTCGTGGACAATTACTCACTGTTTTGGGGTCCCGGAGTGATTTCCATGATTGACAAACACCGGAGTGCGTTTACGTGGCGGTGATCAACACTAGCGGTTTTGGTAGATTCTGACCCGTTTCGTGGACAATTACTCACTGTTTTGGGGTCCTGGGGTGATTTCCATGATTGACGAACCCCGGGGTGCGTTTACGTGGGGGTCATCAACACTCGCGGTTTGGCCAATTCTGACCCGTTTCGTGGACAATTACTCACTGTTTTGGGGTCCCGAGTTGATTTCCACGATTGACGAACCCCGGGGTGCGTTTACGTGGCGGTCATCAACACTCGCGGTTTGGCCAATTCTGACCCGTTTCGTGGACAATTACTCATCGTTTGGTGTCCCGAAGTGGTTTCCATGGTTGTTGAACCCCAAGGTGCGTTTACATGTCCGTCGTCAATGGTTAGCAATTCCGGCCGATTCTGGCCCGTTAAGTGCACCATTACTCACCGTTTTGGGGTTTCGAAGTGATTTCCATAGTTGTTAGACCCCAAGGTGCGCTTACGTGTCGGTCATCAACACTCGCGGTTTTGGCCGACTCTGACCCGTTTCATGGACAATTACTCACTGTTTTGGGGTCCCGGGGTGATTTCCTTGATTGACAAACACCGGGGTGCGTTTACGTGGCGGTGATCAACACTAGCGGTTTTGGCCGATTCTGACCCGTTTCATGGACAATTATTCACTGTTTTGGGGTCCCGGGGTGATTTCCATGATTGACGAACCCCGGGGTGCGTTTACGTGGCGGTCATCCACACTCAAGGTTTTGGCCGATTCTGACCCGTTTCGTGGACAATTACTCACTGTTTTGGGGTCCCGGGGTGATTTCCTTGATTGACAAACACCGGGGTGCATTTACGTGGCGGTGATCAACACTAGCGGTTTTGGCCGATTCTGACCCGTTTCATGGACAATTACTCACTGTTTTGGGGTCCCGGGGTGATTTCCATGATTGACGAACCCCGGGGTGCGTTTACCTGGCGGTCATCGACACTCGCGGTTTTGGCCAATTCTGACCCGTTTCGTGGACTATTACTCATCGTTTGGTGTCCCGAAGTGGTTTTCATGGTTGTTGAACCCCAAGGTGCGTTTACGTGTCCGTCGTCAATAGTGAGCAATTCTGGCCGATTCTAGCCCGTTAAGTGCACTATTACTCACCGTTTGGGGGTTTCGAAGCGATTTCCATAGTTGTTGGACCCCGAGGTGCGTTTACGTGTCGGTCATCGACACTAGCGGTTTTGGCCGATTCTGACCCGTTTCGTGGACTATTACTCACTGTTTTGGGGTCCCGAGGTGGTTTCCACAATTGACGAACCCCGAGGCGCGTTTATGTGTCCGTCATCAACACTAGCGGTTTTGGCCGATTCTGACCCATTTCGTGGACTATTACTCACCGTTTGGTGTCCCGAAGTGGTTTCCATGGTTGTTGAACCCCAAGGTGCGTTTACATGTCCGTCGTCAATGGTTAGCAATTCTGGCCGATTCTGGCCCGTTAAGTGCACCATTACTCACCGTTTTGGGGTTTCGAAGTGATTTCCATAGTTGTTGGACCCCAAGGTGCGCTTACGTGTAGGTCATCAACACTCGCGGTTTTGGCCGACTCTGACCCGTTTCGTGGACTATAACTCACTATTTTGGGGTCCCGGATTGATTTCCACGATTGACGAACCCCGGGGTCCATTTACGTGTCGGTCATCAACACTCAAGGTTGTGGCCGATTCTGACCCGTTTCGTGGACAATTACTCACTGTTTTGGGGTCCCGGAGTGATTTCCATGATTGACAAACACCGGAGTGCGTTTACGTGGCGGTGATCAACACTAGCGGTTTTGGTAGATTCTGACCCGTTTCGTGGACAATTACTCACTGTTTTGGGGTCCTGGGGTGATTTCCATGATTGGCGAACCCCGGGGTGCGTTTACGTGGGGGTCATCAACACTCGCGGTTTTGGCCAATTCTGACCCGTTTCGTGGACAATTACTCATCGTTTGGTGTCCCGAAGTGGTTTCCATGGTTGTTGAACCCCAAGGTGCGTTTACATGTCCGTCGTCAATGGTTAGCAATTCTGGCCGATTCTGGCCCGTTAAGCGCACCATTACTCACCGTTTTGGGGTTTCGAAGTGATTTCCATAGTTGTTAGACCCCAAGGTGCGCTTACGTGTCGGTCATCAACACTCGCGGTTTTGGCCAAATTTGACCCGTTTCGTGGACTATAACTCACCGTTTGGTGTCCCGAAGTGGTTTCCATGGTTGTTGAACCCCAAGGCGCGTTTACATGTCCGTCGTCAATGGTTAGCAATTCTGGCCGATTCTGGCCCGTTAAGTGCACCATTACTCATCGTTTTGGGGTTTCGAAGTGATTTCCATAGTTGTTAGACCCCAAGGTGCGCTTACGTGTCGGTCATCAACACTCGCGGTTTTGGCCGACTCTGACCCGTTTCGTGGACTATAACTCACCGTTTGGTGTCCCGAAGTGGTTTCCATGGTTGTTGAACCCCAAGGTGCGTTTACGTGTCCGTCGTCAATGGTTAGCAATTCTGGCCGATTCTGGCCGTTAAGTGCACCATTACTCACCGTTTTGGGGTTTCGAAGCGTTTTCCATAGTTGTTGGACCCCAAGTTGCGCTTACGTGTCGGTCATCAACACTCACGGTTTTGGCCGACTCTGACCCGTTTCGTGGACAATTACTCACTGTTTTGGGGTGCCGGGGTGATTTCCTTGATAGACAAACACCGGGGTGCGTTTACGTGGCGGTGATCAACACTAGCGGTTTTGGCCGATTCTGACCCGTTTCATGGACAATTACTCACCGTTTTGGGGTCCCGAGGTGATTTCCACGATTGTCGAACCCGGAGGTGCGTTTATGTGTCCGTCATCAACACTAGCGGTTTTGGCCGATTCTGACCCATTTCGTGGACTATTACTCACCGTCTGGTGTCCCGAAGTGGTTTCCTTGATTGTTGAACCCCAAGGTGCGTTTACATGTCCGTCGTGAATGGTTAACAATTACTCACCGTTCTGGGGTTTCGAAGTGATTTCCATAGTTGTTAGACCCCAAGGTGCGCTTACGTGTCGGTCATCAACACTTGCGGTTTTGGCCGACTCTGACCCGTTTCGTGGACAATTACTCTGTTTTGGGGTCCCGGGGTGACTTCCTTGATTGACAAACACCGGGGTGCGTTTACGTGGCGGTGATCAACACTAGCGGTTTTGGCCGATTCTGACCCGTTTCATGGACAATTATTCACTGTTTTGGGGTCCCGGGGTGATTTCCATGATTGACGAACCCCGGGGTGCGTTTACGTGGCGGTCATCAACACTCAAGGTTTTGGCCGATTCAGACCCGTTTCGTGGACAATTACTCACTGTTTTGGGGTCCTGGGGTGATTTCCTTGATTGACAAACACCGGGGTGCGTTTACGTGGCGGTGATCAACACTAGCGGTTTTGGCCGATTCTGACCCGTTTCATGGACAATTACTCACTGTTTTGGGGTCCCGGGGTGATTTCCATGATTGACGAACCCCGGGGTGCGTTTACGTGGCGGTCATCAACACTCGCGGTTTTGGCCAATTCTGACCCGTTTCGTGGACTATTACTCATCGTTTTGTGTCCCGAAGTGGTTTTCATGGTTGTTGAACCCCAAGGTGCGTTTACGTGTCCGTCGTCAATAGTGAGCAATTCTGGCCGATTCTAGCCCGTTAAGTGCACTATTACTCACCGTTTGGGGGTTTCGAAGCGATTTCCATAGTTGTTGGACCCCGGGGTGCGTTTACGTGTCGGTCATCGACACTAGCGGTTTTGGCCGATTCTGACCCGTTTCGTGGACTATTACTCACTGTTTTGGGGTCCCGAGGTGGTTTCCACGATTGACGAACCCCGAGGCGCGTTTATGTGTCCGTCATCAACACTAGCGGTTTTGGCCGATTCTGACCCATTTCGTGGACTATTACTCACCGTTTGGTGTCCCGAAGTGGTTTCCATGGTTGTTGAACCCCAAGGTGCGTTTACATGTCCGTCGTCAATGGTTAGCAATTCTGGCCGATTCTGGCCCGTTAAGTGCACCATTACTCACCGTTTTGGGGTTTCGAAGTGATTTCCATAGTTGTTGGACCCCAAGGTGCGCTTACGTGTAGGTCATCAACACTCGCGGTTTTGGCCGACTCTGACCCGTTTCGTGGACTATAACTCACTATTTTGGGGTCCCGGGTTGATTTCCACGATTGACGAACCCCGGGGTCCATTTACGTGTCGGTCATCAACACTCAAGGTTTTGGCCGATTCTGACCCGTTTCGTGGACAATTACTCACTGTTTTGGGGTCCCGGAGTGATTTCCATGATTGACAAACACCGGAGTGCGTTTACGTGGCGGTGATCAACACTAGCGGTTTTGGTAGATTCTGACCCGTTTCGTGGATAATTACTCACTGTTTTGGGGTCCTGGGGTGATTTCCATGATTGGCGAACCCCGGGGTGCGTTTACGTGGGGGTCATCAACACTCGCGGTTTTGGCCAATTCTGACCCGTTTCGTGGACAATTACTCATCGTTTGGTGTCCCGAAGTGGTTTCCATGGTTGTTGAACCCCAAAGTGCGTTTACATGTCCGTCGTCAATGGTTAGCAATTCTGGCCGATTCTGGCCCGTTAAGCGCACCATTACTCACCGTTTTGGGGTTTCGAAGTGATTTCCATAGTTGTTAGACCCCAAGGTGCGCTTACGTGTCGGTCATCAACACTCGCGGTTTTGGCCAAATTTGACCCGTTTCGTGGACTATAACTCACCGTTTGGTGTCCCGAAGTGGTTTCCATGGTTGTTGAACCCCAAGGCGCGTTTACATGTCCGTCGTCAATGGTTAGCAATTCTGGCCGATTCTGGCCCGTTAAGTGCACCATTACTCATCGTTTTGGGGTTTCGAAGTGATTTCCATAGTTGTTAGACCCCAAGGTGCGCTTACGTGTCGGTCATCAACACTCGCGGTTTTGGCCGACTCTGACCCGTTTCGTGGACTATAACTCACCGTTTGGTGTCCCGAAGTGGTTTCCATGGTTGTTGAACCCCAAGGTGCGTTTACGTGTCCGTCGTCAATGGTTAGCAATTCTGGCCGATTCTGGCCGTTAAGTGCACCATTACTCACCGTTTTGGGGTTTCGAAGCGTTTTCCATAGTTGTTGGACCCCAAGTTGCGCTTACATGTCGGTCATCAACACTCACGGTTTTGGCCGACTCTGACCCGTTTCGTGGACAATTACTCACTGTTTTGGGGTGTCGGGGTGATTTCCTTGATAGACAAACACCGGGGTGCGTTTACGTGGCGGTGATCTACACTAGCGGTTTTGGCCGATTCTGACCCGTTTCATGGACAATTACTCACCGTTTTGGGGTCCCGAGGTGATTTCCACGATTGTCGAACCCCGAGGTGCGTTTATGTGTCCGTCATCAACACTAGCGGTTTTGGCCGATTCTGACCCATTTCGTGGACTCTTACTCACCGTCTGGTGTCCCGAAGTGGTTTCCTTGATTGTTGAACCCCAAGGTGCGTTTACATGTCCGTCGTGAATGGTTAGCAATTCTGGCCGATTCTGGCCCGTTAAGTGCACCATTACTCACCGTTTTGGGGTTTCGAAGTGATTTCCATAATTGTTAGACCCCAAGGTGCGCTTACGTGTCGGTCATCAACACTCGCGGTTTTGGCCGACTCTGACCCGTTTCATGGACAATTACTCACTGTTTTGGGGTCCCGGGGTGATTTCCTTGATTGACAAACACCGGGGTGCGTTTACATGGCGGTGATCAACACTAGCGGTTTTGGCCGATTCTGACCCGTTTCATGGACAATTATTCACTGTTTTGGGGTCCCGGGGTGATTTCCATGATTGACGAACCCCGGGGTGCGTTTACGTGGCTGTCATCAACACTCAAGGTTTTGGCCGATTCTGACCCGTTTCGTGGACAATTACTCACTGTTTTGGGGTCCTGGGGTGATTTCCTTGATTGACAAACACCGGGGTCCGTTTACGTGGCGGTGATCAACACTAGCGGTTTTGGCCGATTCTGACCCGTTTCATGGACAATTACTCACTGTTTTGGGGTCCCGGGGTGATTTCCATGATTGACGAACCCCGGGGTGCGTTTACGTGGCGGTCATCAACACTCGCGGTTTTTGCCAATTCTGACCCGTTTCGTGGACTATTACTCATCGTTTTGTGTCCCGAAGTGGTTTTCATGGTTGTTGAACCCCAAGGTGCGTTTACGTGTCCGTCGTCAATAGTGAGCAATTCTGGCCGATTCTAGCCCGTTAAGTGCACTATTACTCACCGTTTGGGGGTTTCGAAGCGATTTCCATAGTTGTTGGACCCCGGGGTGCGTTTACGTGTCGGTCATCGACACTAGCGGTTTTGGCCGATTCTGACCCGTTTCGTGGACTATTACTCACTGTTTTGGGGTCCCGAGGTGGTTTCCACGATTGACGAACCCCAAGGCGCGTTTATGTGTCCGTCATCAACACTAGCGGTTTTGGCCGATTCTGACCCATTTCGTGGACTATTACTCACCGTTTGGTGTCCCGAAGTGGTTTCCATGGTTGTTGAACCCCAAGGTGTGTTTACATGTCCGTCGTCAATGGTTAGCAATTCTGGCCGATTCTGGCCCGTTAAGTGCACCATTACTCACCGTTTTGGGGTTTCGAAGTGATTTCCATAGTTGTTAGACCCCAAGGTGCGCTTACGTGTCGGTCATCAACACTCGCGGTTTTGGCCGACTCTGACCCGTTTCGTGGACTATAACTCACCGTTTGGTGTCCCGAAGTGGTTTCCATGGTTGTTGAACCCCAAGGTGCGTCTACGTGTCCGTCGTCAATAGTTAGCAATTCTGGCCGATTCTGACCCGTTAAGTGCACCATTACTCACAGTTTTGGGGTTTCGAAGCATTTTCCATAGTTGTT
This sequence comes from Hordeum marinum, assembly GCA_022496015.1. Taxonomy (NCBI): domain Eukaryota; kingdom Viridiplantae; phylum Streptophyta; class Magnoliopsida; order Poales; family Poaceae; genus Hordeum; species Hordeum marinum. The sequence goes on from CM039676.1 coordinate 2,761,923, forward strand.
GGACCCAAGTTGCGCTTACGTGTCGGTCATCAACAATCATGGTTTTGGCCGACTCTGACCCGTTTCGTGGACTATAACTCACTATTTTGTGGTCCCAGGTTGATTTCCACTATTGACAAACCCCGGGGTGCATTTACGTGTCGGTCATCAACACTCAAGGTTTTGGCCGATTCTGACCCGTTTCGTGGACAATTACTCACTGTTTTGGGGTCCCGGGGTGATTTCCTTGATTGACAAACACCGGGGTGCGTTTACGTGGCGGTGATCAACACTAGCGGTTTTGGCCGATTCTGACCCGTTTCATGGACAATTACTCACTGTTTTGGGGTCCCGGGGTGATTTCCATGATTGACGAACCCCGGGGTGCGTTTACGTGGCGGTCATCAACACTCAAGGTTTTGGCCGATTCAGACCCGTTTCGTGGACAATTACTCACTGTTTTGGGGTCCTGGGGTGATTTCCTTGATTGACAAACACCGGGGTGCGTTTACGTGGCGGTGATCAACACTAGCGGTTTTGGCCGATTCTGACCCGTTTCATGGACAATTACTCACTGTTTTGGGGTCCCGGGGTGATTTCCATGATTGACGAACCCCGGGGTGCGTTTACGTGGCGGTCATCAACACTCGCGGTTTTGGCCAATTCTGACCCGTTTCGTGGACTATTACTCATCGTTTTGTGTCCCGAAGTGGTTTTCATGGTTGTTGAACCCCAAGGTGCGTTTACGTGTCCGTCGTCAATAGTGAGCAATTCTGGCCGATTCTAGCCCGTTAAGTGCACTATTACTCACCGTTTGGGGGTTTCGAAGCGATTTCCATAGTTGTTGGACCCCGGGGTGCGTTTACGTGTCGGTCATCGACACTAGCGGTTTTGGCCGATTCTGACCCGTTTCGTGGACTATTACTCACTGTTTTGGGGTCCCGAGGTGGTTTCCACGATTGACGAACCCCGAGGCGCGTTTATGTGTCCGTCATCAACACTAGCGGTTTTGGCCGATTCTGACCCATTTCGTGGACTATTACTCACCGTTTGGTGTCCCGAAGTGGTTTCCATGGTTGTTGAACCCCAAGGTGCGTTTACATGTCCGTCGTCAATGGTTAGCAATTCTGGCCGATTCTGGCCCGTTAAGTGCACCATTACTCACCGTTTTGGGGTTTCGAAGTGATTTCCATAGTTGTTGGAGCCCAAGGTGCGCTTACGTGTAGGTCATCAACACTCGCGGTTTTGGCCGACTCTGACCCGTTTCGTGGACTATAACTCACTATTTTGGGGTCCCGGGTTGATTTCCACGATTGACGAACCCCGGGGTCCATTTACGTGTCGGTCATCAACACTCAAGGTTTTGGCCGATTCTGACCCGTTTCGTGGACAATTACTCACTGTTTTGGGGTCCCGGAGTGATTTCCATGATTGACAAACACCGGAGTGCGTTTACGTGGCGGTGATCAACACTAGCGGTTTTGGTAGATTCTGACCCGTTTCGTGGACAATTACTCACTGTTTTGGGGTCCTGGGGTGATTTCCATGATTGACGAACCCCGGGGTGCGTTTACGTGGGGGTCATCAACACTCGCGGTTTTGGCCGACTTTGACCCGTTTCGTGGACAATTACTCATCGTTTGGTGTCCCGAAGTGGTTTCCATGGTTGTTGAACCCCAAGGTGCGTTTACATGTCTGTCGTCAATGGTTAGCAATTCTGGCCGATTCTGGCCCGTTAAGTGCACCATTACTCACCGTTTTGGGGTTTCGAAGTGATTTCCATAGTTGTTAGACCCCAAGGTGCGCTTACATGTCGGTCATCAACACTCGCGGTTTTGGCCGACTCTGACCCGTTTCGTGGACTATAACTCACCGTTTGGTGTCCCGAAGTGGTTTCCATGGTTGTTGAACCCCAAGGTGCGTTTACGTGTCCGTCGTCAATGGTTAGCAATTCTGGCCGATTCTGGCCGTTAAGTGCACCATTACTCACCGTTTTGGGGTTTCGAAGCGTTTTCCATAGTTGTTGGACCCCAAGTTGCGCTTACGTGTCGGTCATCAACACTCACGGTTTTGGCCGACTCTGACCCGTTTCGTGGACAATTACTCACTGTCTTGGGGTGCCGGGGTGATTTCCTTGATAGACAAACACCGGGGTGCGTTTACGTGGCGGTGATCAACACTAGCGGTTTTGGCCGATTCTGACCCGTTTCATGGACAATTATTCACCGTTTTGGGGTCCCGAGGTGATTTCCACGATTGTCGAACCCCGAGGTGCGTTTATGTGTCCGTCATCAACACTAGCGGTTTTGGCCGATTCTGACCCATTTCGTGGACTATTACTCACCGTCTGGTGTCCCGAAGTGGTTTCCTTGATTGTTGAACCCCAAGGTGCGTTTACATGTCCGTCGTGAATGGTTAGCAATTCTGGCCGATTCTGGCCCGTTAAGTGCACCATTACTCACCGTTCTGGGGTTTCGAAGTGATTTCCATAGTTGTTAGACCCCAAGGTGCGCTTACGTGTCGGTCATCAACACTCGCGGTTTTGGCCGACTCTGACCCGTTTCGTGGACAATTACTCACTGTTTTGGGGTCCCGGGGTGACTTCCTTGATTGACAAACACCGGGGTGCGTTTACGTGGCGGTGATCAACACTAGCGGTTTTGGCCGATTCTGACCCGTTTCATGGACAATTAGTCACTGTTTTGGGGTCCCGGGGTGATTTCCATGATTGACGAACCCCGGGGTGCGTTTACGTGGCGGTCATCAACACTCAAGGTTTTGGCCGATTCAGACCCGTTTCGTGGACAATTACTCACTGTTTTGGGGTCCTGGGGTGATTTCCTTGATTGACAAACACCGGGGTGCGTTTACGTGGCGGTGATCAACACTAGCGGTTTTGGCCGATTCTGACCCGTTTCATGGACAATTACTCACTCTTTTGGGGTCCCGGGGTGATTTCCATGATTGACGAACCCCGGGGTGCGTTTACGTGGCGGTCATCAACACTCGCGGTTTTGGCCAATTCTGGCCCGTTTCGTGGACTATTACTCATCGTTTTGTGTCCCGAAGTGGTTTTCATGGTTGTTGAACCCCAAGGTGCGTTTACGTGTCCGTCGTCAATAGTGAGCAATTCTGGCCGATTCTAGCCCGTTAAGTGCACTATTACTCACCATTTGGGGGTTTCGAAGCGATTTCCATAGTTGTTGGACCCCGGGGTGCGTTTACGTGTCGGTCATCGACACTAGCGGTTTTGGCCGATTCTGACCCGTTTCGTGGACTATTACTCACTGTTTTGGGGTCCCGAGGTGGTTTCCACGATTGACGAACCCCGAGGCGCGTTTATGTGTCCGTCATCAACACTAGCGGTTTTGGCCGATTCTGACCCATTTCGTGGACTATTACTCACCGTTTGGTGTCCCGAAGTGGTTTCCATGGTTGTTGAACCCCAAGGTGCGTTTACATGTCCGTCGTCAATGGTTAGCAATTCTGGCCGATTCTGGCCCGTTAAGTGCACCATTACTCACCGTTTTGGGGTTTCGAAGTGATTTCCATAGTTGTTGGACCCCAAGGTGCGCTTACGTGTAGGTCATCCACACTCGCGGTTTTGGCCGACTCTGACCCGTTTCGTGGACTATAACTCACTATTTTGGGGTCCCGGGTTGATTTCCACGATTGACGAAGCCCGGGGTCCATTTACGTGTCGGTCATCAACACTCAAGGTTTTGGCCGATTCTGACCCGTTTCGTGGACAATTACTCACCGTTTTTGGGTCCCGGAGTCATTTCCATGATTGGCAAACACCGGAGTGCGTTTACGTGGCGGTGATCAACACTAGCGGTTTTGGTAGATTCTGACCCGTTTCGTGGACAATTACTCACTGTTTTGGGGTCCTGGGGTGATTTCCATGATTGACGAACCCCGGGGCGCGTTTACGTGGGGGTCATCAACACTCGCGGTTTTGGCCAATTCTGACCCGTTTCGTGGACAATTACTCATCGTTTGGTGTCCCGAAGTGGTTTCCATGGTTGTTGAAACCCAAGGTGCGTTTACATGTCCGTCGTCAATGGTTAGCAATTCTGGCCGATTCTGGCCCGTTAAGTGCACCATTACTCACCGTTTTGGGGTTTCGAAGTGATTTCCATAGTTGTTAGACCCCAAGGTGCGCTTACGTGTCGGTCATCAACACTCGCGGTTTTGGCCGACTCTGACCCGTTTCGTGGACTATAACTCACCGTTTGGTGTCCCGAAGTGGTTTCCATGGTTGTTGAACCCCAAGGTGCGTCTACGTGTCCGTCGTCAATAGTTAGCAATTCTGGCCGATTCTGACCCGTTAAGTGCACCATTACTCACAGTTTTGGGGTTTCGAAGCGTTTTCCATAGTTGTTGGACCCAAGTTGCGCTTACGTGTCGGTCATCAACAATCATGGTTTTGGCCGACTCTGACCCGTTTCGTGGACTATAACTCACTATTTTGTGGTCCCAGGTTGATTTCCACTATTGACAAACCCCGGGGTGCATTTACGTGTCGGTCATCAACACTCAAGGTTTTGGCCGATTCTGACCCGTTTCGTGGACAATTACTCACTGTTTTGGGGTCCCGGGGTGATTTCCTTGATTGACAAACACCGGGGTGCGTTTACGTGGCAGTGATCAACACTAGCGGTTTTGGCCGATTCTGACCCGTTTCATGGACAATTAGTCACTGTTTTGGGGTCCCGGGGTGATTTCCATGATTGACGAACCCCGGGGTGCATTTACGTGGCGGTCATCAACACTCAAGGTTTTGGCCGATTCAGACCCGTTTCGTGGACAATTACTCACTGTTTTGGGGTCCTGGGGTGATTTCCTTGATTGACAAACACCGGGGTGCGTTTACGTGGCGGTGATCAACACTAGCGGTTTTGGCCGATTCTGACCCGTTTCATGGACAATTACTCACTCTTTTGGGGTCCCGGGGTGATTTCCATGATTGACGAACCCCGGGGTGCGTTTACGTGGCGGTCATCAACACTCGCGGTTTTGGCCAATTCTGACCCGTTTCGTGGACTATTACTCATCGTTTTGTGTCCCGAAGTGGTTTTCATGGTTGTTGAACCCCAAGGTGCGTTTACGTGTCCGTCGTCAATAGTGAGCAATTCTGGCCGATTCTAGCCCGTTAAGTGCACTATTAGTCACCGTTTGGGGGTTTCGAAGCGATTTCCATAGTTGTTGGACCCCGGGGTGCGTTTACGTGTCGGTCATCGACACTAGCGGTTTTGGCCGATTCTGACCCGTTTCGTGGACTATTACTCACTGTTTTGGGGTCCCGAGGTGGTTTCCACGATTGACGAACCCCGAGGCGCGTTTATGTGTCCGTCATCAACACTAGCGGTTTTGGCCGATTCTGACCCATTTCGTGGACTATTACTCACCGTTTGGTGTCCCGAAGTGGTTTCCATGGTTGTTGAACCCCAAGGTGCGTTTACATGTCCGTCGTCAATGATTAGCAATTCTGGCCGATTCTGGCCCGTTAAGTGCACCATTACTCACCGTTTTGGGGTTTCGAAGTGATTTCCATAGTTGTTGGACCCCAAGGTGCGCTTACGTGTAGGTCATCCACACTCGCGGTTTTGGCCGACTCTGACCCGTTTCGTGGACTATAACTCACTATTTTGGGGTCCCGGGTTGATTTCCACGATTGACGAACCCCGGGGTCCATTTACGTGTCGGTCATCAACACTCAAGGTTTTGGCCGATTCTGACCCGTTTCGTGGACAATTACTCACTGTTTTGGGGTCCCGGAGTGATTTCCATGATTGACAAACACCGGAGTGCGTTTACGTGGCGGTGATCAACACTAGCGGTTTTGGTAGATTCTGACCCGTTTCGTGGACAATTACTCACTGTTTTGGGGTCCTGGGGTGATTTCCATGATTGACGAACCCCGGGGTGCGTTTACGTGGGGGTCATCAACACTCGCGGTTTTGGCCAATTCTGACCCGTTTCGTGGACAATTACTCATCGTTTGGTGTCCCGAAGTGGTTTCCATGGTTGTTGAACCCCAAGGTGCGTTTACATGTCCGTCGTCAATGGTTAGCAATTCTGGCCGATTCTGGCCCGTTAAGTGCACCATTACTCACCGTTTTGGGGTTTCGAAGTGATTTCCATAGTTGTTAGACCCCAAGGTGCGCTTACGTGTCGGTCATCAACACTCGCGGTTTTGGCCAAATTTGACCCGTTTCGTGGACTATAACTCACCGTTTGGTGTCCCGAAGTGGTTTCCATGGTTGTTGAACCCCAAGGCGCGTTTACATGTCCGTCGTCAATGGTTAGCAATTCTGGCCGATTCTGGCCCGTTAAGTGCACCATTACTCATCGTTTTGGGGTTTCGAAGTGATTTCCATAGTTGTTAGACCCCAAGGTGCGCTTACATGTCGGTCATCAACACTCGCGGTTTTGGCCGACTCTGACCCGTTTTGTGGACTATAACTCACCGTTTGGTGTCCCGAAGTGGTTTCCATGGTTGTTGAACCCCAAGGTGCGTTTACGTGTCCGTCGTCAATGGTTAGCAATTCTGGCCGATTCTGGCCGTTAAGTGCACCATTACTCACCGTTTTGGGGTTTCGAAGCGTTTTCCATAGTTGTTGGACCCCAAGTTGCGCTTACGTGTCGGTCATCAACACTGACGGTTTTGGCCGACTCTGACCCGTTTCGTGGACAATTACTCACTGTTTTGGGGTGCCGGGGTGATTTCCTTGATAGACAAACACCGGGGTGCGTTTACGTGGCGGTGATCAACACTAGCGGTTTTGGCCGATTCTGACCCGTTTCATGGACAATTACTCACCGTTTTGGGGTCCCGAGGTGATTTCCACGATTGTCGAACCCCGAGGTGCGTTTATGTGTCCGTCATCAACACTAGCGGTTTTGGCCGATTCTGACCCATTTCGTGGACTATTACTCACCGTCTGGTGTCCCGAAGTGGTTTCCTTGATTGTTGAACCCCAAGGTGCGTTTACATGTCCGTCGTGAATGGTTAGCAATTCTGGCCGATTCTGGCCCGTTAAGTGCACCATTACTCACCGTTCTGGGGTTTCGAAGTGATTTCCATAGTTGTTAGACCCCAAGGTGCGCTTACGTGTCGGTCATCAACACTCGCGGTTTTGGCCGACTCTGACCCGTTTCGTGGACAATTACTCACTGTTTTGGGGTCCCGGGGTGACTTCCTTGATTGACAAACACCGGGGTGCGTTTACGTGGCGGTGATCAACACTAGCGGTTTTGGCCGATTCTGACCCGTTTCATGGACAATTAGTCACTGTTTTGGGGTCCCGGGGTGATTTCCATGATTGACGAACCCCGGGGTGCGTTTACGTGGCGGTCATCAACACTCAAGGTTTTGGCCGATTCAGACCCGTTTCGTGGACAATTACTCACTGTTTTGGGGTCCTGGGGTGATTTCCTTGATTGACAAACACCGGGGTGCGTTTACGTGGCGGTGATCAACACTAGCGGTTTTGGCCGATTCTGACCCGTTTCATGGACAATTACTCACTCTTTTGGGGTCCCGGGGTGATTTCCATGATTGACGAACCCCGGGGTGCGTTTACGTGGCGGTCATCAACACTCGCGGTTTTGGCCAATTCTGGCCCGTTTCGTGGACTATTACTCATCGTTTTGTGTCCCGAAGTGGTTTTCATGGTTGTTGAACCCCAAGGTGCGTTTACGTGTCCGTCGTCAATAGTGAGCAATTCTGGCCGATTCTAGCCCGTTAAGTGCACTATTACTCACCATTTGGGGGTTTCGAAGCGATTTCCATAGTTGTTGGACCCCGGGGTGCGTTTACGTGTCGGTCATCGACACTAGCGGTTTTGGCCGATTCTGACCCGTTTCGTGGACTATTACTCACTGTTTTGGGGTCCCGAGGTGGTTTCCACGATTGACGAACCCCGAGGCGCGTTTATGTGTCCGTCATCAACACTAGCGGTTTTGGCCGATTCTGACCCATTTCGTGGACTATTACTCACCGTTTGGTGTCCCGAAGTGGTTTCCATGGTTGTTGAACCCCAAGGTGCGTTTACATGTCCGTCGTCAATGGTTAGCAATTCTGGCCGATTCTGGCCCGTTAAGTGCACCATTACTCACCGTTTTGGGGTTTCGAAGTGATTTCCATAGTTGTTGGACCCCAAGGTGCGCTTACGTGTAGGTCATCCACACTCGCGGTTTTGGCCGACTCTGACCCGTTTCGTGGACTATAACTCACTATTTTGGGGTCCCGGGTTGATTTCCACGATTGACGAAGCCCGGGGTCCATTTACGTGTCGGTCATCAACACTCAAGGTTTTGGCCGATTCTGACCCGTTTCGTGGACAATTACTCACCGTTTTTGGGTCCCGGAGTCATTTCCATGATTGGCAAACACCGGAGTGCGTTTACGTGGCGGTGATCAACACTAGCGGTTTTGGTAGATTCTGACCCGTTTCGTGGACAATTACTCACTGTTTTGGGGTCCTGGGGTGATTTCCATGATTGACGAACCCCGGGGCGCGTTTACGTGGGGGTCATCAACACTCGCGGTTTTGGCCAATTCTGACCCGTTTCGTGGACAATTACTCATCGTTTGGTGTCCCGAAGTGGTTTCCATGGTTGTTGAAACCCAAGGTGCGTTTACATGTCCGTCGTCAATGGTTAGCAATTCTGGCCGATTCTGGCCCGTTAAGTGCACCATTACTCACCGTTTTGGGGTTTCGAAGTGATTTCCATAGTTGTTAGACCCCAAGGTGCGCTTACGTGTCGGTCATCAACACTCGCGGTTTTGGCCGACTCTGACCCGTTTCGTGGACTATAACTCACCGTTTGGTGTCCCGAAGTGGTTTCCATGGTTGTTGAACCCCAAGGTGCGTCTACGTGTCCGTCGTCAATAGTTAGCAATTCTGGCCGATTCTGACCCGTTAAGTGCACCATTACTCACAGTTTTGGGGTTTCGAAGCGTTTTCCATAGTTGTTGGACCCAAGTTGCGCTTACGTGTCGGTCATCAACAATCATGGTTTTGGCCGACTCTGACCCGTTTCGTGGACTATAACTCACTATTTTGTGGTCCCAGGTTGATTTCCACTATTGACAAACCCCGGGGTGCATTTACGTGTCGGTCATCAACACTCAAGGTTTTGGCCGATTCTGACCCGTTTCGTGGACAATTACTCACTGTTTTGGGGTCCCGGGGTGATTTCCTTGATTGACAAACACCGGGGTGCGTTTACGTGGCAGTGATCAACACTAGCGGTTTTGGCCGATTCTGACCCGTTTCATGGACAATTAGTCACTGTTTTGGGGTCCCGGGGTGATTTCCATGATTGACGAACCCCGGGGTGCATTTACGTGGCGGTCATCAACACTCAAGGTTTTGGCCGATTCAGACCCGTTTCGTGGACAATTACTCACTGTTTTGGGGTCCTGGGGTGATTTCCTTGATTGACAAACACCGGGGTGCGTTTACGTGGCGGTGATCAACACTAGCGGTTTTGGCCGATTCTGACCCGTTTCATGGACAATTACTCACTCTTTTGGGGTCCCGGGGTGATTTCCATGATTGACGAACCCCGGGGTGCGTTTACGTGGCGGTCATCAACACTCGCGGTTTTGGCCAATTCTGACCCGTTTCGTGGACTATTACTCATCGTTTTGTGTCCCGAAGTGGTTTTCATGGTTGTTGAACCCCAAGGTGCGTTTACGTGTCCGTCGTCAATAGTGAGCAATTCTGGCCGATTCTAGCCCGTTAAGTGCACTATTAGTCACCGTTTGGGGGTTTCGAAGCGATTTCCATAGTTGTTGGACCCCGGGGTGCGTTTACGTGTCGGTCATCGACACTAGCGGTTTTGGCCGATTCTGACCCGTTTCGTGGACTATTACTCACTGTTTTGGGGTCCCGAGGTGGTTTCCACGATTGACGAACCCCGAGGCGCGTTTATGTGTCCGTCATCAACACTAGCGGTTTTGGCCGATTCTGACCCATTTCGTGGACTATTACTCACCGTTTGGTGTCCCGAAGTGGTTTCCATGGTTGTTGAACCCCAAGGTGCGTTTACATGTCCGTCGTCAATGATTAGCAATTCTGGCCGATTCTGGCCCGTTAAGTGCACCATTACTCACCGTTTTGGGGTTTCGAAGTGATTTCCATAGTTGTTGGACCCCAAGGTGCGCTTACGTGTAGGTCATCCACACTCGCGGTTTTGGCCGACTCTGACCCGTTTCGTGGACTATAACTCACTATTTTGGGGTCCCGGGTTGATTTCCACGATTGACGAACCCCGGGGTCCATTTACGTGTCGGTCATCAACACTCAAGGTTTTGGCCGATTCTGACCCGTTTCGTGGACAATTACTCACTGTTTTGGGGTCCCGGAGTGATTTCCATGATTGACAAACACCGGAGTGCGTTTACGTGGCGGTGATCAACACTAGCGGTTTTGGTAGATTCTGACCCGTTTCGTGGACAATTACTCACTGTTTTGGGGTCCTGGGGTGATTTCCATGATTGACGAACCCCGGGGTGCGTTTACGTGGGGGTCATCAACACTCGCGGTTTTGGCCAATTCTGACCCGTTTCGTGGACAATTACTCATCGTTTGGTGTCCCGAAGTGGTTTCCATGGTTGTTGAACCCCAAGGTGCGTTTACATGTCCGTCGTCAATGGTTAGCAATTCTGGCCGATTCTGGCCCGTTAAGTGCACCATTACTCACCGTTTTGGGGTTTCGAAGTGATTTCCATAGTTGTTAGACCCCAAGGTGCGCTTACGTGTCGGTCATCAACACTCGCGGTTTTGGCCAAATTTGACCCGTTTCGTGGACTATAACTCACCGTTTGGTGTCCCGAAGTGGTTTCCATGGTTGTTGAACCCCAAGGCGCGTTTACATGTCCGTCGTCAATGGTTAGCAATTCTGGCCGATTCTGGCCCGTTAAGTGCACCATTACTCATCGTTTTGGGGTTTCGAAGTGATTTCCATAGTTGTTAGACCCCAAGGTGCGCTTACATGTCGGTCATCAACACTCGCGGTTTTGGCCGACTCTGACCCGTTTTGTGGACTATAACTCACCGTTTGGTGTCCCGAAGTGGTTTCCATGGTTGTTGAACCCCAAGGTGCGTTTACGTGTCCGTCGTCAATGGTTAGCAATTCTGGCCGATTCTGGCCGTTAAGTGCACCATTACTCACCGTTTTGGGGTTTCGAAGCGTTTTCCATAGTTGTTGGACCCCAAGTTGCGCTTACGTGTCGGTCATCAACACTGACGGTTTTGGCCGACTCTGACCCGTTTCGTGGACAATTACTCACTGTTTTGGGGTGCCGGGGTGATTTCCTTGATAGACAAACACCGGGGTGCGTTTACGTGGCGGTGATCAACACTAGCGGTTTTGGCCGATTCTGACCCGTTTCATGGACAATTACTCACCGTTTTGGGGTCCCGAGGTGATTTCCACGATTGTCGAACCCCGAGGTGCGTTTATGTGTCCGTCATCAACACTAGCGGTTTTGGCCGATTCTGACCCATTTCGTGGACTATTACTCACCGTCTGGTGTCCCGAAGTGGTTTCCTTGATTGTTGAACCCCAAGGTGCGTTTACATGTCCGTCGTGAATGGTTAGCAATTCTGGCCGATTCTGGCCCGTTAATTGCACCATTACTCACCGTTTTGGGGTTTCGAAGTGATTTCCATAGTTGTTAGACCCCAAGGTGCGCTTACGTGTCGGTCATCAACACTCGCGGTTTTGGCCGACTCTGACCCGTTTCGTGGACAATTACTCACTGTTTTGGGGTCCCGGGGTGATTTCCTTGATTGACAAACTCCGGGGTGCGTTTACGTGGCGGTGATCAACACTAGCGGTTTTGGCCGATTCTGACCCGTTTCATGGACAATTATTCACTGTTTTGGGGTCCCGGGGTGATTTCCATGATTGACGAACCCCGGGGTGCGTTTACGTGGCGGTCATCAACACTCAAGGTTTTGGCCGATTCTGACCCGTTTCGTGGACAATTACTCACTGTTTTGGGGTCCTTGGGTGATTTCCTTGATTGACAAACACCGGGGTGCGTTTACGTGGCGGTGATCAACACTAGCGGTTTTGGCCGATTCTGACCCGTTTCATGGACAATTACTCACTGTTTTGGGGTCCCGGGGTGATTTCCATGATTGACGAACCCCGGGGTGCGTTTACGTGGCGGTCATCAACACTCGCGGTTTTGGCCAATTCTGACCCGTTTCGTGGACTATTACTCATCGTTTTGTGTCCCGAAGTGGTTTTCATGGTTGTTGAACCCCGATGTGCGTTTACGTGTCCGTCGTCAATAGTGAGCAATTCTGGCCGATTCTAGCCCGTTAAGTGCACTATTACTCACCGTTTGGGGGTTTCGTAGCGATTTCCATAGTTGTTGGACCCCGGGGTGCGTTTACGTGTCGGTCATCGACACTAGCGGTTTTGGCCGATTCTGACCCGTTTCGTGGACTATTACTCACTGTTTTGGGGTCCCGAGGTGGTTTCCACGATTGACGAACCCCAAGGCGCGTTTATGTGTCCGTCATCAACACTAGCGGTTTTGGCCGATTCTGACCCATTTCGTGGACTATTACTCACCGTTTGGTGTCCCGAAGTGGTTTCCATGGTTGTTGAACCCCAAGGTGCGTTTACATGTCCGTCGTCAATGGTTAGCAATTCTGGCCGATTCTGGCCCGTTAAGTGCACCATTACTCACCGTTTTGGGGTTTCGAAGTGATTTCCATAGTTGTTAGACCCCAAGGTGCGCTTACGTGTCGGTCATCAACACTCGCGGTTTTGGCTGACTCTGACCCGTTTCGTGGACTATAACTCACCGTTTGGTGTCCCGAAGTGGTTTCCATGGTTGTTGAACCCCAAGGTGCGTCTACGTGTCCGTCGTCAATGGTTAGCAATTCTGGCCGATTCTGACCCGTTAAGTGCACCATTACTCACAGTTTTGGGGTTTCGAAGCGTTTTCCATAGTTGTTGGACCCAAGTTGCGCTTACGTGTCGGTCATCAACAATCATGGTTTTGGCCGACTCTGACCCGTTTCGTGGACTATAACTCACTATTTTGTGGTCCCGGGGTGATTTCCATGATTGACGAACCCCGGGGTGCGTTTACGTGGCGGTCATCAACACTCAAGGTTTTGGCCGATTCTGACCCGTTTCGTGGACAATTACTCACTGTTTTGGGGTCCCGGGGTGATTTCCATGATTGACGAACCCCGGGGTGCGTTTACGTGGCGGTCATCAACACTCGCGGTTTTGGCCAATTCTGACCCGTTTCGTGGACTATTACTCATCGTTTTGTGTCCCGAAGTGGTTTTCATGGTTGTTGAACCCCAAGGTGCGTTTACGTGTCCGTCGTCAATAGTGAGCAATTCTGGCCGATTCTAGCCCGTTAAGTGCACTATTACTCACCGTTTGGGGGTTTCGAAGCGATTTCCATAGTTGTTGGACCCCGGGGTGCGTTTACGTGTCGGTCATCGACACTAGCGGTTTTGGCCGATTCTGACCCGTTTCGTGGACTATTACTCACTGTTTTGGGGTCCCGAGGTGGTTTCCACGATTGACGAACCCCGAGGCGCGTTTATGTGTCCGTCATCAACACTAGCGGTTTTGGCCGATTCTGACCCATTTCGTGGACTATTACTCACCGTTTGGTGTCCCGAAGTGGTTTCCATGGTTGTTGAACCCCAAGGTGCGTTTACATGTCCGTCGTCAATGGTTAGCAATTCTGGCCGATTCTGGCCCGTTAAGTGCACCATTACTCACCGTTTTGGGGTTTCGAAGTGATTTCCATAGTTGTTAGACCCCAAGGTGCGCTTACGTGTCGGTCATCAACACTCGCGGTTTTGGCCGACTCTGACCCGTTTCGTGGACTATAACTCACTATTTTGTGGTCCCAGGTTGATTTCCACTATTGACAAACCCCGGGGTGCATTTACGTGTCGGTCATCAACACTCAAGGTTTTGGCCGATTCTGACCCGTTTCATGGACAATTACTCACTGTTTTGGGGTCCCGGGGTGATTTCCTTGATTGACAAACACCGGGGTGCGTTTACGTGGCGGTGATCAACACTAGCGGTTTTGGCCGATTCTGACCCGTTTCATGGACAATTACTCACTGTTTTGGGGTCCCGGGGTGATTTCCATGATTGACGAACCCCGGGGTGCGTTTACGTGGCGGTCATCAACACTCAAGGTTTTGGCCGATTCAGACCCGTTTCGTGGACAATTACTCACTGATTTGGGGTCCTGGGGTGATTTCCTTGATTGACAAACACCGGGGTGCGTTTACGTGGCGGTGATCAACACTAGCGGTTTTTGCCGATTCTGACCCGTTTCATGGACAATTACTCACTGTTTTGGGGTCCCGGGGTGATTTCCATGATTGACGAACCCCGGGGTGCGTTTACGTGGCGGTCATCAACACTCGCGGTTTTGGCCAATTCTGACCCGTTTCGTGGACAATTACTCATCGTTTGGTGTCCCGAAGTGGTTTCCATGGTTGTTGAACCCCAAGGTGCGTTTACATGTCCGTCGTCAATGGTTAGCAATTCTGGCCGATTCTGGCCCGTTAAGTGCACCATTACTCACCGTTTTGGGGTTTCGAAGTGATTTCCATAGTTGTTAGACCCCAAGGTGCGCTTACGTGTCGGTCATCAACACTCGCGGTTTTGGCCAAATTTGACCCGTTTCGTGGACTATAACTCACCGTTTGGTGTCCCGAAGTGGTTTCCATGGTTGTTGAACCCCAAGGCGCGTTTACATGTCCGTCGTCAATGGTTAGCAATTCTGGCCGATTCTGGCCCGTTAAGTGCACCATTACTCATCGTTTTGGGGTTTCGAAGTGATTTCCATAGTTGTTAGACCCCAAGGTGCGCTTACATGTCGGTCATCAACACTCGCGGTTTTGGCCGACTCTGACCCGTTTCGTGGACTATAACTCACCGTTTGGTGTCCCGAAGTGGTTTCCATGGTTGTTGAACCCCAAGGTGCGTTTACGTGTCCGTCGTCAATGGTTAGCAATTCTGGCCGATTCTGGCCGTTAAGTGCACCATTACTCACCGTTTTGGGGTTTCGAAGCGTTTTCCATAGTTGTTGGACCCCAAGTTGCGCTTACGTGTCGGTCATCAACACTGACGGTTTTGGCCGACTCTGACCCGTTTCGTGGACAATTACTCACTGTTTTGGGGTGCCGGGGTGATTTCCTTGATAGACAAACACCGTGGTGCGTTTACGTGGCGGTGATCAACACTAGCGGTTTTGGCCGATTCTGACCCGTTTCATGGACAATTACTCACCGTTTTGGGGTCCCGAGGTGATTTCCACGATTGTCGAACCCCGAGGTGCATTTATGTGTCCATCATCAACACTAGCGGTTTTGGCCGATTCTGACCCATTTCGTGGACTATTACTCACCGTCTGGTGTCCCGAAGTGGTTTCCTTGATTGTTGAACCCCAAGGTGCGTTTACATGTCCGTCGTGAATGGTTAGCAATTCTGGCCGATTCTGGCCCGTTAATTGCACCATTACTCACCGTTTTGGGGTTTCGAAGTGATTTCCATAGTTGTTAGACCCCAAGGTGCGCTTACGTGTCGGTCATCAACACTCGCGGTTTTGGCCGACTCTGACCCGTTTCGTGGACAATTACTCACTGTTTTGGGGTCCCGGGGTGATTTCCTTGATTGACAAACACCGGGGTGCGTTTACGTGGCGGTGATCAACACTAGCGGTTTTGGCCGATTCTGACCCGTTTCATGGACAATTATTCACTGTTTTGGGGTCCCGGGGTGATTTCCATGATTGACGAACCCCGGGGTGCGTTTACGTGGCGGTCATCAACACTCAAGGTTTTGGCCGATTCTGACCCGTTTCGTGGACAATTACTCACTGTTTTGGGGTCCTGGGGTGATTTCCTTGATTGACAAACACCGGGGTGCGTTTACGTGGCGGTGATCAACACTAGCGGTTTTGGCCGATTCTGACCCGTTTCATGGACAATTACTCACTGTTTTGGGGTCCCGGGGTGATTTCCATGATTGACGAACCCCGGGGTGCGTTTACGTGGCGGTCATCAACACTCGCGGTTTTGGCCAATTCTGACCCGTTTCGTGGACTATTACTCATCGTTTTGTGTCCCGAAGTGGTTTTCATGGTTGTTGAACCCCAAGGTGCGTTTACGTGTCCGTCGTCAATAGTGAGCAATTCTGGCCGATTCTAGCCCGTTAAGTGCACTATTACTCACCGTTTGGGGGTTTCGTAGCGATTTCCATAGTTGTTGGACCCCGGGGTGCGTTTACGTGTCGGTCATCGACACTAGCGGTTTTGGCCGATTCTGACCCGTTTCGTGGACTATTACTCACTGTTTTGGGGTCCCGAGGTGGTTTCCACGATTGACGAACCCCAAGGCGCGTTTATGTGTCCGTCATCAACACTAGCGGTTTTGGCCGATTCTGACCCATTTCGTGGACTATTACTCACCGTTTGGTGTCCCGAAGTGGTTTCCATGGTTGTTGAACCCCAAGGTGCGTTTACATGTCCGTCGTCAATGGTTAGCAATTCTGGCCGATTCTGGCCCGTTAAGTGCACCATTACTCACCGTTTTGGGGTTTCGAAGTGATTTCCATAGTTGTTAGACCCCAAGGTGCGCTTACGTGTCGGTCATCAACACTCGCGGTTTTGGCCGACTCTGACCCGTTTCGTGGACTATAACTCACCGTTTGGTGTCCCGAAGTGGTTTCCATGGTTGTTGAACCCCAAGGTGCGTCTACGTGTCCGTCGTCAATGGTTAGCAATTCTGGCCGATTCTGACCCGTTAAGTGCACCATTACTCACAGTTTTGGGGTTTCGAAGCGTTTTCCATAGTTGTTGGACCCAAGTTGCGCTTACGTGTCGGTCATCAACAATCATGGTTTTGGCCGACTCTGACCCGTTTCGTGGACTATAACTCACCGTTTGGTGTCCCGAAGTGGTTTCCATGGTTGTTGAACCCCAAGGTGCGTCTACGTGTCCGTCGTCAATGGTTAGCAATTCTGGCCGATTCTGACCCGTTAAGTGCACCATTACTCACAGTTTTGGGGTTTCGAAGCGTTTTCCATAGTTGTTGGACCCAAGTTGCGCTTACGTGTCGGTCATCAACAATCATGGTTTTGGCTGACTCTGACCCGTTTCGTGGACTATAACTCACTATTTTGTGGTCCCGGGGTGATTTCCATGATTGACGAACCCCGGGGTGCGTTTACGTGGCGGTCATCAACACTCAAGGTTTTGGCCGATTCTGACCCGTTTCTTGGACAATTACTCACTGTTTTGGGGTCCCGGGGTGATTTCCATGATTGACGAACCCCGGGGTGCGTTTACGTGGCGGTCATCAACACTCGCGGTTTTGGCCAATTCTGACCCGTTTCGTGGACTATTACTCATCGTTTTGTGTCCCGAAGTGGTTTTCATGGTTGTTGAACCCCAAGGTGCGTTTACGTGTCCGTCGTCAATAGTGAGCAATTCTGGCCGATTCTAGCCCGTTAAGTGCACTATTACTCACCGTTTGGGGGTTTCGAAGCGATTTCCATAGTTGTTGGACCCCGGGGTGCGTTTACGTGTCGGTCATCGACACTAGCGGTTTTGGCCGATTCTGACCCGTTTCGTGGACTATTACTCACTGTTTTGGGGTCCCGAGGTGGTTTCCACGATTGACGAACCCCGAGGCGCGTTTATGTGTCCGTCATCAACACTAGCGGTTTTGGCCGATTCTGACCCATTTCGTGGACTATTACTCACCGTTTGGTGTCCCGAAGTGGTTTCCATGGTTGTTGAACCCCAAGGTGCGTTTACATGTCCGTCGTCAATGGTTAGCAATTCTGGCCGATTCTGGCCCGTTAAGTGCACCATTACTCACCGTTTTGGGGTTTCGAAGTGATTTCCATAGTTGTTAGACCCCAAGGTGCGCTTACGTGTCGGTCATCAACACTCGCGGTTTTGGCCGACTCTGACCCGTTTCGTGGACTATAACTCACTATTTTGTGGTCCCAGGTTGATTTCCACTATTGACAAACCCCGGGGTGCATTTACGTGTCGGTCATCAACACTCAAGGTTTTGGCCGATTCTGACCCGTTTCATGGACAATTACTCACTGTTTTGGGGTCCCGGGGTGATTTCCTTGATTGACAAACACCGGGGTGCGTTTACGTGGCGGTGATCAACACTAGCGGTTTTGGCCGATTCTGACCCGTTTCATGGACAATTACTCACTGTTTTGGGGTCCCGGGGTGATTTCCATGATTGACGAACCCCGGGGTGCGTTTACGTGGCGGTCATCAACACTCAAGGTTTTGGCCGATTCAGACCCGTTTCGTGGACAATTACTCACTGATTTGGGGTCCTGGGGTGATTTCCTTGATTGACAAACACCGGGGTGCGTTTACGTGGCGGTGATCAACACTAGCGGTTTTGGCCGATTCTGACCCGTTTCATGGACAATTACTCACTGTTTTGGGGTCCCGGGGTGATTTCCATGATTGACGAACCCCGGGGTGATTTCCATGATTGACGAACCCCGGGGTGCGTTTACGTGGCGGTCATCAACACTCGCGGTTTTGGCCAATTCTGACCCGTTTCGTGGACAATTACTCATCGTTTGGTGTCCCGAAGTGGTTTCCATGGTTGTTGAACCCCAAGGTGCGTTTACATGTCCGTCGTCAATGGTTAGCAATTCTGGCCGATTCTGGCCCGTTAAGTGCACCATTACTCACCGTTTTGGGGTTTCGAAGTGATTTCCATAGTTGTTAGACCCCAAGGTGCGCTTACGTGTCGGTCATCAACACTCGCGGTTTTGGCCAAATTTGACCCGTTTCGTGGACTATAACTCACCGTTTGGTGTCCCGAAGTGGTTTCCATGGTTGTTGAACCCCAAGGCGCGTTTACATGTCCGTCGTCAATGGTTAGCAATTCTGGCCGATTCTGGCCCGTTAAGTGCACCATTACTCATCGTTTTGGGGTTTCGAAGTGATTTCCATAGTTGTTAGACCCCAAGGTGCGCTTACATGTCGGTCATCAACACTCGCGGTTTTGGCCGACTCTGACCCGTTTCGTGGACTATAACTCACCGTTTGGTGTCCCGAAGTGGTTTCCATGGTTGTTGAACCCCAAGGTGCGTTTACGTGTCCGTCGTCAATGGTTAGCAATTCTGGCCGATTCTGGCCGTTAAGTGCACCATTACTCACCGTTTTGGGGTTTCGAAGCGTTTTCCATAGTTGTTGGACCCCAAGTTGCGCTTACGTGTCGGTCATCAACACTGACGGTTTTGGCCGACTCTGACCCGTTTCGTGGACAATTACTCACTGTTTTGGGGTGCCGGGGTGATTTCCTTGATAGACAAACACCGGGGTGCGTTTACGTGGCGGTGATCAACACTAGCGGTTTTGGCCGATTCTGACCCGTTTCATGGACAATTACTCACCGTTTTGGGGTCCCGAGGTGATTTCCACGATTGTCGAACCCCGAGGTGCATTTATGTGTCCGTCATCAACACTAGCGGTTTTGGCCGATTCTGACCCATTTCGTGGACTATTACTCACCGTCTGGTGTCCCGAAGTGGTTTCCTTGATTGTTGAACCCCAAGGTGCGTTTACATGTCCGTCGTGAATGGTTAGCAATTCTGGCCGATTCTGGCCCGTTAATTGCACCATTACTCACCGTTTTGGGGTTTCGAAGTGATTTCCATAGTTGTTAGACCCCAAGGTGCGCTTACGTGTCGGTCATCAACACTCGCGGTTTTGGCCGACTCTGACCCGTTTCGTGGACAATTACTCACTGTTTTGGGGTCCCGGGGTGATTTCCTTGATTGACAAACACCGGGGTGCGTTTACGTGGCGGTGATCAACACTAGCGGTTTTGGCCGATTCTGACCCGTTTCATGGACAATTATTCACTGTTTTGGGGTCCCGGGGTGATTTCCATGATTGACGAACCCCGGGGTGCGTTTACGTGGCGGTCATCAACACTCAAGGTTTTGGCCGATTCTGACCCGTTTCGTGGACAATTACTCACTGTTTTGGGGTCCTGGGGTGATTTCCTTGATTGACAAACACCGGGGTGCGTTTACGTGGCGGTGATCAACACTAGCGGTTTTGGCCGATTCTGACCCGTTTCATGGACAATTACTCACTGTTTTGGGGTCCCGGGGTGATTTCCATGATTGACGAACCCCGGGGTGCGTTTACGTGGCGGTCATCAACACTCGCGGTTTTGGCCAATTCTGACCCGTTTCGTGGACTATTACTCATCGTTTTGTGTCCCGAAGTGGTTTTCATGGTTGTTGAACCCCAAGGTGCGTTTACGTGTCCGTCGTCAATAGTGAGCAATTCTGGCCGATTCTAGCCCGTTAAGTGCACTATTACTCACCGTTTGGGGGTTTCGTAGCGATTTCCATAGTTGTTGGACCCCGGGGTGCGTTTACGTGTCGGTCATCGACACTAGCGGTTTTGGCCGATTCTGACCCGTTTCGTGGACTATTACTCACTGTTTTGGGGTCCCGAGGTGGTTTCCACGATTGACGAACCCCAAGGCGCGTTTATGTGTCCGTCATCAACACTAGCGGTTTTGGCCGATTCTGACCCATTTCGTGGACTATTACTCACCGTTTGGTGTCCCGAAGTGGTTTCCATGGTTGTTGAACCCCAAGGTGCGTTTACATGTCCGTCGTCAATGGTTAGCAATTCTGGCCGATTCTGGCCCGTTAAGTGCACCATTACTCACCGTTTTGGGGTTTCGAAGTGATTTCCATAGTTGTTAGACCCCAAGGTGCGCTTACGTGTCGGTCATCAACACTCGCGGTTTTGGCCGACTCTGACCCGTTTCGTGGACTATAACTCACCGTTTGGTGTCCCGAAGTGGTTTCCATGGTTGTTGAACCCCAAGGTGCGTCTACGTGTCCGTCGTCAATGGTTAGCAATTCTGGCCGATTCTGACCCGTTAAGTGCACCATTACTCACAGTTTTGGGGTTTCGAAGCGTTTTCCATAGTTGTTGGACCCAAGTTGCGCTTACGTGTCGGTCATCAACAATCATGGTTTTGGCCGACTCTGACCCGTTTCGTGGACTATAACTCACCGTTTGGTGTCCCGAAGTGGTTTCCATGGTTGTTGAACCCCAAGGTGCGTCTACGTGTCCGTCGTCAATGGTTAGCAATTCTGGCCGATTCTGACCCGTTAAGTGCACCATTACTCACAGTTTTGGGGTTTCGAAGCGTTTTCCATAGTTGTTGGACCCAAGTTGCGCTTACGTGTCGGTCATCAACAATCATGGTTTTGGCCGACTCTGACCCGTTTCGTGGACTATAACTCACTATTTTGTGGTCCCGGGGTGATTTCCATGATTGACGAACCCCGGGGTGCGTTTACGTGGCGGTCATCAACACTCAAGGTTTTGGCCGATTCTGACCCGTTTCTTGGACAATTACTCACTGTTTTGGGGTCCCGGGGTGATTTCCATGATTGACGAACCCCGGGGTGCGTTTACGTGGCGGTCATCAACACTCGCGGTTTTGGCCAATTCTGACCCGTTTCGTGGACTATTACTCATCGTTTTGTGTCCCGAAGTGGTTTTCATGGTTGTTGAACCCCAAGGTGCGTTTACGTGTCCGTCGTCAATAGTGAGCAATTCTGGCCGATTCTAGCCCGTTAAGTGCACTATTACTCACCGTTTGGGGGTTTCGAAGCGATTTCCATAGTTGTTGGACCCCGGGGTGCGTTTACGTGTCGGTCATCGACACTAGCGGTTTTGGCCGATTCTGACCCGTTTCGTGGACTATTACTCACTGTTTTGGGGTCCCGAGGTGGTTTCCACGATTGACGAACCCCGAGGCGCGTTTATGTGTCCGTCATCAACACTAGCGGTTTTGGCCGATTCTGACCCATTTCGTGGACTATTACTCACCGTTTGGTGTCCCGAAGTGGTTTCCATGGTTGTTGAACCCCAAGGTGCGTTTACATGTCCGTCATCAATGGTTAGCAATTCTGGCCGATTCTGGCCCGTTAAGTGCACCATTACTCACCGTTTTGGGGTTTCGAAGTGATTTCCATAGTTGTTAGACCCCAAGGTGCGCTTACGTGTCGGTCATCAACACTCGCGGTTTTGGCCGACTCTGACCCGTTTCGTGGACTATAACTCACTATTTTGTGGTCCCAGGTTGATTTCCACTATTGACAAACCCCGGGGTGCATTTACGTGTCGGTCATCAACACTCAAGGTTTTGGCCGATTCTGACCCGTTTCATGGACAATTACTCACTGTTTTGGGGTCCCGGGGTGATTTCCTTGATTGACAAACACCGGGGTGCGTTTACGTGGCGGTGATCAACACTAGCGGTTTTGGCCGATTCTGACCCGTTTCATGGACAATTACTCACTGTTTTGGGGTCCCGGGGTGATTTCCATGATTGACGAACCCCGGGGTGCGTTTACGTGGCGGTCATCAACACTCAAGGTTTTGGCCGATTCAGACCCGTTTCGTGGACAATTACTCACTGATTTGGGGTCCTGGGGTGATTTCCTTGATTGACAAACACCGGGGTGCGTTTACGTGGCGGTGATCAACACTAGCGGTTTTGGCCGATTCTGACCCGTTTCATGGACAATTACTCACTGTTTTGGGGTCCCGGGGTGATTTCCATGATTGACGAACCCCGGGGTGATTTCCATGATTGACGAACCCCGGGGTGCGTTTACGTGGCGGTCATCAACACTCGCGGTTTTGGCCAATTCTGACCCGTTTCGTGGACAATTACTCATCGTTTGGTGTCCCGAAGTGGTTTCCATGGTTGTTGAACCCCAAGGTGCGTTTACATGTCCGTCGTCAATGGTTAGCAATTCTGGCCGATTCTGGCCCGTTAAGTGCACCATTACTCACCGTTTTGGGGTTTCGAAGTGATTTCCATAGTTGTTAGACCCCAAGGTGCGCTTACGTGTCGGTCATCAACACTCGCGGTTTTGGCCAAATTTGACCCGTTTCGTGGACTATAACTCACCGTTTGGTGTCCCGAAGTGGTTTCCATGGTTGTTGAACCCCAAGGCGCGTTTACATGTCCGTCGTCAATGGTTAGCAATTCTGGCCGATTCTGGCCCGTTAAGTGCACCATTACTCATCGTTTTGGGGTTTCGAAGTGATTTCCATAGTTGTTAGACCCCAAGGTGCGCTTACATGTCGGTCATCAACACTCGCGGTTTTGGCCGACTCTGACCCGTTTCGTGGACTATAACTCACCGTTTGGTGTCCCGAAGTGGTTTCCATGGTTGTTGAACCCCAAGGTGCGTTTACGTGTCCGTCGTCAATGGTTAGCAATTCTGGCCGATTCTGGCCGTTAAGTGCACCATTACTCACCGTTTTGGGGTTTCGAAGCGTTTTCCATAGTTGTTGGACCCCAAGTTGCGCTTACGTGTCGGTCATCAACACTGACGGTTTTGGCCGACTCTGACCCGTTTCGTGGACAATTACTCACTGTTTTGGGGTGCCGGGGTGATTTCCTTGATAGACAAACACCGGGGTGCGTTTACGTGGCGGTGATCAACACTAGCGGTTTTGGCCGATTCTGACCCGTTTCATGGACAATTACTCACCGTTTTGGGGTCCCGAGGTGATTTCCACGATTGTCGAACCCCGAGGTGCATTTATGTGTCCGTCATCAACACTAGCGGTTTTGGCCGATTCTGACCCATTTCGTGGACTATTACTCACCGTCTGGTGTCCCGAAGTGGTTTCCTTGATTGTTGAACCCCAAGGTGCGTTTACATGTCCGTCGTGAATGGTTAGCAATTCTGGCCGATTCTGGCCCGTTAATTGCACCATTACTCACCGTTTTGGGGTTTCGAAGTGATTTCCATAGTTGTTAGACCCCAAGGTGCGCTTACGTGTCGGTCATCAACACTCGCGGTTTTGGCCGACTCTGACCCGTTTCGTGGACAATTACTCACTGTTTTGGGGTCCCGGGGTGATTTCCTTGATTGACAAACACCGGGGTGCGTTTACGTGGCGGTGATCAACACTAGCGGTTTTGGCCGATTCTGACCCGTTTCATGGACAATTATTCACTGTTTTGGGGTCCCGGGGTGATTTCCATGATTGACGAACCCCGGGGTGCGTTTACGTGGCGGTCATCAACACTCAAGGTTTTGGCCGATTCTGACCCGTTTCGTGGACAATTACTCACTGTTTTGGGGTCCTGGGGTGATTTCCTTGATTGACAAACACCGGGGTGCGTTTACGTGGCGGTGATCAACACTAGCGGTTTTGGCCGATTCTGACCCGTTTCATGGACAATTACTCACTGTTTTGGGGTCCCGGGGTGATTTCCATGATTGACGAACCCCGGGGTGCGTTTACGTGGCGGTCATCAACACTCGCGGTTTTGGCCAATTCTGACCCGTTTCGTGGACTATTACTCATCGTTTTGTGTCCCGAAGTGGTTTTCATGGTTGTTGAACCCCAAGGTGCGTTTACGTGTCCGTCGTCAATAGTGAGCAATTCTGGCCGATTCTAGCCCGTTAAGTGCACTATTACTCACCGTTTGGGGGTTTCGTAGCGATTTCCATAGTTGTTGGACCCCGGGGTGCGTTTACGTGTCGGTCATCGACACTAGCGGTTTTGGCCGATTCTGACCCGTTTCGTGGACTATTACTCACTGTTTTGGGGTCCCGAGGTGGTTTCCACGATTGACGAACCCCAAGGCGCGTTTATGAGTCCGTCATCAACACTAGCGGTTTTGGCCGATTCTGACCCATTTCGTGGACTATTACTCACCGTTTGGTGTCCCGAAGTGGTTTCCATGGTTGTTGAACCCCAAGGTGCGTTTACATGTCCGTCGTCAATGGTTAGCAATTCTGGCCGATTCTGGCCCGTTAAGTGCACCATTACTCACCGTTTTGGGGTTTCGAAGTGATTTCCATAGTTGTTAGACCCCAAGGTGCGCTTACGTGTCGGTCATCAACACTCGCGGTTTTGGCCGACTCTGACCCGTTTCGTGGACTATAACTCACCGTTTGGTGTCCCGAAGTGGTTTCCATGGTTGTTGAACCCCAAGGTGCGTCTACGTGTCCGTCGTCAATGGTTAGCAATTCTGGCCGATTCTGACCCGTTAAGTGCACCATTACTCACAGTTTTGGGGTTTCGAAGCGTTTTCCATAGTTGTTGGACCCAAGTTGCGCTTACGTGTCGGTCATCAACAATCATGGTTTTGGCCGACTCTGACCCGTTTCGTGGACTATAACTCACCGTTTGGTGTCCCGAAGTGGTTTCCATGGTTGTTGAACCCCAAGGTGCGTCTACGTGTCCGTCGTCAATGGTTAGCAATTCTGGCCGATTCTGACCCGTTAAGTGCACCATTACTCACAGTTTTGGGGTTTCGAAGCGTTTTCCATAGTTGTTGGACCCAAGTTGCGCTTACGTGTCGGTCATCAACAATCATGGTTTTGGCCGACTCTGACCCGTTTCGTGGACTATAACTCACTATTTTGTGGTCCCGGGGTGATTTCCATGATTGACGAACCCCGGGGTGCGTTTACGTGGCGGTCATCAACACTCAAGGTTTTGGCCGATTCTGACCCGTTTCTTGGACAATTACTCACTGTTTTGGGGTCCCGGGGTGATTTCCATGATTGACGAACCCCGGGGTGCGTTTACGTGGCGGTCATCAACACTCGCGGTTTTGGCCAATTCTGACCCGTTTCGTGGACTATTACTCATCGTTTTGTGTCCCGAAGTGGTTTTCATGGTTGTTGAACCCCAAGGTGCGTTTACGTGTCCGTCGTCAATAGTGAGCAATTCTGGCCGATTCTAGCCCGTTAAGTGCACTATTACTCACCGTTTGGGGGTTTCGAAGCGATTTCCATAGTTGTTGGACCCCGGGGTGCGTTTACGTGTCGGTCATCGACACTAGCGGTTTTGGCCGATTCTGACCCGTTTCGTGGACTATTACTCACTGTTTTGGGGTCCCGAGGTGGTTTCCACGATTGACGAACCCCGAGGCGCGTTTATGTGTCCGTCATCAACACTAGCGGTTTTGGCCGATTCTGACCCATTTCGTGGACTATTACTCACCGTTTGGTGTCCCGAAGTGGTTTCCATGGTTGTTGAACCCCAAGGTGCGTTTACATGTCCGTCGTCAATGGTTAGCAATTCTGGCCGATTCTGGCCCGTTAAGTGCACCATTACTCACCGTTTTGGGGTTTCGAAGTGATTTCCATAGTTGTTAGACCCCAAGGTGCGCTTACGTGTCGGTCATCAACACTCGCGGTTTTGGCCGACTCTGACCCGTTTCGTGGACTATAACTCACTATTTTGTGGTCCCAGGTTGATTTCCACTATTGACAAACCCCGGGGTGCATTTACGTGTCGGTCATCAACACTCAAGGTTTTGGCCGATTCTGACCCGTTTCATGGACAATTACTCACTGTTTTGGGGTCCCGGGGTGATTTCCTTGATTGACAAACACCGGGGTGCGTTTACGTGGCGGTGATCAACACTAGCGGTTTTGGCCGATTCTGACCCGTTTCATGGACAATTACTCACTGTTTTGGGGTCCCGGGGTGATTTCCATGATTGACGAACCCCGGGGTGCGTTTACGTGGCGGTCATCAACACTCAAGGTTTTGGCCGATTCAGACCCGTTTCGTGGACAATTACTCACTGATTTGGGGTCCTGGGGTGATTTCCTTGATTGACAAACACCGGGGTGCGTTTACGTGGCGGTGATCAACACTAGCGGTTTTGGCCGATTCTGACCCGTTTCATGGACAATTACTCACTGTTTTGGGGTCCCGGGGTGATTTCCATGATTGACGAACCCCGGGGTGCGTTTACGTGGCGGTCATCAACACTCGCGGTTTTGGCCAATTCTGACCCGTTTCGTGGACAATTACTCATCGTTTGGTGTCCCGAAGTGGTTTCCATGGTTGTTGAACCCCAAGGTGCGTTTACATGTCCGTCGTCAATGGTTAGCAATTCTGGCCGATTCTGGCCCGTTAAGTGCACCATTAGTCACCGTTTTGGGGTTTCTAAGTGATTTCCATAGTTGTTAGACCCCAAGGTGCGCTTACGTGTCGGTCATCAACACTCGCGGTTTTGGCCAAATTTGACCCGTTTCGTGGACTATAACTCACCGTTTGGTGTCCCGAAGTGGTTTCCATGGTTGTTGAACCCCAAGGCGCGTTTACATGTCCGTCGTCAATGGTTAGCAATTCTGGCCGATTCTGGCCCGTTAAGTGCACCATTACTCATCGTTTTGGGGTTTCGAAGTGATTTCCATAGTTGTTAGACCCCAAGGTGCGCTTACATGTCGGTCATCAACACTCGCGGTTTTGGCCGACTCTGACCCGTTTCGTGGACTATAACTCACCGTTTGGTGTCCCGAAGTGGTTTCCATGGTTGTTGAACCCCAAGGTGCGTTTACGTGTCCGTCGTCAATGGTTAGCAATTCTGGCCGATTCTGGCCGTTAAGTGCACCATTACTCACCGTTTTGGGGTTTCGAAGCGTTTTCCATAGTTGTTGGACCCCAAGTTGCGCTTACGTGTCGGTCATCAACACTGACGGTTTTGGCCGACTCTGACCCGTTTCGTGGACAATTACTCACTGTTTTGGGGTGCCGGGGTGATTTCCTTGATAGACAAACACCGGGGTGCGTTTACGTGGCGGTGATCAACACTAGCGGTTTTGGCCGATTCTGACCCGTTTCATGGACAATTACTCACCGTTTTGGGGTCCCGAGGTGATTTCCACGATTGTCGAACCCCGAGGTGCATTTATGTGTCCGTCATCAACACTAGCGGTTTTGGCCGATTCTGACCCATTTCGTGGACTATTACTCACCGTCTGGTGTCCCGAAGTGGTTTCCTTGATTGTTGAACCCCAAGGTGCGTTTACATGTCCGTCGTGAATGGTTAGCAATTCTGGCCGATTCTGGCCCGTTAATTGCACCATTACTCACCGTTTTGGGGTTTCGAAGTGATTTCCATAGTTGTTAGACCCCAAGGTGCGCTTACGTGTCGGTCATCAACACTCGCGGTTTTGGCCGACTCTGACCCGTTTCGTGGACAATTACTCACTGTTTTGGGGGTCCCGGGGTGATTTCCTTGATTGACAAACACCGGGGTGCGTTTACGTGGCGGTGATCAACACTAGCGGTTTTGGCCGATTCTGACCCGTTTCATGGACAATTATTCACTGTTTTGGGGTCCCGGGGTGATTTCCATGATTGACGAACCCCGGGGTGCGTTTACGTGGCGGTCATCAACACTCAAGGTTTTGGCCGATTCTGACCCGTTTCGTGGACAATTACTCACTGTTTTGGGGTCCTGGGGTGATTTCCTTGATTGACAAACACCGGGGTGCGTTTACGTGGCGGTGATCAACACTGGCGGTTTTGGCCGATTCTGACCCGTTTCATGGACAATTACTCACTGTTTTGGGGTCCCGGGGTGATTTCCATGATTGACGAACCCCGGGGTGCGTTTACGTGGCGGTCATCAACACTCGCGGTTTTGGCCAATTCTGACCCGTTTCGTGGACTATTACTCATCGTTTTGTGTCCCGAAGTGGTTTTCATGGTTATTGAACCCCAAGGTGCGTTTACGTGTCCGTCGTCAATAGTGAGCAATTCTGGCCGATTCTAGCCCGTTAAGTGCACTATTACTCACCGTTTGGGGGTTTCGTAGCGATTTCCATAGTTGTTGGACCCCGGGGTGCGTTTACGTGTCGGTCATCGACACTAGCGGTTTTGGCCGATTCTGACCCGTTTCGTGGACTATTACTCACTGTTTTGGGGTCCCGAGGTGGTTTCCACGATTGACGAACCCCAAGGCGCGTTTATGTGTCCGTCATCAACACTAGCGGTTTTGGCCGATTCTGACCCATTTCGTGGACTATTACTCACCGTTTGGTGTCCCGAAGTGGTTTCCATGGTTGTTGAACCCCAAGGTGCATTTACATGTCCGTCATCAATGGTTAGCAATTCTGGCCGATTCTGGCCCGTTAAGTGCACCATTACTCACCGTTTTGGGGTTTCGAAGTGATTTCCATAGTTGTTAGACCCCAAGGTGCGCTTACGTGTCGGTCATCAACACTCGCGGTTTTGGCCGACTCTGACCCGTTTCGTGGACTATAACTCACCGTTTGGTGTCCCGAAGTGGTTTCCATGGTTGTTGAACCCCAAGGTGCGTCTACGTGTCCGTCGTCAATGGTTAGCAATTCTGGCCGATTCTGACCCGTTAAGTGCACCATTACTCACAGTTTTGGGGTTTCGAAGCGTTTTCCATAGTTGTTGGACCCAAGTTGCGCTTACGTGTCGGTCATCAACAATCATGGTTTTGGCCGACCCTGACCCGTTTCGTGGACTATAACTCACTATTTTGTGGTCCCAAGTTGATTTCCACTATTGACAAACCCCGGGGTGCGCTTACGTGTCGGTCATCAACACTCAAGGTTTTGGCCGATTCTGACCCGTTTCGTGGACAATTACTCACTGTTTTGGGGTCCCGGGGTGATTTCCTTGATTGACAAACACCGGGGTGCGTTTACGTGGCGGTGATCAACACTAGCGGTTTTGGCCGATTCTGACCCGTTTCATGGACAATTACTCACTGTTTTGGGGTCCCGGGGTGATTTCCATGATTGACGAACCCCGGGGTGCGTTTACGTGGCGGTCATCAACACTCGCGGTTTTGGCCAATTCTGACCCGTTTCGTGGACTATTACTCATCGTTTTGTGTCCCGAAGTGGTTTTCATGGTTATTGAACCCCAAGGTGCGTTTACGTGTCCGTCGTCAATAGTGAGCAATTCTGGCCGATTCTAGCCCGTTAAGTGCACTATTACTCACCGTTTGGGGGTTTCGTAGCGATTTCCATAGTTGTTGGACCCCGGGGTGCGTTTACGTGTCGGTCATCGACACTAGCGGTTTTGGCCGATTCTGACCCGTTTCGTGGACTATTACTCACTGTTTTGGGGTCCCGAGGTGGTTTCCACGATTGACGAACCCCAAGGCGCGTTTATGTGTCCGTCATCAACACTAGCGGTTTTGGCCGATTCTGACCCATTTCGTGGACTATTACTCACCGTTTGGTGTCCCGAAGTGGTTTCCATGGTTGTTGAACCCCAAGGTGCATTTACATGTCCGTCATCAATGGTTAGCAATTCTGGCCGATTCTGGCCCGTTAAGTGCACCATTACTCACCGTTTTGGGGTTTCGAAGTGATTTCCATAGTTGTTAGACCCCAAGGTGCGCTTACGTGTCGGTCATCAACACTCGCGGTTTTGGCCGACTCTGACCCGTTTCGTGGACTATAACTCACCGTTTGGTGTCCCGAAGTGGTTTCCATGGTTGTTGAACCCCAAGGTGCGTCTACGTGTCCGTCGTCAATGGTTAGCAATTCTGGCCGATTCTGACCCGTTAAGTGCACCATTACTCACAGTTTTGGGGTTTCGAAGCGTTTTCCATAGTTGTTGGACCCAAGTTGCGCTTACGTGTCGGTCATCAACAATCATGGTTTTGGCCGACCCTGACCCGTTTCGTGGACTATAACTCACTATTTTGTGGTCCCAAGTTGATTTCCACTATTGACAAACCCCGGGGTGCGCTTACGTGTCGGTCATCAACACTCAAGGTTTTGGCCGATTCTGACCCGTTTCGTGGACAATTACTCACTGTTTTGGGGTCCCGGGGTGATTTCCTTGATTGACAAACACCGGGGTGCGTTTACGTGGCGGTGATCAACACTAGCGGTTTTGGCCGATTCTGACCCGTTTCATGGACAATTACTCACTGTTTTGGGGTCCCGGGGTGATTTCCATGATTGACGAACCCCGGGGTGCGTTTACGTGGCGGTCATCAACACTCGCGGTTTTGGCCAATTCTGACCCGTTTCGTGGACTATTACTCATCGTTTTGTGTCCCGAAGTGGTTTTCATGGTTGTTGAACCCCAAGGTGCGTTTACGTGTCCGTCGTCAATAGTGAGCAATTCTGGCCGATTCTAGTCCGTTAAGTGCACTATTACTCACCGTTTGGGGGTTTCGAAGCGATTTCCATAGTTGTTGGACCCCGGGGTGCGTTTACGTGTCGGTCATCGACACTAGCGGTTTTGGCCGATTCTGACCCGTTTCGTGGACTATTACTCACTGTTTTGGGGTCCCGAGGTGGTTTCCACGATTGACGAACCCCGAGGCGCGTTTATGTGTCCGTCATCAACACTAGCGGTTTTGGCCGATTCTGACCCATTTCGTGGACTATTACTCACCGTTTGGTGTCCCGAAGTGGTTTCCATGGTTGTTGAACCCCAAGGTGCGTTTACATGTCCGTCGTCAATGGTTAGCAATTCTGGCCGATTCTGGCCCGTTAAGTGCACCATTACTCACCGTTTTGGGGTTTCGAAGTGATTTCCATAGTTGTTAGACCCCAAGGTGCGCTTACGTGTCGGTCATCAACACTCGCGGTTTTGGCTGACTCTGACCCGTTTCGTGGACTATAACTCACCGTTTGGTGTCCCGAAGTGGTTTCCATGGTTGTTGAACCCCAAGGTGCGTCTACGTGTCCGTCGTCAATGGTTAGCAATTCTGGCCGATTCTGACCCGTTAAGTGCACCATTACTCACCGTTTTGGGGTTTCGAAGCGTTTTCCATAGTTGTTGGACCCAAGTTGCGCCTACGTGTCGGTCATCAACAATCATGGTTTTGGCCGACTCTGACCCGTTTCGTGGACTATAACTCACTATTTTGTGGTCCCAGGTTGATTTCCACTATTGACAAACCCCGGGGTGCATTTACGTGTCGGTCATCAACACTCAAGGTTTTGGCCGATTCTGACCCGTTTCGTGGACAATTACTCACTGTTTTGGGGTCCCGA
The DNA here is from genome assembly GCA_022496015.1 of Hordeum marinum. NCBI lineage: Eukaryota > Viridiplantae > Streptophyta > Magnoliopsida > Poales > Poaceae > Hordeum > Hordeum marinum. The sequence goes on from CM039676.1 coordinate 2,793,801, forward strand.
GGTGATTTCCTTGATTGACAAACACCGGGGTGCGTTTACGTGGCGGTGATCAACACTAGCGGTTTTGGCCGATTCTGACCCGTTTCATGGACAATTACTCACTGTTTTGGGGTCCCGGGGTGATTTCCATGATTGACGAACCCCGGGGTGCGTTTACGTGGCGGTCATCAACACTCAAGGTTTGGCCGATTCTGACCCGTTTCGTGGACAATTACTCACTGTTTTGGGGTCCCGGGTTGATTTCCTTGATTGACAAACACCGGGGTGCGTTTACGTGGCGGTGATCAACACTAGCGGTTTTGGCCGATTCTGACCCGTTTCATGGACAATTACTCACTGTTTTGGGGTCCCGGGGTGATTTCCATGATTGACGAACCCCGGGGTGCGTTTACGTGGCGGTCATCAACACTCGCGGTTTTGGCCAATTCTGACCCGTTTCGTGGACTATTACTCATCGTTTGGTGTCCCGAAGTGGTTTTCATGGTTGTTGAACCCCAAGGTGCGTTTACGTGTCCGTCGTCAATAGTGAGCAATTCTGGCCGATTCTAGCCCGTTAAGTGCACTATGACTCACCGTTTGGGGGTTTCGAAGCGATTTCCATAGTTGTTGGACCCCGGGGTGCGTTTACGTGTCGGTCATCGACACTAGCGGTTTTGGCCGATTCTGACCCGTTTCGTGGACTATTACTCACTATTTTGGGGTCCCGAGGTGATTTCCACGATTGACGAACCCCGAGGTGCGTTTATGTGTCCGTCATCAACACTAGCGGTTTTGGCCGATTCTGACCCATTTCGTGGACTATTACTCACCGTTTGGTGTCCCGAAGTGGTTTCCATGGTTGTTGAACCCCAAGGTGCGTTTACATGTCCGTCGTCAATGGTTAGCAATTCTGGCCGATTCTGGCCCGTTAAGTGCACCATTACTCACCGTTTTGGGGTTTCGAAGTGATTTCCATAGTTGTTAGACCCCAAGGTGCGCTTACGTGTCGGTCATCAACACTCGCGGTTTTGGCCGACTCTGACCCGTTTCATGGACTATAACTCACCGTTTGGTGTCCCGAAGTGGTTTCCATGGTTGTTGAACCCCAAGGTGCGTTTACGTGTCCGTCGTCAATGGTTAGCAATTCTGGCCGATTCTGACCCGTTAAGTGCACCATTACTCACCGTTCTGGGGTTTCGAAGCGTTTTCCATAGTTGTTGGACCCAAGTTGCGCTTACGTGTCGGTCATCAACACTCACGGTTTTGGCCGACTCTGACCCGTTTCGTGGACTATAACTCACTATTTTGGGGTCCCAGGTTGATTTCCACGATTGACAAACCCCGGGGTGCATTTACGTGTCGCTCATCAACACTCAAGTTTTGGCCGATTCTGACCCGTTTCGTGGACAATTACTCACTGTTTTGGGGTCCCGGGGTGATTTCCTTGATTGACATACACCGTGGTGCGTTTACGTGGCGGTGATCAACACTAGCGGTTTTGGCCGATTCTGACCCGTTTCATGGACAATTACTCACTGTTTTGGGGTCCCGGGGTGATTTCCATGATTGACGAACCCCGGGGTGCGTTTACGTGGCGGTCATCAACACTCAAGGTTTGGCCGATTCTGACCCGTTTCGTGGACAATTACTCACTGTTTTGGGGTCCCGGGTTGATTTCCTTGATTGACAAACACCGGGGTGCGTTTACGTGGCGGTGATCAACACTAGCGGTTTTGGCCGATTCTGACCCGTTTCATGGACAATTACTCACTGTTTTGGGGTCCCGGGGTGATTTCCATGATTGACGAACCCCGGGGTGCGTTTACGTGGCGGTCATCAACACTCGCGGTTTTGGCCAATTCTGACCCGTTTCGTGGACTATTACTCATCGTTTGGTGTCCCGAAGTGGTTTTCATGGTTGTTGAACCCCAAGGTGCGTTTACGTGTCCGTCGTCAATAGTGAGCAATTCTGGCCGATTCTAGCCCGTTAAGTGCACTATGACTCACCGTTTGGGGGTTTCGAAGCGATTTCCATAGTTGTTGGACCCCGGGGTGCGTTTACGTGTCGGTCATCGACACTAGCGGTTTTGGCCGATTCTGACCCGTTTCGTGGACTATTACTCACTATTTTGGGGTCCCGAGGTGATTTCCACGATTGACGAACCCCGAGGTGCGTTTATGTGTCCGTCATCAACACTAGCGGTTTTGGCCGATTCTGACCCATTTCGTGGACTATTACTCACCGTTTGGTGTCCCGAAGTGGTTTCCATGGTTGTTGAACCCCAAGGTGCGTTTACATGTCCGTCGTCAATGGTTAGCAATTCTGGCCGATTCTGGCCCGTTAAGTGCACCATTACTCACCGTTTTGGGGTTTCGAAGTGATTTCCATAGTTGTTAGACCCCAAGGTGCGCTTACGTGTCGGTCATCAACACTCGCGGTTTTGGCCGACTCTGACCCGTTTCATGGACTATAACTCACCGTTTGGTGTCCCGAAGTGGTTTCCATGGTTGTTGAACCCCAAGGTGCGTTTACGTGTCCGTCGTCAATGGTTAGCAATTCTGGCCGATTCTGACCCGTTAAGTGCACCATTACTCACCGTTCTGGGGTTTCGAAGCGTTTTCCATAGTTGTTGGACCCAAGTTGCGCTTACGTGTCGGTCATCAACACTCACGGTTTTGGCCGACTCTGACCCGTTTCGTGGACTATAACTCACTATTTTGGGGTCCCAGGTTGATTTCCACGATTGACAAACCCCGGGGTGCATTTACGTGTCGCTCATCAACACTCAAGTTTTGGCCGATTCTGACCCGTTTCGTGGACAATTACTCACTGTTTTGGGGTCCCGGGGTGATTTCCTTGATTGACATACACCGTGGTGCGTTTACGTGGCGGTGATCAACACTAGCGGTTTTGGCCGATTCTGACCCGTTTCATGGACAATTACTCACTGTTTTGGGGTCCCGGGGTGATTTCCATGATTGACGAACCCCGGGGTGCGTTTACGTGGCGGTCATCAACACTCGCGGTTTTGGCCAATTCTGACCCGTTTCGTGGACTATTACTCATCGTTTGGTGTCCCGAAGTGGTTTTCATGGTTGTTGAACCCCAAGGTGCGTTTACGTGTCCGTCGTCAATAGTGAGCAATTCTGGCCAATTCTAGCCCGTTAAGTGCACTATTAGTCACCGTTTGGGGGTTTCGAAGCGATTTCCGTAGTTGTTGGACCCCGGGGTGCGTTTACGTGTCGGTCATCAACACTAGCGGTTTTGGCTGATTCTCACCCGTTTCGTGGACTATTACTCACTGTTTTGGGGTCCCGAGGTGATTTCCACGATTGACGAACCCCGAGGCGCGTTTATGTGTCCGTCATCAACACTAGCGGTTTTGGCCGATTCTGACCCATTTCGTGGACTATTACTCACCGTTTGGTGTCCCGAAGTGGTTTCCATGGTTGTTGAACCCCAAGGTGTGTTTACATGTCCGTCGTCAATGGTTAGCAATTCTGGCCGATTCTGGCCCATTAAGTGCACCATTACTCACCGTTTTGGGGTTTCGAAGTGATTTCCATAGTTGTTAGACCCCAAGGTGCGCTTACGTGTCGGTCATCAACACTCGCGGTTTTGGCCGACTCTGCCCGTTTCGTGGACTATAACTCACCGTTTGGTGTCCCGAAGTGGTTTCCATGGTTGTTGAACCCCAAGGTGCGTTTACGTGTCCGTCGTCAATGGTTAGCAATTCTGGCCGATTCTGACCCGTTAAGTGCACCATTACTCACCGTTCTGGGGTTTCGAAGCGTTTTCCATAGTTGTTGGACCCAAGTTGCGCTTACGTGTCGGTCATCAACACTCACGGTTTTGGCCGACTCTGACCCGTTTCGTGGACTATAACTCACTATTTTGGGGTCCCAGGTTGATTTCCACGATTGACAAACCCCGGGGTGCGTTTACGTGTCGGTCATCAACACTCAAGTTTTTGCCGATTCTGACCCGTTTCGTGGACAATTACTCACTGTTTTGGGGTCCCGGGGTGATTTCCTTGATTGACATACTCCGGGGTGCGTTTACGTGGCGGTGATCAACACTAGAGGTTTTGGCCGATTCTGACCCGTTTCATGGACAATTACTCACTGTTTTGGGGTCCCGGGGTGATTTCCATGATTGACGAACCCCAGGGTGCGTTTACGTGGCGGTCATCAACACTCGCGGTTTTGGCCAATTCTGACCCGTTTCGTGGACTATTACTCATCGTTTGGTGTCCCGAAGTGGTTTTCATGGTTGTTGAACCCCAAGGTGCGTTTACGTGTCCGTCGTCAATAGTGAGCAATTCTGGCCAATTCTAGCCCGTTAAGTGCACTATTAGTCACCGTTTGGGGGTTTCGAAGCGATTTCTGTAGTTGTTGGACCCCGGGGTGCGTTTACGTGTCGGTCATCAACACTAGCGGTTTTGGCTGATTCTCACCCGTTTCGTGGACTATTACTCACTGTTTTGGGGTCCCGAGGTGATTTCCACGATTGACGAACCCCGAGGCGCGTTTATGTGTCCGTCATCAACACTAGCGGTTTTGGCCGATTCTGACCCATTTCGTGGACTATTACTCACCGTTTGGTGTCCCGAAGTGGTTTCCATGGTTGTTGAACCCCAAGGTGTGTTTACATGTCCGTCGTCAATGGTTAGCAATTCTGGCCGATTCTGGCCCATTAAGTGCACCATTACTCACCGTTTTGGGGTTTCGAAGTGATTTCCATAGTTGTTAGACCCCAAGGTGCGCTTACGTGTCGGTCATCAACACTCGCGGTTTTGGCCGACTCTGCCCGTTTCGTGGACTATAACTCACCGTTTGGTGTCCCGAAGTGGTTTCCATGGTTGTTGAACCCCAAGGTGCGTTTACGTGTCCGTCGTCAATGGTTAGCAATTCTGGCCGATTCTGACCCGTTAAGTGCACCATTACTCACCGTTCTGGGGTTTCGAAGCGTTTTCCATAGTTGTTGGACCCAAGTTGCGCTTACGTGTCGGTCATCAACACTCACGGTTTTGGCCGACTCTGACCCGTTTCGTGGACTATAACTCACTATTTTGGGGTCCCAGGTTGATTTCCACGATTGACAAACCTCGGGGTGCGTTTACGTGTCGGTCATCAACACTCAAGTTTTGGCCGATTCTGACCCGTTTCGTGGACAATTACTCACTGTTTTGGGGTCCCGGGGTGATTTCCTTGATTGACATACTCCGGGGTGCGTTTACGTGGCGGTGATCAACACTAGCGGTTTTGGCCGATTCTGACCCGTTTCATGGACAATTACTCACTGTTTTGGGGTCCCGGGGTGATTTCCATGATTGACGAACCCCGGGGTGCGTTTACGTGGCGGTCATCAACACTCGCGGTTTTGGCCAATTCTGACCCGTTTCGTGGACTATTACTCATCGTTTGGTGTCCCGAAGTGGTTTTCATGGTTGTTGAACCCCAAGGTGCGTTTACGTGTCCGTCGTCAATAGTGAGCAATTCTGCCCAATTCTAGCCCGTTAAGTGCACTATTAGTCACCGTTTGGGGGTTTCGAAGCGATTTCCGTAGTTGTTGGACCCCGGGGTGCGTTTACGTGTCGGTCATCAACACTAGCGGTTTTGGCTGATTCTGACCCGTTTCGTGGACTATTACTCACTGTTTTGGGGTCCCGAGGTGATTTCCACGATTGACGAACCCCGAGGCGCGTTTATGTGTCCGTCATCAACACTAGCGGTTTTGGCCGATTCTGACCCATTTCGTGGACTATTACTCACCGTTTGGTGTCCCGAAGTGGTTTCCATGGTTGTTGAACCCCAAGGTGCGTTTACATGTCCGTCGTCAATGGTTAGCAATTCTGGCCGATTCTGGCCCATTAAGTGCACCATTACTCACCGTTTTGGGGTTTCGAAGTGATTTCCATAGTTGTTAGACCCCAAGGTGCGCTTACGTGTCGGTCATCAACACTCGCGGTTTTGGCCGACTCTGCCCGTTTCGTGGACTATAACTCACCGTTTGGTGTCCCGAAGTGGTTTCCATGGTTGTTGAATCCCAAGAGGTGCGTTTACGTGTCCGTCGTCAATGGTTAGCAATTCTGGCCGATTCTGGCCCGTTAAGTGCACCATTACTCACCGTTTTGGGGTTTCGAAGCGTTTTCCATAGTTGTTGGACCCAAGTTGTGCTTACGTGTCGGTCATCAACACTCACGGTTTTGGCCGACTCTGACCCGTTTCGTGGACTATAACTCACTATTTTGGGGTCCCAGGTTGATTTCGACGATTGACGAACCCCGGGGTGCATTTACGTGTCCGTCGTGAATGGTTAGCAATTCTGGCCGATTCTGGCCCGTTAAGTGCACCATTACTCACCGTTTTGGGGTTTCGAAGTGATTTCCATAGTTGTTAGACCCCAAGGTGCGCTTACGTGTCGGTCATCAACACTCGCGGTTTTTGCAGACTCTGACCGTTTCGTGGACAATTACTCACCGTTTTGGGGTCCCGGGGTGATTTCCTTGATTGACAAACACCGGGGTGCGTTTACGTGGCGGTGATCAACACTAGCGGTTTTGGCCGATTCTGACCCGTTTCATGGACAATTACTCACTGTTTTGGGGCCCGGGGTGATTTCAATGATTGACGAACCCCGGGGTGCGTTTACGTGGCGGTCATCAACACTCGCGGTTTTGGCCAATTCTGACCCGTTTCGTGGACTATTACTCATCGTTTGGTGTCCCGAAGTGGTTTTCATGGTTGTTGAACCCCAAGGTGCGTTTACGTGTCCGTCGTCAATAGTGAGCAATTCTGGCCGATTCTACCCCGTTAAGTGCACTATTACTCACCGTTTGGGGGTTTCGAAGCGATTTCCATAGTTGTTGGACCCCGGGGTGCGTTTACGTGTCGGTCATCAACACTAGCGGTTTTGGCCGATTCTGACCCGTTTCGTGGACTATTACTCACTGTTTTGGGGTCCCGAGGTGATTTCCACGATTGACGAACCCCGGCTGCGTTTATGTGTCCGTCATCAACACTAGCGGTTTTGGCCGATTCTGACCCATTTCGTGGACTATTACTCACCGTTTGGTGTCCCGAAGTGGTTTCCATGGTTGTTGAACCCCAAGGTGCGTTTACATGTCCGTCGTCAATGGTTAGCAATTCTGGCCGATTCTAGCCCGTTAAGTGCACTATTACTCACCGTTTGGGGGTTTCGAAGCGATTTCCATAGTTGTTGGACCCCGGGGTGCGTTTACGTGTCGATCATCGACACTAGCGGTTTTGGCCGATTCTGACCTGTTTCGTGGACTATTACTCACTGTTTTGGGGTCCCGAGGTGATTTCCACGATTGACGAACCCCGGCTGCGTTTATGTGTCCGTCATCAGCACTCGCGGTTTTGGCCAATTCTGACCCGTTTCATGGACTATTACTCATCGTTTTGTGTCCCGAAGTGGTTTTCATGGTTGTTGAACCCCAAGGTGCGTTTACGTGTCCGTCGTCAATAGTGAGCAATTCTGGCCGATTCTAGCCCGTTAAGTGCACTATTACTCACCGTTTGGGGGTTTCGAAGCGATTTCCATAGTTGTTGGACCCCGGGGTGCGTTTACGTGTCGGTCATCGACACTAGCGGTTTTGGCCGATTCTGACCCGTTTCGTGGACTATTACTCACTATTTTGGGGTCCCGAGGTGGTTTCCACGATTGACGAACCCCGAGGCGCGTTTATGTGTCCGTCATCAACACTAGCGGTTTTGGCCGATTCTGACCCATTTCGTGGACTATTACTCACCATTTGGTGTCCCGAAGTGGTTTCCATGGTTGTTGAACCCCAAGGTGCGTTTACATGTCCGTCGTCAATGGTTAGCAATTCTGGCCGATTCTGGCCCGTTAAGTGCACCATTACTCACCGTTTTGGGGTTTCGAAGTGATTTCCATAGTTGTTAGACCCCAAGGTGCGCTTACGTGTTGGTCATCAACACTCGCGGTTTTGGCCGACTCTGACCCGTTTCGTGGACTATAACTCACCGTTTGGTGTCCCGAAGTGGTTTCCATGGTTGTTGAACCCCAAGGTGCGTCTACGTGTCCGTCGTCAATGGTTAGCAATTCTGGCCGATTCTGACCCGTTAAGTGCACCATTACTCACAGTTTTGGGGTTTCGAAGCGTTTTCCATAGTTGTTGGACCCAAGTTGCGCTTACGTGTCGGTCATCAACAATCATGGTTTTGGCCGACTCTGACCCGTTTCGTGGACTATAACTCACTATTTTGTGGTCCCAGGTTGATTTCCACTATTGACAAACCCCGGGGTGCATTTACGTGTCGGTCATCAACACTCAAGGTTTTGGCCGATTCTGACCCGTTTCGTGGACAATTACTCACTGTTTTGGGGTCCCGGGGTGATTTCCTTGATTGACAAACACCGGGGTGCGTTTACGTGGCGGTGATCAACACTAGCGGTTTTGGCCGATTCTGACCCGTTTCATGGACAATTACTCACTGTTTTGGGGACCCGGGGTGATTTCCATGATTGACGAACCCCGGGGTGCGTTTACGTGGCGGTCATCAACACTCAAGGTTTTGGCCGATTCTGACCCGTTTCGTGGACAATTACTCACTGTTTTGGGGACCCGGGGTGATTTCCTTGATTGACAAACACCGGGGTGCGTTTACATGGCGGTGATCAACACTAGCGGTTTTGGCCGATTCTGACCCGTTTCATGGACAATTACTCACTGTTTTGGGGCCCGGGGTGATTTCAATGATTGACGAACCCCGGGGTGCGTTTACGTGGCGGTCATCAACACTCGCGGTTTTGGCCAATCCTGACCCGTTTCGTGGACAATTACTCATCGTTTGGTGTCCCGAAGTGGTTTTCATGGTTGTTGAACCCCAAGGTGCGTTTACGTGTCCGTCGTCAATAGTGAGCAATTCTGGCCGATTCTAGCCCGTTAAGTGCACTATTACTCACCGTTTGGGGGTTTCGAAGCGATTTCCATAGTTGTTGGACCCCGGGGTGCGTTTACGTGTCGGTCACCAACACTAGCGGTTTTGGCCGATTCTGACCCGTTTTGTGGACTATTACTCACTGTTTTGGGGTCCCGAGGTGATTTCCACGATTGACGAACCCCGGCTGCGTTTATGTGTCCGTCATCAACACTAGCGGTTTTGGCCGATTCTGACCCATTTCGTGGACTATTACTCACCGTTTGGTGTCCCGAAGTGGTTTCCATGGTTGTTGAACCCCAAGGTGCGTTTACATGTCCGTCGTCAATGGTTAGCAATTCTGGCCGATTCTAGCCCGTTAAGTGCACTATTACTCACCGTTTGGGGGTTTCGAAGCGATTTCCATAGTTGTTGGACCCCGGGGTGCGTTTACGTGTCGGTCATCGACACTAGCGGTTTTGGCCGATTCTGACCCGTTTCGTGGACTATTACTCACTGTTCTAGGGTCCCGAGGTGATTTCCACGATTGACGAACCCCGGCTGCGTTTATGTGTCCGTCATCAACACTCGCGGTTTGGGCCAATTCTGACCCGTTTCGTGGACTATTACTCATCGTTTTGTGTCCCGAAGTGGTTTTCATGGTTGTTGAACCCCAAGGTGCGTTTACGTGTCCGTCGTCAATAGTGAGCAATTCTGGCCGATTCTAGCCCGTTAAGTGCACTATTACTCACCGTTTGGGGGTTTCGAAGCGATTTCCATAGTTGTTGGACCCCGGGGTGCGTTTACGTGTCGGTCATCGACACTAGCGGTTTTGGCCGATTCTGACCCGTTTCGTGGACTATTACTCACTGTTTTGGGGTCCCGAGGTGGTTTCCACGATTGACGAACCCCGAGGCGCGTTTATGTGTCCGTCGTCAACACTAGCGGTTTTGGCCGATTCTGACCCATTTCGTGGACTATTACTCACCGTTTGGTGTCCCGAAGTGGTTTCCATGGTTGTTGAACCCCAAGGTGCGTTTACATGTCCGTCGTCAATGGTTAGCAATTCTGGCCGATTCTGGCCCGTTAAGTGCACCATTACTCACCGTTTTGGGGTTTCGAAGTGATTTCCATAGTTGTTAGACCCCAAGGTGCGCTTACGTGTCGGTCATCAACACTCGCGGTTTTGGCCGACTCTGACCCGTTTCGTGGACTATAACTCACCGTTTGGTGTCCCGAAGTGATTTCCATGGTTGTTGAACCCCAAGGTGCGTTTACGTGTCCGTCGTCAATGGTTAGCAATTCTGGCAGATTCTGACCCGTTAAGTGCACCATTACTCACCGTTTTGGGGTTTCGAAGCGTTTTCCATAGTTGTTGGACCCAAGTTGCGCTTACGTGTCGGTCATCAACAATCATGGTTTTGGCCGACTCTGACCCGTTTCGTGGACTATAACTCACTATTTTGTGGTCCCAGGTTGATTTCCACTATTGACAAACCCCGGGGTGCATTTACGTGTCGGTTATCAACACTCAAGGTTTTGGCCGATTCTGACCCGTTTCGTGGACAATTACTCACTGTTTTGGGGTCCCGGGGTGATTTCCTTGATTGACAAACACCGGGGTGCGTTTACGTGGCGGTGATCAACACTAGCGGTTTTGGCCGATTCTGACCCGTTTCATGGACAATTACTCACTGTTTTGGGGTCCCGGGGTGATTTCCATGATTGACGAACCCCGGGGTGCGTTTACGTGGCGGTCATGAACACTCAAGGTTTTGGCCGATTCTGACCCGTTTCGTGGACAATTACTCACTGTTTTGGGGTCCCGGGGTGATTTCCTTGATTGACAAACACCGGGGTGCGTTTACGTGGCGGTGATCAACACTAGCGGTTTTGGCCGATTCTGACCCGTTTCATGGACAATTACTCACTGTTTTGGGGTCCCGGGGTGATTTCCATGATTGACGAACCCCGGGGTGCGTTTACGTGGCGGTCATCAACACTCGCGGTTTTGGCCAATTCTGACCCGTTTCGTGGACTATTACTCATCGTTTGGTGTCCCGAAGTGGTTTTCATGGTTGTTGAACCCCAAGGTGCGTTTACGTGTCCGTCGTCAATAGTGAGCAATTCTGGCCGATTCTAGCCCGTTAAGTGCACTATTACTCACCGTTTGGGGGCTTCGAAGCGATTTCCATAGTTGTTGGACCCCGGGGTGCGTTTACGTGTCGGTCATCGACACTAGCGGTTTTGGCCGATTCTGACCCGTTTCGTGGACTATTACTCACTGTTTTGGGGTCCCGAGGTGATTTCCACGATTGACGAACCCCGAGGTGCGTTTATGTGTCCGTCATCAACACTAGCGGTTTTGGCTGATTCTGACCGATTTCGTGGACTATTACTCACCGTTTGGTGTCCCGAAGTGGTTTCCATGGTTGTTGAACCCCAAGGTGCGTTTACATGTCCGTCGTCAATGGTTAGCAATTCTGGCCGATTCTGGCCCGTTAAGTGCACCATTACTCACCGTTTTGGGGTTTCGAAGTGATTTCCATAGTTGTTAGACCCCAAGGTGCGCTTACGTGTCGGTCATCAACACTCGCGGTTTTGGCCGACTCTGACCCATTTCGTGGACAATTACTCACTGTTTTGGGGTCCCGGGGTGATTTCCATGATTGACGAACCCCGGGGTGCGTTTACGTGGCGGTCATCAACACTCGCGGTTTTGGCCAATTCTGACCCGTTTCGTGGACTATTACTCATCGTTTGGTGTCCCGAAGTGGTTTTCATGGTTGTTGAACCCCAAGGTGCGTTTACGTGTCCGTCGTCAATAGTGAGCAATTCTGGCCAATTCTAGCCCGTTAAGTGCACTATTAGTCACCGTTTGGGGGTTTCGAAGCGATTTCCGTAGTTGTTGGACCCCGGGGTGCGTTTACGTGTCGGTCATCAACACTAGCGGTTTTGGCTGATTCTCACCCGTTTCGTGGACTATTACTCACTGTTTTGGGGTCCCGAGGTGATTTCCACGATTGACGAACCCCGAGGCGCGTTTATGTGTCCGTCATCAACACTAGCGGTTTTGGCCGATTCTGACCCATTTCGTGGACTATTACTCACCGTTTGGTGTCCCGAAGTGGTTTCCATGGTTGTTGAACCCCAAGGTGTGTTTACATGTCCGTCGTCAATGGTTAGCAATTCTGGCCGATTCTGGCCCATTAAGTGCACCATTACTCACCGTTTTGGGGTTTCGAAGTGATTTCCATAGTTGTTAGACCCCAAGGTGCGCTTACGTGTCGGTCATCAACACTCGCGGTTTTGGCCGACTCTGCCCGTTTCGTGGACTATAACTCACCGTTTGGTGTCCCGAAGTGGTTTCCATGGTTGTTGAACCCCAAGGTGCGTTTACGTGTCCGTCGTCAATGGTTAGCAATTCTGGCCGATTCTGACCCGTTAAGTGCACCATTACTCACCGTTCTGGGGTTTTCGAAGCGTTTTCCATAGTTGTTGGACCCAAGTTGCGCTTACGTGTCGGTCATCAACACTCACGGTTTTGGCCGACTCTGACCCGTTTCGTGGACTATAACTCACTATTTTGGGGTCCCAGGTTGATTTCCACGATTGACAAACCCCGGGGTGCGTTTACGTGTCGGTCATCAACACTCAAGTTTTTGCCGATTCTGACCCGTTTCGTGGACAATTACTCACTGTTTTTGGGGTCCCGGGGTGATTTCCTTGATTGACATACTCCGGGGTGCGTTTACGTGGCGGTGATCAACACTAGCGGTTTTGGCCGATTCTGACCCGTTTCATGGACAATTACTCACTGTTTTGGGGTCCCGGGGTGATTTCCATGATTGACGAACCCCGGGGTGCGTTTACGTGGCGGTCATCAACACTCGCGGTTTTGGCCAATTCTGACCCGTTTCGTGGACTATTACTCATCGTTTGGTGTCCCGAAGTGGTTTTCATGGTTGTTGAACCCCAAGGTGCGTTTACGTGTCCGTCGTCAATAGTGAGCAATTCTGGCCAATTCTAGGCCGTTAAGTGCACTATTAGTCACCGTTTGGGGGTTTCGAAGCGATTTCCGTAGTTGTTGGACCCCGGGGTGCGTTTACGTGTCGGTCATCAACACTAGCGGTTTTGGCTGATTCTCACCCGTTTCGTGGACTATTACTCACTGTTTTGGGGTCCCGAGGTGATTTCCACGATTGACGAACCCCGAGGCGCGTTTATGTGTCCGTCATCAACACTAGCGGTTTTGGCCGATTCTGACCCATTTCGTGGACTATTACTCACCGTTTGGTGTCCCGAAGTGGTTTCCATGGTTGTTGAACCCCAAGGTGTGTTTACATGTCCGTCGTCAATGGTTAGCAATTCTGGCCGATTCTGGCCCATTAAGTGCACCATTACTCACCGTTTTGGGGGTTTCGAAGTGATTTCCATAGTTGTTAGACCCCAAGGTGCGCTTACGTGTCGGTCATCAACACTCGCGGTTTTGGCCGACTCTGCCCGTTTCGTGGACTATAACTCACCGTTTGGTGTCCCGAAGTGGTTTCCATGGTTGTTGAACCCCAAGGTGCGTTTACGTCTCCGTCGTCAATGGTTAGCAATTCTGGCCGATTCTGACCCGTTAAGTGCACCATTACTCACCGTTCTGGGGTTTCGAAGCGTTTTCCATAGTTGTTGGACCCAAGTTGCGCTTACGTGTCGGTCATCAACACTCACGATTTTGGCCGACTCTGACCCGTTTCGTGGACTATAACTCACTATTTTGGGGTCCCAGGTTGATTTCCACGATTGACAAACCCCGGGGTGCGTTTACGTGTCGGTCATCAACACTCAAGTTTTGGCCGATTCTGACCCGTTTCGTGGACAATTACTCACTGTTTTGGGGTCCCGGGGTGATTTCCTTGATTGACATACTCCGGGGTGCGTTTACGTGGCGGTGATCAACACTAGCGGTTTTGGCCGATTCTGACCCGTTTCATGGACAATTACTCACTGTTTTGGGGTCCCGGGGTGATTTCCATGGTTGACGAACCCCGGGGTGCGTTTACGTGGCGGTCATCAACACTAGCGGTTTTGGCCGATTCTGACCCGTTTCATGGACAATTACTCACTGTTTTGGGGTCCCGGGGTGATTTCCATGATTGACGAACCCCGGGGTGCGTTTACGTGGCGGTCATCAACACTCAAGGTTTTGGCCGATTCTGACCCGTTTCGTGGACAATTACTCACTGTTTTGGGGTCCCGGGGTGATTTCCTTGATTGACAAACACCGGGGTGCGTTTACGTGGCGGTGATCAACACTAGCGGTTTTGGCCGATTCTGACCCGTTTCATGGACAATTACTCACTGTTTTGGGGGTCCCGGGGTGATTTCCATGATTGACGAACCCCGGGGTGCGTTACGTGGCGGTCATCAACACTCGCGGTTTTGGCCAATTCTGACCCGTTTCGTGGACTATTACTCATCGTTTGGTGTCCCGAAGTGGTTTTCATGGTTGTTGAACCCCAAGGTGCGTTTACGTGTCCGTCGTCAATAGTGAGCAATTCTGGCCGATTCTAGCCCGTTAAGTGCACTATTACTCACCGTTTGGGGCTTCGAAGCGATTTCCATAGTTGTTGGACCCCGGGGTGCGTTTACGTGTCGGTCATCGACACTAGCGGTTTTGGCCGATTCTGACCCGTTTCGTGGACTATTACTCACTGTTTTGGGGTCCCGAGGTGATTTCCACGATTGACGAACCCCGAGGTGCGTTTATGTGTCCGTCATCAACACTAGCGGTTTTGGCTGATTCTGACCGATTTCGTGGACTATTACTCACCGTTTGGTGTCCCGAAGTGGTTTCCATGGTTGTTGAACCCCAAGGTGCGTTTACATGTCCGTCGTCAATGGTTAGCAATTCTGGCCGATTCTGGCCCGTTAAGTGCACCATTACTCACCGTTTTGGGGTTTCGAAGTGATTTCCATAGTTGTTAGACCCCAAGGTGCGCTTACGTGTCGGTCATCAACACTCGCGGTTTTGGCCGACTCTGACCCATTTCGTGGACAATTACTCACTGTTTTGGGGGTCCCGGGGTGATTTCCATGATTGACGAACCCCGGGGTGCGTTTACGTGGCGGTCATCAACACTCGCGGGTTTTGGCCAATTCTGACCCGTTTCGTGGACTATTACTCATCGTTTGGTGTCCCGAAGTGGTTTTCATGGTTGTTGAACCCCAAGGTGCGTTTACGTGTCCGTCGTCAATAGTGAGCAATTCTGGCCAATTCTAGCCCGTTAAGTGCACTATTAGTCACCGTTTGGGGGTTTCGAAGCGATTTCCGTAGTTGTTGGACCCCGGGGTGCGTTTACGTGTCGGTCATCAACACTAGCGGTTTTGGCTGATTCTCACCCGTTTCGTGGACTATTACTCACTGTTTTGGGGTCCCGAGGTGATTTCCACGATTGACGAACCCCGAGGCGCGTTTATGTGTCCGTCATCAACACTAGCGGTTTTGGCCGATTCTGACCCATTTCGTGGACTATTACTCACCGTTTGGTGTCCCGAAGTGGTTTCCATGGTTGTTGAACCCCAAGGTGTGTTTACATGTCCGTCGTCAATGGTTAGCAATTCTGGCCGATTCTGGCCCATTAAGTGCACCATTACTCACCGTTTTGGGGTTTCGAAGTGATTTCCATAGTTGTTAGACCCCAAGGTGCGCTTACGTGTCGGTCATCAACACTCGCGGTTTTGGCCGACTCTGCCCGTTTCGTGGACTATAACTCACCGTTTGGTGTCCCGAAGTGGTTTCCATGGTTGTTGAACCCCAAGGTGCGTTTACGTGTCCGTCGTCAATGGTTAGCAATTCTGGCCGATTCTGACCCGTTAAGTGCACCATTACTCACCGTTCTGGGGGTTTCGAAGCGTTTTCCATAGTTGTTGGACCCAAGTTGCGCTTACGTGTCGGTCATCAACACTCACGGTTTTGGCCGACTCTGACCCGTTTCGTGGACTATAACTCACTATTTTGGGGTCCCAGGTTGATTTCCACGATTGACAACCCCGGGGTGCGTTTACGTGTCGGTCATCAACACTCAAGTTTTTGCCGATTCTGACCCGTTTCGTGGACAATTACTCACTGTTTTGGGGTCCCGGGGTGATTTCCTTGATTGACATACTCCGGGGTGCGTTTACGTGGCGGTGATCAACACTAGCGGTTTTGGCCGATTCTGACCCGTTTCATGGACAATTACTCACTGTTTTGGGGTCCCGGGGTGATTTCCATGATTGACGAACCCCGGGGTGCGTTTACGTGGCGGTCATCAACACTCGCGGTTTTGGCCAATTCTGACCCGTTTCGTGGACTATTACTCATCGTTTGGTGTCCCGAAGTGGTTTTCATGGTTGTTGAACCCCAAGGTGCGTTACGTGTCCGTCGTCAATAGTGAGCAATTCTGGCCAATTCTAGGCCGTTAAGTGCACTATTAGTCACCGTTTGGGGGGTTTCGAAGCGATTTCCGTAGTTGTTGGACCCCGGGGTGCGTTTACGTGTCGGTCATCAACACTAGCGGTTTTGGCTGATTCTCACCCGTTTCGTGGACTATTACTCACTGTTTTGGGGTCCCGAGGTGATTTCCACGATTGACGAACCCCGAGGCGCGTTTATGTGTCCGTCATCAACACTAGCGGTTTTGGCCGATTCTGACCCATTTCGTGGACTATTACTCACCGTTTGGTGTCCCGAAGTGGTTTCCATGGTTGTTGAACCCCAAGGTGTGTTTACATGTCCGTCGTCAATGGTTAGCAATTCTGGCCGATTCTGGCCCATTAAGTGCACCATTACTCACCGTTTTGGGGTTTCGAAGTGATTTCCATAGTTGTTAGACCCCAAGGTGCGCTTACGTGTCGGTCATCAACACTCGCGGTTTTGGCCGACTCTGCCCGTTTCGTGGACTATAACTCACCGTTTGGTTGTCCCGAAGTGGTTTCCATGGTTGTTGAACCCCAAGGTGCGTTTACGTCTCCGTCGTCAATGGTTAGCAATTCTGGCCGATTCTGACCCGTTAAGTGCACCATTACTCACCGTTCTGGGGTTTCGAAGCGTTTTCCATAGTTGTTGGACCCAAGTTGCGCTTACGTGTCGGTCATCAACACTCACGATTTTGGCCGACTCTGACCCGTTTCGTGGACTATAACTCACTATTTTGGGGTCCCAGGTTGATTTCCACGATTGACAAACCCCGGGGTGCGTTTACGTGTCGGTCATCAACACTCAAGTTTTGGCCGATTCTGACCCGTTTCGTGGACAATTACTCACTGTTTTGGGGTCCCGGGGTGATTTCCTTGATTGACATACTCCGGGGTGCGTTTACGTGGCGGTGATCAACACTAGCGGTTTTGGCCGATTCTGACCCGTTTCATGGACAATTACTCACTGTTTTGGGGTCCCGGGGTGATTTCCATGGTTGACGAACCCCGGGGTGCGTTTACGTGGCGGTCATCAACACTAGCGGTTTTGGCCGATTCTGACCCGTTTCATGGACAATTACTCACTGTTTTGGGGTCCCGGGTGATTTCCATGATTGACGAACCCCGGGGTGCGTTTACGTGGCGGTCATCAACACTCAAGGTTTTGGCCGATTCTGACCCGTTTCGTGGACAATTACTCACTGTTTTGGGGGTCCCGGGGGTGATTTCCTTGATTGACAAACACCGGGGTGCGTTTACGTGGCGGTGATCAACACTAGCGGTTTTGGCCGATTCTGACCCGTTTCATGGACAATTACTCACTGTTTTGGGGTCCCGGGGTGATTTCCATGATTGACGAACCCCGGGGTGCGTTTTACGTGGCGGTCATCAACACTCGCGGTTTTGGCCAATTCTGACCCGTTTCGTGGACTATTACTCATCGTTTGGTGTCCCGAAGTGGTTTTTCATGGTTGTTGAACCCCAAGGTGCGTTTACGTGTCCGTCGTCAATAGTGAGCAATTCTGGCCGATTCTAGCCCGTTAAGTGCACTATTACTCACCGTTTGGGGGCTTCGAAGCGATTTCCATAGTTGTTGGACCCCGGGGTGCGTTTACGTGTCGGTCATCGACACTAGCGGTTTTGGCCGATTCTGACCCGTTTCGTGGACTATTACTCACTGTTTTGGGGTCCCGAGGTGATTTCCACGATTGACGAACCCCGAGGTGCGTTTATGTGTCCGTCATCAACACTAGCGGTTTTGGCTGATTCTGACCGATTTCGTGGACTATTACTCACCGTTTGGTGTCCCGAAGTGGTTTCCATGGTTGTTGAACCCCAAGGTGCGTTTACATGTCCGTCGTCAATGGTTAGCAATTCTGGCCGATTCTGGCCCGTTAAGTGCACCATTACTCACCGTTTTGGGGTTTCGAAGTGATTTCCATAGTTGTTAGACCCCAAGGTGCGCTTACGTGTCGGTCATCAACACTCGCGGTTTTGGCCGACTCTGACCCATTTCGTGGACAATTACTCACTGTTTTGGGGTCCCGGGGTGATTTCCATGATTGACGAACCCCGGGGTGCGTTTACGTGGCGGTCATCAACACTCGCGGTTTTGGCCAATTCTGACCCGTTTCGTGGACTATTACTCATCGTTTGGTGTCCCGAAGTGGTTTTCATGGTTGTTGAACCCCAAGGTGCGTTTACGTGTCCGTCGTCAATAGTGAGCAATTCTGGCCAATTCTAGCCCGTTAAGTGCACTATTAGTCACCGTTTGGGGGTTTCGAAGCGATTTCCGTAGTTGTTGGACCCCGGGGTGCGTTTACGTGTCGGTCATCAACACTAGCGGTTTTGGCTGATTCTCACCCGTTTCGTGGACTATTACTCACTGTTTTGGGGTCCCGAGGTGATTTCCACGATTGACGAACCCCGAGGCGCGTTTATGTGTCCGTCATCAACACTAGCGGTTTTGGCCGATTCTGACCCATTTCGTGGACTATTACTCACCGTTTGGTGTCCCGAAGTGGTTTCCATGGTTGTTGAACCCCAAGGTGTGTTTTACATGTCCGTCGTCAATGGTTAGCAATTCTGGCCGATTCTGGCCCATTAAGTGCACCATTACTCACCGTTTTGGGGTTTCGAAGTGATTTCCATAGTTGTTAGACCCCAAGGTGCGCTTACGTGTCGGTCATCAACACTCGCGGTTTTGGCCGACTCTGCCCGTTTCGTGGACTATAACTCACCGTTTGGTGTCCCGAAGTGGTTTTCCATGGTTGTTGAACCCCAAGGTGCGTTTACGTGTCCGTCGTCAATGGTTAGGCAATTCTGGCCGATTCTGACCCGTTAAGTGCACCATTACTCACCGTTCTGGGGTTTCGAAGCGTTTTCCATAGTTGTTGGACCCAAGTTGCGCTTACGTGTCGGTCATCAACACTCACGGTTTTGGCCGACTCTGACCCGTTTCGTGGACTATAACTCACTATTTTGGGGTCCCAGGTTGATTTCCACGATTGACAAACCCCGGGGTGCGTTTACGTGTCGGTCATCAACACTCAAGTTTTTGCCGATTCTGACCCGTTTCGTGGACAATTACTCACTGTTTTGGGGTCCCGGGGTGATTTCCTTGATTGACATACTCCGGGGTGCGTTTACGTGGCGGTGATCAACACTAGCGGTTTTGGCCGATTCTGACCCGTTTCATGGACAATTACTCACTGTTTTGGGGTCCCGGGGTGATTTCCATGATTGACGAACCCCGGGGTGCGTTTACGTGGCGGTCATCAACACTCGCGGTTTTGGCCAATTCTGACCCGTTTCGTGGACTATTACTCATCGTTTGGTGTCCCGAAGTGGTTTTCATGGTTGTTGAACCCCAAGGTGCGTTTACGTGTCCGTCGTCAATAGTGAGCAATTCTGGCCAATTCTAGCCCGTTAAGTGCACTATTAGTCACCGTTTGGGGGTTTCGAAGCGATTTCCGTAGTTGTTGGACCCCGGGGTGCGTTTACGTGTCGGTCATCAACACTAGCGGTTTTGGCTGATTCTCACCCGTTTCGTGGACTATTACTCACTGTTTTGGGGTCCCGAGGTGATTTCCACGATTGACGAACCCCGAGGCGCGTTTATGTGTCCGTCATCAACACTAGCGGTTTTGGCCGATTCTGACCCATTTCGTGGACTATTACTCACCGTTTGGTGTCCCGAAGTGGTTTCCATGGTTGTTGAACCCCAAGGTGTGTTTACATGTCCGTCGTCAATGGTTAGCAATTCTGGCCGATTCTGGCCCATTAAGTGCACCATTACTCACCGTTTTGGGGTTTCGAAGTGATTTCCATAGTTGTTAGACCCCAAGGTGCGCTTACGTGTCGGTCATCAACACTCGCGGTTTTGGCCGACTCTGCCCGTTTCGTGGACTATAACTCACCGTTTGGTGTCCCGAAGTGGTTTCCATGGTTGTTGAACCCCAAGGTGCGTTTACGTGTCCGTCGTCAATGGTTAGCAATTCTGGCCGATTCTGACCCGTTAAGTGCACCATTACTCACCGTTCTGGGGTTTCGAAGCGTTTTCCATAGTTGTTGGACCCAAGTTGCGCTTACGTGTCGGTCATCAACACTCACGGTTTTGGCCGACTCTGACCCGTTTCGTGGACTATAACTCACTATTTTGGGGGTCCCAGGTTGATTTCCACGATTGACAAACCCCGGGGTGCGTTTACGTGTCGGTCATCAACACTCAAGTTTTTGCCGATTCTGACCCGTTTCGTGGACAATTACTCACTGTTTTGGGGTCCCGGGGTGATTTCCTTGATTGACATACTCCGGGGTGCGTTTACGTGGCGGTGATCAACACTAGCGGTTTTGGCCGATTCTGACCCGTTTCATGGACAATTACTCACTGTTTTGGGGTCCCGGGGTGATTTCCATGATTGACAAACCCCGGGTGCGTTTACGTGGCGGTCATCAACACTCGCGGTTTTGGCCAATTCTGACCCGTTTCGTGGACTATTACTCATCGTTTGGTGTCCCGAAGTGGTTTTCATGGTTGTTGAACCCCAAGGTGCGTTTACGTGTCCGTCATCAATAGTGAGCAATTCTGGCCAATTCTAGCCCGTTAAGTGCACTATTAGTCACCGTTTGGGGGTTTCGAAGCGATTTCCGTAGTTGTTGGACCCCGGGGTGCGTTTACGTGTCGGTCATCAACACTAGCGGTTTTGGCTGATTCTCACCCGTTTCGTGGACTATTACTCACTGTTTTGGGGTCCCGAGGTGATTTCCACGATTGACGAACCCCGAGGCGCGTTTATGTGTCCGTCATCAACACTAGCGGTTTTGGCCGATTCTGACCCATTTCGTGGACTATTACTCACCGTTTGGTGTCCCGAAGTGGTTTCCATGGTTGTTGAACCCAAGGTGTGTTTACATGTCCGTCGTCAATGGTTAGCAATTCTGGCCGATTCTGGCCCATTAAGTGCACCATTACTCACCGTTTTGGGGTTTCGAAGTGATTTCCATAGTTGTTAGACCCCAAGGTGCGCTTACGTGTCGGTCATCAACACTCGCGGTTTTGGCCGACTCTGCCCGTTTCGTGGACTATAACTCACCCGTTTGGTGTCCCGAAGTGGTTTCCATGGTTGTTGAACCCCAAGGTGCGTTTACGTCTCCGTCGTCAATGGTTAGCAATTCTGGCCGATTCTGACCCGTTAAGTGCACCATTACTCACCGTTCTGGGGTTTCGAAGCGTTTTCCATAGTTGTTGGACCCAAGTTGCGCTTACGTGTCGGTCATCAACACTCACGGTTTTGGCCGACTCTGACCCGTTTCGTGGACTATAACTCACTATTTTGGGGTCCCAGGTTGATTTCCACGATTGACAAACCCCGGGGTGCGTTTACGTGTCGGTCATCAACACTCAAGTTTTGGCCGATTCTGACCCGTTTCGTGGACAATTACTCACTGTTTTGGGGTCCCGGGGTGATTTCCTTGATTGACATACTCCGGGGTGCGTTTACGTGGCGGTGATCAACACTAGCGGTTCTGGCCGATTCTGACCCGTTTCATGGACAATTACTCACTGTTTTGGGGTCCCGGGGTGATTTCCATGATTGACGAACCCCGGGGTGCGTTTACGTGGCGGTCATCAACACTCGCGGGGTTTGGCCAATTCTGACCCGTTTCGGGACTATTACTCATCGTTTGGTGTCCGAAGTGGTTTTCATGGTTGTTGTTGAAACCCCCAAGGTGCGTCTTTAGTGTCCGTCGTCACTAGTGAGCAATTTCTGCCAAATTCTAGCCCGTTAAGTGCACTATTAGTCAACCGTTTGGGTGGTTTCGAAGCGATTTCCGTAGTTGTTGGACCCCGGGGTGCGTTTACGTGTCGGTCATAAACTAGCTGGTTTTGGCTGATTCTGACCCGTTCGTGGACTATTACTCACTGGTTTTGGGGTCCGAGGTGATTTTCCACGATTGACGAACCCCGAGGCGCGTTTTATGTGTCCGTCATCAACACTAGCGGTTTTGGCCGATTCTAGACCCATTCGTGGACTATTACTCACGTTTGGTTGTTCCCGAAGTGGTTTCCATGGTTGTTGAACCCCAAGGTGTGTTTACATGTCCGTCGTCAATGGTTAGCAATTCTGGCCGATTCTGGCCATTAAGTGCACCATTACTCACCGTTTTGGGGTTTTTCGATAAAGTGATTTCCATAGTGTTAGACCCCAGGTGCGCTTACGTGCTCGGTCATCAAACACTCGCGGTTTTGGCCGACTCTGCCCGTTTAGTGGACTATAACTCACCGTTTGGTGTCCCCGAAGTGGTTTCCATGGTGTTGAACCCCAAGGTGCGTTTACGTCTCCGTCGTCAATGGTTAGCAATTCTGGCCGATTCTGACCCGTTAAGTGCACCATACTCACCGTTCTGGGTGTTTCGAAGCGTTTTCCATAGTTGTTGGACCCAAGTTGTGCTTACGTGTCGTCATCAACACTCACGGTTTTTGGCCGACTCTGACCCGTTTTCGTGGACTATAACTCCATTTTGGGGGTCCCAGGTTGATTTCGACGATTGACGAACCCCGGGTGTGCATTTACGTCCGTCGTGAATGGTTAGCAATTCTGGCCGATTCTGGCCCATTAAGGCACCATTACTCACCGTTTTGGGGTTTCGAAGTGATTTCCATAGTTGTTAGACCCCAAGGTGCGCTACGTGTCGGTCATCAACACTCGCGGTTTTGGCCGACTCTGCCCGTTTCGTGGACTATAACTCACCGTTTGGTGTCCCGAAGTGGTTTCCATGGTTGTTGAACCCCAAGGTGCGTTTACGTCTCCGTCGTCAATGGTTAGCAATTCTGGCCGATTCTGACCCGTTAAGTGCACCATACTCACGTTCTGGGGTTTCGAAGCGTTTTCCATAGTTGTTGGACCCAAGTTGCGCTTACGTGTCGGTCATCAACACTCACGGTTTTGGCCGACTCTGACCCGTTTCGTGGACTATAACTCACTATTTTGGGGTCCCAGGTTGATTTCCACGATTGACAAACCCCGGGGTGCGTTTACGTGTCGGTCATCAACACTCAAGTTTGGCCGATTCTGACCCGTTTCGTGGACAATTACTCACTGTTTTGGGGGTCCCGGGTGATTTCCTTGATGACATACTCCGGGGTGCGTTTAGTGGCGGTGATCAACACTAGCGGTTTGGCCGATTCTGACCCGTTTCATGGACAATTACTCACTGTTTTGGGGTCCCGGGGTGATTTCCATGATTGACGAACCCGGGTGTGCGTTTACGTGGCGGTCATTCAACACTCGCGGTTTTGGCCAATTCTGACCCGTTTCGTGGACTATTACTCATCGTTTGGTGTCCCGAAGTGGTTTTCATGGTTGTTGAACCCCAAGGTGCGTTTACGTGTCCGTCGTCAATAGTGAGCAATTCTGCCCAATTCTAGCCCGTTAAGTGCACTATTAGTCACCGTTTGGGGGGTTTCGAAGCGATTTCCGTAGTTGTTGGACCCCGGGGTGCGTTTACGTGTCGGTCATCAACACTAGCGGTTTTGGCTGATTCTGACCCGTTTCGTGGACTATTACTCACTGTTTTGGGGTCCCGAGGTGATTCCACGATTGACGAACCCCGAGGCGCGTTTATGTGTCCGTCATCAACACTAGCGGTTTTGGCCGATTCTGACCCATTTCGTGGACTATTACTCACCGTTTGGTGTCCCGAAGTGGTTTCCAGGTTGTTGTGAACCCCCAAGGTGCGTTTACATGTCCGTCGTCATGGTTAGCAATTCTGGCCGATTCTGGCCCATTAAGTCACCATTACTCACCCGTTTTGGGGTTTCGAAGTGATTTCCATAGTTGTTAGACCCCAAGGTGCGTTACGTGTCGGTCATCAACACTCGCGGTTTTGGCCGACTCTGCCGTTTCGTGGACTATAACTCACCGTTTGGTGTCCCGAAGTGGTTTCCATGGTTTGTTGAATCCAAGAGGTGCGTTTACGTGTCCGTCGTCAATGGTTAGCAATTCTGGCCGATTCTGGCCCGTTAAGTGCACCATTACCACCGTTTTGGGGTTTCGAAGCGTTTTCCATAGTTGTTGGACCCAAGTTGTGCTACGTGTCGGTCATCAACACTCACGGTTTGGCCGACTCTGACCCGTTTCGTGGACTATAACTCACTATTTGGGTCCCAGGTTGATTTCGACGATTGACGAACCCCGGGGTGCATTTACGTGTCCGTCGTGAATGGTTAGCAATTCTGGCCGATTCTGGCCCGTTAAGTGCACCATTACTCACCGTTTGGGGTTTCGAAGTGATTTCCATAGTTGTTAGACCCCAAGGTGCGCTTACGTGTCGGTCATCAACACTCGCGGTTTTTGCAGACTCTGACCGTTTCGTGGACAATTACTCACTGTTTTGGGGGTCCCGGGGTGATTTCCTTGATTGACAAACACCGGGGGGTTTACGTGGCGGTGATCAACACTAGCGGTTTTGGCCGATTCTGACCCGTTTCATGGACAATTACTCACTGTTTTGGGGCCCGGGGTGATTTCAATGATTGACGAACCCCGGGGTGCGTTTACGTGGCGGTCATCAACACTCGCGGTTTTGGCCAATTCTGACCCGTTTCGTGGACTATTACTCATCGTTTGGTGTCCCGAAGTGGTTTTCATGGTTGTTGAACCCCAAGGTGCGTTTACGTGTCCGTCGTCAATAGTGAGCAATTCTGGCCGATTCTAAGCCCGTAAGTGCACTATTACTCACCGTTTGGGGGTTTCGAAGCGATTTCCATAGTTGTTGGACCCAGGGGTGCGTTTACGTGCGGTCATCGACACTAGCGGTTTTGGCCGATTCTGACCCGTTTCGTGGACTATTACTCACTGTTTTTGGGGTCCCGAGGTGATTTCCACGATTGACGAACCCCGAGGCGCGTTTATGTGTCCGTCATCAACACTAGCGGTTTTTGGCCGATTCTGACCCATTTCGTGGCTATTACTCACCGTTGGTGTCCCGAAGTGGTTTCCATGGTTGTTGAACCCCAAGGTGCGTTTACATGTCCGTCGTCAATGGTTAGCAATTCTGGCCGATTCTAGCCCGTTAAGTGCACTATTACTCACCGTTTGGGGGTTTCGAAGCGATTTCCATAGTTGTTGGACCCCGGGGTGCGTTTACGTGTCGGTCATCGACACTAGCGGTTTTGGCCGATTCTGACCCGTTTCGTGGACTATTACTCACTATTTTGGGGTCCCGAGGTGATTTCCACGATTGACGAACCCCGGCTGCGTTTATGTGTCCGTCATCAGCACTCGCGGTTTTGGCCAATTCTGACCCGTTTCATGGACTATTACTCATCGTTTTGTGTCCCGAAGTGGTTTTCATGGTTGTTGAACCCCAAGGTGCGTTTACGTGTCCGTCGTCAATAGTGAGCAATTCTGGCCGATTCTAGCCCGTTAAGTGCACTATTACTCACCGTTTGGGGGTTTCGAAGCGATTTCCATAGTTGTTGGACCCCGGGTGCGTTTACGTGTCGGTCATCGACACTAGCGGTTTTGGCCGATTCTGACCCGTTTCGTGGACTATTACTCACTATTTTGGGGTCCCGAGGTGGTTTCCACGATTGACGAACCCCGAGGCGCGTTTATGTGTCCGTCATCAACACTAGCGGTTTTGGCCGATTCTGACCCATTTCGTGGACTATTACTCACATTTGGTGTCCCGAAGTGGTTTCCATGGTTGTTGAACCCCAAGGTGCGTTACGATGTCCGTCGTCAATGGTTAGCAATTCTGGCCGATTCTGGCCCGTTAAGTGCCATTACTCACCGTTTTGGGGTTTCGAAGTGATTTCCATAGTTGTTAGACCCCAAGGTGCGCTTACGTGTTGGTCATCAACACTCGCGGTTTTGGCCGACTCTGACCCGTTTCGTGGACTATAACTCACCGTTTGGTGTCCCGAAGTGGTTTCCATGGTTGTTGAACCCCAAGGTGCGTCTACGTGTCCGTCGTCAATGGTTAGCAATTCTGGCCGATTCTGACCGTTAAGTGCACCATTACTCACAGTTTTGGGGTTTCGAAGCGTTTTCCATAGTTGTTGGACCCAAGTTGCGCTTACGTGTCGGTCATCAACAATCATGGTTTTGGCCGACTTGACCCGTTTCGTGGACTATAACTCACTATTTTGTGGTGGTCCCAGGTTGATTTCCACTATTGACAAACCCCGGGGTGCATTACGTGTCGGTCATCAACACTCAAGGTTTTGGCCGATTCTGACCCGTTTCGTGGACAATTACTCACTGTTTTGGGGTCCCGGGGTGATTTCCTTGATTGACAAACACCGGGTGCGTTACGTGGCGGTGATCAACACTAGCGGTTTGGCCGATTCTGACCCGTTTCATGGACAATTACTCACTGTTTTGGGGACCCGGGGTGATTTCCATGATTGACGAACCCCGGGTGCGGCGTTTACGTGGCGGTCATCAACACTCAAGGTTTTGGCCGATTCTGACCCGTTTCGTGGACAATTACTCACTGTTTTGGGGACCCGGGTGATTTCCTTGATTGACAAACACCGGGGTGCGTTTACATGGCGGTGATCAACACTAGCGGTTTTGGCCGATTCTGACCCGTTCATGGACAATTACTCACTGTTTGGGGCCCGGGGTGATTTCAATGATTGACGAACCCCGGGGTGCGTTTACGTGGCGGTCATCAACACTCGCGGTTTTGGCCAATTCTGACCCGTTTCGTGGACAATTACTCATCGTTTGGTGTCCCGAAGTGGTTTTCATGGTTGTTGAACCCCAAGGTGCGTTTACGTGTCCGTCGTCAATAGTGAGCAATTCTGGCCGATTCTAGCCCGTTAAGTGCACTATTACTCACCGTTTGGGGGTTTCGAAGCGATTTCCATAGTTGTTGGACCCGGGGTGCGTTTACGTGTCGGTCACCAACACTAGCGGTTTTGGCCGATTCTGACCCGTTTTGTGGACTATTACTCACTGTTTTGGGGTCCCGAGGTGATTTCCACGATTGACGAACCCCGGCTGCGTTATGGTCCGTCATCAAACACTAGCGGTTTTGGCCGATTCTGACCCATTTCGTGGACTATTACTCACCGTTTGGTGTCCCGAAGTGGTTTCCATGGTTGTTGAACCCCAAGGTGCGTTTACATGTCCGTCGTCAATGGTTAGCAATTCTGGCCGATTCTAGCCCGTTAAGTGCACTATTACTCACCGTTTGGGGGTTTCGAAGCGATTTCCATAGTTGTTGGACCCCGGGGTGCGTTACGTGTCGGTCATCGACACTAGCGGTTTGGCCGATTCTGACCCGTTTCGTGGACTATTGTCACTGTTCTGGGGTCCGAGGTGATTTCCACGATTGACGAACCCGGCTGCGTTTATGTGTCGTCATCAACACTCGCGGTTGGGCCAATTCTGACCCGTTCGTGGACTATTACTCATCGTTTGTGTCCCGAAGTGGTTTTCATGGTTGTTGAACCCCAAGGTGCGTTTACGTGTCCGTCGTCAATAGTGAGCAATTCTGGCCAATTCTAGCCCGTTAAGTGCACTATTAGTCACCGTTTGGGGTTTCGAAGCGATTTCCGTAGTTGTTGGACCCCGGGGTGCGTTTACGTGTCGGTCATCAACACTAGCGGTTTTGGCTGATTCACCCGTTCGTGGACTATTACTCACTGTTTTGGGGTCCCGAGGTGATTTCCACGATTGACGAACCCCGAGGCGCGTTTATGTGTCCGTCATCAACACTAGCGGTTTTGGCCGATTCTGACCCATTTCGTGGACTATTACTCACCGTTTGGTGTCCCGAAGTAGTGGTTTCCATGGTTGTTGAACCCCAAGGTGTTACATGTCCGTCGTCAATGGTTAGCAATTCTGGCCGATTCTGGCCCATTAAGTGCACCATTACTCACCGTTTTGGGGTTTCGAAGTGATTTCCATAGTTGTTAGACCCCAAGGTGCGCTTACGTGTCGGTCATCAACACTCGCGGTTTGGCCGACTCTGCCGTTTCGTGGACTATAACTCACCGTTTGGTTGTCCCGAAGTGGTTTCCATGGTTGTGAACCCCAAGGTGCGTTTACGTGTCCTCGTCAATGGTTAGATTCTGGCGATTCTGACCGTTAGTGCACCAACTCACCGTTCTGGGGTTCGAAGCGTTTTCCATAGTTGTTGGACCCAAGTTGCGCTTAAGTGTCGGTCATCAACACTCACGGTTTTGGCCGACTCTGACCCGTTTCGTGGACTATAACTCACTATTTTGGGTCCCAGGTTGATTTCCACGATTGACAAACCCCGGGGTGCGTTTACGTGTCGGTCATCAACACTCAAGTTTTGGCCGATTCTGACCCGTTTCGTGGACAATTACTCACTGTTTTGGGTCCCGGGGTGATTTCCTTGATTGACATACTCCGGGGTGCGTTTACGTGGCGGTGATCAACACTAGCGTTTTGGCCGATTCTGACCCGTTTCATGGACAATTACTCACTGTTTTGGGGTCCCGGGGTGATTTCCATGATTGACGAACCCCGGGGTGCGTTTACGTGGCGGTCATCAACACTCGCGGTTTTGGCCAATTCTGACCCGTTTCGTGGACTATTACTCATCGTTTGGTTCCCGAAGTGGTTTCATGGTTGTTGAACCCCAAGGTGCGTTTACGTGTCCGTCGTCAATAGTGAGCAATTCTGGCCAATTCTACCCGTTAAGTGCACTATTAGTCACCGTTTGGGGGTTTCGAAGCGATTTCCGTAGTGTTGGACCCCGGGGTGCGTTTACGTGTCGGTCATCACACTAGCGGTTTTGGCTGATTCTCACCCGTTTCGTGGACTATTACTCACTGTTTTGGGGTCCCGAGGTGATTTCCACGATTGACGAACCCCGAGCGCGTTTATGTGTCCGTCATCAACACTAGCGGTTTTGGCCGATTCTGACCCCATTTCGTGGACTATTACTCACCGTTTGGTGTCCCGAAGTGGTTTCCATGGTTGTTGAACCCCAAGGTGGTTTACATGTCCGTCGTCAATGGTTAGCAATTCTGGCCGATTCTGGCCCATTAAGTGCACCATTACTCACCGTTTTGGGGTTTCGAAGTGATTTCCATAGTTTTAGACCCCAAGGTGCGCTTACGTGTCGGTCATCAACACTCGCGGTTTTGGCCGACTCTGCCCGTTCGTGGACTATAACTCACCGTTTGGTCCCGAAGTGGTTTCCATGGTTGTTGAACCCCAAGGTGCGTTTACGTCTCGTCGTCAATGGTTAGCAATTCTGGCCGATTCTGACCCGTTAAGTGCACCATTACTCACCGTTCTGGGGTTTCGAAGCGTTTTCCATAGTTGTTGGACCCAAGTTGCGCTTACGTGTCGGTCATCAACACTCACGATTTTGGCCGACTCTGACCCGTTTCGTGGACTATAACTCACTATTTTGGGGTCCCAGGTTGATTTCCACGATTGACAAACCCCGGGGTGCGTTTACGTGTCGGTCATCAACACTCAAGTTTGGCCGATTCGACCCGTTTCGTGGACAATTACTCACTGTTTTGGGGTCCCGGTGATTTCCTTGATTGACATACTCCGGGGTGCGTTTACGTGGCGGGGATCAACACTAGCGGTTTTGGCCGATTCTGACCCGTTTCATGGACAATTACTCACTGTTTTGGGGTCCCGGGGTGATTTCCATGATTGACGAACCCGGGGTGCGTTTACGTGGCGGTCATCAACACTAGCGGTTTGGCCGATTCTGACCCGTTTCATGGACAATTACTCACTGTTTTGGGGTCCCGGGGTGATTTCCATGATTGACGAACCCCGGGGTGCGTTTACGTGGCGGTCATCAACACTCAAGGTTTTGGCCGAATTCTGACCCGTTTCGTGGACAATTACTCACTGTTTTGGGGTCCCGGGGTGATTCCTTGATTGACAACACCGGGGTGCGTTTACGTGGCGGTGATCAACACTAGCGGTTTTGGCCGATTCTGACCCGTTTCATGGACAATTACTCATGTTTTGGGGTCCCGGGGTGATTTCCATGATTGACGAACCCCGGGGTGCGTTTACGTGGCGGTCATCAACACTCGCGGTTTTGGCCAATTCTGACCCGTTTCGTGGACTATTACTCATCGTTTGGTGTCCCGAAGTGGTTTTCATGGTTGTTGAACCCCAAGGTGCGTTTACGTGTCCGTCGTCAATAGTGAGCAATTCTGGCCGATTCTAGCCCGTTAAGTGCACTATTACTCACCGTTTGGGGGCTTCGAAGCGATTTCCATAGTTGTTGGACCCCGGGGGTGCGTTTACGTGTCGGTCATCGACACTAGCGGTTTTGGCCGATTCTGACCCGTTTCGTGGACTATTACTCACTGTTTTGGGGTCCCGAGGTGATTTCCACGATTGACGAACCCCGAGGTGCGTTATGTGTCCGTCATCAACAATAGCGGTTTTGGCTGATTCTGACCGATTTCGTGGACTATTACTCACCGTTTGGTGTGTCCCGAAGTGGTTTCCATGGTTGTTGAACCCCAAGGTGCGTTTACATGTCCGTCGTCAATGGTTAGCAATTCT
This sequence comes from Hordeum marinum, assembly GCA_022496015.1. Lineage (NCBI taxonomy): Eukaryota > Viridiplantae > Streptophyta > Magnoliopsida > Poales > Poaceae > Hordeum > Hordeum marinum. The sequence continues at coordinate 2,824,679 of CM039676.1, forward strand.
GGCCGATTCTGGCCCGTTAAGTGCACCATTACTCACCGTTTTGGGGTTTCGAAGTGATTTCCATAGTTGTTAGACCCCAAGGTGCGCTTACGTGTCGGTCATCAACACTCGCGGTTTTGGCCGACTCTGACCCATTTCGTGGACAATTACTCACTGTTTTGGGGTCCCGGGGTGATTTCCATGATTGACGAACCCCGGGGTGCGTTACGTGGCTGTCATCAACACTCGCGGTTTTGGCCAATTCTGACCCGTTTCGTGGACTATTACTCATCGTTTGGTGTCCCGAAGTGGTTTTCATGGTTGTTGAACCCCAAGGTGCGTTTACGTGTCCGTCGTCAATAGTGAGCAATTCTGGCCAATTCTAGCCCGTTAAGTGCACTATTAGTCACCGTTTGGGGGTTTCGAAGCGATTTCCGTAGTTGTTGGACCCCGGGGTGCGTTTACGTGTCGGTCCATCACCACTAGCGGTTTGTTGGCTGATTCTCACCCGTTTCGTGGACTATTACTCACTGTTTTGGGGTCCCGAGGTGATTTCCACGATTGACGAACCCCGAGGCGCGTTTATGTGTCCGTCATCAACACTAGCGGTTTTGGCCGATTCTGACCATTTCGTGGACTATTACTCACGTTTGGTGTCCCGAAGTGGTTCCATGGTTGTTGAACCCCAAGGTGTTTACATGTCCGTCGTCATGGTTAGCAATTCTGGCCGATTCTGGCCCATTAAGTGCACCATTACTCACCGTTTTGGGGTTTCGAAGTGATTTCCATAGTTGTTAGACCCCAAGGTGCGCTACGTGTCGGTCATCAACACTCGCGGTTTTGGCCGACTCTGCCCGTTTCGTGGACTATAACTCACCGTTTGGTGTCCCGAATGGTTTCCATGGTTTTGAACCCCAAGGTGCGTTTACGTGTCCGTCGTCAATGGTTAGCAATTCTGGCCGATTCTGACCCTTAAGTGACCATTACTCACCGTTCTGGGGTTTCGAAGCGTTTCCATAGTTGTGGACCCAAGTTGCGCTTACGTGTCGGTCATCAACACTCACGGTTTGGCCGACTCTGACCCGTTTCGTGGACTATAACTCACTATTTGGGGTCCCAGGTTGATTTCCACGATTGACAAACCCCGGGGTGCGTTTACGTGTCGGTCATCAACACTCAAGTTTTTTGCCGATTCTGACCCGTTTCGTGGACAATTACTCACTGTTTTGGGGTCCCGGGGTGATTCCTTGATTGACATACTCCGGGGTGCGTTTACGTGGCGGTGATCAACACTAGCGGTTTTGGCCGATTCTGACCCGTTTCATGGACAATTACTCACTGTTTTGGGGTCCCGGGGTGATTTCCATGATTGACGAACCCCGGGGTGCGTTTACGTGGCGGTCATCAACACTCGCGGTTTTGGCCAATTCTGACCCGTTTCGTGGACTATTACTCATCGTTTGGTGTCCCGAAGTGGTTTTCATGGTTGTTGAACCCCAAGGTGCGTTACGTGTTCCGTCGTCAATAGTGAGCAATTCTGGCCAATTCTAGGCCGTTAAGTGCACTATTAGTCACCGTTTGGGGGTTTCGAAGCGATTTCCGTAGTTGTTGGACCCCCGGGGTGCGTTTACGTGTCGGTCATCAACACTAGCGGTTTTTGGCTGATTCTCCACCCGTTTCGTGGACTATTACTCACTGTTTTGGGGTCCCGAGGTGATTTCCACGATTGACGAACCCCGAGGCGCGTTTATGTGTCCGTCAATCAACACTAGCGGTTTTGGCCGATTCTGACCCATTTCGTGGACTATTACTCACCGTTTGGTGTCCCGAAGTGGTTCCATGGTTGTTGAACCCCAAGGTGTGTTTACATGTCCGTCGTCAATGGTTAGCAATTCTGGCCGATTCTGGCCCATTAAGTGCACCATTACTCACCGTTTTGGGGGTTCGAAGTGATTTCCATAGTTGTTAGACCCCAAGGTGCGCTTACGTGTCGGTCATCAACACTCGCGGTTTTGGCCGACTCTGCCCGTTTCGTGGACTATAACTCACCGTTTGGTGTCCCGAAGTGGTTTCCATGGTTGTTGAACCCCAAGGTGCGTTTACGTCTCCGTCGTCAATGGTTAGCAATTCTGGCCGATTCTGACCCGTTAAGTGCACCATTACTCACCGGTCTGGGGTTTCGAAGCGTTTTCCATAGTTGTTGGACCCAAGTTGCGCTTACGTGTCGGTCATCAACACTCACGATTTTGGCCGACTCTGACCCGTTTCGTGGACTATAACTCACTATTTTGGGGGGTCCCAGGTTGATTCCACGATTGACAAACCCCGGGGTGCGTTTACCGTGTCGGTCATCAACACTCAAGTTTTGGCCGATTCTGACCCGTTTCGTGGACAATTACTCACTGTTTTGGGGGTCCCGGGGTGATTTCCTTGATTGACATACTCCGGGGTGCGTTTACGTGGCGGTGATCAACACTAGCGGTTTTGGCCGATTCTGACCCGTTTCATGGACAATTACTCACTGTTTTGGGGTCCCGGGGTGATTTCCATGGTTGACGAACCCCGGGGTGCGTTTACGTGGCGGTCATCAACACTAGCGGTTTTGGCCGATTCTGACCCGTTTCATGACAATTACTCACTGTTTTGGGGGTCCCGGGGTGATTTCCATGATTGACGAACCCCGGGGTGCGTTTACGTGGCGGTCATCAACACTCAAGGTTTTGGCCGATTCTGACCCGTTTCGTGGACAATTACTCACTGTTTTGGGGTCCCGGGGTGATTTCCTTGATTGACAAACACCGGGGTGCGTTTACGTGGCGGTGATCAACACTAGCGGTTTTGGCCGATTCTGACCCGTTTCATGGACAATTACTCACTGTTTTGGGGTCCCGGGGTGATTTCCATGATTGACGAACCCCGGGGTGCGTTTACGTGGCGGTCATCAACACTCGCGGTTTTGGCCAATTCTGACCCGTTTCGTGGACTATTACTCATCGTTTGGTGTCCCGAAGTGGTTTTCATGGTTGTTGAACCCCAAGGTGCGTTTACGTGTCCGTCGTCAATAGTGAGCAATTCTGGCCGATTCTAGCCCGTTAAGTGCACTATTACTCACCGTTTGGGGGCTTCGAAGCGATTTCCATAGTTGTTGGACCCCGGGGTGCGTTTACGTGTCGGTCATCGACACTAGCGGTTTTGGCCGATTCTGACCCGTTTCGTGGACTATTACTCACTGTTTGGGGTCCCGAGGTGATTTCCACGATTGACGAACCCCGAGGTGCGTTTATGTGTCCGTCATCAACACTAGCGGTTTTGGCTGATTCTGACCGATTTCGTGGACTATTACTCACCGTTTGGTGTCCCGAAGTGGTTTCCATGGTTGTTGAACCCCAAGGTGCGTTTACATGTCCGTCGTCAATGGTTAGCAATTCTGGCCGATTCTGGCCCGTTAAGTGCACCATTACTCACCGTTTTGGGGGTTTCGAAGTGATTTCCATAGTTGTTAGACCCCAAGGTGCGCTTACGTGTCGGTCATCAACACTCGCGGTTTTGGCCGACTCTGACCCATTTCGTGGACAATTACTCACTGTTTGGGGTCCCGGGGTGATTTCCATGATTGACGAACCCCGGGGTGCGTTTACGTGGCGGTCATCAACACTCGCGGTTTTGGCCAATTCTGACCCGTTTCGTGGACTATTACTCATCGTTTGGTGTCCCGAAGTGGTTTTCATGGTTGTTGAACCCCAAGGTGCGTTTACGTGTCCCGTCGTCAATAGTGAGCAATTCTGGCCAATTCTAGCCCGTTAAGTGCACTATTAGTCACCGTTTGGGGGTGTTCGAAGCGATTTCCGTAGTTGTTGGACCCCGGGGTGCGTTTACGTGTCGGTCATCAACACTAGCGGTTTTGGCTGATTCTCACCCGTTTCGTGGACTATTACTCACTGTTTGTGGGGTCCCGAGGTGATTTCCACGATTGACGAACCCCGAGGCGCGTTTATGTGTCCGTCATCAACACTAGCGGTTTTGGCCGATTCTGACCCATTTCGTGGACTATTACTCACCGTTTGGTGTCCCGAAGTGGTTTCCATGGTTGTTGAACCCCAAGGTGTGTTTACATGTCCGTCGTCAATGGTTAGCAATTCTGGCCGATTCTGGCCCATTAAGTGCACCATTACTCACCGTTTTGGGGTTTCGAAGTGATTTCCATAGTTGTTAGACCCCAAGGTGCGCTTACGTGTCGGTCATCAACACTCGCGGTTTTGGCCGACTCTGCCCGTTTCGTGGACTATAACTCACCGTTTGGTGTCCCGAAGTGGTTTCCATGGTTGTTGAACCCCAAGGTGCGTTTACGTGTCCGTCGTCAATGGTTAGCAATTCTGGCCGATTCTGACCCGTTAAGTGCACCATTACTCACCGTTCTGGGGTTTCGAAGCGTTTTCCATAGTTGTTGGACCCAAGTTGCGCTTACGTGTCGGTCATCAACACTCACGGTTTTGGCCGACTCTGACCCGTTTCGTGGACTATAACTCACTATTTTGGGGTCCCAGGTTGATTTCCACGATTGACAAACCCCGGGGTGCGTTTACGTGTCGGTCATCAACACTCAAGTTTTTGCCGATTCTGACCCGTTTCGTGGACAATTACTCACTGTTTTGGGGTCCCGGGGTGATTTCCTTGATTGACATACTCCGGGGTGCGTTTACGTGGCGGTGATCAACACTAGCGGTTTTGGCCGATTCTGACCCGTTTCATGGACAATTACTCACTGTTTTGGGGTCCCGGGGTGATTTCCATGATTGACGAACCCCGGGGTTGCGTTTACGTGGCGGTCATCAACACTCGCGGTTTTGGCCAATTCTGACCCGTTTCGTGGACTATTACTCATCGTTTGGTGTCCCGAAGTGGTTTTCATGGTTGTTGAACCCCAAGGTGCGTTTACGTGTCCGTCGTCAATAGTGAGCAATTCTGGCCAATTCTAGCCCGTTAAGTGCACTATTAGTCACCGTTTGGGGGTTTCGAAGCGATTTCCGTAGTTGTTGGACCCCGGGGTGCGTTTACGTGTCGGTCATCAACACTAGCGGTTTTGGCTGATTCTCACCCGTTTCGTGGACTATTACTCACTGTTTTGGGGTCCCGAGGTGATTTCCACGATTGACGAACCCCGAGGCGCGTTTATGTGTCCGTCATCAACACTAGCGGTTTTGGCCGATTCTGACCCATTTCGTGGACTATTACTCACCGTTTGGTGTCCCGAAGTGGTTTCCATGGTTGTTGAACCCCAAGGTGTGTTTACATGTCCGTCGTCAATGGTTAGCAATTCTGGCCGATTCTGGCCCATTAAGTGCACCATTACTCACCGTTTTGGGTTTCGAAGTGATTTCCATAGTTGTTAGACCCCAAGGTGCGCTTACGTGTCGGTCATCAACACTCGCGGTTTTGGCCGACTCTGCCCGTTTCGTGGACTATAACTCACCGTTTGGTGTCCCGAAGTGGTTTCCATGGTTGTTGAACCCCAAGGTGCGTTTACGTGTCCGTCGTCAATGGTTAGCAATTCTGGCCGATTCTGACCCGTTAAGTGCACCATTACTCACCGTTCTGGGGTTTCGAAGCGTTTTCCATAGTTGTTGGACCCAAGTTGCGCTTACGTGTCGGTCATCAACACTCACGGTTTTGGCCGACTCTGACCCGTTTCGTGGACTATAACTCACTATTTTGGGGTCCCAGGTTGATTTCCACGATTGACAAACCCCGGGGTGCGTTTACGTGTCGGTCATCAACACTCAAGTTTTTGCCGATTCTGACCCGTTTCGTGGACAATTACTCACTGTTTTGGGGTCCCGGGGTGATTCCTTGATTGACATACTCCGGGGTGCGTTTACGTGGCGGTGATCAACACTAGCGGTTTTGGCCGATTCTGACCCGTTTCATGGACAATTACTCACTGTTTGGGGTCCCGGGGGTGATTTCCATGATTGACGAACCCCGGGGTGCGTTTACGTGGCGGTCATCAACACTCGCGTTTTTGGCCAATTCTGACCCGTTTCGTGGACTATTACTCATCGTTTGGTGTCCCGAAGTGGTTTTCATGGTTGTTGAACCCCAAGGTGCGTTTACGTGTCCGTCATCAATAGTGAGCAATTCTGGCCAATTCTAGCCCGTTAAGTGCACTATTAGTCACCGTTTGGGGGTTTCGAAAGCGATTTCCGTAGTGTTGGACCCCGGGGTGCGTTTACGTGTCGGTCATCAACACTAGCGGTTTTTGGCTGATTCTCACCCGTTTCGTGGACTATTACTCACTGTTTTGGGGTCCCGAGGTGATTTCCACGATTGACGAACCCCGAGGCGCGTTTATGTGTCCGTCATCAACACTAGCGGTTTTGGCCGATTCTGACCCATTTCGTGGACTATTACTCACCGTTTGGTGTCCCGAAGTGGTTTCCATGGTTGTTGAACCCCAAGGTGTGTTTACATGTCCGTCGTCAATGGTTAGCAATTCTGGCCGATTCTGGCCCATTAAGTGCACCATTACTCACCGTTTTTGGGGTTTCGAAGTGATTTCCATAGTTGTTAGACCCCAAGGTGCGCTTACGTGTCGGTCATCAACACTCGCGGTTTTGGCCGACTCTGCCCGTTTCGTGGACTATAACTCACCGTTTGGTGTCCCGAAGTGGTTTCCATGGTTGTTGAACCCCAAGGTGCGTTTACGTCTCCGTCGTCAATGGTTAGCAATTCTGGCCGATTCTGACCCGTTAAGTGCACCATTACTCACCGTTCTGGGGTTTCGAAGCGTTTTCCATAGTTGTTGGACCCAAGTTGCGCTTACGTGTCGGTCATCAACACTCACGGTTTTGGCCGACTCTGACCCGTTTCGTGGACTATAACTCACTATTTTGGGGTCCCAGGTTGATTTCCACGATTGACAAACCCCGGGGTGCGTTTACGTGTCGGTCATCAACACTCAAGTTTTGGCCGATTCTGACCCGTTTCGTGGACAATTACTCACTGTTTTGGGGTCCCGGGGTGATTTCCTTGATTGACATACTCCGGGGTGCGTTTACGTGGCGGTGATCAACACTAGCGGTTCTGGCCGATTCTGACCCGTTTCATGGACAATTACTCACTGTTTTGGGGTCCCGGGGTGATTTCCATGATTGACGAACCCCGGGGTGCGTTTACGTGGCGGTCATCAACACTCGCGGTTTTGGCCAATTCTGACCCGTTTCGTGGACTATTACTCATCGTTTGGTGTCCCGAAGTGGTTTTCATGGTTGTTGAACCCCAAGGTGCGTTTACGTGTCCGTCGTCAATAGTGAGCAATTCTGCCCAATTCTAGCCCGTTAAGTGCACTATAGTCACCGTTTGGGGGTTTCGAAGCGATTTCCGTAGTTGTTGGACCCCGGGGTGCGTTTACGTGTCGGTCATCAACACTAGCGGTTTTGGCTGATTCTGACCCGTTTCGTGGACTATTACTCACTGTTTTGGGGGTCCCGAGGTGATTTCCACGATTGACGAACCCCGAGGCGCGTTTATGTGTCCGTCATCAACACTAGCGGTTTTGGCCGATTCTGACCCATTTCGTGGACTATTACTCACCGTTTGGTGTCCCGAAGTGGTTTCCATGGTTGTTGAACCCCAAGGTGTGTTTACATGTCCGTCGTCAATGGTTAGCAATTCTGGCCGATTCTGGCCCATTAAGTGCACCATTACTCACCGTTTTGGGGTTTCGAAGTGATTTCCATAGTTGTTAGACCCCAAGGTGCGCTTACGTGTCGGTCATCAACACTCGCGGTTTTGGCCGACTCTGCCCGTTTCGTGGACTATAACTCACCGTTTGGTGTCCCGAAGTGGTTTCCATGGTTGTTGAACCCCAAGGTGCGTTTACGTCTCCGTCGTCAATGGTTAGCAATTCTGGCCGATTCTGACCCGTTAAGTGCACCATTACTCACCGTTCTGGGGTTTCGAAGCGTTTTCCATAGTTGTTGGACCCAAGTTGTGCTTACGTGTCGGTCATCAACACTCACGGTTTTGGCCGACTCTGACCCGTTTCGTGGACTATAACTCACTATTTTGGGGTCCCAGGTTGATTTCGACGATTGACGAACCCCGGGGTGCATTTACGTGTCCGTCGTGAATGGTTAGCAATTCTGGCCGATTCTGGCCCATTAAGTGCACCATTACTCACCGTTTTGGGGTTTCGAAGTGATTTCCATAGTTGTTAGACCCCAAGGTGCGCTTACGTGTCGGTCATCAACACTCGCGGTTTTGGCCGACTCTGCCCGTTTCGTGGACTATAACTCACCGTTTGGTGTCCCGAAGTGGTTTCCATGGTTGTTGAACCCCAAGGTGCGTTTACGTCTCCGTCGTCAATGGTTAGCAATTCTGGCCGATTCTGACCCGTTAAGTGCACCATTACTCACCGTTCTGGGGTTTCGAAGCGTTTTCCATAGTTGTTGGACCCAAGTTGCGCTTACGTGTCGGTCATCAACACTCACGGTTTTGGCCGACTCTGACCCGTTTCGTGGACTATAACTCACTATTTTGGGGTCCCAGGTTGATTTCCACGATTGACAAACCCCGGGGTGCGTTTACGTGTCGGTCATCAACACTCAAGTTTTGGCCGATTCTGACCCGTTTCGTGGACAATTACTCACTGTTTTGGGGTCCCGGGGTGATTTCCTTGATTGACATACTCCGGGGTGCGTTTACGTGGCGGTGATCAACACTAGCGGTTTTGGCCGATTCTGACCCGTTTCATGGACAATTACTCACTGTTTTGGGGTCCCGGGGTGATTTCCATGATTGACGAACCCCGGGGTGCGTTTACGTGGCGGTCATCAACACTCGCGGTTTTGGCCAATTCTGACCCGTTTCGTGGACTATTACTCATCGTTTGGTGTCCCGAAGTGGTTTTCATGGTTGTTGAACCCCAAGGTGCGTTTACGTGTCCGTCGTCAATAGTGAGCAATTCTGCCCAATTCTAGCCCGTTAAGTGCACTATTAGTCACCGTTTGGGGGGTTTCGAAGCGATTTCCGTAGTTGTTGGACCCCGGGGTGCGTTTACGTGTCGGTCATCAACACTAGCGGTTTTGGCTGATTCTGACCCGTTTCGTGGACTATTACTCACTGTTTTGGGGTCCCGAGGTGATTTCCACGATTGACGAACCCCGAGGCGCGTTTATGTGTCCGTCATCAACACTAGCGGTTTTGGCCGATTCTGACCCATTTCGTGGACTATTACTCACCGTTTGGTGTCCCGAAGTGGTTTCCATGGTTGTTGAACCCCAAGGTGCGTTTACATGTCCGTCGTCAATGGTTAGCAATTCTGGCCGATTCTGGCCCATTAAGTGCACCATTACTCACCGTTTTGGGGTTTCGAAGTGATTTCCATAGTTGTTAGACCCCAAGGTGCGCTTACGTGTCGGTCATCAACACTCGCGGTTTTGGCCGACTCTGCCCGTTTCGTGGACTATAACTCACCGTTTGGTGTCCCGAAGTGGTTTCCATGGTTGTTGAATCCCAAGAGGTGCGTTTACGTGTCCGTCGTCAATGGTTAGCAATTCTGGCCGATTCTGGCCCGTTAAGTGCACCATTACTCACCGTTTTGGGGTTTCGAAGCGTTTTCCATAGTTGTTGGACCCAAGTTGTGCTTACGTGTCGGTCATCAACACTCACGGTTTTGGCCGACTCTGACCCGTTTCGTGGACTATAACTCACTATTTTGGGGGTCCCAGGTTGATTTCGACGATTGACGAACCCCGGGGTGCATTTACGTGTCCGTCGTGAATGGTTAGCAATTCTGGCCGATTCTGGCCCGTTAAGTGCACCATTACTCACCGTTTTGGGGTTTCGAAGTGATTTCCATAGTTGTTAGACCCCAAGGTGCGCTTACGTGTCGGTCATCAACACTCGCGGTTTTTGCAGACTCTGACCGTTTCGTGGACAATTACTCACTGTTTTGGGGTCCCGGGGTGATTTCCTTGATTGACAAACACCGGGGTGCGTTTACGTGGCGGTGATCAACACTAGCGGTTTTGGCCGATTCTGACCCGTTTCATGGACAATTACTCACTGTTTTGGGGCCCGGGGTGATTTCAATGATTGACGAACCCCGGGGTGCGTTTACGTGGCGGTCATCAACACTCGCGGTTTTGGCCAATTCTGACCCGTTTCGTGGACTATTACTCATCGTTTGGTGTCCCGAAGTGGTTTTCATGGTTGTTGAACCCCAAGGTGCGTTTACGTGTCCGTCGTCAATAGTGAGCAATTCTGGCCGATTCTAGCCCGTTAAGTGCACTATTACTCACCGTTTGGGGGTTTCGAAGCGATTTCCATAGTTGTTGGACCCCGGGGTGCGTTTACGTGTCGGTCATCGACACTAGCGGTTTTGGCCGATTCTGACCCGTTTCGTGGACTATTACTCACTGTTTTGGGGTCCCGAGGTGATTTCCACGATTGACGAACCCCGAGGCGCGTTTATGTGTCCGTCATCAACACTAGCGGTTTTGGCCGATTCTGACCCATTTCGTGGACTATTACTCACCGTTTGGTGTCCCGAAGTGGTTTCCATGGTTGTTGAACCCCAAGGTGCGTTTACATGTCCGTCGTCAATGGTTAGCAATTCTGGCCGATTCTAGCCCGTTAAGTGCACTATTACTCACCGTTTGGGGGTTTCGAAGCGATTTCCATAGTTGTTGGACCCCGGGGTGCGTTTACGTGTCGGTCATCGACACTAGCGGTTTTGGCCGATTCTGACCCGTTTCGTGGACTATTACTCACTATTTTGGGGTCCCGAGGTGATTTCCACGATTGACGAACCCCGGCTGCGTTTATGTGTCCGTCATCAGCACTCGCGGTTTTGGCCAATTCTGACCCGTTTCATGGACTATTACTCATCGTTTTGTGTCCCGAAGTGGTTTTCATGGTTGTTGAACCCCAAGGTGCGTTTACGTGTCCGTCGTCAATAGTGAGCAATTCTGGCCGATTCTAGCCCGTTAAGTGCACTATTACTCACCGTTTGGGGGTTTCGAAGCGATTTCCATAGTTGTTGGACCCCGGGGTGCGTTTACGTGTCGGTCATCGACACTAGCGGTTTTGGCCGATTCTGACCCGTTTCGTGGACTATTACTCACTATTTTGGGGTCCCGAGGTGGTTTCCACGATTGACGAACCCCGAGGCGCGTTTATGTGTCCGTCATCAACACTAGCGGTTTTGGCCGATTCTGACCCATTTCGTGGACTATTACTCACCATTTGGTGTCCCGAAGTGGTTTCCATGGTTGTTGAACCCCAAGGTGCGTTTACATGTCCGTCGTCAATGGTTAGCAATTCTGGCCGATTCTGGCCCGTTAAGTGCACCATTACTCACCGTTTTGGGGTTTCGAAGTGATTTCCATAGTTGTTAGACCCCAAGGTGCGCTTACGTGTTGGTCATCAACACTCGCGGTTTTGGCCGACTCTGACCCGTTTCGTGGACTATAACTCACCGTTTGGTGTCCCGAAGTGGTTTCCATGGTTGTTGAACCCCAAGGTGCGTCTACGTGTCCGTCGTCAATGGTTAGCAATTCTGGCCGATTCTGACCCGTTAAGTGCACCATTACTCACAGTTTTGGGGTTTCGAAGCGTTTTCCATAGTTGTTGGACCCAAGTTGCGCTTACGTGTCGGTCATCAACAATCATGGTTTTGGCCGACTCTGACCCGTTTCGTGGACTATAACTCACTATTTTGTGGTCCCAGGTTGATTTCCACTATTGACAAACCCCGGGGTGCATTTACGTGTCGGTCATCAACACTCAAGGTTTTGGCCGATTCTGACCCGTTTCGTGGACAATTACTCACTGTTTTGGGGTCCCGGGGTGATTTCCTTGATTGACAAACACCGGGGTGCGTTTACGTGGCGGTGATCAACACTAGCGGTTTTGGCCGATTCTGACCCGTTTCATGGACAATTACTCACTGTTTTGGGGACCCGGGGTGATTTCCATGATTGACGAACCCCGGGGTGCGTTTACGTGGCGGTCATCAACACTCAAGGTTTTGGCCGATTCTGACCCGTTTCGTGGACAATTACTCACTGTTTTGGGGACCCGGGGGTGATTTCCTTGATTGACAAACACCGGGGTGCGTTTACATGGCGGTGATCAACACTAGCGGTTTTGGCCGATTCTGACCCGTTTCATGGACAATTACTCACTGTTTTGGGGCCCGGGGTGATTTCAATGATTGACGAACCCCGGGGTGCGTTTACGTGGCGGTCATCAACACTCGCGGTTTTGGCCAATTCTGACCCGTTTCGTGGACAATTACTCATCGTTTGGTGTCCCGAAGTGGTTTTCATGGTTGTTGAACCCCAAGGTGCGTTTACGTGTCCGTCGTCAATAGTGAGCAATTCTGGCCGATTCTAGCCCGTTAAGTGCACTATTACTCACCGTTTGGGGGTTTCGAAGCGATTTCCATAGTTGTTGGACCCCGGGGTGCGTTTACGTGTCGGTCACCAACACTAGCGGTTTTGGCCGATTCTGACCCGTTTTGTGGACTATTACTCACTGTTTTGGGGTCCCGAGGTGATTTCCACGATTGACGAACCCCGGCTGCGTTTATGTGTCCGTCATCAACACTAGCGGTTTTGGCCGATTCTGACCCATTTCGTGGACTATTACTCACCGTTTGGTGTCCCGAAGTGGTTTCCATGGTTGTTGAACCCCAAGGTGCGTTTACATGTCCGTCGTCAATGGTTAGCAATTCTGGCCGATTCTAGCCCGTTAAGTGCACTATTACTCACCGTTTGGGGGTTTCGAAGCGATTTCCATAGTTGTTGGACCCCGGGGTGCGTTTACGTGTCGGTCATCGACACTAGCGGTTTTGGCCGATTCTGACCCGTTTCGTGGACTATTAGTCACTGTTCTGGGGTCCCGAGGTGATTTCCACGATTGACGAACCCCGGCTGCGTTTATGTGTCCGTCATCAACACTCGCGGTTTGGGCCAATTCTGACCCGTTTCGTGGACTATTACTCATCGTTTGGTGTCCCGAAGTGGTTTTCATGGTTGTTGAACCCCAAGGTGCGTTTACGTGTCCGTCGTCAATAGTGAGCAATTCTGGCCAATTCTAGCCCGTTAAGTGCACTATTAGTCACCGTTTGGGGGTTTCGAAGCGATTTCCGTAGTTGTTGGACCCCGGGGTGCGTTTACGTGTCGGTCATCAACACTAGCGGTTTTGGCTGATTCTCACCCGTTTCGTGGACTATTACTCACTGTTTTGGGGTCCCGAGGTGATTTCCACGATTGACGAACCCCGAGGCGCGTTTATGTGTCCGTCATCAACACTAGCGGTTTTGGCCGATTCTGACCCATTTCGTGGACTATTACTCACCGTTTGGTGTCCCGAAGTGGTTTCCATGGTTGTTGAACCCCAAGGTGTGTTTACATGTCCGTCGTCAATGGTTAGCAATTCTGGCCGATTCTGGCCCATTAAGTGCACCATTACTCACCGTTTTGGGGTTTCGAAGTGATTTCCATAGTTGTTAGACCCCAAGGTGCGCTTACGTGTCGGTCATCAACACTCGCGGTTTTGGCCGACTCTGCCCGTTTCGTGGACTATAACTCACCGTTTGGTGTCCCGAAGTGGTTTCCATGGTTGTTGAACCCCAAGGTGCGTTTACGTGTCCGTCGTCAATGGTTAGCAATTCTGGCCGATTCTGACCCGTTAAGTGCACCATTACTCACCGTTCTGGGGTTTCGAAGCGTTTTCCATAGTTGTTGGACCCAAGTTGCGCTTAAGTGTCGGTCATCAACACTCACGGTTTTGGCCGACTCTGACCCGTTTCGTGGACTATAACTCACTATTTTGGGGTCCCAGGTTGATTTCCACGATTGACAAACCCCGGGGTGCGTTTACGTGTCGGTCATCAACACTCAAGTTTTGGCCGATTCTGACCCGTTTCGTGGACAATTACTCACTGTTTTGGGGTCCCGGGGTGATTTCCTTGATTGACATACTCCGGGGTGCGTTTACGTGGCGGTGATCAACACTAGCGGTTTTGGCCGATTCTGACCCGTTTCATGGACAATTACTCACTGTTTTGGGGTCCCGGGGTGATTTCCATGATTGACGAACCCCGGGGTGCGTTTACGTGGCGGTCATCAACACTCGCGGTTTTGGCCAATTCTGACCCGTTTCGTGGACTATTACTCATCGTTTGGTGTCCCGAAGTGGTTTTCATGGTTGTTGAACCCCAAGGTGCGTTTACGTGTCCGTCGTCAATAGTGAGCAATTCTGCCCAATTCTAGCCCGTTAAGTGCACTATTAGTCACCGTTTGGGGGTTTCGAAGCGATTTCCGTAGTTGTTGGACCCCGGGGTGCGTTTACGTGTCGGTCATCAACACTAGCGGTTTTGGCTGATTCTGACCCGTTTCGTGGACTATTACTCACTGTTTTGGGGTCCCGAGGTGATTTCCACGATTGACGAACCCCGAGGCGCGTTTATGTGTCCGTCATCAACACTAGCGGTTTTGGCCGATTCTGACCCATTTCGTGGACTATTACTCACCGTTTGGTGTCCCGAAGTGGTTTCCATGGTTGTTGAACCCCAAGGTGCGTTTACATGTCCGTCGTCAATGGTTAGCAATTCTGGCCGATTCTGGCCCATTAAGTGCACCATTACTCACCGTTTTGGGGTTTCGAAGTGATTTCCATAGTTGTTAGACCCCAAGGTGCGCTTACGTGTCGGTCATCAACACTCGCGGTTTTGGCCGACTCTGCCCGTTTCGTGGACTATAACTCACCGTTTGGTGTCCCGAAGTGGTTTCCATGGTTGTTGAATCCCAAGAGGTGCGTTTACGTGTCCGTCGTCAATGGTTAGCAATTCTGGCCGATTCTGGCCCGTTAAGTGCACCATTACTCACCGTTTTGGGGTTTCGAAGCGTTTTCCATAGTTGTTGGACCCAAGTTGTGCTTACGTGTCGGTCATCAACACTCACGGTTTTGGCCGACTCTGACCCGTTTCGTGGACTATAACTCACTATTTTGGGGTCCCAGGTTGATTTCGACGATTGACGAACCCCGGGGTGCATTTACGTGTCCGTCGTGAATGGTTAGCAATTCTGGCCGATTCTGGCCCGTTAAGTGCACCATTACTCACCGTTTTGGGGTTTCGAAGTGATTTCCATAGTTGTTAGACCCCAAGGTGCGCTTACGTGTCGGTCATCAACACTCGCGGTTTTTGCAGACTCTGACCGTTTCGTGGACAATTACTCACTGTTTTGGGGGTCCCGGGGTGATTTCCTTGATTGACAAACACCGGGGTGCGTTTACGTGGCGGTGATCAACACTAGCGGTTTTGGCCGATTCTGACCCGTTTCATGGACAATTACTCACTGTTTTGGGGCCCGGGGTGATTTCAATGATTGACGAACCCCGGGGTGCGTTTACGTGGCGGTCATCAACACTCGCGGTTTTGGCCAATTCTGACCCGTTTCGTGGACTATTACTCATCGTTTGGTGTCCCGAAGTGGTTTTCATGGTTGTTGAACCCCAAGGTGCGTTTACGTGTCCGTCGTCAATAGTGAGCAATTCTGGCCGATTCTAGCCCGTTAAGTGCACTATTACTCACCGTTTGGGGGTTTCGAAGCGATTTCCATAGTTGTTGGACCCCGGGGTGCGTTTACGTGTCGGTCATCAACACTAGCGGTTTTGGCCGATTCTGACCCGTTTCGTGGACTATTACTCACTGTTTTGGGGTCCCGAGGTGATTTCCACGATTGACGAACCCCGGCTGCGTTTATGTGTCCGTCATCAACACTAGCGGTTTTGGCCGATTCTGACCCATTTCGTGGACTATTACTCACCGTTTGGTGTCCCGAAGTGGTTTCCATGGTTGTTGAACCCCAAGGTGCGTTTACATGTCCGTCGTCAATGGTTAGCAATTCTGGCCGATTCTAGCCCGTTAAGTGCACTATTACTCACCGTTTGGGGGTTTCGAAGCGATTTCCATAGTTGTTGGACCCCGGGGTGCGTTTACGTGTCGGTCATCGACACTAGCGGTTTTGGCCGATTCTGACCCGTTTCGTGGACTATTACTCACTGTTTTGGGGTCCCGAGGTGATTTCCACGATTGACGAACCCCGGCTGCGTTTATGTGTCCGTCATCAGCACTCGCGGTTTTGGCCAATTCTGACCCGTTTCATGGACTATTACTCATCGTTTTGTGTCCCGAAGTGGTTTTCATGGTTGTTGAACCCCAAGGTGCGTTTACGTGTCCGTCGTCAATAGTGAGCAATTCTGGCCGATTCTAGCCCGTTAAGTGCACTATTACTCACCGTTTGGGGGTTTCGAAGCGATTTCCATAGTTGTTGGACCCCGGGGTGCGTTTACGTGTCGGTCATCGACACTAGCGGTTTTGGCCGATTCTGACCCGTTTCGTGGACTATTACTCACTATTTTGGGGTCCCGAGGTGGTTTCCACGATTGACGAACCCCGAGGCGCGTTTATGTGTCCGTCATCAACACTAGCGGTTTTGGCCGATTCTGACCCATTTCGTGGACTATTACTCACCATTTGGTGTCCCGAAGTGGTTTCCATGGTTGTTGAACCCCAAGGTGCGTTTACATGTCCGTCGTCAATGGTTAGCAATTCTGGCCGATTCTGGCCCGTTAAGTGCACCATTACTCACCGTTTTGGGGTTTCGAAGTGATTTCCATAGTTGTTAGACCCCAAGGTGCGCTTACGTGTTGGTCATCAACACTCGCGGTTTTGGCCGACTCTGACCCGTTTCGTGGACTATAACTCACCGTTTGGTGTCCCGAAGTGGTTTCCATGGTTGTTGAACCCCAAGGTGCGTCTACGTGTCCGTCGTCAATGGTTAGCAATTCTGGCCGATTCTGACCCGTTAAGTGCACCATTACTCACAGTTTTGGGGTTTCGAAGCGTTTTCCATAGTTGTTGGACCCAAGTTGCGCTTACGTGTCGGTCATCAACAATCATGGTTTTGGCCGACTCTGACCCGTTTCGTGGACTATAACTCACTATTTTGTGGTCCCAGGTTGATTTCCACTATTGACAAACCCCGGGGTGCATTTACGTGTCGGTCATCAACACTCAAGGTTTTGGCCGATTCTGACCCGTTTCGTGGACAATTACTCACTGTTTTGGGGTCCCGGGGTGATTTCCTTGATTGACAAACACCGGGGTGCGTTTACGTGGCGGTGATCAACACTAGCGGTTTTGGCCGATTCTGACCCGTTTCATGGACAATTACTCACTGTTTTGGGGACCCGGGGTGATTTCCATGATTGACGAACCCCGGGGTGCGTTTACGTGGCGGTCATCAACACTCAAGGTTTTGGCCGATTCTGACCCGTTTCGTGGACAATTACTCACTGTTTTGGGGACCCGGGGTGATTTCCTTGATTGACAAACACCGGGGTGCGTTTACATGGCGGTGATCAACACTAGCGGTTTTGGCCGATTCTGACCCGTTTCATGGACAATTACTCACTGTTTTGGGGCCCGGGGTGATTTCAATGATTGACGAACCCCGGGGTGCGTTTACGTGGCGGTCATCAACACTCGCGGTTTTGGCCAATTCTGACCCGTTTCGTGGACAATTACTCATCGTTTGGTGTCCCGAAGTGGTTTTCATGGTTGTTGAACCCCAAGGTGCGTTTACGTGTCCGTCGTAAATAGTGAGCAATTCTGGCCGATTCTAGCCCGTTAAGTGCACTATTACTCACCGTTTGGGGGTTTCGAAGCGATTGCCATAGTTGTTGGACCCCGGGGTGCGTTTACGTGTCGGTCACCAACACTAGCGGTTTTGGCCGATTCTGACCCGTTTTGTGGACTATTACTCACTGTTTTGGGGTCCCGAGGTGATTTCCACGATTGACGAACCCCGGCTGCGTTTATGTGTCCGTCATCAACACTAGCGGTTTTGGCCGATTCTGACCCATTTCGTGGACTATTACTCACCGTTTGGTGTCCCGAAGTGGTTTCCATGGTTGTTGAACCCCAAGGTGCGTTTACATGTCCGTCGTCAATGGTTAGCAATTCTGGCCGATTCTAGCCCGTTAAGTGCACTATTACTCACCGTTTGGGGGTTTCGAAGCGATTTCCATAGTTGTTGGACCCCGGGGTGCGTTTACGTGTCGGTCATCGACACTAGCGGTTTCGGCCGATTCTGACCCGTTTCATGGACTATTACTCACTGTTCTGGGGTCCCGAGGTGATTTCCACGATTGACGAACCCCGGCTGCGTTTATGTGTCCGTCATCAACACTCGCGGTTTGGGCCAATTCTGACCCGTTTCGTGGACTATTACTCATCGTTTTGTGTCCCGAAGTGGTTTTCATGGTTGTTGAACCCCAAGGTGCGTTTACGTGTCCGTCGTCAATAGTGAGCAATTCTGGCCGATTCTAGCCCGTTAAGTGCACTATTACTCACCATTTGGGGGTTTCGAAGCGATTTCCATAGTTGTTGGACCCCGGGGTGCGTTTACGTGTCGGTCATCGACACTAGCGGTTTTGGCCGATTCTGACCCGTTTCGTGGACTATTACTCACTGTTTGGGGGTCCCGAGGTGGTTTCCACGATTGACGAACCCCGAGGCGCGTTTATGTGTCCGTCATCAACACTAGCGGTTTTGGCCGATTCTGACCCATTTCGTGGACTATTACTCACCGTTTGGTGTCCCGAAGTGGTTTCCATGGTTGTTGAACCCCAAGGTGCGTTTACATGTCCGTCGTCAATGGTTAGCAATTCTGGCCGATTCTGGCCCGTTAAGTGCACCATTACTCACCGTTTTGGGGTTTCGAAGTGATTTCCATAGTTGTTAGACCCCAAGGTGCGCTTACATGTCGGTCATCAACACTCGCGGTTTTGGCCGACTCTGACCCGTTTCGTGGACTATAACTCACCGTTTGGTGTCCCGAAGTGGTTTCCATGGTTGTTGAACCCCAAGGTGCGTTTACGTGTCCGTCGTCAATGGTTAGCAATTCTGGCAGATTCTGACCCGTTAAGTGCACCATTACTCACCGTTTTGGGGTTTCGAAGCGTTTTCCATAGTTGTTGGACCCAAGTTGCGCTTACGTGTCGGTCATCAACAATCATGGTTTTGGCCGACTCTGACCCGTTTCGTGGACTATAACTCACTATTTTGTGGTCCCAGGTTGATTTCCACTATTGACAAACCCCGGGGTGCATTTACGTGTCGGTTATCAACACTCAAGGTTTTGGCCGATTCTGACCCGTTTCGTGGACAATTACTCACTGTTTTGGGGTCCCGGGGTGATTTCCTTGATTGACAAACACCGGGGTGCGTTTACGTGGCGGTGATCAACACTAGCGGTTTTGGCCGATTCTGACCCGTTTCATGGACAATTACTCACTGTTTTGGGGTCCCGGGGTGATTTCCATGATTGACGAACCCCGGGGTGCGTTTACGTGGCGGTCATCAACACTCAAGGTTTTGGCCGATTCTGACCCGTTTCGTGGACAATTACTCACTGTTTTGGGGTCCCGGGGTGATTTCCTTGATTGACAAACACCGGGGTGCGTTTACGTGGCGGTGATCAACACTAGCGGTTTTGGCCGATTCTGACCCGTTTCATGGACAATTACTCACTGTTTTGGGGTCCCGGGGTGATTTCCATGATTGACGAACCCCGGGGTGCGTTTACGTGGCGGTCATCAACACTCGCGGTTTTGGCCAATTCTGACCCGTTTCGTGGACTATTACTCATCGTTTGGTGTCCCGAAGTGGTTTTCATGGTTGTTGAACCCCAAGGTGCGTTTACGTGTCCGTCGTCAATAGTGAGCAATTCTGGCCGATTCTAGCCCGTTAAGTGCACTATTACTCACCGTTTGGGGGCTTCGAAGCGATTTCCATAGTTGTTGGACCCCGGGGTGCGTTTACGTGTCGGTCATCGACACTAGCGGTTTTGGCCGATTCTGACCCGTTTCGTGGACTATTACTCACTGTTTTGGGGTCTCGAGGTGATTTCCACGATTGACGAACCCCGAGGTGCGTTTATGTGTCCGTCATCAACACTAGCGGTTTTGGCCGATTCTGACCGATTTCGTGGACTATTACTCACCGTTTGGTGTCCCAAAGTGGTTTCCATGGTTGTTGAACCCCAAGGTGCGTTTACATGTCCGTCGTCAATGGTTAGCAATTCTGGCCGATTCTGGCCCGTTAAGTGCACCATTACTCACCGTTTTGGGGTTTCGAAGTGATTTCCATAGTTGTTAGACCCCAAGGTGCGCTTACGTGTCGGTCATCAACACTCGCGGTTTTGGCCAACTCTGACCCGTTTCGTGGACTATAACTCACCGTTTGGTGTCCCGAAGTGGTTTCCATGGTTGTTGAACCCCAAGGTGCGTTTACGTGTCCCTCGTCAATGGTTAGCAATTCTGGCCGATTCTGACCCGTTAAGTGCACCATTACTCACCGTTCTGGGGTTTCGAAGCGTTTTCCATAGTTGTTGGACCCAAGTTGCGCTTACGTGTCGGTCATCAACACTCACGGTTTTGGCCGACTCTGACCCGTTTCGTGGACTATAACTCACTATTTTGGGGTCCCAGGTTGATTTCCACGATTGACAAACCCCGGGGTGCATTTACGTGGCGGTCATCAACACTCAAGGTTTTGGCCGATTCTGACCCGTTTCGTGGACAATTACTCACTGTTTTGGGGTCCCGGGGTGATTTCCTTGATTGACAAACACCGGGGTGCGTTTACGTGGCGGTGATCAACACTAGCGGTTTTGGCCGATTCTGACCCGTTTCATGGACAATTACTCACTGTTTTGGGGTCCCGGGGTGATTTCCATGATTGACGAACCCCGGGTTGCGTTTACGTGGCGGTCATCAACACTCGCGGTTTTGGCCAATTCTGACCCGTTTCGTGGACTATTACTCATCGTTTGGTGTCCCGAAGTGGTTTTCATGGTTGTTGAACCCCAAGGTGCGTTTACGTGTCCGTCGTCTATAGTGAGCAATTCTGGCGGATTCTAGCCCGTTAAGTGCACTATTACTCACCGTTTGGGGGTTTCGAAGCGATTTCCATAGTTGTTGGACCCCGGGGTGCGTTTACGTGTCGGTCATCAACACTAGCGGTTTTGGCCGATTCTGACCCGTTTCGTGGACTATTACTCACTGTTTTGGGGGCCCGGGGTGATTTCCACGATTGACGAACCCCGAGGTGCGTTTATGTGTCCGTCATCAACACTAGCGGTTTTGGCCGATTCTGACCCATTTCGTGGACTATTACTCACCGTTTGGTGTCCCGAAGTGGTTTCCATGGTTGTTGAACCCCAAGGTGCGTTTACATGTCCGTCGTCAATGGTTAGCAATTCTGGCCGATTCTGGCCCGTTAAGTGCACCATTACTCACCGTTTTGGGGTTTCGAACTGATTTCCATAGTTGTTAGACCCCAAGGTGCGCTTACGTGTCGGTCATCAACACTCGCGGTTTTGGCCTACTCTGACCCGTTTCGTGGACTATAACTCACCGTTTGGTGTCCCGAAGTGGTTTCCATGGTTGTTGAACCCCAAGGTGCGTTTACGTGTCCGTCGTCAATGGTTAGCAATTCTGGCCGATTCTGACCCGTTAAGTGCACCATTACTCACCGTTCTGGGGTTTCGAAGCGTTTTCCATACTTGTTGGACCCAAGTTGCGCTTACGTGTCGGTCATCAACACTCACGGTTTTGGCCGACTCTGACCCGTTTCGTGGACTATAACTCACTATTTTGGGGTCCCAGGTTGATTTCCACGATTAACAAACCCCGGGGTGCATTTACGTGTCGCTCATCAACACTCAAGTTTTGGCCGATTCTGACCCGTTTCGTGGACAATTACTCACTGTTTTGGGGTCCCGGGGTGATTTCCTTGATTGACATACACCGGGGTGCGTTTACGTGGCGGTGATCAACACTAGCGGTTTTGGCCGATTCTGACCCGTTTCATGGACAATTACTCACTGTTTTGGGGTCCCGGGGTGATTTCCTTGATTGACATACACCGGGGTGCGTTTACGTGGCGGTGATCAACACTAGCGGTTTTGGCCGATTCTGACCCGTTTCATGGACAATTACTCACTGTTTTGGGGTCCCGGGGTGATTTCCATGATTGACGAACCCCGGGGTGCGTTTACGTGGCGGTCATCAGCACTCGCGGTTTTGGCCAATTCTGACCCGTTTCGTGGACTATTACTCATCGTTTGGTGTCCCGAAGTGGTTTTCATGGTTGTTGAACCCCAAGGTGCGTTTACATGTCCGTCGTCAATAGTGAGCAATTCTGGCCAATTCTAGCCCGTTAAGTGCACTATTAGTTACCGTTTGGGGGTTTCGAAGCGATTTCCGTAGTTGTTGGACCCCGGGGTGCGTTTACGTGTCGGTCATCAACACTAGCGGTTTTGGCTGATTCTCACCCGTTTCGTGGACTATTACTCACTGTTTTGGGGTCCCGAGGTGATTTCCACGATTGACGAACCCCGAGGCGCGTTTATGTGTCCGTCATCAACACTAGCGGTTTTGGCCGATTCTGACCCATTTCGTGGACTATTACTCACCGTTTGGTGTCCCGAAGTGGTTTCCATGGTTGTTGAACCCCAAGGTGCGTTTACATGTCCGTCGTCAATGGTTAGCAATTCTGGCCGATTCTGGCCCATTAAGTGCACCATTACTCACCGTTTTGGGGTTTCGAAGTGATTTCCATAGTTGTTAGACCCCAAGGTGCGCTTACGTGTCGGTCATCAACACTCGCGGTTTTGGCCGATTCTGACCCGTTTCGTGGACTATAACTCACCGTTTGGTGTCCCGAAGTGGTTTCCATGGTTGTAGAACCCCAAGGTGCGTTTACGTGTCCGTCGTCAATGGTTAGCAATTCTGGCCGATTCTGACCCGTTAAGTGCACCATTACTCACCGTTCTGGGGTTTCGAAGCATTTTCCATAGTTGTTGGACCCAAGTTGCGCTTACGTGTCGGTCATCAACAATCATGGTTTTGGCCGACTCTGACCCGTTTCGTGGACTATAACTCACTATTTTGTGGTCCCAGGTTGATTTCCACTATTGACAAACCCCGGGGTGCATTTACGTGTCGGTCATCAACACTCAAGGTTTTGGCCGATTCTGACCCGTTTCGTGGACAATTACTCACTGTTTTGGGGTCCCGGGGTGATTTCCTTGATTGACAAATACCGGGGTGCGTTTATGTGGCGATGATCAACACTAGCGGTTTTGGCCGATTCTGACCCGTTTCATGGACAATTACTCACTGTTTTGGGGTCCCGGGGTGATTTCCATGATTGACGAACCCCGGGGTGCGTTTACGTGGCGGTCATCAACACTCGCGGTTTTGGCCAATTCTGACCCGTTTCGTGGACTATTACTCATCGTTTGGTGTCCCGAAGTGGTTTTCATGGTTGTTGAACCCCAAGGTGCGTTTACGTGTCCGTCGTCAATAGTGAGCAATTCTGGCCAATTCTAGCCCGTTAAGTGCACTATTAGTCACCGTTTGGGGGTTTCGAAGCGATTTCCGTAGTTGTTGGACCCCGGGGTGCGTTTACGTGTCGGTCATCAACACTAGCGGTTTTGGCTGATTCTCACCCGTTTCGTGGACTATTACTCACTGTTTTGGGGTCCCGAGGTGATTTCCACGATTGACGAACCCCGAGGCGCGTTTATGTGTCCGTCATCAACACTAGCGGTTTTGGCCGATTCTGACCCATTTCGTGGACTATTACTCACCGTTTGGTGTCCCGAAGTGGTTTCCATGGTTGTTGAACCCCAAGGTGCGTTTACATGTCCGTCGTCAATGGTTAGCAATTCTGGCCGATTCTGGCCCATTAAGTGCACCATTACTCACCGTTTTGCGGTTTCGAAGTGATTTCCATAGTTGTTAGACCCCAAGGTGCGCTTACGTGTCGGTCATCAACACTCGCGGTTTTGGCCGACTCTGACCCGTTTCGTGGACTATAACTCACCGTTTGGTGTCCCGAAGTGGTTTCCATGGTTGTTGAACCCCAAGGTGCGTTTACGTGTCCGTCGTTAATGGTTAGCAATTCTGGCCGATTCTGACCCGTTAAGTGCACCATTACTCACCGTTCTGGGGTTTCGAAGCGTTTTCCATAGTTGTTGGACCCAAGTTGCGCTTATGTGTCGGTCATCAACACTCACGGTTTTGGCCGACTCTGACCCGTTTCGTGGACTATAACTCACTATTTTGGGGTCCCAGGTTGATTTCCACGATTGACAAACCCCGGGGTGCGTTTATGTGTCGGTCATCAACACTCAAGTTTTGGCCGATTCTGACCCGTTTCGTGGACAATTACTCACTGTTTTGGGGTCCCGGGGTGATTTCCTTGATTGACATACACCGGGGTGCGTTTACGTGGCGGTGATCAACACTAGCGGTTTTGGCCGATTCTGACCCGTTTCATGGACAATTACTCACTGTTTGGGGTCCCGGGGTGATTTCCATGATTGACGAACCCCGGGGTGCGTTTACGTGGCGGTCATCAACACTCGCGGTTTTGGCCAATTCTGACCCGTTTCGTGGACTATTACTCATCGTTTGGTGTCCCGAAGTGGTTTTCATGGTTGTTGAACCCCAAGGAGCGTTTACGTGTCCGTCGTCAATAGTGAGCAATTCTGCCCAATTCTAGCCCGTTAAGTGCACTATTAGTCACCGTTTGGGGGTTTCGAAGCGATTTCCGTAGTTGTTGGACCCCGGGGTGCGTTTACGTGTCGGTCATCAACACTAGCGGTTTTGGCTGATTCTGACCCGTTTCGTGGACTATTACTCACTGTTTTGGGGTCCCGAGGTGATTTCCACGATTGACGAACCCCGAGGCGCGTTTATGTGTCTGTCATCAACACTAGCGGTTTTGGCCGATTCTGACCCATTTTGTGGACTATTACTCACCGTTTGGTGTCCCGAAGTGGTTTGCATGGTTGTTGAACCCCAAGGTGCGTTTACATGTCCGTCGTCAATGGTTAGCAATTCTGGCCGATTCTGGCCCATTAAGTGCACCATTACTCACCGTTTTGGGGTTTCGAAGTGATTTCCATAGTTGTTAGACCCCAAGGTGCGCTTACGTGTCGGTCATCAACACTCGCGGTTTTGGCCGACTCTGCCCGTTTCGTGGACTATAACTCACCGTTTGGTGTCCCGAAGTGGTTTCCATGGTTGTTGAACCCCAAGGTGCGTTTACGTGTCCGTCGTCAATGGTTAGCAATTCTGGCCGATTCTGGCCCGTTAAGTGCACCATTACTCACCGTTTTGGGGTTTTGAAGCGTTTTCCATAGTTGTTGGACCCAAGTTGTGCTTACGTGTCGGTCATCAACACTCACGGTTTTGGCCGACTCTGACCCGTTTCGTGGACTATAACTCACTATTTTGGGGTCCCAGGTTGATTTCCACGATTGACGAACCCCGGGGTGCATTTACGTGTCCGTCGTCAATGGTTAGCAATTCTGGCCGATTCTAGCCCGTTAAGTGCACCATTACTCACCGTTTTGGGGTTTCGAAGTGATTTCCATAGTTGTTAGACCCCAAGGTGCGCTTACGTGTCGGTCATCAACACTCGCGGTTTTTGCCGACTCTGACCGTTTCGTGGACAATTACTCACTGTTTTGGGGTGCCGGGGTGATTTCCTTGATTGACAAACACCGGGGTGCGTTTACGTGGCGGTGATCAACACTAGCGGTTTTGGCCGATTCTGACCCGTTTCATGGACAATTACTCACTGTTTTGGGGTCCCGGGGTGATTTCCATGATTGACGAACCCCGGGGTGCGTTTACATGGCGGTCATCAACACTCGCGGTTTTGGCCAATTCTGACCCGTTTCGTGGACTATTACTCATCGTTTGGTGTCCCGAAGTGGTTTTCATGGTTGTTGAACCCCAAGGTGCGTTTACGTGTCCGTCGTCAATAGTGAGCAATTCTGGCCAATTCTAGCCCGTTAAGTGCACTATTAGTCACCGCTTGGGGGTTTCGAAGCGATTTCCGTAGTTGTTGGACCCCGGGGTGCGTTTACGTGTCGGTCATCAACACTAGCGGTTTTGGCTGATTCTCACCCGTTTCGTGGACTATTACTCACTGTTTTGGGGTCCCGAGGTGATTTCCACGATTGACGAACCCCGAGGCGCGTTTATGTGTCCGTCATCAACACTAGCGGTTTTGGTCGATTCTGACCCATTTCGTGGACTATTACTCACCGTTTGGTGTCCCAAAGTGGTTTCCATGGTTGTTGAACCCCAAGGTGCGTTTACATGTCCGTCGTCAATGGTTAGCAATTCTGGCCGATTCTGGCCCATTAAGTGCACCATTACTCACCGTTTTGCGGTTTCGAAGTGATTTCCATAGTTGTTAGACCCCAAGGTGCGCTTACATGTCGGTCATCAACACTCGTGGTTTTGGCCGACTCTGACCCGTTTCGTGGACTATAACTCACCGTTTGGTGTCACGAAGTGGTTTCCATGGTTGTTGAACCCCAAGGTGCGTTTACGTGTCCGTCGTCAATGGTTAGCAATTCTGGCCGATTCTGACCCGTTAAGTGCACCATTACTCACCGTTCTGGGGTTTCGAAGCGTTTTCCATAGTTGTTGGACCCAAGTTGCGCTTACGTGTCGGTCATCAACACTCACGGTTTTGGCCGACTCTGACCCGTTTCGTGGACTATAACTCACTATTTTGGGGTCCCAGGTTGATTTCCACGATTGACAAACCCCGGGGTGCGTTTACGTGTCGGTCATCAACACTCAAGTTTTGGCCGATTCTGACCCGTTTCGTGGACAATTACTCACTGTTTTGGGGTCCCGGGGTGATTTCCTTGATTGACATACACCGGGGTGCGTTTACGTGGCGGTGATCAACACAAGCGGTTTTGGCCGATTCTGACCCGTTTCATGGACAATTACTCACTGTTTTGGGGTCCCGGGGTGATTTCCATGATTGACGAACCCCGAGGTGCGTTTACGTGGCGGTCATCAACACTCGCGGTTTTGGCCAATTCTGACCCGTTTCGTGGACTATTACTCATCGTTTGGTGTCCCGAAGTGGTTTTCATGGTTGTTGAACCCCCAGGTGCGTTTACGTGTCCGTCGTCAATAGTGAGCAATTCTGCCCAATTCTAGCCCGTTAAGTGCACTATTAGTCACCGTTTGGGGGTTTCGAAGCGATTTCCGTAGTTGTTGGACCCCGGGGTGCGTTTACGTGTCGGTCATCAACACTAGCGGTTTTGGCTGATTCTGACCCGTTTCGTGGACTATTACTCACTGTTTTGGGGTCCCGAGGTGATTTCCACGATTGACGAACCCCGAGGCGCGTTTATGTGTCCGTCATCAACACTAGCGGTTTTGGCCGATTCTGACCCATTTTGTGGACTATTACTCACCGTTTGGTGTCCCGAAGTGGTTTCCATGGTTGTTGAACCCCAAGGTGCGTTTACATGTCCGTCGTCAATGGTTAGCAATTCTGGCCGATTCTGGCCCATTAAGTGCACCATTACTCACCGTTTTGGGGTTTCGAAGTGATTTCCATAGTTGTTAGACCCAAAGGTGCGCTTACGTGTCGGTCATCAACACTCGCGGTTTTGGCCGACTCTGCCCGTTTCGTGGACTATAACTCACCGTTTGGTGTCCCGAAGTGGTTTCCATGGTTGTTGAACCCCAAGGTGCGTTTACGTGTCCGTCGTCAATGGTTAGCAATTCTGGCCGATTCTGGCCCGTTAAGTGCACCATTACTCACCGTTTTGGGGTTTCGAAGCGTTTTCCATAGTTGTTGGACCCAAGTTGTGCTTACGTGTCGGTCATCAACACTAGCGGTTTTGGCCGATTCTGACCCGTTTCGTGGACTATTACTCACTGTTTTGGGGTCCCGAGGTGATTTCCACGATTGACGAACCCCGGCTGCGTTTATGTGTCCGTCATCAACACTAGCGGTTTTGGCCGATTCTGACCCATTTCGTGGACTATTACTCACCGTTTGGTGTCCCGAAGTGGTTTCCATGGTTGTTGAACCCCAACGTGCGTTTACATGTCCGTCGTCAATGGTTAGCAATTCTGGCCGATTCTAGCCCGTTAAGTGCACTATTACTCACCGTTTGGGGGTTTCGAAGCGATTTCCATAGTTGTTGGACCCCGGGGTGCGTTTACGTGTCGGTCATCGACACTAGCGGTTTTGGCCGATTCTGACCCGTTTCGTGGACTATTACTCACTGTTTTGGGGTCCCGAGGTGATTTCCACGATTGACGAACCCCGGCTGCGTTTATGTGTCCGTCATCAACACTCGCGGTTTTGGCCAATTCTGACCCGTTTCTTGGACTATTACTCATCGTTTTGTGTCCCGAAGTGGTTTTCATGGTTGTTGAACCCCAAGGTGCGTTTACGTGTCCGTCGTCAATAGTGAGCAATTCTGGCCGATTCTAGCCCGTTAAGTGCACTATTACTCACCGTTTGGGGGTTTCGAAGCGATTTCCATAGTTGTTGGACCCCGGGGTGCGTTTACGTGTCGGTCATCGACACTAGCGGTTTTGGCCGATTGTGACCCGTTTCGTGGACTATTACTCACTGTTTTGGGGTCCCGAGGTGGTTTCCACGATTGACGAACCCCGAGGCGCGTTTATGTGTCCGTCATCAACACTAGCGGTTTTGGCCGATTCTGACCCATTTCGTGGACTATTACTCACCGTTTGGTGTCCCGAAGTGGTTTCCATGGTTGTTGAACCCCAAGGTGCGTTTACATGTCCGTCGTCAATGGTTAGCAATTCTGGCCGATTCTGGCCCGTTAAGTGCACCATTACTCACCGTTTTGGGGTTTCGAAGTGATTTCCATAGTTGTTAGACCCCAAGGTGCGCTTACGTGTCGGTCATCAACACTCGCGGTTTTGGCCGACTCTGACCCGTTTCGTGGACTATAACTCACCGTTTGGTGTCCCGAAGTGGTTTCCATGGTTGTTGAACCCCAAGGTGCGTTTACGTGTCCGTCGTCAATGGTTAGCAATTCTGGCCGACTCTGACCCGTTAAGTGCACCATTACTCACCGTTCTGGGGTTTCGAAGCGTTTTCCATAGTTGTTGGACCCAAGTTGCGCTTACGTGTCGGTCATCAACACTCACGGTTTTGGCCGACTCTGACCCGTTTCGTGGACTATAACTCACTATTTTGGGGTCCCAGGTTGATTTCCACGATTGACAAACCCCGGGGTGCGTTTACGTGTCGGTCAACAACACTCAAGTTTTGGCCGATTCTGACCCGTTTCGTGGACAATTACTCACTGTTTTGGGGTCCCGGGGTGATTTCCTTGATTGACATACACCGGGGTGCGTTTACGTGGCGGTGATCAACACTAGCGGTTTTGGCCGATTCTGACCCGTTTCATGGACAATTACTCACTGTTTTGGGGTCCCGGGGTGATTTCCATGATTGACGAACCCCGGGGTGCGTTTACGTGGCGGTCATCAACACTCGCGATTTTGGCCAATTCTGACCCGTTTCGTGGACTATTACTCATCGTTTGGTGTCCCGAAGTGGTTTTCATGGTTGTTGAACCCCAAGGTGCGTTTACGTGTCCGTCGTCAATAGTGAGCAATTCTGCCCAATTCTAGCCCGTTAAGTGCACTATTAGTCACCGTTTGGGGGTTTCGAAGCGATTTCCGTAGTTGTTGGACCCCGGGGTGCGTTTACGTGTCGGTCATCAACACTAGCGGTTTTGGCTGATTCTGACCCGTTTCGTGGACTATTACTCACTGTTTTGGGGTCCCGAGGTGATTTCCACGATTGACGAACCCCGAGGCGCGTTTATGTGTCCGTCATCAACACTAGCGGTTTTGGCCGATTCTGACCCATTTTGTGGACTATTACTCACCGTTTGGTGTCCCGAAGTGGTTTCCATGGTTGTTGAACCCCAAGGTGCGTTTACATGTCCGTCGTCAATGGTTAGCAATTCTGGCCGATTCTGGCCCATTAAGTGCACCATTACTCACCGTTTTGGGGTTTCGAAGTGATTTCCATAGTTGTTAGACCCCAAGGTGCGCTTACGTGTCGGTCATCAACACTCGCGGTTTTGGCCGACTCTACCCGTTTCGTGGACTATAACTCACCGTTTGGTGTCCCGAAGTGGTTTCCATGGTTGTTGAACCCCAAGGTGCGTTTACGTGTCCGTCGTCAATGGTTAGCAATTCTGGCCGATTCTGGCCCGTTAAGTGCACCATTACTCACCGTTTTGGGGTTTCGAAGCGTTTTCCATAGTTGTTGGACCCAAGTTGTGCTTACGTGTCGGTCATCAACACTAGCGGTTTTGGCCGATTCTGACCCGTTTCGTGGACTATTACTCACTGTTTTGGGGTCCCGAGGTGATTTCCACGATTGACGAACCCCGGCTGCGTTTATGTGTCCGTCATCAACACTAGCGGTTTTGGCCGATTCTGACCCATTTCGTGGACTATTACTCACCGTTTGGTGTCCCGAAGTGGTTTCCATGGTTATTGAACCCCAACGTGCGTTTACATGTCCGTCGTCAATGGTTAGCAATTCTGGCCGATTCTAGCCCGTTAAGTGCACTATTACTCACCGTTTGGGGGTTTCGAAGCGATTTCCATAGTTGTTGGACCCCGGGGTGCGTTTACGTGTCGGTCATCGACACTAGCGGTTTTGGCCGATTCTGACCCGTTTCGTGGACTATTACTCACTGTTTTGGGGTCCCGAGGTGATTTCCACGATTGACGAACCCCGGCTGCGTTTATGTGTCCGTCATCAACACTCGCGGTTTTGGCCAATTCTGACCCGTTTCGTGGACTATTACTCATCGTTTTGTGTCCCGAAGTGGTTTTCATGGTTGTTGAACCCCAAGGTGCGTTTACGTGTCCGTCGTCAATAGTGAGCAATTCTGGCCGATTCTAGCCCGTTAAGTGCACTATTACTCACCGTTTGGGGGTTTCGAAGCGATTTCCATAGTTGTTGGACCCCGGGGTGCGTTTACGTGTCGGTCATCGACACTAGCGGTTTTGGCTGATTCTGACCCGTTTCGTGGACTATTACTCACTGTTTTGGGGTCCCGAGGTGGTTTCCACGATTGACGAACCCCGAGGCGCGTTTATGTGTCCGTCATCAACACTAGCGGTTTTGGCCGATTCTGACCCATTTCGTGGACTATTACTCACCGTTTGGTGTCCCGAAGTGGTTTCCATGGTTGTTGAACCCCAAGGTGCGTTTACATGTCCGTCGTCAATGGTTAGCAATTCTGGCCGATTCTGGCCCGTTAAGTGCACCATTACTCACCGTTTTGGGGTTTCGAAGTGATTTCCATAGTTGTTAGACCCCAAGGTGCGCTTACGTGTCGGTCATCAACACTCACGGTTTTTGCCGACTCTGACCGTTTCGTGGACAATTACTCACTGTTTTGGGGTCCCGGGGTGATTTCCTTGATTGACAAACACCGGGGTGCGTTTACGTGGCGGTGATCAACACTAGCGGTTTTGGCCGATTCTGACCCGTTTCATGGACAATTACTCACTGTTTTGGGGTCCCGGGGTGATTTCCATGATTGACGAACCCCGGGGTGCGTTTACGTGGCGGTCATCAACACTCGCGGTTTTGGCCAATTCTGACCCGTTTCGTGGACTATTACTCATCGTTTGGTGTCCCGAAGTGGTTTTCATGGTTGTTGAACCCCAAGGTGCGTTTACGTGTCCGTCGTCAATAGTGAGCAATTCTGGCCACTTCTAGCCCATTAAGTGCACTATTAGTCACCGTTTGGGGGTTTCGAAGCGATTTCCGTAGTTGTTGGACCCCGGGGTGCGTTTACGTGTCGGTCATCAACACTAGCGGTTTTGGCTGATTCTCACCCGTTTCGTGGACTATTACTCACTGTTTTGGGGTCCCGAGGTGATTTCCACGATTGACGAACCCCGAGGCGCGTTTATGTGTCCGTCATCAACACTACCAGTTTTGGCCGATTCTGACCCATTTCGTGGACTATTACTCACCGTTTGGTGTCCCGAAGTGGTTTCCATGGTTGTTGAACCCCAAGGTGCGTTTACATGTCCGTCGTCAATGGTTAGCAATTCTGGCCGATTCTGGCCCATTAAGTGCACCATTACTCACCGTTTTGCGGTTTCGAAGTGATTTCCATAGTTGTTAGACCCCGAGGTGCGCTTACGTGTCGGTCATCAACACTCGCGGTTTTGGCCGACTCTGACCCGTTTCGTGGACTATAACTCACCATTTGGTGTCCCGAAGTGGTTTCCATGGTTGTTGAACCCCAAGGTGCGTTTACGTGTCCGTCGTCAATGGTTAGCAATTCTGGCCGATTCTGACCCGTTAAGTGCACCATTACTCACCGTTCTGGGGTTTCGAAGCGTTTTCCATAGTTTTTGGACCCAAGTTGCGCTTACGTGTCGGTCATCAACACTCACGGTTTTGGCCGACTCTGACCCGTTTCGTGGACTATAACTCACTATTTTGGGGTCCCAGGTTGATTTCCACGATTGACAAACCCCGGGGTGCGTTTACGTGTCGGTCATCAACACTCAAGTTTTGGCCGATTCTGACCCGTTTCGTGGACAATTACTCACTGTTTTGGGGTCCCGGGGTGATTTCCTTGATTGACATACACCGGGGTGCGTTTACGTGGCGGTGATCAACACTAGCGGTTTTGGCCGATTCTGACCCGTTTCATGGACAATTACTCACTGTTTTGGGGTCCCGGGGTGATTTCCATGATTGACGAACCCCGGGGTGCGTTTACGTGGCGGTCATCAACACTCGCGGTTTTGGCCAATTCTGACCCGTTTCGTGGACTATTACTCATCGTTTGGTGTCCCGAAGTGGTTTTCATGGTTGTTGAACCCCAAGGTGCGTTTACGTGTCCGTCGTCAATAGTGAGCAATTCTGCCCAATTCTAGCCCGTTAAGTGCACTATTAGTCACCGTTTGGGGGTTTCGAAGCGATTTCCGTAGTTGTTGGACCCCGGGGTGCGTTTACGTGTCGGTCATCAACACTAGCGGTTTTGGCTGATTCTGACCCGTTTCGTGGACTACTACTCACTGTTTTGGGGTCCCGAGGTGATTTCCACGATTGACGAACCCCGAGGCGCGTTTATGTGTCCGTCGTCAACACTAGCGGTTTTGGCCGATTCTGACCCATTTTGTGGACTATTACTCACCGTTTGGTGTCCCGAAGTGGTTTCCATGGTTGTTGAACCCCAAGGTGCGTTTACATGTCCGTCGTCAATGGTTAGCAATTCTGGCCGATTCTGGCCCATTAAGTGCACCATTACTCACCGTTTTGGGGTTTCGAAGTGATTTCCATAGTTGTTAGACCCCAAGGTGCGCTTACGTGTCGGTCATCAACACTCGCGGTTTTGGCCGACTCTGACCCGTTTCGTGGACTATAACTCACCGTTTGGTGTCCCGAAGTGGTTTCCATGGTTGTTGAACCCCAAGGTGCGTTTACGTGTCCGTCGTCAATGGTTAGCAATTCTGGCCGATTCTGACCCGTTAAGTGCACCATTACTCACCGTTCTGGGGTTTCGAAGCGTTTTCCATAGTTGTTGGACCCAAGTTGCGCTTACGTGTCGGTCATCAACACTCACGGTTTTGGCCGACTCTGACCCGTTTCGTGGACTATAACTCACTATTTTGGGGTCCCAGGTTGATTTCCACGATTGACAAACCCCGGGGTGCGTTTACGTGTCGGTCATCAACACTCAAGTATTGGCCGATTCTGACCCGTTTCGTGGACAATTACTCACTGTTTTGGGGTCCCGGGGTGATTTCCTTGATTGACATACACCGGGGTGCGTTTACGTGGCGGTGATCAACACTAGCGGTTTTGGCCGATTCTGACCCGTTTCATGGACAATTACTCACTGTTTTGGGGTCCCGGGGTGATTTCCATGATTGACGAACCCCGGGGTGCGTTTACGTGGCGGTCATCAACACTCGCGGTTTTGGCCAATTCTGACCCGTTTCGTGGACTATTACTCATCGTTTGGTGTCCCGAAGTGGTTTTCATGGTTGTTGAACCCCAAGGTGCGTTTACGTGTCCGTCGTCAATAGTGAGCAATTCTGCCCAATTCTAGCCCGTTAAGTGCACTATTAGTCACCGTTTGGGGGTTTCGAAGCGATTTCCGTAGTTGTTGGACCCCGGGGTGCGTTTACGTGTCGGTCATCAACACTAGCGGTTTTGGCTGATTCTGACCCGTTTCGTGGACTATTACTCACTGTTTTGGGGTCCCGAGGTGATTTCCACGATTGACGAACCCCGAGGCGCGTTTATGTGTCCGTCATCAACACTAGCGGTTTTGGCCGATTCTGACCCATTTTGTGGACTATTACTCACCGTTTGGTGTCCCGAAGTGGTTTCCATGGTTGTTGAACCCCAAGGTGCGTTTACATGTCCGTCGTCAATGGTTAGCAATTCTGGCCGATTCTGGCCCATTAAGTGCACCATTACTCACCGTTTTGGGGTTTCGAAGTGATTTCCATAGTTGTTAGACCCCAAGGTGCGCTTACGTGTCGGTCATCAACACTCGCGGTTTTGGCCGACTCTGCCCGTTTCGTGGACTATAACTCACCGTTTGGTGTCCCGAAGTGGTTTCCATGGTTGTTGAACCCCAAGGTGCGTTTACGTGTCCGTCGTCAATGGTTAGCAATTCTGGCCGATTCTGGCCCGTTAAGTGCACCATTACTCACCGTTTTGGGGTTTCGAAGCGTTTTCCATAGTTGTTGGTCCCAAGTTGTGCTTACGTGTCGGTCATCGACACTAGCGGTTTTGGCCGATTCTGACCCGTTTCGTGGACTATTACTCACTGTTTTGGGGTCCCGAGGTGATTTCCACGATTGACGAACCCCGGCTGCGTTTATGTGTCCGTCATCAACACTAGCGGTTTTGGCCGATTCTGACCCGTTTCGTGGACTATTACTCATCGTTTTGTGTCCCGAAGTGGTTTTCATGGTTGTTGAACCCCAAGGTGCGTTTACGTGTCCGTCGTCAATAGTGAGCAATTCTGGCCGATTCTAGCCCGTTAAGTGCACTATTACTCACCGTTTGGGGGTTTCGAAGCGATTTCCATAGTTGTTGGACCCCGGGGTGCGTTTACGTGTCGGTCATCGACACTAGCGGTTTTGGCCGATTCTGACCCGTTTCGTGGACTATTACTCACTGTTTTGGGGTCCCGAGGTGATTTCCACGATTGACGAACCCCGGCTGCGTTTATGTGTCCGTCATCAACACTAGCGGTTTTGGCCGATTCTGACCCATTTCGTGGACTATTACTCACCGTTTGGTGTCCCGAAGTGGTTTCCATGGTTGTTGAACCCCAACGTGCGTTTACATGTCCGTCGTCAATGGTTAGCAATTCTGGCCGATTCTAGCCCGTTAAGTGCACTATTACTCACCGTTTGGGGGTTTCGAAGCGTTTTCCATAGTTGTTGGTCCCAAGTTGTGCTTACGTGTCGGTCATCGACACTAGCGGTTTTGGCCGATTCTGACCCGTTTCGTGGACTATTACTCACTGTTTTGGGGTCCCGAGGTGATTTCCACGATTGACGAACCCCGGCTGCGTTTATGTGTCCGTCATCAACACTAGCGGTTTTGGCCGATTCTGACCCGTTTCGTGGACTATTACTCATCGTTTTGTGTCCCGAAGTGGTTTTCATGGTTGTTGAACCCCAAGGTGCGTTTACGTGTCCGTCGTCAATAGTGAGCAATTCTGGCCGATTCTAGCCCGTTAAGTGCACTATTACTCACCGTTTGGGGGTTTCGAAGCGATTTCCATAGTTGTTGGACCCCGGGGTGCGTTTACGTGTCGGTCATCGACACTAGCGGTTTTGGCCGATTCTGACCCGTTTCGTGGACTATTACTCACTGTTTTGGGGTCCCGAGGTGGTTTCCACGATTGACGAACCCCGAGGCGCGTTTATGTGTCCGTCATCAACACTAGCGGTTTTGGCCGATTCTGACCCATTTCGTGGACTATTACTCACCGTTTGGTGTCCCGAAGTGGTTTCCATGGTTGTTGAACCCCAAGGTGCGTTTACATGTCCGTCGTCAATGGTTAGCAATTCTGGCCGATTCTGGCCCGTTAAGTGCACCATTACTCACCGTTTTGGGGTTTCGAAGTGATTTCCATAGTTGTTAGACCCCAAGGTGCGCTTACGTGTCGGTCATGAACACTCGCGGTTTTGGCCGACTCTGACCCGTTTCGTGGACTATAACTCACCGTTTGGTGTCCCGAAGTGGTTTCCATGGTTGTTGAACCCCAAGGTGCGTTTACGTGTCCGTCGTCAATGGTTAGCAATTCTGGCAGATTCTGACCCGTTAAGTGCACCATTACTCACCGTTTTGGGGTTTCGAAGCGTTTTCCATAGTTGTTGGACCCAAGTTGCGCTTACGTGTCGGTCATCAACAATCATGGTTTTGGCCGACTCTGACCCGTTTCGTGGACTATAACTCACTATTTTGTGGTCCCAGGTTGATTTCCACTATTGACAAACCCCGGGGTGCATTTACGTGTCGGTTATCAACACTCAAGGTTTTGGCCGATTCTGACCCGTTTCGTGGACAATTACTCACTGTTTTGGGGTCCCGGGGTGATTTCCTTGATTGACAAACACCGGGGTGCGTTTACGTGGCGGTGATCAACACTAGCGGTTTTGGCCGATTCTGACCCGTTTCATGGACAATTACTCACTGTTTTGGGGTCCCGGGGTGATTTCCATGATTGACGAACCCCGGGGTGCGTTTACGTGGCGGTCATCAACACTCAAGGTTTTGGCCGATTCTGACCCGTTTCGTGGACAATTACTCACTGTTTTGGGGTCCCGGGGTGATTTCCTTGATTGACAAACACCGGGGTGCGTTTACGTGGCGGTGATCAACACTAGCGGTTTTGGCCGACTCTGACCCGTTTCATGGACAATTACTCACTGTTTTGGGGTCCCGGGGTGATTTCCATGATTGACGAACCCCGGGGTGCGTTTACGTGGCGGTCATCAACACTCGCGGTTTTGGCCAATTCTGACCCGTTTCGTGGACTATTACTCATCGTTTGGTGTCCCGAAGTGGTTTTCATGGTTGTTGAACCCCAAGGTGCGTTTACGTGTCCGTCGTCAATAGTGAGCAATTCTGGCCGATTCTAGCCCGTTAAGTGCACTATTACTCACCGTTTGGGGGCTTCGAAGCGATTTCCATAGTTGTTGGACCCCGGGGTGCGTTTACGTGTCGGTCATCGACACTAGCGGTTTTGGCCGATTCTGACCCGTTTCGTGGACTATTACTCACTGTTTTGGGGTCCCGAGGTGATTTCCACGATTGACGAACCCCGAGGTGCGTTTATGTGTCCGTCATCAACACTAGCGGTGTTGGCCGATTCTGACCGATTTCGTGGACTATTACTCACCGTTTGGTGTCCCGAAGTGGTTTCCATGGTTGTTGAACCCCAAGGTGCGTTTACATGTCCGTCGTCAATGGTTAGCAATTCTGGCCGATTCTGGCCCGTTAAGTGCACCATTACTCACCGTTTTGGGGTTTCGAAGTGATTTCCATAGTTGTTAGACCCCAAGGTGCGCTTACGTGTCGGTCATCAACACTCGCGGTTTTGGCCGACTCTGACCCGTTTCGTGGACTATAACTCACCGTTTGGTGTCCCGAAGTGGTTTCCATGGTTGTTGAACCCCAAGGTGCGTTTACGTGTCCGTCGTCAATGGTTAGCAATTCTGGCCGATTCTGACCCGTTAAGTGCACCATTACTCACCGTTCTGGGGTTTCGAAGCGTTTTCCATAGTTGTTGGACCCAAGTTGCGCTTACGTGTCGGTCATCAACACTCACGGTTTTGGCCGACTCTGACCCGTTTCGTGGACTATAACTCACTATTTTGGGGTCCCAGGTTGATTTCCACAATTGACAAACCCCGGGGTGCATTTACGTGTCGGTCATCAACACTCAAGTTTTGGCCGATTCTGACCCGTTTCGTGGACAATTACTCACTGTTTTGGGGTCCCGGGGTGATTTCCTTGATTGACATACATCGGGGTGCGTTTACGTGGCGGTGATCAACACTAGCGGTTTTGGCCGATTCTGACCCGTTTCATGGACAATTACTCACTGTTTTGGGGTCCCGGGGTGATTTCCATGATTTACGAACCCCGGGGTGCGTTTACGTGGCGGTCATCAACACTCAAGGTTTTGGCCGATTCTGACCCGTTTCATGGACAATTACTCACTATTTTGGGGTCCCGGGGTGATTTCCTTGATTGACAAACACCGGGGTGCGTTTACGTGGCGGTGATCAACACTAGCGGTTTTGGCCGATTCTGACCCGTTTCATGGACAATTACTCACTGTTTTGGGGTCCCGGGGTGATTTCCATGATTGACGAACCCCGGGTTGCGTTTACGTGGCGGTCATCAACACTCGCGGTTTTGGCCAATTCTGACCCGTTTCGTGGACTATTACTCATCGTTTGGTGTCCCGAAGTGGTTTTCATGGTTGTTGAACCGCAAGGTGCGTTTACGTGTCCGTCGTCAATAGTGAGCAATTCTGGCCGATTCTAGCCCGTTAAGTGCACTATTACTCACCGTTTGGGGGTTTCGAAGCGATTTCCATAGTTGTTGGACCCCGGGGTGCGTTTACGTGTCGGTCATCGACACTAGCGGTTTTGGCCGATTCTGACCCGTTTCGTGGACTATTACTCACTGTTTTGGGGTCCCGAGGTGATTTCCACGATTGACGAACCACGAGGTGCGTTTATGTGTCCGTCATCAACACTAGCGGTTTTGGCCGATTCTGACCCATTTCGTGGACTATTACTCACCGTTTGGTGTCCCGAAGTGGTTTCCATGGTTGTTGAACCCCAAGGTGCGTTTACATGTCCGTCGTCAATGGTTAGCAATTCTGGCCGATTCTGGCCCGTTAAGTGCACCATTACTCACCGTTTTGGGGTTTCGAAGTGATTTCCATAGTTGTTAGACCCCAAGGTGCGCTTACGTGTCGGTCATCAACA
Source organism: Hordeum marinum (assembly GCA_022496015.1). Lineage (NCBI taxonomy): Eukaryota > Viridiplantae > Streptophyta > Magnoliopsida > Poales > Poaceae > Hordeum > Hordeum marinum. The sequence goes on from CM039676.1 coordinate 2,863,655, forward strand.
CTCGCGGTTTTGGCCGACTCTGACCCGTTTCGTGGACTATAACTCACCGTTTGTTGTCCCGAAGTGGTTTCCATGGTTGTTGAACCCCAAGGTTCGTTTACGTGTCCGTCGTCAATGGTTAGCAATTCTGGCCGATTCTGACCCGTTAAGTGCACCATTACTCACCGTTCTGGGGTTTCGAAGCGTTTTCCATAGTTGTTGGACCCAAGTTGCGCTTACGTGTCGGTCATCAACACTCACGGTTTTGGCCGACTCTGACCCGTTTCGTGGACTATAACTCACTATTTTGGGGTCCCAGGTTGATTTCCACGATTGACAAACCCCGGGGTGCATTTACGTGTCGGTCATCAACACTCAAGTTTTGGCCGATTCTGACCCGTTTCGTGGACAATTACTCACTGTTTTGGGGTCCCGGGGTGATTTCCTTGATTGACATACACCGGGGTGCGTTTACGTGGCGGTGATCAACACTAGCGGTTTTGGCCGATTCTGACCCGTTTCATGGACAATTACTCACTGTTTTGGGGTCCCGGGGTGATTTCCATGATTGACGAACCCCGGGGTGCGTTTACGTGGCGGTCATCAACACTCGCGGTTTTGGCCAATTCTGACCCGTTTCGTGGACTATTACTCATCGTTTGGTGTCCCGAAGTGGTTTTCATGGTTGTTGAACCCCAAGGTGCGTTTACGTGTCCGTCGTCAATAGTGAGCAATTCTGGCCAATTCTAGCCCGTTAAGTGCACTATTAGTCACCGTTTGGGGGTTTCGAAGCGATTTCCGTAGTTGTTGGACCCCGGGGTGCGTTTACGTGTCGGTCATCAACACTAGCGGTTTTGGCTGATTCTCACCCGTTTCGTGGACTATTACTCACTGTTTTGGGGTCCCGAGGTGATTTCCACGATTGACGAACCCCGAGGCGCGTTTATGTGTCCGTCATCAACACTGCGGTTTTGGCCGATTCTAACCCATTTCGTGGACTATTACTCACCGTTTGGTGTCCCGAAGTGGTTTCCATGGTTGTTGAACCCCTAGGTGCGTTTACATGTCCGTCGTCAATGGTTAGCAATTCTGGCCGATTCTGGCCCATTAAGTGCACCATTACTCACCGTTTTGGGGTTTCGAAGTGATTTCCATAGTTGTTAGACCCCAAGGTGCGCTTACGTGTCGGTCATCAACACTCGCGGTTTTGGCCGATTCTGACCCGTTTCGTGGACTATAACTCACCGTTTGGTGTCCCGAAGTGGTTTCCATGGTTGTTGAACCCCAAGGTGCGTTTACGTGTCCGTCGTCAATGGTTAGCAATTCTGGCCGATTCTGACCCGTTAAGTGCACCATTACTCACCGTTCTGGGGTTTCGAAGCATTTTCCATAGTTGTTGGACCCAAGTTGCGCTTACGTGTCGGTCATCAACACTCACGGTTTTGGCCGACTCTGACCCGTTTCGTGGACTATAACTCACTATTTTGGGGTCCCAGGTTGATTTCCACGATTGACAACCCCGGGGTGCATTTACGTGTCGGTCATCAACACTCAAGTTTTGGCCGATTCTGACCCGTTTCGTGGACAATTACACACTCTTTTGGGGTCCCAGGGTGATTTCCTTGATTGACATACACCGGGGTGCGTTTACGTGGCGGTGATCAACACTAGCGGTTTTGGCCGATTCTGACCCGTTTCATGGACAATTACTCACTGTTTTGGGGTCCCGGGGTGATTTCCATGATTGACGAACCCCGGGGTGCGTTTACGTGGCGGTCATCAACACTCGCGGTTTTGGCCAATTCTGACCCGTTTCGTGGACTATTACTCATCGTTTGGTGTCCCGAAGTGGTTTTCATGGTTGTTGAACCCCAAGGTGCGTTTACGTGTCCGTCGTCAATAGTGAGCAATTCTGGCCAATTCTAGCCCGTTAAGTGCACTATTAGTCACCGTTTGGGGGTTTCGAAGCGATTTCCGTAGTTGTTGGACCCCGGGGTGCGTTTACGTGTCGGTCATCAACACTAGCGGTTTTGGCTGATTCTGACCCGTTTCGTGGACTATTACTCACTGTTTTGGGGTCCCAAGGTGATTTCCACGATTGACGAACCCCGAGGCGCGTTTATGTGTCCGTCATCAACACTAGCGGTTTTGGCCGATTCTGACCCATTTCGTGGACTATTACTCACCGTTTGGTGTCCCGAAGTGGTTTCCATGGTTGTTGAACCCCAAGGTGCGTTTACATGTCCGTCGTCAATGGTTAGCAATTCTGGCCGATTCTGGCCCATTAAGTGCACCATTACTCACCGTTTTGGGGTTTCGAAGTGATTTCCATAGTTGTTAGACCCAAAGGTGCGCTTACGTGTCGGTCATCAACACTCGCGGTTTTGGCCGACTCTGACCCATTTCGTGGACTATAACTCACTATTTTGGGGTCCCGGGTTGATTTCCACGATTGATGAACCCCGGCTGCGTTTATGTGTCCGTCATCAACACTAGCGGTTTTGGCCGATTCTGACCCATTTCGTGGACTATTACTCACCGTTTGGTGTCCCGAAGTGGTTTCCATGGTTGTTGAACCCCAAGGCGCGTTTACATGTCCGTCGTCAATGGTTAGCAATTCTGGCCGATTCTGGCCCATTAAGTGCACCATTACTCACCGTTTTGGGGTTTCGAAGTGATTTCCATAGTTGTTAGACCCAAAGGTGCGCTTACGTGTCGGTCATCAACACTCGCGGTTTTGGCCGACTCTGACCCATTTCGTGGACTATAACTCACTATTTTGGGGTCCCGGGTTGATTTCCACGATTGATGAACCCCGGCTGCGTTTATGTGTCCGTCATCAACACTAGCGGTTTTGGCCGATTCTGACCCATTTCGTGGACTATTACTCACCGTTTGGTGTCCCGAAGTGGTTTCCATGGTTGCTGAACCCCAAGGTGCGCTTACGTGTCGGTCATCAACAGTCGCGGTTTTGGCCGACTCTGACCCGTTTCGTGGAGTATAACTCACCGTTTGGTGTCCCGAAGTGGTTCCATGGTTGCTGAACCCCAAGGTGCGTTTACGTGTCCGTCGTCAATGGTTAGCAATTCTGGCAGATTCTGACCCGTTAAGTGCACCATTACCCACCGTTTTGGGGTTTCGAAGCGTTTTTCATAGTTGTTGGACCCAAGTTGCGCTTACGTGTCGGTCATCAACAATCATGGTTTTGGCCGACTCTGACCCGTTTCGTGGACTATAACTCACTATTTTGTGGTCCCAGGTTGATTTCCACTATTGACAAACCCCGGGGTGCATTTACATGTCGGTCATCAACACTCAAGGTTTTGGCCGATTCTGACCCGTTTCGTGGACAATTACTCACTGTTTTGGGGTCCCGGGGTGATTTCCTTGATTGACAAATACCGGGGTGCGTTTATGTGGCGGTGATCAACACTAGCGGTTTTGGCCGATTCTGACCCGTTTCATGGACAATTACTCACTGTTTTGGGGTCCCGGGGTGATTTCCATGATTGACGAACCCCGGGGTGCGTTTACGTGGCGGTCATCAACACTCGCGGTTTTGGCCAATTCTGACCCGTTTCGTGGACCATTACTCATCGTTTGGTGTCCCGAAGTGGTTTTCATGGTTGTTGAACCCCAAGGTGCGTTTACGTGTCCGTCGTCAATAGTGAGCAATTCTGGCCGATTCTAGGCCGTTAAGTGCACTATTACTCACCGTTTGGGGGTTTCGAAGCGATTTCCATAGTTGTTGGACCCCGGGGTGCGTTTACGTGTCGGTCATCGACACTAGCGGTTTTGGCCGATTCTGACCCGTTTCGTGGACTATTACTCACTGTTTCGGGGTCCCGAGGTGATTTCCACGATTGACGAACCCCGAGGTGCGTTTATGTGTCCGTCATCAACACTAGCGGTTTTGGCCGATTTTGACCCATTTCGTGGACTATTACTCACCGTTTGGTGTCCCGAAGTCGTTTCCATGGTTGTTGAACCCCAAGGTGCGTTTACATGTCCGTCGTCAATGGTTAGCAATTCTGGCCGATTCTGGCCCGTTAAGTGCACCATTACTCACCGTTTTGGGGTTTCGAAGTGATTTCCATAGTTGTTAGACCCCAAGGTGCGCTTACGTGTCGGTCATCAACACTCGCGGTTTTGGCCGACTCTGACCCGTTTCGTGGACTATAACTCACCGTTTGGTGTCCCGAAGTGGTTTCCATGGTTGTTGAACCCCAAGGTGCGTTTACGTGTCCGTCGTCAATGGTTAGCAATTCTGGCCGATTCTGACCCGTTAAGTGCACCATTACTCACCGTTCTGGGGGTTCGAAGCGTTTTCCATAGTTGTTGGACCCAAGTTGCGCTTACGTGTCGGTCATCAACACTCACGGTTTTGGCCGACTCTGACCCGTTTCGTGGACTATAACTCACTATTTTGGGGTCCCAGGTTGATTTCCACGATTGACAAACCCCGGGGTGCATTTACGTGTCGGTCATCAACACTCAAGTTTTGGCCGATTCTGACCCGTTTCGTGGACAATTACTCACTGTTTTGGGGTCCCGGGGTGATTTCCTTGATTGACATACACCGGGGTGCGTTTACGTGGCGGTGATCAACACTAGCGGTTTTGGCCGATTCTGACCCGTTTCATGGACAATTACTCACTGTTTTGGGGTCCCGGGGTGATTTCCATGATTGACGAACCCCGGGGTGCGTTTACGTGGCGGTCATCAACACTCGCGGTTTTGGCCAATTCTGACCCGTTTCGTGGACTATTACTCATCGTTTGGTGTCCCGAAGTGGTTTTCATGGTTGTTGAACCCCAAGGTGCGTTTACGTGTCCGTCGTCAATAGTGAGCAATTCTGGCCAATTCTAGCCCGTTAAGTGCACTATTAGTCACCGTTTGGGGGTTTCGAAGCGATTTCCGTAGTTGTTGGACCCCGGGGTGCGTTTACGTGTCGGTCATCAACACTAGCGGTTTTGGCTGATTCTCACCCGTTTCGTGGACTATTACTCACTGTTTTGGGGTCCCGAGGTGATTTCCACGATTGACGAACCCCGAGGCGCGTTTATGTGTCCGTCATCAACACTAGCGGTTTTGGCCGATTCTGACCCATTTCGTGGACTATTACTCACCGTTTGGTGTCCCGAAGTGGTTTCCATGGTTGTTGAACCCCAAGGTGCGTTTACATGTCCGTCGTCAATGGTTAGCAATTCTGGCCGATTCTGGCCCATTAAGTGCACCATTACTCACCGTTTTGCGGTTTCGAAGTGATTTCCATAGTTGTTAGACCCAAAGGTGCGCTTACGTGTCGGTCATCAACACTCGTGGTTTTGGCCGACTCTGACCCGTTTCGTGGACTATAACTCACCGTTTGGTGTCCCGAAGTGGTTTCCATGGTTGTTGAACCCCAAGGTGCGTTTATGTGTTCGTCGTCAATGGTTAGCAATTCTGGCCGATTCTGACCCGTTAAGTGCACCATTACTCACCGTTCTGGGGTTTCGAAGCGTTTTCCATAGTTGTTGGACCCAAGTTGCGCTTACGTGTCGGTCTTCAACACTCACGGTTTTGGCCGACTCTGACCCGTTTCGTGGACTATAACTCACTATTTTGGGGTCCCAGGTTGATTTCGACGATTGACAACCCCGGGGTGCATTTACGTGTCGGTCATCAACACTCAAGTTTTGGCCGATTCTGACCCGTTTCGTGGACAATTACTCACTGTTTTGGGGTCCCGGGGTGATTTCCTTGATTGACATACACCGCGGTGCGTTTACGTGGCGGTGATCAACACTAGCGGTTTTGGCCGATTCTGACCCGTTTCATGGACAATTACTCACTGTTTTGGGGTCCCGGGGTGATTTCCATTATTGACGAACCCCGGGGTGCGTTTACGTGGCGGTCATCAACACTCAAGGTTTTGGCCGATTCTGACCCGTTTCGTGGACTATTACTCATCGTTTGGTGTCCCGAAGTGGTTTTCATGGTTGTTGAACCCCAAGGTGCGTTTACGTGTCCATCGTCAATAGTGAGCAATTCTGGCCAATTCTAGCCCGTTAAGTGCACTATTAGTCACCGTTTGGGGGTTTCGAAGCGATTTCCGTAGTTGTTGGACCCCGGGGTGCGTTTACGTGTCGGTCATCAACACTAGCGGTTTTGGCTGATTCTCACCCGTTTCGTGGACTATTACTCACTGTTTTGGGGTCCCGAGGTGATTTCCACGATTGACGAACCCCGAGGCGCGTTTATGTGTCCGTCATCAACACTAGCAGTTTTGGCCGATTCTGACCCATTTCGTGGACTATTACTCACCGTTTGGTGTCCCGAAGTGGTTTCCATGGTTGTTGAACCCCAAGGTGCGTTTACATGTCCGTCGTCAATGGTTAGCAATTCTGGCCGATTCTGGCCCATTAAGTGCACCATTACTCACCGTTTTGGGGTTTCGAAGTGATTTCCATAGTTGTTAGACCCAAAGGTGCGCTTACGTGTCGGTCATCAACACTCGCGGTTTTGGCCAATTCTGACCCGTTTCGTGGACTATTACTCATCGTTTGGTGTCCCGAAGTGGTTTTCATGGTTGTTGAACCCCAAGGTGCGTTTACGTGTCCGTCGTCAATAGTGAGCAATTCTGGCCAATTCTAGCCCGTTAAGTGCACTATTAGTCACCGTTTGGGGGTTTCGAAGCGATTTCCGTAGTTGTTGGACCCCAGGGTGCGTTTACGTGTCGGTCATCAACACTAGCGGTTTTGGCTGATTCTCACCCGTTTCGTGGACTATTACTCACTGTTTTGGGGTCCCGAGGTGATTTCCACGATTGACGAACCCCGAGGCGCGTTTATGTGTCCGTCATCAACACTAGCGGTTTTGGCCGATTCTGACCCATTTCGTGGACTATTACTCACCGTTTGGTGTCCCGAAGTGGTTTCCATGGTTGTTGAACCCCAAGGTGCGTTTACATGTCCGTCGTCAATGGTTAGCAATTCTGGCCGATTCTGGCCCATTAAGTGCACCATTACTCACCGTTTTGGGGTTTTGAAGTGATTTCCATAGTTGTTAGACCCAAAGGTGCGCTTACGTGTCGGTCATCAACACTCGCGGTTTTGGCCGACTCTGACCCATTTAGTGGACTATAACTCACTATTTTGGGGTCCCGGGTTGATTTCCACGATTGATGAACCCCGGCTGCGTTTATGTGTCCGTCATCAACACTAGCGGTTTTGGCCGATTCTGACCCATTTCGTGGACTATTACTCACCGTTTAGTGTCCCGAAGTGGTTTCCATGGTTGTTGAACCCCAAGGCGCGTTTACATGTCCGTCGTCAATGGTTAGCAATTCTGGCCGATTCTGGCCCATTAAGTGCACCATTACTCACCGTTTTGGGGTTTCGAAGTGATTTCCATAGTTGTTAGACCCAAAGGTGCGCTTACGTGTCGGTCATCAACACTCGCGGTTTTGGCCGACTCTGACCCATTTCGTGGACTATAACTCACTATTTTGGGGTCCCGGGTTGATTTCCACGATTGATGAACCCCGGCTGCGTTTATGTGTCCGTCATCAACACTAGCGGTTTTGGCCGATTCTGACCCATTTCGTGGACTATTACTCACCGTTTGGTGTCCCGAAGTGGTTTCCATGGTTGCTGAACCCCAAGGTGCGCTTACGTGTCGGTCATCAACAGTCGCGGTTTTGGCCGACTCTGACCCGTTTCGTGGAGTATAACTCACCGTTTGGTGTCCCGAAGTGGTTTCCATGGTTGTTGAACCCCAAGGTGCGTTTACGTGTCCGTCGGCAATGGTTAGCAATTCTGGCAGATTCTGACCCGTTAAGTGCACCATTACCCACCGTTTTGGGGTTTCGAAGCGTTTTTCATAGTTGTTGGACCCAAGTTGCGCTTACGTGTCGGTCATCAACAATCATGGTTTTGGCCGACTCTGACCCGTTTCGTGGACTATAACTCACTATTTTGTGGTCCCAGGTTGATTTCCACTATTGACAAACCCCGGGGTGCATTTACATGTCGGTCATCAACACTCAAGGTTTTGGCCGATTCTGACCCGTTTCGTGGACAATTACTCACTGTTTTGGGGTCCCGGGGTGATTTCCTTGATTGACAAATACCGGGGTGCGTTTATGTGGCGGTGATCAACACTAGCGGTTTTGGCCGATTCTGACCCGTTTCATGGACAATTACTCACTGTTTTGGGGTCCCGGGGTGATTTCCATGATTGACGAACCCCGGGGTGCGTTTACGTGGCGGTCATCAACACTCGCGGTTTTGGCCAATTCTGACCCGTTTCGTGGACTATTACTCATCGTTTGGTGTCCCGAAGTGGTTTTCATGGTTGTTGAACCCCAAGGTGCGTTTACGTGTCCGTCGTCAATAGTGAGCAATTCTGGCCAATTCTAGCCCGTTAAGTGCACTATTAGTCACCGTTTGGGGGTTTCGAAGCGATTTCCGTAGTTGTTGGACCCCGGGGTGCGTTTACGTGTCGGTCATCAACACTAGCGGTTTTGGCTGATTCTCACCCGTTTCGTGGACTATTACTCACTGTTTTGGGGTCCCGAGGTGATTTCCACGATTGACGAACCCCGAGGCGCGTTTATGTGTTCGTCATCAACACTAGCAGTTTTGGCCGATTCTGACCCATTTCGTGGACTATTACTCACCGTTTGGTGTCCCGAAGTGGTTTCCATGGTTGTTGAACCCCAAGGTGCGTTTACATGTCCGTCGTCAATGGTTAGGAATTCTGGCCGATTCTGGCCCATTAAGTGCACCATTACTCACCGTTTTGGGGTTTCGAAGTGATTTCCATAGTTGTTAGACCCAAAGGTGCGCTTACGTGTCGGTCATCAACACTCGCGGTTTTGGCCAATTCTGACCCGTTTCGTGGACTATTACTCATCGTTTGGTGTCCCGAAGTGGTTTTCATGGTTGTTGAACCCCAAGGTGCGTTTACGTGTCCGTCGTCAATAGTGAGCAATTCTGGCCAATTCTAGCCCGTTAAGTGCACTATTAGTCACCGTTTGGGGGTTTCGAAGCGATTTCCGTAGTTGTTGGACCCCGGGGTGCGTTTACGTGTCGGTCATCAACACTAGCGGTTTTGGCTGATTCTCACCCGTTTCGTGGACTATTACTCACTGTTTTGGGGTCCCGAGGTGATTTCCACGATTGACGAACCCCGAGGCGCGTTTATGTGTCCGTCATCAACACTAGCGGTTTTGGCCGATTCTGACCCATTTCGTGGACTATTACTCACCGTTTGGTGTCCCGAAGTGGTTTCCATGGTTGTTGAACCCCAAGGTGCGTTTACATGTCCGTCGTCAATGGTTAGCAATTCTGGCCGATTCTGGCCCATTAAGTGCACCATTACTCACCGTTTTGGGGTTTTGAAGTGATTTCCATAGTTGTTAGACCCAAAGGTGCGCTTACGTGTCGGTCATCAACACTCGCGGTTTTGGCCGACTCTGACCCATTTCGTGGACTATAACTCACTATTTTGGGGTCCCGGGTTGATTTCCACGATTGATGAACCCCGGCTGCGTTTATGTGTCCGTCATCAACACTAGCGGTTTTGGCCGATTCTGACCCATTTCGTGGACTATTACTCACCGTTTAGTGTCCCGAAGTGGTTTCCATGGTTGTTGAACCCCAAGGCGCGTTTACATGTCCGTCGTCAATGGTTAGCAATTCTGGCCGATTCTGGCCCATTAAGTGCACCATTACTCACCGTTTTGGGGTTTCGAAGTGATTTCCATAGTTGTTAGACCCAAAGGTGCGCTTACGTGTCGGTCATCAACACTCGCGGTTTTGGCCGACTCTGACCCATTTCGTGGACTATAACTCACTATTTTGGGGTCCCGGGTTGATTTCCACGATTGATGAACCCCGGCTGCGTTTATGTGTCCGTCATCAACACTAGCGGTTTTGGCCGATTCTGACCCATTTCGTGGACTATTACTCACCGTTTGGTGTCCCGAAGTGGTTTCCATGGTTGCTGAACCCCAAGGTGCGCTTACGTGTCGGTCATCAACAGTCGCGGTTTTGGCCGACTCTGACCCGTTTCGTGGAGTATAACTCACCGTTTGGTGTCCCGAAGTGGTTTCCATGGTTGTTGAACCCCAAGGTGCGTTTACGTGTCCGTCGGCAATGGTTAGCAATTCTGGCAGATTCTGACCCGTTAAGTGCACCATTACCCACCGTTTTGGGGTTTCGAAGCGTTTTTCATAGTTGTTGGACCCAAGTTGCGCTTACGTGTCGGTCATCAACAATCATGGTTTTGGCCGACTCTGACCCGTTTCGTGGACTATAACTCACTATTTTGTGGTCCCAGGTTGATTTCCACTATTGACAAACCCCGGGGTGCATTTACATGTCGGTCATCAACACTCAAGGTTTTGGCCGATTCTGACCCGTTTCGTGGACAATTACTCACTGTTTTGGGGTCCCGGGGTGATTTCCTTGATTGACAAATACCGGGGTGCGTTTATGTGGCGGTGATCAACACTAGCGGTTTTGGCCGATTCTGACCCGTTTCATGGACAATTACTCACTGTTTTGGGGTCCCGGGGTGATTTCCATGATTGACGAACCCCGGGGTGCGTTTACGTGGCGGTCATCAACACTCGCGGTTTTGGCCAATTCTGACCCGTTTCGTGGACCATTACTCATCGTTTGGTGTCCCGAAGTGGTTTTCATGGTTGTTGAACCCCAAGGTGCGTTTACGTGTCCGTCGTCAATAGTGAGCAATTCTGGCCGATTCTAGCCCGTTAAGTGCACTATTACTCACCGTTTGGGGGTTTCGAAGCGATTTCCATAGTTGTTGGACCCCGGGGTGCGTTTACGTGTCGGTCATCGACACTAGCGGTTTTGGCCGATTCTGACCCGTTTCGTGGACTATTACTCACTGTTTTGGGGTCCCGAGGTGATTTCCACGATTGACGAACCCCGAGGCGCGTTTATGTGTCCGTCATCAACACTAGCGGTTTTGGCCGATTCTGACCCATTTCGTGGACTATTACTCACCGTTTGGTGTCCCGAAGTGGTTTCCATGGTTGTTGAACCCCAAGGTGCGTTTACATGTCCGTCGTCAATGGTTAGCAATTCTGGCCGATTCTGGCCCGTTAAGTGCACCATTACTCACCGTTTTGGGGTTCCGCAGTGATTTCCATAGTTGTTAGACCCCAAGGTGCGCTTACGTGTCGGTCATCAACACTCAAGGTTTTGGCCGATTCTGACCTATTTCGTGGACAAGTACTCACTGTTTTGGGGTCCCGGGGTGATTTCCTTGATTGACAAACACCGGGGTGCGTTTACGTGGCGGTGATCAACACTAGCGGTTTTGGCCGATTCTGACCCGTTTCATGGACAATTACTCACTGTTTTGGGGACCCGGGGTGATTTCCATGATTGACGAACCCAGGGGTGCGTTTACGTGGCGGTCATCAACACTCAAGGTTTTGGCCGATTCTGACCCTTTTCGTGGACAATTACTCACTGTTTTGGGGACCCGGGGTGATTTCCTTGATTGACAAACACCGGGGTGCGTTTACGTGGCGGTGATCAACACTAGCGGTTTTGGCCGATTCTGACCCGTTTCATGGACAATTACTCACTGTTTTGGGGTCCCGGGGTGATTTCCATGATTGACGAACCCCGGGGTGCGTTTACGTGGCGGTCATCAACACTCGCGGTTTTGGCCAATTCTGACCAGTTTCGTGGACTATTACTCATCGTTTGGTGTCCCGAAGTGGTTTTCATGGTTGTTGAACCCCAAGGTGCGTTTACGTGTCCGTCGTCAATAGTGAGCAATTCTGGCCGATTCTAGCCCGTTAAGTGCACTATTACTCACCGTTTGGGGGTTTCGAAGCGATTTCCATAGTTGTTGGACCCCGGGGTGCGTTTACGTGTCGGTCATCGACACTAGTGGTTTTGGCCGATTCTGACCCGTTTCGTGGACTATTACTCACTGTTTTGGGGTCCCGAGGTGATTTCCACGATTGACGAACCCCGAGGCGCGTTTATGTGTCCGTCATCAACACTAGCGGTTTTGGCCGATTCTGACCCATTTCGTGGACTATTACTCACCGTTTGGTGTCCCGAAGTGGTTTCCATGGTTGTTGAACCCCAAGGTGCGTTTACATGTCCGTCGTCAATGGTTAGCAATTCTGGCCGATTCTGGCCCGTTAAGTGCACCATTACTCACCGTTTTGGGGTTTCGAAGTGATTTCCATAGTTGTTAGACCCCAAGGTGCGCTTACGTGTCGGTCATCAACACTCAAGGTTTTGGCCGATTCTGACCCGTTTCGTGGACAATTACTCACTGTTTTGGGGTCCCGGGGTGATTTCCTTGATTGACAAACACCGGGGTGCGTTTACGTGGCGGTGATCAACACTAGCGGTTTTGGCCGATTCTGACCCGTTTCATGGACAATTACTCACTGTTTTGGGGACCCGGGGTGATTTCCATGATTGACGAACCCCGGGGTGCGTTTACGTGGCGGTCATCAACACTCAAGGTTTTGGCCGATTCTGACCCGTTTCGTGGACAATTACTCACTGTTTTGGGGACCCGGGGTGATTTCCTTGATTAACAAACACCGGGGTGCGTTTACGTGGCGGTGATCAACACTAGCGGTTTTGGCCGATTCTGACCCGTTTCATGGACAATTACTCACTGTTTTGGGGACCCGGGGTGATTTCCATGATTGACGAACCCCGGGGTGCGTTTACGTGGCGGTCATCAACACTCAAGGTTTTGGCCGATTCTGACCCGTTTCGTGGACAATTACTCACTGTTTTGGGGACCCGGGGTGATTTCCTTGATTGACAAACACCGGGGTGCGTTTACGTGGCGGTGATCAACACTAGCGGTTGTGGCCGATTCTGACCCGTTTCATGGACAATTACTCACTGTTTTGGGGTCCCGGGGTGATTTCCATGATTGACGAACCCCGGGGTGCGTTTACGTGGCGGTCATCAACACTCGCGGTTTTGGCCAATTCTGACCCGTTTCGTGGACTATTACTCATCGTTTGGTGTCCCGAAGTGGTTTTCATGGTTGTTGAACCCCAAGGTGCGTTTACGTGTCCGTCGTGAATAGTGAGCAATTCTGGCCGATTCTAGCCCGTTAAGTGCACTATTACTCACCGTTTGGGGGTTTCGAAGCGATTTCCATAGTTGTTGGACCCCGGGGTGCGTTTACGTGTCGGTCATCGACACTAGCGGTTTTGGCCGATTCTGACCCGTTTCGTGGACTATTACTCACTGTTTTGGGGTCCCGAGGTGATTTCCACGATTGACGAACCCCGAGGCGCGTTTATGTGTCCGTCATCAACACTAGCGGTTTTGGCCGATTCTGACCCATTTCGTGGACTATTACTCACCGTTTGGTGTCCCGAAGTGGTTTCCATGGTTGTTGAACCCCAAGGTGCGTTTACATGTCCGTCGTCAATGGTTAGCAATTCTGGCCGATTCTGGCCCGTTAAGTGCACCATTACTCACCGTTTTGGGGTTTCAAAGTGATTTCCATAGTTGTTAGACCCCAAGGTGCGCTTACGTGTCGGTCATCAACACTCAAGGTTTTGGCCGATTCTGACCCGTTTCGTGGACAATTACTCACTGTTTTGGGGTCCCGGGGTGATTTCCTTGATTGACAAACACCGGGATGCGTTTACGTGGCGGTGATCAACACTAGCGGTTTTGGCCGATTCTGACCCGTTTCATGGACAATTACTCATTGTTTTGGGGACCCGGGGTGATTTCCATGATTGACGAACCCCGGGGTGCGTTTACGTGGCGGTCATCAACACTAGCGGTTTTGGCCGATTCTGACCCGTTTCATGGACAATTACTCACTGTTTTGGGGTCCCGGGGTGATTTCCATGATTGACGAACCTCGGGGTGCGTTTACGTGGCGGTCATCAACACTCGCGGTTTTGGCCAATTCTGACCAGTTTCGTGGACTATTACTCATCGTTTGGTGTCCCGAAGTGGTTTTCATGGTTGTTGAACCCCAAGGTGCGTTTACGTGTCCGTCGTCAATAGTGAGCAATTCTGGCCGATTCTAGCCCGTTAAGTGCACTATTACTCACCATTTGGGGGTTTCGAAGCGATTTCCATAGTTGTTGGACCCCGGGGTGCGTTTACGTGTCGGTCATCGACACTAGCGGTTTTGGCCGATTCTGACCCGTTTCGTGGACTATTACTCACTGTTTTGGGGTCCCGAGGTGATTTCCACGATTGACGAACCCCGAGGCGCGTTTATGTGTCCGTCATCAACACTAGCGGTTTTGGCCGATTCTGACCCATTTCGTGGACTATTACTCACCGTTTGGTGTCCCGAAGTGGTTTCCATGGTTGTTGAACCCCAAGGTGCGTTTACATGTCCGTCGTCAATGGTTAGCAATTCTGGCCGATTCTGGCCCGTTAAGTGCACCATTACTCACCATTTTGGGGTTCCGCAGTGATTTCCATAGTTGTTAGACCCCAAGGTGCGCTTACGTGTCGGTCATCAACACTCAAGGTTTTGGCCGATTCTGACCTATTTCGTGGACAAGTACTCACTGTTTTGGGGTCCCGGGGTGATTTCCTTGATTGACAAACACCGGGGTGCGTTTACGTGGCGGTGATCAACACTAGCGGTTTTGGCCGATTCTGACCCGTTTCATGGACAATTACTCACTGTTTTGGGGACCCGGGGTGATTTCCATGATTGACGAACCCAGGGGTGCGTTTACGTGGCGGTCATCAACACTCAAGGTTTTGGCCGATTCTGACCCTTTTCGTGGACAATTACTCACTGTTTTGGGGACCCGGGGTGATTTCCTTGATTGACAAACACCGGGGTGCGTTTACGTGGCGGTGATCAACACTAGCGGTTTTGGCCGATTCTGACCCGTTTCATGGACAATTACTCACTGTTTTGGGGTCCCGGGGTGATTTCCATGATTGACGAACCCCGGGGTGCGTTTACGTGGCGGTCATCAACACTCGCGGTTTTGGCCAATTCTGACCAGTTTCGTGGACTATTACTCATCGTTTGGTGTCCCGAAGTGCTTTTCATGGTTGTTGAACCCCAAGGTGCGTTTACGTGTCCGTCGTCAATAGTGAGCAATTCTGGCCGATTCTAGCCCGTTAAGTGCACTATTACTCACCGTTTGGGGGTTTCGAAGCGATTTCCATAGTTGTTGGACCCCGGGGTGCGTTTACGTGTCGGTCATCGACACTAGCGGTTTTGGCCGATTCTGACCCGTTTCGTGGACTATTACTCACTGTTTTGGGGTCCCGAGGTGATTTCCACGATTGACGAACCCCGAGGCGCGTTTATGTGTCCGTCATCAACACTAGCGGTTTTGGCCGATTCTGACCCATTTCGTGGACTATTACTCACCGTTTGGTGTCCCGAAGTGGTTTCCATGGTTGTTGAACCCCAAGGTGCGTTTACATGTCCGTCGTCAATGGTTAGCAATTCTGGCCGATTCTGGCCCGTTAAGTGCACCATTACTCACCGTTTTGGGGTTTCGAAGTGATTTCCATAGTTGTTAGACCCCAAGGTGCGCTTACGTGTCGGTCATCAACACTCAAGGTTTTGGCCGATTCTGACCCGTTTCGTGGACAATTACTCACTGTTTTGGGGTCCCGGGGTGATTTCCTTGATTGACAAACACCGGGGTGCGTTTACGTGGCGGTGATCAACACTAGCGGTTTTGGCCGATTCTGACCCGTTTCATGGACAATTACTCACTGTTTTGGGGACCCGGGGTGATTTCCATGATTGACGAACCCCGGGGTGCGTTTACGTGGCGGTCATCAACACTCAAGGTTTTGGCCGATTCTGACCCGTTTCGTGGACAATTACTCACTGTTTTGGGGACCCGGGGTGATTTCCTTGATTGACAAACACCGGGGTGCGTTTACGTGGCGGTGATCAACACTAGCGGTTTTGGCCGATTCTGACCCGTTTCATGGACAATTACTCACTGTTTTGGGGACCCGGGGTGATTTCCATGATTGACGAACCCCGGGGTGCGTTTACGTGGCGGTCATCAACACTCAAGGTTTTGGCCGATTCTGACCCGTTTCGTGGACAATTACTCACTGTTTTGGGGACCCGGGGTGATTTCCTTGATTGACAAACACCGGGGTGCGTTTACGTGGCGGTGATCAACACTAGCGGTTGTGGCCGATTCTGACCCGTTTCATGGACAATTACTCACTGTTTTGGGGTCCCGGGGTGATTTCCATGATTGACGAACCCCGGGGTGCGTTTACGTGGCGGTCATCAACACTCGCGGTTTTGGCCAATTCTGACCCGTTTCGTGGACTATTACTCATCGTTTGGTGTCCCGAAGTGGTTTTCATGGTTGTTGAACCCCAAGGTGCGTTTACGTGTCCGTCGTGAATAGTGAGCAATTCTGGCCGATTCTAGCCCGTTAAGTGCACTATTACTCACCGTTTGGGGGTTTCGAAGCGATTTCCATAGTTGTTGGACCCCGGGGTGCGTTTACGTGTCGGTCATCGACACTAGCGGTTTTGGCCGATTCTGACCCGTTTCGTGAACTATTACTCACTGTTTTGGGGTCCCGAGGTGATTTCCACGATTGACGAACCCCGAGGCGCGTTTATGTGTCCGTCATCAACACTAGCGGTTTTGGCCGATTCTGACCCATTTCGTGGACTATTACTCACCGTTTGGTGTCCCGAAGTGGTTTCCATGGTTGTTGAACCCCAAGGTGCGTTTACATGTCCGTCGTCAATGGTTAGCAATTCTGGCCGATTCTGGCCCGTTAAGTGCACCATTACTCACCGTTTTGGGGTTTCGAAGTGATTTCCATAGTTGTTAGACCCCAAGGTGCGCTTACGTGTCGGTCATCAACACTCAAGGTTTTGGCCGATTCTGACCCGTTTCGTGGACAATTACTCACTGTTTTGGGGTCCCGGGGTGATTTCCTTGATTGACAAACACCGGGATGCGTTTACGTGGCGGTGATCAACACTAGCGGTTTTGGCCGATTCTGACCCGTTTCATGGACAATTACTCACTGTTTTGGGGACCCGGGGTGATTTCCATGATTGACGAACCCCGGGGTGCGTTTACGTGGCGGTCATCAACACTAGCGGTTTTGGCCGATTCTGACCCGTTTCATGGACAATTACTCACTGTTTTGGGGTCCCGGGGTGATTTCCATGATTGACGAACCTCGGGGTGCGTTTACGTGGCGGTCATCAACACTCGCGGTTTTGGCCAATTCTGACCAGTTTCGTGGACTATTACTCATCGTTTGGTGTCCCGAAGTGGTTTTCATGGTTGTTGAACCCCAAGGTGCGTTTACGTGTCCGTCGTCAATAGTGAGCAATTCTGGCCGATTCTAGCCCGTTAAGTGCACTATTACTCACCGTTTGGGGGTTTCGAAGCGATTTCCATAGTTGTTGGACCCCGGGGTGCGTTTACGTGTCGGTCATCGACACTAGCGGTTTTGGCCGATTCTGACCCGTTTCGTGGACTATTACTCACTGTTTTGGGGTCCCGAGGTGATTTCCACGATTGACGAACCCCGAGGCGCGTTTATGTGTCCGTCATCAACACTAGCGGTTTTGGCCGATTCTGACCCATTTCGTGGACTATTACTCACCGTTTGGTGTCCCGAAGTGGTTTCCATGGTTGTTGAACCCCAAGGTGCGTTTACATGTCCGTCGTCAATGGTTAGCAATTCTGGCCGATTCTGGCCCGTTAAGTGCACCATTACTCACCATTTTGGGGTTCCGCAGTGATTTCCATAGTTGTTAGACCCCAAGGTGCGCTTACGTGTCGGTCATCAACACTCAAGGTTTTGGCCGATTCTGACCTATTTCGTGGACAAGTACTCACTGTTTTGGGGTCCCGGGGTGATTTCCTTGATTGACAAACACCGGGGTGCGTTTACGTGGCGGTGATCAACACTAGCGGTTTTGGCCGATTCTGACCCGTTTCATGGACAATTACTCACTGTTTTGGGGACCCGGGGTGATTTCCATGATTGACGAACCCAGGGGTGCGTTTACGTGGCGGTCATCAATACTCAAGGTTTTGGCCGATTCTGACCCTTTTCGTGGACAATTACTCACTGTTTTGGGGACCCGGGGTGATTTCCTTGATTGACAAACACCGGGGTGCGTTTACGTGGCGGTGATCAACACTAGCGGTTTTGGCCGATTCTGACCCGTTTCATGGACAATTACTCACTGTTTTGGGGTCCCGGGGTGATTTCCATGATTGACGAACCCCGGGGTGCGTTTACGTGGCGGTCATCAACACTCGCGGTTTTGGCCAATTCTGACCAGTTTCGTGGACTATTACTCATCGTTTGGTGTCCCGAAGTGGTTTTCATGGTTGTTGAACCCCAAGGTGCGTTTACGTGTCCGTCGTCAATAGTGAGCAATTCTGGCCGATTCTAGCCCGTTAAGTGCACTATTACTCACCGTTTGGGGGTTTCGAAGCGATTTCCATAGTTGTTGGACCCCGGGGTGCGTTTACGTGTCGGTCATCGACACTAGCGGTTTTGGCCGATTCTGACCCGTTTCGTGGACTATTACTCACTGTTTTGGGGTCCCGAGGTGATTTCCACGATTGACGAACCCCGAGGCGCGTTTATCTGTCCGTCATCAACACTAGCGGTTTTGGCCGATTCTGACCCATTTCGTGGACTATTACTCACCGTTTGGTGTCCCGAAGTGGTTTCCATGGTTGTTGAACCCCAAGGTGCGTTTACATGTCCGTCGTCAATGGTTAGCAATTCTGGCCGATTCTGGCCCGTTAAGTGCACCATTACTCACCGTTTTGGGGTTTCGAAGTGATTTCCATAGTTGTTAGACCCCAAGGTGCGCTTACGTGTCGGTCATCAACACTCAAGGTTTTGGCCGATTCTGACCCGTTTCGTGGACAATTACTCACTGTTTTGGGGTCCCGGGGTGATTTCCTTGATTGACAAACACCGGGGTGCGTTTACGTGGCGGTGATCAACACTAGCGGTTTTGGCCGATTCTGACCCGTTTCATGGACAATTACTCACTGTTTTGGGGACCCGGGGTGATTTCCATGATTGACGAACCCCGAGGTGCGTTTACGTGGCGGTCATCAACACTCAAGGTTTTGGCCGATTCTGACCCGTTTCGTGGACAATTACTCACTGTTTTGGGGACCCGGGGTGATTTCCTTGATTGACAAACACCGGGGTGCGTTTACGTGGCGGTGATCAACACTAGCGGTTTTGGCCGATTCTGACCCGTTTCATGGACAATTACTCACTGTTTTGGGGTCCCGGGGTGATTTCCATGATTGACGAACCCCGGGGTGCGTTTACGTGGCGGTCATCAACACTCGCGGTTTTGGCCAATTCTGACCCGTTTCGTGGACTATTACTCATCGTTTGGTGTCCCGAAGTGGTTTTCATGGTTGTTGAACCCCAAGGTGCGTTTACGTGTCCGTCGTGAATAGTGAGCAATTCTGGCCGATTCTAGCCCGTTAAGTGCACTATTACTCACCGTTTGGGGGTTTCGAAGCGATTTCCATAGTTGTTGGACCCCGGGGTGCGTTTACGTGTCGGTCATCGACACTAGCGGTTTTGGCCGATTCTGACCCGTTTCGTGGACTATTACTCACTGTTTTGGGGTCCCGAGGTGATTTCCACGATTGACGAACCCCGAGGCGCGTTTATGTGTCCGTCATCAACACTAGCGGTTTTGGCCGATTCTGACCCATTTCGTGGACTATTACTCACCGTTTGGTGTCCCGAAGTGGTTTCCATGGTTGTTGAACCCCAAGGTGCGTTTACATGTCCGTCGTCAATGGTTAGCAATTCTGGCCGATTCTGGCCCGTTAAGTGCACCATTACTCACCGTTTTGGGGTTTCGAAGTGATTTCCATAGTTGTTAGACCCCAAGGTGCGCTTACGTGTCGGTCATCAACACTCAAGGTTTTGGCCGATTCTGACCCGTTTCGTGGACAATTACTCACTGTTTTGGGGTCCCGGGGTGATTTCCTTGATTGACAAACACCGGGATGCGTTTACGTGGCGGTGATCAACACTAGCGGTTTTGGCCGATTCTGACCCGTTTCATGGACAATTACTCACTGTTTTGGGGACCCGGGGTGATTTCCATGATTGACGAACCCCGGGGTGCGTTTACGTGGCGGTCATCAACACTAGCGGTTTTGGCCGATTCTGACCCGTTTCATGGACAATTACTCACTGTTTTGGGGTCCCGGGGTGATTTCCATGATTGACGAACCTCGGGGTGCGTTTACGTGGCGGTCATCAACACTCGCGGTTTTGGCCAATTCTGACCAGTTTCGTGGACTATTACTCATCGTTTGGTGTCCCGAAGTGGTTTTCATGGTTGTTGAACCCCAAGGTGCGTTTACGTGTCCGTCGTCAATAGTGAGCAATTCTGGCCGATTCTAGCCCGTTAAGTGCACTATTACTCACCGTTTCGGGGTTTCGAAGCGATTTCCATAGTTGTTGGACCCCGGGGTGCGTTTACGTGTCGGTCATCGACACTAGCGGTTTTGGCCGATTCTGACCCGTTTCGTGGACTATTACTCACTGTTTTGGGGTCCCGAGGTGATTTCCACGATTGACGAACCCCGAGGCGCGTTTATGTGTCCGTCATCAACACTAGCGGTTTTGGCCGATTCTGACCCATTTCGTGGACTATTACTCACCGTTTGGTGTCCCGAAGTGGTTTCCATGGTTGTTGAACCCCAAGGTGCGTTTACATGTCCGTCGTCAATGGTTAGCAATTCTGGCCGATTCTGGCCCGTTAAGTGCACCATTACTCACCATTTTGGGGTTCCGCAGTGATTTCCATAGTTGTTAGACCCCAAGGTGCGCTTACGTGTCGGTCATCAACACTCAAGGTTTTGGCCGATTCTGACCTATTTCGTGGACAAGTACTCACTGTTTTGGGGTCCCGGGGTGATTTCCTTGATTGACAAACACCGGGGTGCGTTTACGTGGCGGTGATCAACACTAGCGGTTTTGGCCGATTCTGACCCGTTTCATGGACAATTACTCACTGTTTTGGGGACCCGGGGTGATTTCCATGATTGACGAACCCAGGGGTGCGTTTACGTGGCGGTCATCAACACTCAAGGTTTTGGCCGATTCTGACCCTTTTCGTGGACAATTACTCACTGTTTTGGGGACCCGGGGTGATTTCCTTGATTGACAAACACCGGGGTGCGTTTACGTGGCGGTGATCAACACTAGCGGTTTTGGCCGATTCTGACCCGTTTCATGGACAATTACTCACTGTTTTGGGGTCCCGGGGTGATTTCCATGATTGACGAACCCCGGGGTGCGTTTACGTGGCGGTCATCAACACTCGCGGTTTTGGCCAATTCTGACCAGTTTCGTGGACTATTACTCATCGTTTGGTGTCCCGAAGTGGTTTTCATGGTTGTTGAACCCCAAGGTGCGTTTACGTGTCCGTCGTCAATAGTGAGCAATTCTGGCCGATTCTAGCCCGTTAAGTGCACTATTACTCACCGTTTGGGGGTTTCGAAGCGATTTCCATAGTTGTTGGACCCCGGGGTGCGTTTACGTGTCGGTCATCGACACTAGCGGTTTTGGCCGATTCTGACCCGTTTCGTGGACTATTACTCACTGTTTTGGGGTCCCGAGGTGATTTCCACGATTGACGAACCCCGAGGCGCGTTTATGTGTCCGTCATCAACACTAGCGGTTTTGGCCGATTCTGACCCATTTCGTGGACTATTACTCACCGTTTGGTGTCCCGAAGTGGTTTCCATGGTTGTTGAACCCCAAGGTGCGTTTACATGTCCGTCGTCAATGGTTAGCAATTCTGGCCGATTCTGGCCCGTTAAGTGCACCATTACTCACCGTTTTGGGGTTTCGAAGTGATTTCCATAGTTGTTAGACCCCAAGGTGCGCTTACGTGTCGGTCATCAACACTCAAGGTTTTGGCCGATTCTGACCCGTTTCGTGGACAATTACTCACTGTTTTGGGGTCCCGGGGTGATTTCCTTGATTGACAAACACCGGGGTGCGTTTACGTGGCGGTGATCAACACTAGCGGTTTTGGCCGATTCTGACCCGTTTCATGGACAATTACTCACTATTTTGGGGACCCGGGGTGATTTCCATGATTGACGAACCCCGGGGTGCGTTTACGTGGCGGTCATCAACACTCAAGGTTTTGGCCGATTCTGACCCGTTTCGTGGACAATTACTCACTGTTTTGGGGACCCGGGGTGATTTCCTTGATTGACAAACACCGGGGTGCGTTTACGTGGCGGTGATCAACACTAGCGGTTTTGGCCGATTCTGACCCGTTTCATGGACAATTACTCACTGTTTTGGGGACCCGGGGTGATTTCCATGATTGAAAAACCCCGGGGTGCGTTTACGTGGCGGTCATCAACACTCGCGGTTTTGGCCGATTCTGACCCGTTTCGTGGACAATTACTCACTGTTTTGGGGACCCGGGGTGATTTCCTTGATTGACAAACACCGGGGTGCGTTTACGTGGCGGTGATCAACACTAGCGGTTTTGGCCGATTCTGACCCGTTTCATGGACAATTACTCACTGTTTTGGGGTCCCGGGGTGATTTCCATGATTGACGAACCCCGGGGTGCGTTTACGTGGCGGTCATCAACACTCGCGGTTTTGGCCAATTCTGACCAGTTTCGTGGACTATTACTCATCGTTTGGTGTCCCGAAGTGGTTTTCATGGTTGTTGAACCCCAAGGTGCGTTTACGTGTCCGTCGTCAATAGTGAGCAATTCTGGCCGATTCTAGCCCGTTAAGTGCACTATTACTCACCGTTTGGGGGTTTCGAAGCGATTTCCATAGTTGTTGGACCCCGGGGTGCGTTTACGTGTCGGTCATCGACACTAGCGGTTTTGGCCGATTCTGACCCGTTTCGTGGACTATTACTCACTGTTTTGGGGTCCCGAGGTGATTTCCACGATTGACGAACCCCGAGGCGCGTTTATGTGTCCGTCATCAACACTAGCGGTTTTGGCCGATTCTGACCCATTTCGTGGACTATTACTCACCGTTTGGTGTCCCGAAGTGGTTTCCATGGTTGTTGAACCCCAAGGTGCGTTTACATGTCCGTCGTCAATGGTTAGCAATTCTGGCCGATTCTGGCCCGTTAAGTGCACCATTACTCACCGTTTTGGGGTTTCGAAGTGATTTCCATAGTTGTTAGACCCCAAGGTGCGCTTACGTGTCGGTCATCAACACTCAAGGTTTTGGCCGATTCTGACCCGTTTCGTGGACAATTACTCACTGTTTTGGGGTCCCGGGGTGATTTCCTTGATTGACAAACACCGGGGTGCGTTTACGTGGCGGTGATCAACACTAGCGGTTTTGGCCGATTCTGACCCGTTTCATGGACAATTACTCACTGTTTTGGGGACCCAGGGTGATTTCCATGATTGACGAACCCCGGGGTGCGTTTACGTGGCGGTCATCAACACTCAAGGTTTTGGCCGATTCTGACCCGTTTCGTGGACAATTACTCACTGTTTTGGGGACCCGGGGTGATTTCCTTGATTGACAAACACCGGGGTGCGTTACGTGGCGGTGATCAACACTAGCGGTTTTGGCCGATTCTGACCCGTTTCATGGACAATTACTCACTGTTTTGGGGACCCGGGGTGATTTCCATGATTGACGAACCCCGGGGTGCGTTTACGTGGCGGTCATCAACACTCAAGGTTTTGGCCGATTCTGACCCGTTTCGTGGACAATTACTCACTGTTTTGGGGACCCGGGGTGATTTCCTTGATTGACAAACACCGGGGTACGTTTACGTGGCGGTGATCAACACTAGCGGTTTTGGCCGATTCTGACCCGTTTCATGGACAATTACTCACTGTTTTGGGGTCCCGGGGTGATTTCCATGATTGACGAACCCCGGGGTGCGTTTACGTGGCGGTCATCAACACTCGCGGTTTTGGCCAATTCTGACCCGTTTCGTGGACTATTACTCATCGTTTGGTGTCCCGAAGTGGTTTTCATGGTTGTTGAACCCCAAGGTGCGTTTACGTGTCCGTCGTCAATAGTGAGCAATTCTGGCCGATTCTAGCCCGTTAAGTGCACTATTACTCACCGTTTGGGGGTTTCGAAGCGATTTCCATAGTTGTTGGACCCCCGGGTGCGTTTACGTGTCGGTCATCGACACTAGCGGTTTTGGCCGATTCTGACCCGTTTCGTGGACTATTACTCACTGTTTTGGGGTCCCGAGGTGATTTCCACGATTGACGAACCCCGAGGCGCGTTTATGTGTCCGTCATCAACACTAGCGGTTTTGGCCGATTCTGACCCATTTCGTGGACTATTACTCACCGTTTGGTGTCCCGAAGTGGTTTCCATGGTTGTTGAACCCCAAGGTGCGTTTACATGTCCGTCGTCAATGGTTAGCAATTCTGGCCGATTCTGGCCCGTTAAGTGCACCATTAGTCACCGTTTTGGGGTTCCGCAGTGATTTCCATAGTTGTTAGACCCCAAGGTGCGCTTACGTGTCGGTCATCAACACTCAAGGTTTTGGCCGATTCTGACCTATTTCGTGGACAAGTACTCACTGTTTTGGGGTCCCGGGGTGATTTCCTTGATTGACAAACACCGGGGTGCGTTTACGTGGCGGTGATCAACACTAGCGGTTTTGGCCGATTCTGACCCGTTTCATGGACAATTACTCACTGTTTTGGGGACCCGGGGTGATTTCCATGATTGACGAACCCAGGGGTGCGTTTACGTGGCGGTCATCAACACTCAAGGTTTTGGCCGATTCTGACCCTTTTCGTGGACAATTACTCACTGTTTTGGGGACCCGGGGTGATTTCCTTGATTGACAAACACCGGGGTGCGTTTACGTGGCGGTGATCAACACTAGCGGTTTTGGCCGATTCTGACCCGTTTCATGGACAATTACTCACTGTTTTGGGGTCCCGGGGTGATTTCCATGATTGACGAACCCCGGGGTGCGTTTACGTGGCGGTCATCAACACTCGCGGTTTTGGCCAATTCTGACCAGTTTCGTGGACTATTACTCATCGTTTGGTGTCCCGAAGTGGTTTTCATGGTTGTTGAACCCCAAGGTGCGTTTACGTGTCCGTCGTCAATAGTGAGCAATTCTGGCCGATTCTAGCCCGTTAAGTGCACTATTACTCACCGTTTGGGGGTTTCGAAGCGATTTCCATAGTTGTTGGACCCCGGGGTGCGTTTACGTGTCGGTCATCGACACTAGCGGTTTTGGCCGATTCTGACCCGTTTCGTGGACTATTACTCACTGTTTTGGGGTCCCGAGGTGATTTCCACGATTGACGAACCCCGAGGCGCGTTTATGTGTCCGTCATCAACACTAGCGGTTTTGGCCGATTCTGACCCATTTCGTGGACTATTACTCACCGTTTGGTGTCCCGAAGTGGTTTCCATGGTTGTTGAACCCCAAGGTGCGTTTACATGTCCGTCGTCAATGGTTAGCAATTCTGGCCGATTCTGGCCCGTTAAGTGCACCATTACTCACCGTTTTGGGGTTTCGAAGTGATTTCCATAGTTGTTAGACCCCAAGGTGCGCTTACGTGTCGGTCATCAACACTCAAGGTTTTGGCCGATTCTGACCCGTTTCGTGGACAATTACTCACTGTTTTGGGGTCCCGGGGTGATTTCCTTGATTGACAAACACCGGGGTGCGTTTACGTGGCGGTGATCAACACTAGCGGTTTTGGCCGATTCTGACCCGTTTCATGGACAATTACTCACTGTTTTGGGGACCCGGGGTGATTTCCATGATTGACGAACCCCAGGGTGCGTTTACGTGGCGGTCATCAACACTCAAGGTTTTGGCCGATTCTGACCCGTTTCGTGGACAATTACTCACTGTTTTGGGGACCCGGGGTGATTTCCTTGATTGACAAACACCGGGGTGCGTTTACGTGGCGGTGATCAACACTAGCGGTTTTGGCCGATTCTGACCCGTTTCATGGACAATTACTCACTGTTTTGGGGACCCGGGGTGATTTCCATGATTGATGAACCCCGGGGTGCGTTTACGTGGCGGTCATCAACACTCAAGGTTTTGGCCGATTCTGACCCGTTTCGTGGACAATTACTCACTGTTTTGGGGACCCGGGGTGATTTCCTTGATTGACAAACACCGGGGTGCGTTTACGTGGCGGTGATCAACACTAGCGGTTTTGGCCGATTCTGACCCGTTTCATGGACAATTACTCACTGTTTTGGGGTCCCGGGGTGATTTCCATGATTGACGAACCCCGGGGTGCGTTTACGTGGCGGTCATCAACACTCGCGGTTTTGGCCAATTCTGACCAGTTTCGTGGACTATTACTCATCGTTTGGTGTCCCGAAGTGGTTTTCATGGTTGTTGAACCCCAAGGTGCGTTTACGTGTCCGTTGTCAATAGTGAGCAATTCTGGCCGATTCTAGCCCGTTAAGTGCACTATTACTCACCGTTTGGGGGTTTCGAAGCGATTTCCATAGTTGTTGGACCCCGGGGTGCGTTTACGTGTCGGTCATCGACACTAGCGGTTTTGGCCGATTCTGACCCGTTTCGTGGACTATTACTCACTGTTTTGGGGTCCCGAGGTGATTTCCACGATTGACGAACCCCGAGGCGCGTTTATGTGTCCGTCATCAACACTAGCGGTTTTGGCCGATTCTGACCCATTTCATGGACTATTACTCACCGTTTGGTGTCCCGAAGTGGTTTCCATGGTTGTTGAACCCCAAGGTGCGTTTACATGTCCGTCGTCAATGGTTAGCAATTCTGGCCGATTCTGGCCCGTTAAGTGCACCATTACTCACCGTTTTGGGGTTTCGAAGTGATTTCCATAGTTGTTAGACCCCAAGGTGCGCTTACGTGTCGGTCATCAACACTCAAGGTTTTGGCCGATTCTGACCCGTTTCGTGGACAATTACTCACTGTTTTGGGGTCCCGGGGTGATTTCCTTGATTGACAAACACCGGGGTGCGTTTACGTGGCGGTGATCAACACTAGCGGTTTTGGCCGATTCTGACCCGTTTCATGGACAATTACTCACTGTTTTGGGGACCCGGGGTGATTTCCATGATTGACGAACCCCGGGGTGCGTTTACGTGGCGGTCATCAACACTCAAGGTTTTGGCCGATTCTGACCCGTTTCGTGGACAATTACTCACTGTTTTGGGGACCCGGGGTGATTTCCTTGATTGACAAACACCGGGGTGCGTTTACGTGGCGGTGATCAACACTAGCTGTTTTGGCCGATTCTGACCCGTTTCATGGACAATTACTCACTGTTTTGGGGTCCCGGGGTGATTTCCATGATTGACGAACCCCGGGGTGCGTTTACGTGGCGGTCATCAACACTCGCGGTTTTGGCCAATTCTGACCCGTTTCGTGGACTATTACTCATCGTTTGGTGTCCCGAAGTGGTTTTCATGGTTGTTGAACCCCAAGGTGCGTTTACGTGTCCGTCGTCAATAGTGAGCAATTCTGGCCGAGTCTAGCCCGTTAAGTGCACTATTACTCACCGTTTGGGGGTTTCGAAGCGATTTCCATAATTGTTGGACCCCGGGGTGCGTTTACGTGTCGGTCATCAACACTAGCGGTTTTGGCTGATTCTCACCCGTTTCGTGGACTATTACTCACTGTTTTGGGGTCCCGAGGTGGTTTCCACGATTGACGAACCCCGAGGCGCGTTTATGTGTCCGTCATCAACACTACCGGTTTTGGCCGATTCTGACCCATTTCGTGGACTATTACTCACCGTTTGGTGTCCCGAAGTGGTTTCCATGGTTGTTGAACCCCAAGGTGCGTTTACATGTCCGTCGTCAATGGTTAGCAATTCTGGCCGATTCTGGCCCGTTAAGTGCACCATTACTCACCGTTTTGGGGTTTCGAAGTGATTTCCATAGTTGTTAGACCCCAAGGTGCGCTTACGTGTCGGTCATCAACACTCAAGGTTTTGGCCGATTCTGACCCGTTTCGTGGACAATTACTCACTGTTTTGGGGTCCCGGGGTGATTTCCTTGATTGACAAACACCGGGGTGCGTTTACGTGGCGGTGATCAACACTAGCGGTTTTGGCCGATTCTGACCCGTTTCATGGACAATTACTCACTGTTTTGGGGACCCG
The DNA here is from genome assembly GCA_022496015.1 of Hordeum marinum. Classification (NCBI taxonomy): domain Eukaryota; kingdom Viridiplantae; phylum Streptophyta; class Magnoliopsida; order Poales; family Poaceae; genus Hordeum; species Hordeum marinum. The sequence goes on from CM039676.1 coordinate 2,891,776, forward strand.
GGATGATTTCCATGATTGACGAACCCCGGGGTGCGTTTACGTGGCGGTCATCAACACTCAAGATTTTGGCCGATTCTGACCCGTTTCGTGGACAATTACTCACTGTTTTGGGGTCCCGGGGTGATTTCCATGATTGACAAACACCGGGTGCATTTACGTGGCGGTGATCAACACTAGCGGTTTTGGCCGATTCTGACCCGTTTCATGGACAATTACTCATCGTTTGGTGTCCCGAAGTGGTTTTCATGGTTGTTGAACCCCAAGGTGCGTTTACGTGTCCGTCGTCAATAGTGAGCAATTCTGGCCTATTCTAGCCCGTTAAGTGCACTATTACTCACCGTTTGGGGGTTTCGAAGCGATTTCCATAGTTGTTGGACCTCGGGGTGCGTTTACGTGTCGGTCATCGACACTAGCGGTTTTGGCCGATTCTGACCCGTTTCGTGGACTATTACTCACTGTTTTGGGGTCCCGAGGTGATTTCCACGTTTGACGAACCCCGAGGCGCGTTTATGTGTCCGTCATCAACACTAGCGGTTTTGGCCGATTCTGACCCATTTCGTGGACTATTACTCACCGTTTGGTGTCCCGAAGTGGTTTCCATGGTTGTTGAACCCCAAGGTGCGTTTACATGTCCGTCGTCAATGGTTAGCAATTCTGGCCGATTCTGGCCCGTTAAGTGCACCATTACTCACCGTTTTGAGGTTTCGAAGTGATTTCCATAGTGGTTAGACCCCAAGGTGCGCTTACGTGGCGGTCATCAACACTCAAGGTTTTGGCCGATTCTGACCCGTTTCGTGGACAATTACTCACTGTTTTGGGGTCCCGGGGTGATTTCCTTGATTGACAAACACCGGGGTGCGTTTACGTGGCGGTGATCAACACTAGCGGTTTTGGCCGATTCTGACCCGTTTCATGGACAATTACTCACTGTTTTGGGTTCCCGGGGTGATTTCCATGATTGACGAACCCCGGGGTGCGTTTACGTGGCGGTCATCAACACTCAAGGTTTTGGCCGATTCTGACCCGTTTCGTGGACAATTACTCACTGTTTTGGGGACCCGGGGTGATTTCCTTGATTGACAAACACCGGGGTGCGTTTACGTGGCGGTGATTAACACTAGCGGTTTTGGCCGATTCTGACCCGTTTCATGGACAATTACTCACTGTTTTGGGGGTCCCGGGATGATTTCCATGATTGACGAACCCCGGGGTGCGTTTACGTGGCGGTCATCAACACTCGCGGTTTTGGCCAATTCTGACCCGTTTCGTGGACTATTACTCATCGTTTGGTGTCCCGAAGTGGTTTTCATGGTTGTTGAACCCCAAGGTGCGTTTACGTGTCCGTCGTCAATAGTGAGCAATTCTGGCCTATTCTAGCCCGTTAAGTGCACTATTACTCACCGTTTGGGGGTTTCGAAGCGATTTCCATAGTTGTTGGACCCCGGGGTGCGTTTACGTGTCGGTCATCGACACTAGCGGTTTTGGCCGATTCTGACCCGTTTCGTGGACTATTACTCACTGTTTTGGGGTCCCGAGGTGATTTCCACGTTTGACGAACCCCGAGGCGCGTTTATGTGTCCGTCATCAACACTAGCGGTTTTGGCCGATTCTGACCCATTTCGTGGACTATTACTCACCGTTTGGTGTCCCGAAGTGGTTTCCATGGTTGTTGAACCCCAAGGTGCGTTTACATGTCCGTCGTCAATGGTTAGCAATTCTGGCCGATTCTGGCCCGTTAAGTGCACCATTACTCACCGTTTTGGGGTTTCGAAGTGATTTCCATAGTTGTTAGACCCCAAGGTGCGCTTACGTGTCGGTCATCAAGACTCAAGGTTTTGGCCGATTCTGACCCGTTTCGTGGACAATTACTCACTATTTTGGGGTCCCGGGGTGATTTCCTTGATTGACAAACACCGGGGTGCGTTTACGTGGCGGTGATCAACACTAGCAGTTTTGGCCGATTCTGACCCGTTTCATGGACAATTACTCACTGTTTTGGGGTCCCGGGGTGATTTCCATGATTGACGAACCCCGGGGTGCGTTTACGTGGCGGTCATCAACACTCGCGGTTTTGGCCAATTCTGACCCGTTTCGTGGACTATTACTCATCGTTTGGTGTCCCGAAGTGGTTTTTCATGGTTGTTGAACCCCAAGGTGCGTTTACGTGTCCGTCGTCAATAGTGAGCAATTCTGGCCTATTCTAGCCCGTTAAGTGCACTATTACTCACCGTTTGGGGGGTTCGAAGCGATTTCCATAGTTGTTGGACCCCGGGGTGCGTTTACGTGTCGGTCATCGACACTAGCGGTTTTGGCCGATTCTCACCCGTTTCGTGGACTATTACTCACTGTTTTGGGGTCCCGAGGTGATTTCCACGTTTGACGAACCCCGAGGCGCGTTTATGTGTCCGTCATCAACACTAGCGGTTTTGGCCGATTCTGACCCATTTCGTGGACTATTACTCACCGTTTGGTGTCCCGAAGTGGTTTCCATGGTTGTTGAACCCCAAGGTGCGTTTACATGTCCGTCGTCAATGGTTAGCAATTCTGGCCGATTCTGGCCCGTTAAGTGCACCATTACTCACCGTTTTGGGGTTTCGAAGTGATTTCCATAGTTGTTAGACCCCAAGGTGCGCTTACGTGGCGGTTATCAACACTCAAGGTTTTGGCCGATTCTGACCCGTTTCGTGGACAATTACTCACTGTTTTGGGGTCCCGGGGTGATTTCCTTGATTGACAAACACCGGGGTGCGTTTACGTGGCGGTGATCAACACTAGCTGTTTTGGCCGATTCTGACCCGTTTCATGGACAATTACTCACTGTTTTGGGGTCCCGGGGTGATTTCCATGATTGACGAACCCCGGGGTGCGTTTACGTGGCGGTCATCAACACTCGCGGTTTTGGCCAATTCTGACCCGTTTCGTGGACTATTACTCATCGTTTGGTGTCCCGAAGTGGTTTTCATGGTTGTTGAACCCCAAGGTGCGTTTACGTGTCCGTCGTCAATAGTGAACAATTCTGGCCGAGTCTAGCCCGTTAAGTGCACTATTACTCACCGTTTGGGGGTTTCGAAGCGATTTCCATAATTGTTGGACCCCGGGGTGCGTTTACGTGTCGGTCATCAACACTAGCGGTTTTGGCTGATTCTCACCCGTTTCGTGGACTATTACTCACTGTTTTGGGGGTCCCGAGGTGGTTTCCACGATTGACGAACCCCGAGGCGCGTTTATGTGTCCGTCATCAACACTACCGGTTTTGGCCGATTCTGACCCATTTCGTGGACTATTACTCACCGTTTGGTGTCCCGAAGTGGTTTCCATGGTTGTTGAACCCCAAGGTGCGTTTACATGTCCGTCGTCAATGGTTAGCAATTCTGGCCGATTCTGGCCCGTTAAGTGCACCATTACTCACCGTTTTGGGGTTTCGAAGTGATTTCCATAGTTGTTAGACCCCAAGGTGCGCTTACGTGTCGGTCATCAACACTCAAGGTTTTGGCCGATTCTGACCCGTTTCGTGGACAATTACTCACTGTTTTGGGGTCTCGGGGTGATTTCCTTGATTGACAAACACCGGGGTGCGTTTACGTGGCGGTGATCAACACTAGCGGTTTTGGCCGATTCTGACCCGTTTCATGGACAATTACTCACTGTTTTGGGGACCCGGGATGATTTCCATGATTGACGAACCCCGGGGTGCGTTTACGTGGCGGTCATCAACACTCAAGATTTTGGCCGATTCTGACCCGTTTCGTGGACAATTACTCACTGTTTTGGGGTCCCGGGGTGATTTCCATGATTGACAAACACCGGGTGCATTTACGTGGCGGTGATCAACACTAGCGGTTTTGGCCGATTCTGACCCGTTTCATGGACAATTACTCATCGTTTGGTGTCCCGAAGTGGTTTTCATGGTTGTTGAACCCCAAGGTGCGTTTACGTGTCCGTCGTCAATAGTGAGCAATTCTGGCCTATTCTAGCCCGTTAAGTGCACTATTACTCACCGTTTGGGGGTTTCGAAGCGATTTCCATAGTTGTTGGACCTCGGGGTGCGTTTACGTGTCGGTCATCGACACTAGCGGTTTTGGCCGATTCTGACCCGTTTCGTGGACTATTACTCACTGTTTTGGGGTCCCGAGGTGATTTCCACGTTTGACGAACCCCGAGGCGCGTTTATGTGTCCGTCATCAACACTAGCGGTTTTGGCCGATTCTGACCCATTTCGTGGACTATTACTCACCGTTTGGTGTCCCGAAGTGGTTTCCATGGTTGTTGAACCCCAAGGTGCGTTTACATGTCCGTCGTCAATGGTTAGCAATTCTGGCCGATTCTGGCCCGTTAAGTGCACCATTACTCACCGTTTTGAGGTTTCGAAGTGATTTCCATAGTGGTTAGACCCCAAGGTGCGCTTACGTGGCGGTCATCAACACTCAAGGTTTTGGCCGATTCTGACCCGTTTCGTGGACAATTACTCACTGTTTTGGGGTCCCGGGGTGATTTCCTTGATTGACAAACACCGGGGTGCGTTTACGTGGCGGTGATCAACACTAGCGGTTTTGGCCGATTCTGACCCGTTTCATGGACAATTACTCACTGTTTTGGGTTCCCGGGGTGATTTCCATGATTGACGAACCCCGGGGTGCGTTTACGTGGCGGTCATCAACACTCAAGGTTTTGGCCGATTCTGACCCGTTTCGTGGACAATTACTCACTGTTTTGGGGACCCGGGGTGATTTCCTTGATTGACAAACACCGGGGTGCGTTTACGTGGCGGTGATTAACACTAGCGGTTTTGGCCGATTCTGACCCGTTTCATGGACAATTACTCACTGTTTTGGGGTCCCGGGATGATTTCCATGATTGACGAACCCCGGGGTGCGTTTACGTGGCGGTCATCAACACTCGCGGTTTTGGCCAATTCTGACCCGTTTCGTGGACTATTACTCATCGTTTGGTGTCCCGAAGTGGTTTTCATGGTTGTTGAACCCCAAGGTGCGTTTACGTGTCCGTCGTCAATAGTGAGCAATTCTGGCCTATTCTAGCCCGTTAAGTGCACTATTACTCACCGTTTGGGGGTTTCGAAGCGATTTCCATAGTTGTTGGACCCCGGGGTGCGTTTACGTGTCGGTCATCGACACTAGCGGTTTTGGCCGATTCTGACCCGTTTCGTGGACTATTACTCACTGTTTTGGGGTCCCGAGGTGATTTCCACGTTTGACGAACCCCGAGGCGCGTTTATGTGTCCGTCATCAACACTAGCGGTTTTGGCCGATTCTGACCCATTTCGTGGACTATTACTCACCGTTTGGTGTCCCGAAGTGGTTTCCATGGTTGTTGAACCCCAAGGTGCGTTTACATGTCCGTCGTCAATGGTTAGCAATTCTGGCCGATTCTGGCCCGTTAAGTGCACCATTACTCACCGTTTTGGGGTTTCGAAGTGATTTCCATAGTTGTTAGACCCCAAGGTGCGCTTACGTGTCGGTCATCAAGACTCAAGGTTTTGGCCGATTCTGACCCGTTTCGTGGACAATTACTCACTATTTTGGGGTCCCGGGGTGATTTCCTTGATTGACAAATACCGGGGTGCGTTTACGTGGCGGTGATCAACACTAGCAGTTTTGGCCGATTCTGACCCGTTTCATGGACAATTACTCACTGTTTTGGGGTCCCGGGGTGATTTCCATGATTGACGAACCCCGGGGTGCGTTTACGTGGCGGTCATCAACACTCGCGGTTTTGGCCAATTCTGACCCGTTTCGTGGACTATTACTCATCGTTTGGTGTCCCGAAGTGGTTTTTCATGGTTGTTGAACCCCAAGGTGCGTTTACGTGTCCGTCGTCAATAGTGAGCAATTCTGGCCTATTCTAGCCCGTTAAGTGCACTATTACTCACCGTTTGGGGGGTTCGAAGCGATTTCCATAGTTGTTGGACCCCGGGGTGCGTTTACGTGTCGGTCATCGACACTAGCGGTTTTGGCCGATTCTCACCCGTTTCGTGGACTATTACTCACTGTTTTGGGGTCCCGAGGTGATTTCCACGTTTGACGAACCCCGAGGCGCGTTTATGTGTCCGTCATCAACACTAGCGGTTTTGGCCGATTCTGACCCATTTCGTGGACTATTACTCACCGTTTGGTGTCCCGAAGTGGTTTCCATGGTTGTTGAACCCCAAGGTGCGTTTACATGTCCGTCGTCAATGGTTAGCAATTCTGGCCGATTCTGGCCCGTTAAGTGCACCATTACTCACCGTTTTGGGGGTTTCGAAGTGATTTCCATAGTTGTTAGACCCCAAGGTGCGCTTACGTGGCGGTTATCAACACTCAAGGTTTTGGCCGATTCTGACCCGTTTCGTGGACAATTACTCACTGTTTTGGGGTCCCGGGGTGATTTCCTTGATTGACAAACACCGGGGTGCGTTTACGTGGCGGTGATCAACACTAGCTGTTTTGGCCGATTCTGACCCGTTTCATGGACAATTACTCACTGTTTTGGGGTCCCGGGGGTGATTTCCATGATTGACGAACCCCGGGGTGCGTTTACGTGGCGGTCATCAACACTCGCGGTTTTGGCCAATTCTGACCCGTTTCGTGGACTATTACTCATCGTTTGGTGTCCCGAAGTGGTTTTCATGGTTGTTGAACCCCAAGGTGCGTTTACGTGTCCGTCGTCAATAGTGAGCAATTCTGGCCGAGTCTAGCCCGTTAAGTGCACTATTACTCACCGTTTGGGGGTTTCGAAGCGATTTCCATAATTGTTGGACCCCGGGGTGCGTTTACGTGTCGGTCATCAACACTAGCGGTTTTGGCTGATTCTCACCCGTTTCGTGGACTATTACTCACTGTTTTGGGGTCCCGAGGTGGTTTCCACGATTGACGAACCCCGAGGCGCGTTTATGTGTCCGTCATCAACACTACCGGTTTTGGCCGATTCTGACCCATTTCGTGGACTATTACTCACCGTTTGGTGTCCCGAAGTGGTTTCCATGGTTGTTGAACCCCAAGGTGCGTTTACATGTCCGTCGTCAATGGTTAGCAATTCTGGCCGATTCTGGCCCGTTAAGTGCACCATTACTCACCGTTTTGGGGTTTCGAAGTGATTTCCATAGTTGTTAGACCCCAAGGTGCGCTTACGTGTCGGTCATCAACACTCAAGGTTTTGGCCGATTCTGACCCGTTTCGTGGACAATTACTCACTGTTTTGGGGTCTCGGGGTGATTTCCTTGATTGACAAACACCGGGGTGCGTTTACGTGGCGGTGATCAACACTAGCGGTTTTGGCCGATTCTGACCCGTTTCATGGACAATTACTCACTGTTTTGGGGACCCGGGATGATTTCCATGATTGACGAACCCCGGGGTGCGTTTACGTGGCGGTCATCAACACTCAAGATTTTGGCCGATTCTGACCCGTTTCGTGGACAATTACTCACTGTTTTGGGGTCCCGGGGTGATTTCCATGATTGACAAACACCGGGTGCGTTTACGTGGCGGTGATCAACACTAGCGGTTTTGGCCGATTCTGACCCGTTTCATGGACAATTACTCATCGTTTGGTGTCCCGAAGTGGTTTTCATGGTTGTTGAACCCCAAGGTGCGTTTACGTGTCCGTCGTCAATAGTGAGCAATTCTGGCCTATTCTAGCCCGTTAAGTGCACTATTACTCACCGTTTGGGGGTTTCGAAGCGATTTCCATAGTTGTTGGACCTCGGGGTGCGTTTACGTGTCGGTCATCGACACTAGCGGTTTTGGCCGATTCTGACCCGTTTCGTGGACTATTACTCACTGTTTTGGGGTCCCGAGGTGATTTCCACGTTTGACGAACCCCGAGGCGCGTTTATGTGTCCGTCATCAACACTAGCGGTTTTGGCCGATTCTGACCCATTTCGTGGACTATTACTCACCATTTGGTGTCCCGAAGTGGTTTCCATGGTTGTTGAACCCCAAGGTGCGTTTACATGTCCGTCGTCAATGGTTAGCAATTCTGGCCGATTCTGGCCCGTTAAGTGCACCATTACTCACCGTTTTGAGGTTTCGAAGTGATTTCCATAGTGGTTAGACCCCAAGGTGCGCTTACGTGGCGGTCATCAACACTCAAGGTTTTGGCCGATTCTGACCCGTTTCGTGGACAATTACTCACTGTTTTGGGGTCCCGGGGTGATTTCCTTGATTGACCAACACCGGGGTGCGTTTACGTGGCGGTGATCAACACTAGCGGTTTTGGCCGATTCTGACCCGTTTCATGGACAATTACTCACTGTTTTGGGTTCCCGGGGTGATTTCCATGATTGACGAACCCCGGGGTGCGTTTACGTGGCGGTCATCAACACTCAAGGTTTTGGCCGATTCTGACCCGTTTCGTGGACAATTACTCACTGTTTTGGGGACCCGGGGTGATTTCCTTGATTGACAAACACCGGGGTGCGTTTACGTGGCGGTGATTAACACTAGCGGTTTTGGCCGATTCTGACCCGTTTCATGGACAATTACTCACTGTTTTGGGGTCCCGGGATGATTTCCATGATTGACGAACCCCGGGGTGCGTTTACGTGGCGGTCATCAACACTCGCGGTTTTGGCCAATTCTGACCCGTTTCGTGGACTATTACTCATCGTTTGGTGTCCCGAAGTGGTTTTCATGGTTGTTGAACCCCAAGGTGCGTTTACGTGTCCGTCGTCAATAGTGAGCAATTCTGGCCTATTCTAGCCCGTTAAGTGCACTATTACTCACCGTTTGGGGGTTTCGAAGCGATTTCCATAGTTGTTGGACCCCGGGGTGCGTTTACGTGTCGGTCATCGACACTAGCGGTTTTGGCCGATTCTGACCCGTTTCGTGGACTATTACTCACTGTTTTGGGGTCCCGAGGTGATTTCCACGTTTGACGAACCCCGAGGCGCGTTTATGTGTCCGTCATCAACACTAGCGGTTTTGGCCGATTCTGACCCATTTCGTGGACTATTACTCACTGTTTGGTGTCCCGAAGTGGTTTCCATGGTTGTTGAACCCCAAGGTGCGTTTACATGTCCGTCGTCAATGGTTAGCAATTCTGGCCGATTCTGGCCCGTTAAGTGCACCATTACTCACCGTTTTGGGGTTTCGAAGTGATTTCCATAGTTGTTAGACCCCAAGGTGCGCTTACGTGGCGGTCATCAACACTCAAGGTTTTGGTCGATTCTGACCCGTTTCGTGGACAATTACTCACTGTTTTGGGGTCCCGGGGTGATTTCCTTGATTGACAAACACCGGGGTGCGTTTACGTGGCGGTGATCAACACTAGCGGTTTTGGCCGATTCTGACCCGTTTCATGGACAATTACTCACTGTTTTGGGGTCCCGGGGTGATTTCCTTGATTGACAAACACCGGGGTGCGTTTACGTGGCGGTGATCAACACTAGCGGTTTTGGCCGATTCTGACCCGTTTCATGGACAATTACTCACTGTTTTGGGGACCCGGGGTGATTTCCATGATTGACGAACCCCGGGGTGCGTTTACGTGGCGGTCATCAACACTCAAGGTTTTGGCCGATTCTGACCCGTTTCGTGGACAATTACTCACTGTTTTGGGGACCCGGGGTGATTTCCTTGATTGACAAACACCGGGGTGCGTTTACGTGGCGGTGATCAACACTCAAGGTTTTGGTCGATTCTGACCCGTTTCGTGGACAATTACTCACTGTTTTGGGGTCCCGGGGTGATTTCCTTGATTGACAAACACCGGGGTGCGTTTACGTGGCGGTGATCAACACTAGCGGTTTTGGCCGATTCTGACCCGTTTCATGGACAATTACTCACTGTTTTGGGGACCCGGGGTGATTTCCATGATTGACGAACCCCGGGGTGCGTTTACGTGGCGGTCATCAACACTCAAGATTTTGGCCGATTCTGACCCGTTTCGTGGACAATTACTAACTGTTTTGGGGACCCGGGGTGATTTCCTTGATTGACAAACACCGGGGTGCGTTTACGTGGCGGTGATCAACACTAGCGGTTTTGGCCGATTCTGACCCGTTTCATGGACAATTACTCACTGTTTTGGGGTCCCGGGGTGATTTCCATGATTGACGAACCCGGGGGTGCGTTTACGTGGCGGTCATCAACACTCGCGGTTTTGGCCAATTCTGACCCGTTTCGTGGACTATTACTCATCGTTTGGTGTCCCGAAGTGGTTTTCATGGTTGTTGAACCCCAAGGTGCGTTTACATGTCCGTCGTCAATGGTTAGCAATTCTGGCCGATTCTGGCCCGTTAAGTGCACCATTACTCACCATTTTGGGGTTTCGAAGTGATTTCCATAGTTGTTAGACCCCAAGGTGCGCTTACGTGGCGGTCATCAACACTCAAGGTTTTGGTCGATTCTGACCCGTTTCGTGGACAATTACTCACTGTTTTGGGGTCCCGGGGTGATTTCCTTGATTGACAAACACCGGGGTGCGTTTACGTGGCGGTGATCAACACTAGCGGTTTTGGCCGATTCTGACCCGTTTCATGGACAATTACTCACTGTTTTGGGGTCCCGGGGTGATTTCCTTGATTGACAAACACCGGGGTGCGTTTACGTGGCGGTGATCAACACTAGCGGTTTTGGCCGATTCTGACCCGTTTCATGGACAATTACTCACTGTTTTGGGGACCCGGGGTGATTTCCATGATTGACGAACCCCGGGGTGCGTTTACGTGGCGGTCATCAACACTCGCGGTTTTGGCCAATTCTGACCCGTTTCGTGGACTATTACTCATCGTTTGGTGTCCCGAAGTGGTTTTCATGGTTGTTGAACCCCAAGGTGCGTTTACGTGTCCGTCGTCAATAGTGAGCAATTCTGGCCGATTCTAGCCCGTTAAGTGCACTATTACTCACCGTTTGGGGGTTTCGAAGCGATTTCCATAGTTGTTGGACCCCGGGGTGCGTTTATGTGTCGGTCATCGACACTAGCGGTTTTGGCCGATTCTGACCCGTTTCGTGGACTATTACTCACTGTTTTGGGGTCCCGAGGTGATTTCCATGATTGACGAACCCCGAGGCGCGTTTATGTGTCCGTCATCAACACTAGCGGTTTTGGCCGATTCTGACCCATTTCGTGGACTATTACTCACCGTTTGGTGTCCCGAAGTAGTTTCCATGGTTGTTGAACCCCAAGGTGCGTTTACATGTCCGTCGTCAATGGTTAGCAATTTTGGCCGATTCTGGCCCGTTAAGTGCACCATTACTCACCGTTTTGGGGTTTCGAAGTGATTTCCATAGTTGTTAGACCCCAAGGTGCGCTTACGTGTCGGTCATCAACACTCAAGGTTTTGGCCGATTCTGACCCGTTTCGTGGACAATTACTCACTGTTTTGGGGTCCCGGGGTGATTTCCTTGATTGACAAACACCGGGGTGCGTTTACGTGGCGGTGATCAACACTAGCGGTTTTGGCCGATTCTGACCCGTTTCATGGACAATTACTCACTGTTTTGGGGACCCGGGGTGATTTCCATGATTGACGAACCCCGGGGTGCGTTTACGTGGCGGTCATCAACACTCAAGATTTTGGCCGATTCTGACCCGTTTCGTGGACAATTACTCACTGTTTTGGGGACCCGGGGTGATTTCCTTGATTGACAAACACCGGGTGCGTTTACGTGGCGGTGATCAACACTAGCGGTTTTGGCCGATTCTGACCCGTTTCATGGACAATTACTCACTGTTTTGGGGTCCTGGGGTGATTTCCATGATTGACGAACCCCGGGGTGCGTTTACGTGGCGGTCATCAACACTTGCGGTTTTGGCCAATTCTGACCCGTTTCGTGGACTATTACTCATCGTTTGGTGTCCCGAAGTGGTTTTCATGGTTGTTGAACCCCAAGGTGCGTTTACGTGTCCGTCGTCAATAGTGAGCAATTCTGGCCTATTCTAGCCCGTTAAGTGCACTATTACTCACCGTTTGGGATTTTCGAAGCGATTTCCATAGTTGTTGGACCTCGGGGTGCGTTTACGTGTCGGTCATCGACACTAGCGGTTTTGGCCGATTCTGACCCGTTTCGTGGACTATTACTCACTGTTTTGGGGTCCCGAGGTGATTTCCACGTTTGACGAACCCCGAGGCGCGTTTATGTGTCCGTCATCAACACTAGCGGTTTTGGCCGATTCTGACCCATTTCGTGGACTATTACTCACCGTTTGGTGTCCCGAAGTGGTTTCCATGGTTGTTGAACCCCAAGGTTCGTTTACATGTCCGTCGTCAATGGTTAGCAATTCTGGCCGATTCTGGCCCGTTAAGTGCACCATTACTCACCGTTTTGAGGTTTCGAAGTGATTTCCATAGTTGTTAGACCCCAAGGTGCGCTTACGTGGCGGTCATCAACACTCAAGGTTTTGGCCGATTCTGACCCGTTTCGTGGACAATTACTCACTGTTTTGGGGTCCCGGGGTGATTTCCTTGATTGACAAACACCGGGGTGCGTTTACGTGGCGGTGATCAACACTAGCGGTTTTGGCCGATTCTGACCCGTTTCATGGACAATTACTCACTGTTTTGAGGTCCCGGGGTGATTTCCATGATTGACGAACCCCGGGGTGCGTTTACGTGGCGGTCATCAACACTCAATGTTTTGGCCGATTCTGACCCGTTTCGTGGACAATTACTCACTGTTTTGGGGACCCGGGGTGATTTCCTTGATTGACAAACACCGGGGTGCGTTTACGTGGCGGTGATCAACACTAGCGGTTTTGGCCGATTCTGACCCGTTTCATGGACAATTACTCACTGTTTTGGGGTCCCGGGGTGATTTCCATGATTGACGAACCCCGGGGTGCGTTTACGTGGCGGTCATCAACACTCGCGGTTTTGGCCAATTCTGACCCGTTTCGTGGACTATTACTCATCGTTTGGTGTCCCGAAGTGGTTTTCATGTTTGTTGAACCCCAAGGTGCGTTTACGTGTCCGTCGTCAATAGTGAGCAATTCTGGCCTATTCTAGCCCGTTAAGTGCACTATTACTCACCGTTTGGGGGTTTCGAAGCGATTTCCATAGTTGTTGGACGCCGGGGTGCGTTTACGTGTCGGTCATCGACACTAGCGGTTTTGGCCGATTCTGACCCGTTTCGTGGACTATTACTCACTGTTTTGGTGTCCCGAGGTGATTTCCACGTTTGACGAACCCCGGGGCGCGTTTATGTGTCCGTCATCAACACTAGCGGTTTTGGCCGATTCTGACCCATTTCGTGGACTATTACTCACTGTTTTGGGGTCCCGGGGTGATTTCCTTGATTGACAAACACCGGGGTGCGTTTACGTGGCGGTGATCAACACTAGCGGTTTTGGCCGATTCTGACCCGTTTCATGGACAATTACTCACTGTTTTGGGGTCCCGGGGTGATTTCCATGATTGACGAACCCCGGGGTGCGTTTACGTGGCGGTCATCAACACTCAAGGTTTTGGCCGATTCTGACCCGTTTCGTGGACAATTACTCACTGTTTTGGGGACCCGGGGTGACTTCCTTGATTGACAAACACCGGGGTGCGTTTACGTGGCGGTGATCAACACTAGCGGTTTTGGCCGATTCTGACCCGTTTCATGGACAATTACTCACTGTTTTGGGGTCCCGGGGTGATTTCCATGATTGACGAACCCCGGGGTGCGTTTACGTGGCGGTCATCAACACTCGCGGTTTTGGCCAATTCTGACCCGTTTCGTGGACTATTACTCATCGTTTGGTGTCCCGATGTGGTTTTCATGGTTGTTGAACCCCAAGGTGCGTTTACATGTCCGTCGTCAATGGTTAGCAATTCTGGCCGATTCTGGCCCGTTAAGTGCACCATTACTCACCGTTTTGGGGTTTCGAAGTGATTTCCATAGTTGTTAGACCCCAAGGTGCGCTTACGTGGCGGTCATCAACACTCAAGGTTTTGGTCGATTCTGACCCGTTTCGTGGACAATTACTCACTGTTTTGGGGTCCCGGGGTGATTTCCTTGATTGACAAACACCGGGGTGCGTTTACGTGGCGGTGATCAACACTAGCGGTTTTGGCCGATTCTGACCCGTTTCATGGACAATTACTCACTGTTTTGGGATCCCGGGGTGATTTCCTTGATTGACAAACACCGGGGTGCGTTTACGTGGCGGTGATCAACACTAGCGGTTTTGGCCGATTCTGACCCGTTTCATGGACAATTACTCACTGTTTTGGGGACCCGGGGTGATTTCCCTGATTGACGAACCCCGGGGTGCGTTTACGTGGCGGTCATCAACACTCGCGGTTTTGGCCAATTCTGACCCGTTTCGTGGACTATTACTCATCGTTTGGTGTCCCGAAGTGGTTTTCATGGTTGTTGAACCCCAAGGTGCGTTTACGTGTCCGTCGTCAATAGTGAGCAATTCTGGCCGATTCTAGCCCGTTAAGTGCACTATTACTCACCGTTTGGGGGTTTCGAAGCGATTTCCATAGTTGTTGGACCCCGGGGTGCGTTTATGTGTCGGTCATCGACACTAGCGGTTTTGGCCGATTCTGACCCGTTTCGTGGACTATTACTCACTGTTTTGGGGTCCCGAGGTGATTTCCACGATTGACGAACCCCGAGGCGCGTTTATGTGTCCGTCATCAACACTAGCGGTTTTGGCCGATTCTGACCCATTTCGTGGACTATTACTCACCGTTTGGTGTCCCGAAGTGGTTTCCATGGTTGTTGAACCCCAAGGTGCGTTTACATGTCCGTCGTCAATGGTTAGCAATTCTGGCCGATTCTGGCCCGTTAAGTGCACCATTACTCACCGTTTTGGGGTTTCGAAGTGATTTCCATAGTTGTTAGACCCCAAGGTGCGCTTACGTGTCGGTCATCAACACTCAAGGTTTTGGCCGATTCTGACCCGTTTCGTGGACAATTACTCACTGTTTTGGGGTCCCGGGGTGATTTCCTTGATTGACAAACACCGGGGTGCGTTTACGTGGCGGTGATCAACACTAGCGGTTTTGGCCGATTCTGACCCGTTTCATGGACAATTACTCACTGTTTTGGGGACCCGGGGTGATTTCCATGATTGACGAACGCCGGGGTGCGTTTACGTGGCGGTCATCAACACTCAAGATTTTGGCCGATTCTGAGCCGTTTCGTGCACAATTACTCACTGTTTTGGGGACCCGGGGTGATTTCCTTGATTGACAAACACCGGGTGCGTTTACGTGGCGGCGATCAACACTAGCGGTTTTGGCCGATTCTGACCCGTTTCATGGACAATTACTCACTGTTTTGGGGTCCCGGGGTGATTTCCATGATTGACGAACCCCGGGGTGCGTTTACGTGGCGGTCATCAACACTTGCGGTTTTGGCCAATTCTGACCCGTTTCGTGGACTATTACTCATCGTTTGGTGTCCCGAAGTGGTTTTCATGGTTGTTGAACCCCAAGGTGCGTTTACGTGTCCGTCGTCAATAGTGAGCAATTCTGGCCTATTCTAGCCCGTTAAGTGCACTATTACTCACCGTTTGGGGGTTTCGAAGCGATTTCCATAGTTGTTGGACCTCGGGGTGCGTTTACGTGTCGGTCATCGACACTAGCGGTTTTGGCCGATTCTGACCCGTTTCGTGGACTATTACTCACTGTTTTGGGGTCCCGAGGTGATTTCCACGTTTGACGAACCCCGAGGCGCGTTTATGTGTCCGTCATCAACACTAGCGGTTTTGGCCGATTCTGACCCATTTCGTGGACTATTACTCACCATTTGGTGTCCCGAAGTGGTTTCCATGGTTGTTGAACCCCAAGGTGCGTTTACATGTCCGTCGTCAATGGTTAGCAATTCTGGCCGATTCTGGCCCGTTAAGTGCACCATTACTCACCGTTTTGAGGTTTCGAAGTGATTTCCATAGTTGTTAGACCCCAAGGTGCGCTTACGTGGCGGTCATCAACACTCAAGGTTTTGGCCGATTCTGACCCGTTTCGTGGACAATTACTCACTGTTTTGGGGTCCCGGGGTGATTTCCTTGATTGACAAACACCGGGGTGCGTTTACGTGGCGGTGATCAACACTAGCGGTTTTGGCCGATTCTGACCCGTTTCATGGACAATTACTCACTGTTTTGGGGTCCCGGGGTGATTTCCATGATTGACGAACCCCAGGGTGCGTTTACGTGGCGGTCATCAACACTCAAGGGTTTGGCCGATTCTGACCCGTTTCGTGGACAATTACACACTGTTTTGGGGACCCGGGGTGATTTCCTTGATTGACAAACACCGGGGTGCGTTTACGTGGCGGTGATCAACACTAGCGGTTTTGGCCGATTCTGACCCGTTTCATGGACAATTACTCACTGTTTTGGGGTCCCGGGGTGATTTCCATGATTGACGAACCCCGGGGTGCGTTTACGTGGCGGTCATCAACACTCGCGGTTTTGGCCAATTCTGACCCGTTTCGTGGACTATTACTCATCGTTTGGTGTCCCGAAGTGGTTTTCATGGTTGTTGAACCCCAAGGTGCGTTTACGTGTCCGTCGTCAATAGTGAGCAATTCTGGCCTATTCTAGCCCGTTAAGTGCACTATTACTCACCGTTTGGGGGTTTCGAAGCGATTTCCATAGTTGTTGGACGCCGGGGTGCGTTTACGTGTCGGTCATCGACACTAGCGGTTTTGGCCGATTCTGACCCGTTTCGTGGACTATTACTCACTGTTTTGGGGTCCCGAGGTGATTTCCACGATTGACGAACCCCGAGGCGCGTTTATGTGTCCGTCATCAACACTAGCGGTTTTGGCCGATTCTGACCCATTTCGTGGACTATTACTCACCGTTTGGTGTCCCGAAGTGGTTTCCATGGTTGTTGAACCCCAAGGTGCGTTTACATGTCCGTCGTCAATGGTTAGCAATTCTGGCCGATTCTGGCCCGTTAAGTGCACCATTACTCACCGTTTTGGGGTTTCGAAGTGATTTCCATAGTTGTTAGACCCCAAGGTGCGCTTACGTGTCGGTCATCAACACTCAAGGTTTTGGCCGATTCTGACCCGTTTCGTGGACAATTACTCACTGTTTTGGGGTCCCGGGGTGATTTCCTTGATTGACAAACACCGGGGTGCGTTTACGTGGCGGTGATCAACACTAGCGGTTTTGGCCGATTCTGACCCGTTTCATGGACAATTACTCACTGTTTTGGGGACCCGGGGTGATTTCCATGATTGACGAACGCCGGGGTGCGTTTACGTGGCGGTCATCAACACTCAAGATTTTGGCCGATTCTGAGCCGTTTCGTGCACAATTACTCACTGTTTTGGGGACCCGGGGTGATTTCCTTGATTGACAAACACCGGGTGCGTTTACGTGGCGGCGATCAACACTAGCGGTTTTGGCCGATTCTGACCCGTTTCATGGACAATTACTCACTGTTTTGGGGTCCCGGGGTGATTTCCATGATTGACGAACCCCGGGGTGCGTTTACGTGGCGGTCATCAACACTTGCGGTTTTGGCCAATTCTGACCCGTTTCGTGGACTATTACTCATCGTTTGGTGTCCCGAAGTGGTTTTCATGGTTGTTGAACCCCAAGGTGCGTTTACGTGTCCGTCGTCAATAGTGAGCAATTCTGGCCTATTCTAGCCCGTTAAGTGCACTATTACTCACCGTTTGGGGGTTTCGAAGCGATTTCCATAGTTGTTGGACCTCGGGGTGCGTTTACGTGTCGGTCATCGACACTAGCGGTTTTGGCCGATTCTGACCCGTTTCGTGGACTATTACTCACTGTTTTGGGGTCCCGAGGTGATTTCCACGTTTGACGAACCCCGAGGCGCGTTTATGTGTCCGTCATCAACACTAGCGGTTTTGGCCGATTCTGACCCATTTCGTGGACTATTACTCACCATTTGGTGTCCCGAAGTGGTTTCCATGGTTGTTGAACCCCAAGGTGCGTTTACATGTCCGTCGTCAATGGTTAGCAATTCTGGCCGATTCTGGCCCGTTAAGTGCACCATTACTCACCGTTTTGAGGTTTCGAAGTGATTTCCATAGTTGTTAGACCCCAAGGTGCGCTTACGTGGCGGTCATCAACACTCAAGGTTTTGGCCGATTCTGACCCGTTTCGTGGACAATTACTCACTGTTTTGGGGTCCCGGGGTGATTTCCTTGATTGACAAACACCGGGGTGCGTTTACGTGGCGGTGATCAACACTAGCGGTTTTGGCCGATTCTGACCCGTTTCATGGACAATTACTCACTGTTTTGGGGTCCCGGGGTGATTTCCATGATTGACGAACCCCAGGGTGCGTTTACGTGGCGGTCATCAACACTCAAGGGTTTGGCCGATTCTGACCCGTTTCGTGGACAATTACACACTGTTTTGGGGACCCGGGGTGATTTCCTTGATTGACAAATACCGGGGTGCGTTTACGTGGCGGTGATCAACACTAGCGGTTTTGGCCGATTCTGACCCGTTTCATGGACAATTACTCACTGTTTTGGGGTCCCGGGGTGATTTCCATGATTGACGAACCCCGGGGTGCGTTTACGTGGCGGTCATCAACACTCGCGGTTTTGGCCAATTCTGACCCGTTTCGTGGACTATTACTCATCGTTTGGTGTCCCGAAGTGGTTTTCATGGTTGTTGAACCCCAAGGTGCGTTTACGTGTCCGTCGTCAATAGTGAGCAATTCTGGCCTATTCTAGCCCGTTAAGTGCACTATTACTCACCGTTTGGGGGTTTCGAAGCGATTTCCATAGTTGTTGGACGCCGGGGTGCGTTTACGTGTCGGTCATCGACACTAGCGGTTTTGGCCGATTCTGACCCGTTTCGTGGACTATTACTCACTGTTTTGGTGTCCCGAGGTGATTTCCACGTTTGACGAACCCCGGGGCGCGTTTATGTGTCCGTCATCAACACTAGCGGTTTTGGCCGATTCTGACCCATTTCGTGGACTATTACTCACTGTTTTGGGGTCCCGGGGTGATTTCCTTGATTGACAAACACCGGGGTGCGTTTACGTGGCGGTGATCGACACTAGCGGTTTTGGCCGATTCTGACCCGTTTCATGGACAATTACTCACTGTTTTGGGGTCCCGGGGTGATTTCCTTGATTGACAAACACCGGGGTGCGTTTACGTGGCGGTGATCAACACTAGCGGTTTTGGCCGATTCTGACCCGTTTCATGGACAATTACTCACTGTTTTGGGGACCCGGGGTGATTTCCATGATTGACGAACCCCGGGGTGCGTTTACGTGGCGGTCATCAACACTCAAGGTTTTGGCCGATTCTGACCCGTTTCGTGGACAATTACTCACTGTTTTGGAGACCCGGGGTGATTTCCTTGATTGACAAACACCGGGGTGCGTTTACGTGGCGGTGATCAACACTAGCGGTTTTGGCCGATTCTGACCCGTTTCATGGACAATTACTCACTGTTTTGGGGTCCCGGGGTGATTTCCATGATTGACGAACCCCGGGGTGCGTTTACGTGGCGGTCATCAACACTCGCGGTTTTGGCCAATTCTGACCCGTTTCGTGGACTATTACTCATCGTTTGGTGTCCCGAAGTGGTTTTCATGGTTGTTGAACCCCAAGGTGCGTTTACGTGTCCGTCGTCAATAGTGAGCAATTCTGGCCTATTCTAGCCCGTTAAGTGCACTATTACTCACCGTTTGGGGGTTTCGAAGCGATTTCCATAGTTGTTGGACGCCGGGGTGCGTTTACGTGTCGGTCATCGACACTAGCGGTTTTGGCCGATTCTGACCCGTTTCGTGGACTATTACTCACTGTTTTGGTGTCCCGAGGTGATTTCCACGTTTGACGAACCCCGGGGCGCATTTATGTGTCCGTCATCAACACTAGCGGTTTTGGCCGATTCTGACCCATTTTGTGGACTATTACTCACTGTTTTGGGGTCCCGGGGTGATTTCCTTGATTGACAAACACCGGGGTGCGTTTACGTGGCGGTGATCAACACTAGCGGTTTTGGCCGATTCTGACCCGTTTCATGGACAATTACTCACTGTTTTGGGGTCCCGGGGTGATTTCCATGATTGACGAACCCCGGGGTGCGTTTACGTGGCGGTCATCAACACTCAAGGTTTTGGCCGATTCTGACCCGTTTCGTGGACAATTACTCACTGTTTTGGGGACCCGGGGTGATTTCCTTGATTGACAAACACCGGGGTGCGTTTACGTGGCGGTGATCAACACTAGCGGTTTTGGCCGATTCTGACCCGTTTCATGGACAATTACTCACTGTTTTGGGGTCCCGGGGTGATTTCCATGATTGACGAACCCCGGGGTGCGTTTACGTGGCGGTCATCAACACTTGCGGTTTTGGCCAATTCTGACCCGTTTCGTGGACTATTACTCATCGTTTGGTGTCCCGAAGTGGTTTTCATGGTTGTTGAACCCCAAGGTGCGTTTACGTGTCCGTCGTCAATAGTGAGCAATTCTGGCCTATTCTAGCCCGTTAAGTGCACTATTACTCACCGTTTGGGGGTTTCGAAGCGATTTCCATAGTTGTTGGACCCCGGGGTGCGTTTACGTGTCGGTCATCGACACTAGCGGTTTTGGCCGATTCTGACCCGTTTCGTGGACTATTACTCACTGTTTTGGGGTCCCGAGGTGATTTCCACGTTTGACGAACCCCGAGGCGCGTTTATGTGTCCGTCATCAACAATAGCGGTTTTGGCCGATTCTGACCCATTTCGTGGACTATTACTCACCGTTTGGTGTCCCGAAGTGGTTTCCATGGTTGTTGAACCCCAAGGTGCGTTTACATGTCCGTCGTCAATGGTTAGCAATTCTGGCCGATTCTGGCCCGTTAAGTGCACCATTACTCACCGTTTTGGGGTTTCGAAGTGATTTCCATAGTTGTTAGACCCCAAGGTGCGCTTACGTGGCGGTCATCAACACTCAAGGTTTTGGCCGATTCTGACCCGTTTCGTGGACAATTACTCACTGTTTTGGGGTCCCGGGGTGATTTCCTTGATTGACAAACACCGGGGTGCGTTTACGTGGCGGTGTTCAACACTAGCGGTTTTGGCCGATTCTGACCCATTTCATGGACAATTAGTCACTGTTTTGGGGACCCGGGGTGATTTCCATGATTGACGAACCCCGGGGTGCGTTTACGTGGCGGTCATCAACACTCAAGATTTTGGCCGATTCTGACCCGTTTCGTGGACAATTACTCACTGTTTTGGGGACCCGGGGTGATTTCCTTGATTGACAAACACCGGGTGCGTTTACGTGGCGGTGATCAACACTAGCGGTTTTGGCCGATTCTGACCCGTTTCATGGACAATTACTCACTGTTTTGGGCTCCCGGGGTGATTTCCATGATTGACGAACCCCGGGGTGCGTTTACGTGGCGGTCATCAACACTCGCGGTTTTGGCCAATTCTGACCCGTTTCGTGGACTATTACTCATCGTTTGGTGTCCCGAAGTGGTTTTCATGGTTGTTGAACCCCAAGGTGCGTTTACGTGTCCGTCGTCAATAGTGAGCAATTCTGGCCTATTCTAGCCCGTTAAGTGCACTATTACTCACCGTTTGGGGGTTTCGAAGCGATTTCCATAGTTGTTGGACCTCGGGGTGCGTTTACGTGTCGGTCATCGACACTAGCGGTTTTGGCCGATTCTGACCCGTTTCGTGGACTATTACTCACTGTTTTGGGGTCCCGAGGTGATTTCCACGTTTGACGAACCCCGAGGCGCGTTTATGTGTCCGTCATCAACACTAGCGGTTTTGGCCGATTCTGACCCATTTCGTGGACTATTACTCACCGTTTGGTGTCCCAAAGTGGTTTCCATGGTTGTTGAACCCCAAGGTGCGTTTACATGTCCGTCGTCAATGGTTAGCAATTCTGGCCGATTCTGGCCCGTTGAGTGCACCATTACTCACCGTTTTGAGGTTTCGAAGTGATTTCCATAGTTGTTAGACCCCAAGGTGCGCTTACGTGTCGGTCATCAACACTCAAGGTTTTGGCCGATTCTGACCCGTTTCGTGGACAATTACTCACTGTTTTGGGGTCCCGGGGTGATTTCCTTGATTGACAAACACCGGGGTGCGTTTACGTGGCGGTGATCAACACTAGCGATTTTGGCCGATTCTGACCCGTTTCATGGACAATTACTCACTGTTTTGGGGTCCCGGGGTGATTTCCATGATTGACGAACCCCGAGGTGCGTTTACGTGGCGGTCATCAACACTCAAGGTTTTGGCCGATTCTGACCCGTTTCGTGGACAATTACTCACTGTTTTGGGGACCCGGGGTGATTTCCTTGATTGACAAACACCGGGGTGCGTTTACGTGGCGGTGATCAACACTAGCGGTTTTGGCCGATTTTGACCCGTTTCATGGACAATTACTCACTGTTTTGGGGTCCCGGGGTGATTTCCATGATTGACGAACCCCGGGGTGCGTTTACGTGGCGGTCATCAACACTCGCGGTTTTGGCCAATTCTGACCCGTTTCGTGGACTATTACTCATCGTTTGGTGTCCCGAAGTGGTTTTCATGGTTGTTGAACCCCAAGGTGCGTTTACGTGTCCGTCGTCAATAGTGAGCAATTCTGGCCTATTCTAGCCCGTTAAGTGCACTATTACTCACCGTTTGGGGGTTTCGAAGCGATTTCCATAGTTGTTGGACGCCGGGGTGCGTTTACGTGTCGGTCATCGACACTAGCGGTTTTGGCCGATTCTGACCCGTTTCGTGGACTATTACTCACTGTTTTGGTGTCCCGAGGTGATTTCCACGTTTGACGAACCCCGGGGCGCGTTTTTGTGTCCGTCATCAACACTAGCGGTTTTGGCCGATTCTGACCCATTTCGTGGACTATTACTCACCGTTTGGTGTCCCGAAGTGGTTTCCATGGTTGTTGAACCCCAAGGTGCGTTTACATGTCCGTCGTCAATGGTTAGCAATTCTGGCCGATTCTGGCCCGTTAAGTGCACCATTACTCACCGTTTTGGGGTTTCGAAGTGATTTCCATAGTTGTTAGACCCCAAGGTGCGCTTACGTGTCGGTCATCAACACTCAAGGTTTTGGCCGATTCTGACCCGTTTCGTGGACAATTACTCACTGTTTTGGGGTCCCGGGGTGATTTCCTTGATTGACAAACACCGGGGTGCATTTACGTGGCGGTGATCAACACTAGCGGTTTTGGCCGATTCTGACCCGTTTCATGGACAATTACTCACTGTTTTGGGGTCCCGGGGTGATTTCCATGATTGATGAACCCCGGGGTGCGTTTACGTGGCGGTCATCAACACTCAAGGTTTTGGCCGATTCTGACCCGTTTCGTGGACAATTACTCACTGTTTTGGGGACCCGGGGTGATTTCCTTGATT
Organism: Hordeum marinum; assembly: GCA_022496015.1. Taxonomy (NCBI): domain Eukaryota; kingdom Viridiplantae; phylum Streptophyta; class Magnoliopsida; order Poales; family Poaceae; genus Hordeum; species Hordeum marinum. The sequence continues at coordinate 2,915,038 of CM039676.1, forward strand.
GACAAACACCGGGGTGCGTTTACGTGGCGGTGATCAACACTAGCGGTTTTGGCCGATTCTGACCCGTTTCATGGACAATTACTCACTGTTTTGGGGTCCCGGGGTGATTTCCATGATTGACGAACCCCGGGGTGCGTTTACGTGGCGGTCATCAACACTCGCGGTTTTGGCCAATTCTGACCCGTTTCGTGGACTATTACTCATCGTTTGGTGTCCCGAAGTGGTTTTCATGGTTGTTGAACCCCAAGGTGCGTTTACGTGTCCGTCGTCAATAGTGAGCAATTCTGGCCTATTCTAGCCCGTTAAGTGCACTATTACTCACCGTTTGGGGGTTTCGAAGCGATTTCCATAGTTGTTGGACCTCGGGGTGCGTTTACGTGTCGGTCATCGAAACTAGCGGTTTTGGCCGATTCTGACCCGTTTCGTGGACTATTACTCACTGTTTTGGGGTCCCGAGGTGATTTCCACGTTTGACGAACCCCGAGGCGCGTTTATGTGTCCGTCATCAACACTAGCGGTTTTGGCCGATTCTGACCCATTTCGTGGACTATTACTCACCGTTTGGTGTCCCGAAGTGGTTTCCATGGTTGTTGAACCCCAAGGTGCGTTTACATGTCCGTCGTCAATGGTTAGCAATTCTGGCCGATTCTGGCCCGGTAAGTGCACCATTACTCACCGTTTTGAGGTTTCGAAGTGATTTCCATAGTTGTTAGACCCCAAGGTGCGCTTACGTGGCGGTCATCAACACTCAAGGTTTTGGCCGATTCTGACCCGTTTCGTGGACAATTACTCACTGTTTTGGGGTCCCGGGGTGATTTCCTTGATTGACAAACACCGGGGTGCGTTTACGTGGCGGTGATCAACACTAGCGGTTTTGGCCGATTCTGACCCGTTTCATGGACAATTACTCACTGTTTTGGGGTCCCGGGGTGATTTCCATGATTGACGAACCCCGGGGTGCGTTTACGTGGCGGTCATCAACACTCAAGGTTTTGGCCGATTCTGACCCGTTTCGTGGACAATTACTCACTGTTTTGGGGACCCGGGGTGATTTCCTTGATTGACAAACACCGGGGTGCGTTTACGTGGCGGTGATCAACACTAGCGGTTTTGGCCGATTCTGACCCGTTTCATGGACAATTACTCACTGTTTTGGGGTCCCGGGGTGATTTCCATGATTGACGAACCCCGGGGTGCGTTTACGTGGCGGTCATCAACACTCGCGGTTTTGGCCAATTCTGACCCGTTTCGTGGACTATTACTCATCGTTTGGTGTCCCGAAGTGGTTTTCATGGTTGTTGAACCCCAAGGTGCGTTTACGTGTCCGTCGTCAGTAGTGAGCAATTCTGGCCTATTCTAGCCCGTTAAGTGCACTATTACTCACCGTTTGGGGGTTTCGAAGCGATTTCCATAGTTGTTGGACCCCGGGGTGCGTTTACGTATCGGTCGTCGACACTAGCGGTTTTGGCCGATTCTGACCCGTTTCGTGGACTATTACTCACTGTTTTGGGGTCCCGAGGTGATTTCCACGTTTGACGAACCCCGAGGCGCGTTTATGTGTCCGTCATCAACACTAGCGGTTTTGGCCGATTCTGACCCATTTCGTGGACTATTACTCACCGTTTGGTGTCCCGAAGTGGTTTCCATGGTTGTTGAACCCCAAGGTGCGTTTACATGTCCGTCGTCAATGGTTAGCAATTCTGGCCGATTCTGGCCCGTTAAGTGCACCATTACTCACCGTTTTGGGGTTTCGAAGTGATTTCCATAGTTGTTAGACCCCAAGGTGCGCTTACGTGGCGGTCATCAACACTCAAGGTTTTGGCCGATTCTGACCCGTTTCGTGGACAATTACTCACTGTTTTGGGGTCCCGGGGTGATTTCCTTGATTGACAAACACCGGGGTGCGTTTACGTGGCGGTGATCAACACTAGCGGTTTTGGCCGATTCTGACCCGTTTCATGGACAATTACTCACTGTTTTGGGGTCCCGGGGTGATTTCCATGATTGACGAACCCCGGGGTGCGTTTACGTGGCGGTCATCAACACTCAAGGTTTTGGCCGATTCTGACCCGTTTCGTGGACAATTACTCACTGTTTTGGGGACCCGGGGTGATTTCCTTGATTGACAAACACCGGGGTGCGTTTACGTGGCGGTGATCAACACTAGCGGTTTTGGCCGATTCTGACCCGTTTCATGGACAATTACTCACTGTTTTGGGGTCCCGGGGTGATTTCCATGATTGACGAACCCCGGGGTGCGTTTACGTGGCGGTCATCAACACTCGCGGTTTTGGCCAATTCTGACCCGTTTCGTGGACTATTACTCATCGTTTGGTGTCCCGAAGTGGTTTTCATGGTTGTTGAACCCCAAGGTGCGTTTACGTGTCCGTCGTCAGTAGTGAGCAATTCTGGCCTATTCTAGCCCGTTAAGTGCACTATTACTCACCGTTTGGGGGTTTCGAAGCGATTTCCATAGTTGTTGGACCCCGGGGTGCGTTTACGTATCGGTCGTCGACACTAGCGGTTTTGGCCGATTCTGACCCGTTTCGTGGACTATTACTCACTGTTTTGGGGTCCCGAGGTGATTTCCACGTTTGACGAACCCCGAGGCGCGTTTATGTGTCCGTCATCAACACTAGCGGTTTTGGCCGATTCTGACCCATTTCGTGGACTATTACTCACCGTTTGGTGTCCCGAAGTGGTTTCCATGGTTGTTGAACCCCAAGGTGCGTTTACATGTCCGTCGTCAATGGTTAGCAATTCTGGCCGATTCTGGCCCGTTAAGTGCACCATTACTCACCGTTTTGGGGTTTCGAAGTGATTTCCATAGTTGTTAGACCCCAAGGTGCGCTTACGTGGCGGTCATCAACACTCAAGGTTTTGGCCGATTCTGACCCGTTTCGTGGACAATTACTCACTGTTTTGGGGTCCCGGGGTGATTTCCTTGATTGACAAACACCGGGGTGCGTTTACGTGGCGGTGATCAACACTAGCGGTTTTGGCCGATTCTGACCCGTTTCATGGACAATTACTCACTGTTTTGGGGTCCCGGGGTGATTTCCTTGATTGACAAACACCGGGGTGTGTTTACGTGGCGGTGATCAACACTAGCGGTTTTGGCCGATTCTGACCCGTTTCATGGACAATTACTCACTGTTTTGGGGACCCGGGGTGATTTCCATGATTGACGAACCCCGGGGTGCGTTTACGTGGCGGTCATCAACACTCAAGGTTTTGGCCGATTCTGACCCGTTTCGTGGACAATTACTCACTGTTTTGGGGACCCGGGGTGATTTCCTTGATTGACAAACACCGGGGTGCGTTTACGTGGCGGTGATCAACACTAGCGGTTTTGGCCGATTCTGACCCGTTTCATGGACAATTACTCACTGTTTTGGGGTCCCGGGGTGATTTCCATGATTGACGAACCCCGGGGTGCGTTTACGTGGCGGTCATCAACACTCGCGGTTTTGGCCAATTCTGACCCGTTTCGTGGACTATTACTCATCGTTTGGTGTCCCGAAGTGGTTTTCATGGTTGTTGAACCCCAAGGTGCGTTTACGTGTCCGTCGTCAATAGTGAGCAATTCTGGCCTATTCTAGCCCGTTAAGTGCACTATTACTCACCGTTTGGGGGTTTCGAAGCGATTTCCATAGTTGTTGGACCCCGGGGTGCGTTTACGTGTCGGTCATCGACACTAGCGGTTTTGGCCGATTCTGACCCGTTTCGTGGACTATTACTCACTGTTTTGGGGTCCCGAGGTGATTTCCACGTTTGACGAACCCCGAGGCGCGTTTATGTGTCCGTCATCAACACTAGCGGTTTTGGCAAATTCTGAGCCATTTCGTGGACTATTACTCACCGTTTGGTGTCCCGAAGTGGTTTCCATGGTTGTTGAACCCCAAGGTGCATTTACATGTCCGTCGTCAATGGTTAGCAATTCTGGCCGATTCTGGCCCGTTAAGTGCACCATTACTCACCGTTTTGGGGTTTCGAAGTGATTTCCATAGTTGTTAGACCCCAAGGTGCGCTTACGTGGCGGTCATCAACACTCAAGGTTTTGGCCGATTCTGACCCGTTTCGTGGACAATTACTCACTGTTTTGGGGTCCCGGGGTGATTTCCTTGATTGACAAACACCGGGGTGCGTTTACGTGGCGGTGATCAACACTAGCGGTTTTGGCCGATTCTGACCCGTTTCATGGACAATTACTCACTGTTTTGGGGTCCCGGGGTGATTTCCATGATTGACGAACCCCGGGGTGCGTTTACGTGGCGGTCATCAACACTCGCGGTTTTGGCCAATTCTGACCCGTTTCGTGGACTATTACTCATCGTTTGGTGTCCCGAAGTGGTTTTCATGGTTGTTGAACCCCAAGGTGCGTTTACGTGTCCGTCGTCAATAGTGAGCAATTCTGGCCGATTCTAGCCCGTTAAGTGCACTATTACTCACCGTTTGGGGGTTTCGAAGCGATTTCCATAGTTGTTGGACCCCGGGGTGCGTTTACGTGTCGGTCATCGACACTAGCGGTTTTGGCCGATTCTGACCCGTTTCGTGGACTATTACTCACTGTTTTGGGGTCCCGAGGTGATTTCCACGATTGACGAACCCCGAGGCGCGTTTATGTGTCCGTCATCAACACTAGCGGTTTTGGCCGATTCTGACCCATTTCGTGGACTATTACTCACCGTTTGGTGTCCCGAAGTAGTTTCCATGGTTGTTGAACCCCAAGGTGCGTTTACATGTCCGTCGTCAATGGTTAGCAATTCTGGCCGATTCTGGCCCGTTAAGTGCACCATTACTCACCGTTTTGGGGTTTCGAAGTGATTTCCATAGTTGTTAGACCCCAAGGTGCGCTTACGTGTCGGTCATCAACACTCAAGGTTTTGGCCGATTCTGACCCGTTTCGTGGACAATTACTCACTGTTTTGGGGTCCCGGGGTGATTTCCTTGATTGACAAACACCGGGGTGCATTTACGTGGCGGTGATCAACACTAGCGGTTTTGGCCGATTCTGACCCGTTTCATGGACAATTACTCACTGTTTTGGGGTCCCGGGGTGATTTCCATGATTGACGAACCCCGGGGTGCGTTTACGTGGCGGTCATCAACACTCAAGGTTTTGGCCGATTCTGACCCGTTTCGTGGACAATTACTCACTGTTTTGGGGACCCGGGGTGATTTCCTTGATTGACAAACACCGGGGTGCGTTTACGTGGCGGTGATCAACACTAGCGGTTTTGGCCGATTCTGACCCGTTTCATGGACAATTACTCACTGTTTTGGGGTCCCGGGGTGATTTCCATGATTGACGAACCCCGGGGTGCGTTTACGTGGCGGTCATCAACACTCGCGGTTTTGGCCAATTCTGACCCGTTTCGTGGACTATTACTTATCGTTTGGTGTCCCGAAGTGGTTTTCATGGTTGTTGAACCCCAAGGTGCGTTTACGTGTCCGTCGTCAATAGTGAGCAATTCTGGCCTATTCTAGCCCGTTAAGTGCACTATTACTCACCGTTTGGGGGTTTCGAAGCGATTTCCATAGTTGTTGGACCTCGGGGTGCGTTTACGTGTCGGTCATCGACACTAGCGGTTTTGGCCGATTCTGACCCGTTTCGTGGACTATTACTCACTGTTTTGGGGTCCCGAGGTGATTTCCACGTTTGACGAACCCCGAGGCGCGTTTATGTGTCCGTCATCAACACTAGCGGTTTTGGCCGATTCTGACCCATTTCGTGGACTATTACTCACCGTTTGGTGTCCCGAAGTGGTTTCCATGGTTGTTGAACCCCAAGGTGCGTTTACATGTCCGTCGTCAATGGTTAGCAATTCTGGCCGATTCTGGCCCGTTAAGTGCACCATTACTCACCGTTTTGAGGTTTCGAAGTGATTTCCATAGTTGTTAGACCCCAAGGTGCGCTTACGTGGCGGTCATCAACACTCAAGGTTTTGGCCGATTCTGACCCGTTTCGTGGACAATTACTCACTGTTTTGGGGTCCCGGGGTGATTTCCTTGATTGACAAACACCGGGGTGCGTTTACGTGGCGGTGATCAACACTAGCGGTTTTGGCCGATTCTGACCCGTTTCATGGACAATTACTCACTGTTTTGGGGTCCCGGGGTGATTTCCATGATTGACGAACCCCGGGGTGCGTTTACGTGGCGGTCATCAACACTCAAGGTTTTGGCCGATTCTGACCCGTTTCGTGGACAATTACTCACTGTTTTGGGGACCCGGGGTGATTTCCTTGATTGACAAACACCGGGGTGCGTTTACGTGGCGGTGATCAACACTAGCGGTTTTGGCCGATTCTGACCCGTTTCATGGACAATTACTCACTGTTTTGGGGTCCCGGGGTGATTTCCATGATTGACGAACCCCGGGGTGCGTTTACGTGGCGGTCATCAACACTCGCGGTTTTGGCCAATTCTGACCCGTTTCGTGGACTATTACTCATCGTTTGGTGTCCCGAAGTGGTTTTCATGGTTGTTGAACCCCAAGGTGCGTTTACGTGTCCGTCGTCAGTAGTGAGCAATTCTGGCCTATTCTAGCCCGTTAAGTGCACTATTACTCACCGTTTGGGGGTTTCGAAGCGATTTCCATAGTTGTTGGACCCCGGGGTGCGTTTACGTATCGGTCGTCGACACTAGCGGTTTTGGCCGATTCTGACCCGTTTCGTGGACTATTACTCACTGTTTTGGGGTCCCGAGGTGATTTCCACGTTTGACGAACCCCGAGGCGCGTTTATGTGTCCGTCATCAACACTAGCGGTTTTGGCCGATTCTGACCCATTTCATGGACTATTACTCACCGTTTGGTGTCCCGAAGTGGTTTCCATGGTTGTTGAACCCCAAGGTGCGTTTACATGTCCGTCGTCAATGGTTAGCAATTCTGGCCGATTCTGGCCCGTTAAGTGCACCATTACTCACCGTTTTGGGGTTTCAAAGTGATTTCCATAGTTGTTAGACCCCAAGGTGCGCTTACGTGGCGGTCATCAACACTCAAGGTTTTGGCCGATTCTGACCCGTTTCGTGGACAATTACTCACTGTTTTGGGGTCCCGGGGTGATTTCCTTGATTGACAAACACCGGGGTGCGTTTACGTGGCGGTGATCAACACTAGCGGTTTTGGCCGATTCTGACCCGTTTCATGGACAATTACTCACTGTTTTGGGGTCCCGGGGTGATTTCCTTGATTGACAAACACCGGGGTGTGTTTACGTGGCGGTGATCAACACTAGCGGTTTTGGCCGATTCTGACCCGTTTCATGGACAATTACTCACTGTTTTGGGCACCCGGGGTGATTTCCATGATTGACGAACCCCGGGGTGCGTTTACGTGGCGGTCATCAACACTCAAGGTTTTGGCCGATTCTGACCCGTTTCGTGGACAATTACTCACTGTTTTGGGGACCCGGGGTGATTTCCTTGATTGACAAACACCGGGGTGCGTTTACGTGGCGGTGATCAACACTAGCGGTTTTGGCCGATTCTGACCCGTTTCATGGACAATTACTCACTGTTTTGGGGTCCCGGGGTGATTTCCATGATTGCCGAACCCCGGGGTGCGTTTACGTGGCGGTCATCAACACTCGCGGTTTTGGCCAATTCTGACCCGTTTCGTGGACTATTACTCATCGTTTGGTGTCCCGAAGTGGTTTTCATGGTTGTTGAACCCCAAGGTGCGTTTACGTGTCCGTCGTCAATAGTGAGCAATTCTGGCCTATTCTAGCCCGTTAAGTGCACTATTACTCACCGTTTGGGGGTTTCGAAGCGATTTCCATAGTTGTTGGACCCCGGGGTGCGTTTACGTGTCGGTCATCGACACTAGCGGTTTTGGCCGATTCTGACCCGTTTCGTGGACTATTACTCACTGTTTTGGGGTCCCGAGGTGATTTCCACGTTTGACGAACCCCGAGGCGCGTTTATGTGTCCGTCATCAACACTAGCGGTTTTGGCAAATTCTGAGCCATTTCGTGGACTATTACTCACCGTTTGGTGTCCCGAAGTGGTTTCCATGGTTGTTGAACCCCAAGGTGCATTTACATGTCCGTCGTCAATGGTTAGCAATTCTGGCCGATTCTGGCCCGTTAAGTGCACCATTACTCACCGTTTTGGGTTTCGAAGTGATTTCCATAGTTGTTAGACCCCAAGGTGCGCTTACGTGGCGGTCATCAACACTCAAGGTTTTGGCCGATTCTGACCCGTTTCGTGGACAATTACTCACTGTTTTGGGGTCCCGGGGTGATTTCCTTGATTGACAAACACCGGGGTGCGTTTACGTGGCGGTGATCAACACTAGCGGTTTTGGCCGATTCTGACCCGTTTCATGGACAATTACTCACTGTTTTGGGGTCCCGGGGTGATTTCCATGAATGACGAACCCCGGGGTGCGTTTACGTGGCGGTCATCAACACTCGCGGTTTTGGCCAATTCTGACCCGTTTCGTGGACTATTACTCATCGTTTGGTGTCCCGAAGTGGTTTTCATGGTTGTTGATCCCCAAGGTGCGTTTACGTGTCCGTCGTCAATAGTGAGCAATTCTGGCCGATTCTAGCCCGTTAAGTGCACTATTACTCACCGTTTGGGGGTTTCGAAGCGATTTCCATAGTTGTTGGACCCCGGGGTGCGTTTACGTGTCGGTCATCGACACTAGCGGTTTTGGCCGATTCTGACCCGTTTCGTGGACTATTACTCACTGTTTTGGGGTCCCGAGGTGATTTCCACGATTGACGAACCCCGAGGCGCGTTTATGTGTCCGTCATCAACACTAGCGGTTTTGGCCGATTCTGACCCATTTCGTGGACTATTACTCACCGTTTGGTGTCCCGAAGTGGTTTCCATGGTTGTTGAACCCCAAGGTGCGTTTACATGTCCGTCGTCAATGGTTAGCAATTCTGGCCGATTCTGGCCCGTTAAGTGCACCATTACTCACCGTTTTGGGGTTTCGAAGTGATTTCCATAGTTGTTAGACCCCAAGGTGCGCTTACGTGTCGGTCATCAACACTCAAGGTTTTGGCCGATTCTGACCCGTTTCGTGGACAATTACTCACTGTTTTGGGGTCCCGGGGTGATTTCCTTGATTGACAAACACCGGGGTGCGTTTACGTGGCGGTGATCAACACTAGCGGTTTTGGCCGATTCTGACCCGTTTCATGGACAATTACTCACTGTTTTGGGGACCCGGGGTGATTTCCATGATTGACGAACCCCGGGGTGCGTTTACATGGCGGTCATCAACACTCAAGGTTTTGGCCGATTCTGACCCGTTTCGTGGACAATTACTCACTGTTTTGGGGTCCCGGGGTGATTTCCTTGATTGACAAACACCGGGGTGCGTTTATGTGGCGGTGATCAACACTAGCGGTTTTGGCCGATTCTGACCCGTTTCATGGACAATTACTCACTGTTTTGGGGTCCCGGGGTGATTTCCATGGTTGACGAACCCCGGGGTGCGTTTACGTGGCGGTCATCAACACTCGCGGTTTTGGCCAATTCTGACCCGTTTCGTGGACTATTACTCATCGTTTGGTGTCCCGAAGTGGTTTTCATGGTTGTTGAACCCCAAGGTGCGTTTACGTGTCCGTCGTCAATAGTGAGCAATTCTGGCCGATTCTAGCCCGTTAAGTGCACTATTACTCACCGTTTGGGGGTTTCGAAGCGATTTCCATAGTAGTTGGACCCCGGGGTGCGTTTACGTGTCGGTCATCGACACTAGCGGTTTTGGCCGATTCTGACCCGTTTCGTGGACTATTACTCACTGTTTTGGGGTCCCGAGGTGATTTCCACGTTTGACGAACCCCGAGGCGCGTTTATGTGTCCGTCATCAACACTAGCGGTTTTGGCAAATTCTGAGCCATTTCGTGGACTATTACTCACCGTTTGGTGTCCCGAAGTGGTTTCCATGGTTGTTGAACCCCAAGGTGCATTTACATGTCCGTCGTCAATGGTTAGCAATTCTGGCCGATTCTGGCCCGTTAAGTGCACCATTACTCACCGTTTTGGGGTTTCGAAGTGATTTCCATAGTTGTTAGACCCCAAGGTGCGCTTACGTGGCGGTCATCAACACTCAAGGTTTTGGCCGATTCTGACCCGTTTCGTGGACAATTACTCACTGTTTTGGGGTCCCGGGGTGATTTCCTTGATTGACAAACACCGGGGTGCGTTTACGTGGCGGTGATCAACACTAGCGGTTTTGGCCGATTCTGACCCGTTTCATGGACAATTACTCACTGTTTTGGGGTCCCGGGGTGATTTCCATGATTGACGAACCCCGGGGTGCGTTTACGTGGCGGTCATCAACACTCGCGGTTTTGGCCAATTCTGACCCGTTTCGTGGACTATTACTCATCGTTTGGTGTCCCGAAGTGGTTTTCATGGTTGTTGAACCCCAAGGTGCGTTTACGTGTCCGTCGTCAATAGTGAGCAATTCTGGCCGATTCTAGCCCGTTAAGTGCACTATTACTCACCGTTTGGGGGTTTCGAAGCGATTTCCATAGTTGTTGGACCCCGGGGTGCGTTTACGTGTCGGTCATCGACACTAGCGGTTTTGGCCGATTCTGACCCGTTTCGTGGACTATTACTCACTGTTTTGGGGTCCCGAGGTGATTTCCACGATTGACGAACCCCGAGGCGCGTTTATGTGTCCGTCATCAACACTAGCGGTTTTGGCCGATTCTGACCCATTTCGTGGACTATTACTCACCGTTTGGTGTCCCGAAGTGGTTTCCATGGTTGTTGAACCCCAAGGTGCGTTTACATGTCCGTCGTCAATGGTTAGCAATTCTGGCCGATTCTGGCCCGTTAAGTGCACCATTACTCACCGTTTTGGGGTTTCGAAGTGATTTCCATAGTTCTTAGACCCCAAGGTGCGCTTACGTGTCGGTCATCAACACTCAAGGTTTTGGCCGATTCTGACCCGTTTCGTGGACAATTACTCACTGTTTTGGGGTCCCGGGGTGATTTCCTTGATTGACAAACACCGGGGTGCGTTTACGTGCCGGTGATCAACACTAGCGGTTTTGGCCGATTCTGACCCGTTTCATGGACAATTACTCACTGTTTTGGGGACCCGGGGTGATTTCCATGATTGACGAACCCCGGGGTGCGTTTACATGGCGGTCATCAACACTCAAGGTTTTGGCCGATTCTGACCCGTTTCGTGGACAATTACTCACTGTTTTGGGGTCCCGGGGTGATTTCCTTGATTGACAAACACCGGGGTGCGTTTATGTGGCGGTGATCAACACTAGCGGTTTTGGCCGATTCTGACCCGTTTCATGGACAATTACTCACTGTTTTGGGGTCCCGGGGGTGATTTCCATGGTTGACGAACCCCGGGGTGCGTTTACGTGGCGGTCATCAACACTCGCGGTTTTGGCCAATTCTGACCCGTTTCGTGGACTATTACTCATCGTTTGGTGTCCCGAAGTGGTTTTCATGGTTGTTGAACCCCAAGGTGCGTTTACGTGTCCGTCGTCAATAGTGAGCAATTCTGGCCGATTCTAGCCCGTTAAGTGCACTATTACTCACCGTTTGGGGGTTTCGAAGCGATTTCCATAGTAGTTGGACCCCGGGGTGCGTTTACGTGTCGGTCATCGACACTAGCGGTTTTGGCCGATTCTGACCCGTTTCGTGGACTATTACTCACTGTTTTGGGGTCCCGAGGTGATTTCCACGATTGACGAACCCCGAGGCGCGTTTATGTGTCCGTCATCAACACTAGCGGTTTTGGCCGATTCTGACCCATTTCGTGGACTATTACTCACCGTTTGGTGTCCCGAAGTGGTTTCCATGGTTGTTGAACCCCAAGGTGCGTTTACATGTTCGTCGTCAATGGTTAGCAATTCTGGCCGATTCTGGCCCGTTAAGTGCACCATTACTCACCGTTTTGGGGTTTCGAAGTGATTTCCATAGTTTTTAGACCCCAAGGTGCGCTTACGTGTCGGTCATCAACACTCGCGGTTTTGGCCGACTCTGACCCGTTTCGTGACTCACCGTTTGGTGTCCCGAAGTGGTTTCGATGGTTGTTGAACCCAAGGTGCGTTTACGTGTCCGTCGTCAATGGTTAGCAATTCTGGCCGATTCTGACCCGTTAAGTGCACCATTACTCACCGTTCTGGGGTTTCGAAGCGTTTTCCATAGTTGTTGGACCCAAGTTGCGCTTACGTGTCGGTCATCAACACTCACGGTTTTGGCCGACTCTGACCCGTTTCGTGGACTATAACTCACTATTTTGGGGTCCCAGGTTGATTTCCACGATTGACAAACCCCGGGGTGCATTTACGTGTCGGTCATCAACACTCAAGGTTTTGGCCGATTCTGACCCGTTTCGTGGACAATTACTCACTGTTTTGGGGTCCCGGGGTGATTTCCTTGATTGACATACACCGGGGTGCGTTTATGTGGCGGTGATCAACACTAGCGGTTTTGGCCGATTCTGACCCGTTTCATGGACAATTACTCACTGTTTTGGGGTCCCGGGGTGATTTCCATGATTGACGAACCCCGGGGTGCGTTTACGTGGCGGTCATCAACACTCGCGGTTTTGGCCAATTCTGACCCGTTTCGTGGACTATTACTCATCGTTTGGTGTCCCGAAGTGGTTTTCATGGTTGTTGAACCCCAAGGTGCGTTTACGTGTCCGTCGTCAATAGTGAGCAATTCTGGCCGATTCTAGCCCGTTAAGTGCACTATTACTCACCGTTTGGGGGTTTCGAAGCGATTTCCATAGTTGTTGGACCCCGGGGTGCGTTTACGTGTCGGTCATCGACACTAGCGGTTTTGGCCGATTCTGACCCGTTTCGTGGACTATTACTCACTGTTTTGGGGTCCCGAGGTGATTTCCACGATTGACGAACCCCGAGGCGCGTTTATGTGTCCGTCATCAACACTAGCGGTTTTGGCCGATTCTGACCCATTTCGTGGACTATTACTCACCATTTGGTGTCCCGAAGTGGTTTCCATGGTTGTTGAACCCCAAGGTGCGTTTACATGTCCGTCGTCAATGGTTAGCAATTCTGGCCGATTCTGGCCCGTTAAGTGCACCATTACTCACCGTTTTGGGGTTTCGAAGTGATTTCCATAGTTCTTAGACCCCAAGGTGCGCTTACGTGTCGGTCATCAACACTCAAGGTTTTGGCCGATTCTGACCCGTTTCGTGGACAATTACTCACTGTTTTGGGGTCCCGGGGTGATTTCCTTGATTGACAAACACCGGGGTGCGTTTACGTGCCGGTGATCAACACTAGCGGTTTTGGCCGATTCTGACCCGTTTCATGGACAATTACTCACTGTTTTGGGGACCCGGGGTGATTTCCATGATTGACGAACCCCGGGGTGCGTTTACATGGCGGTCATCAACACTCAAGGTTTTGGCCGATTCTGACCCGTTTCGTGGACAATTACTCACTGTTTTGGGGTCCCGGGGTGATTTCCTTGATTGACAAACACCGGGGTGCGATTATGTGGCGGTGATCAACACTAGCGGTTTTGGCCGATTCTGACCCGTTTCATGGACAATTACTCACTGTTTTGGGGTCCCGGGGTGATTTCCATGGTTGACGAACCCCGGGGTGCGTTTACGTGGCGGTCATCAACACTCGCGGTTTTGGCCAATTCTGACCCGTTTCGTGGACTATTACTCATCGTTTGGTGTCCCGAAGTGGTTTTCATGGTTGTTGAACCCCAAGGTGCGTTTACGTGTCCGTCGTCAATAGTGAGCAATTCTGGCCGATTCTAGCCCGTTAAGTGCACTATTACTCACCGTTTGGGGGTTTCGAAGCGATTTCCATAGTAGTTGGACCCCGGGGTGCGTTTACGTGTCGGTCATCGACACTAGCGGTTTTGGCCGATTCTGACCCGTTTCGTGGACTATTACTCACTGTTTTGGGGTCCCGAGGTGATTTCCACGATTGACGAACCCCGAGGCGCGTTTATGTGTCCGTCATCAACACTAGTGGTTTTGGCCGATTCTGACCCATTTCGTGGACTATTACTCACCGTTTGGTGTCCCGAAGTGGTTTCCATGGTTGTTGAACCCCAAGGTGCGTTTACATGTCCGTCGTCAATGGTTAGCAATTCTGGCCGATTCTGGCCCGTTAAGTGCACCATTACTCACCGTTTTGGGGTTTCGAAGTGATTTCCATAGTTTTTAGACCCCAAGGTGCGCTTACGTGTCGGTCATCAACACTCGCGGTTTTGGCCGACTCTGACCCGTTTCGTGGACTATAACTCACCGTTTGGTGTCCCGAAGTGGTTTCGATGGTTGTTGAACCCAAGGTGCGTTTACGTGTCCGTCGTCAATGGTTAGCAATTCTGGCCGATTCTGACCCGTTAAGTGCACCATTACTCACCGTTCTGGGGTTTCGAAGCGTTTTCCATAGTTGTTGGACCCAAGTTGCGCTTACGTGTCGGTCATCAACACTCACGGTTTTGGCCGACTCTGACCCGTTTCGTGGACTATAACTCACTATTTTGGGGTCCCAGGTTGATTTCCACGATTGACAAACCCCGGGGTGCATTTACGTGTCGGTCATCAACACTCAAGGTTTTGGCCGATTCTGACCCGGGTTCGTGAATTGTGGAAACCATCCCGGGACCCCAGAACAGTGAGTAATAGTCCACGGAACGGGTCAGAATTGGCCAAAACCGCGAGTGTTGATGACCGCCACGTAAACGCACCCGGGGTTCGTCAATCATGGAAATCACCCCGGGACCCCAAAACAGTGAGTAATTGTCCATGAAACGGGTCAGAATCGGCCAAAACCGCTAGTGTTGATGACCGACACGTAAATGCACCCCGGGGTTCATCAATCGTGGAAATCAACCCGGGACCCCAAAATAGTGAGTTATAGTCCACGAAATGGGTCAGAGTCGGCCAAAACCACGAGTGTTGATGACCGACACGTAAGCGCACCTTGGGGTCCAACAACTATGGAAATCGCTTCGAAACCCCAAAACGGTGAGTAATGGTGCACTTAACGGGCCAGAATCGGCCAGAATTGCTAACCACTGACGACAGACACGTAAACGCACCTTGGGGTTCAACAACCATGGAAAGCACTTCGGGACACCAAACGGTGAGTAGTAGTCCACGAAATGGGTCAGAATCGGCCAAAACCGCTAGTGTTGATGACGGACACATAAACGCACCCCGGGGTTCGTGAATTGTGGAAACCATCCCGGGACCCCAAAACAGTGAGTAATAGTCCACGGAACGGGTCAGAATTGGCCAAAACCGCTAGGGTTGATGAACGACACGTAAACGCACCCCGGGGTCCAACAACTATGGAAATCGCTTCGAAACCCCCAAACGGTGAGTAATAGTGCACTTAACGGGCCAGAATCGGCCAGAATTGCTAACCATTGACGACGGACACGTAAACGCACCTTGGGGTTCAACAACCATGAAAACCACTTCGGGACACCAAACGGTGAGTAATAGTCCACTAAATGGGTCAGAATCGGCCAAAACCGCTAGTGTTGATGACGGACACATAAACGCACCCCGGGGTTCGTGAATTGTGGAAACCATCCCGGGACCCCAAAACAGTGAGTAATAGTCCACGGAACGGGTCAGAATTGGCCAAAACCGCTAGGGTTGATGACCGACACGTAAACGCACCCCGGGGTCCAACAACTATGGAAATCGCTTCGAAACCCCCAAACGGTGAGTAATAGTGCACTTAACGGGCCAGAATCGGCCAGAATTGCTCACTATTGACGACGGACACGTAAACGCACCTTGGGGTTCAACAACCATGAAAACCACTTTGGGACACCAATCGATGAGTAATAGTCCACGAAACGGGTCAGAATTGGCCAAAACCGCGAGTGTTAATGACCGCCACGTAAACGCACCCCGGGGTTCGTCAATCATGGAAATCACCCCGGGACCCCAAAACAGTGAGTAATTGTCCATGAAACGGGTCAGAATCGGCCAAAACCGCTAGTGTTGATGACCGACACGTAAATGCACCCCGGGGTTCATCAATCGTGGAAATCAACCCGGGACCCCAAAATAGTGAGCTATAGTCCACTAAATGGGTCAGAGTCGGCCAAAACCACGAGTGTTGATGACCGACACGTAAGCGCACCTTGGGGTCCAACAACTATGGAAATCGCTTCGAAACCCCCAAACGGTGAGTAATAGTGCACTTAACGGGCCAGAATCGGCCAGAATTGCTCACTATTGACGACGGACACGTAAACGCACCTTGGGGTTCAACAACCATGAAAACCACTTTGGGACACCAAACGATGAGTAATAGTCCACGAAACGGGTCAGAATTGGCCAAAACCGCGAGTGTTAATGACCGACACGTAAGCGCACCTTGGGGTCCAACAACTATGGAAATCGCTTCGAAACCCCAAAACGGTGAGTAATGGTGCACTTAACGGGCCAGAATCGGCCAGAATTGCTAACCATTGACGACAGACACGTAAACGCACCTTGGGGTTCAACAACCATGAAAACCACTTTGGGACACCAAACGATGAGTAATAGTCCACGAAACGGGTCAGAATTGGCCAAAACCGCGAGTGTTAATGACCGCCACGTAAACGCACCCCGGGGTTCGTCAATCATGGAAATCACCCCGGGACCCCAAAACAGTGAGTAATTGTCCATGAAACGGGTCAGAATCGGCCAAAACCGCTAGTGTTGATGACCGACACGTAAATGCACCCCGAGGTTTATCAATCGTGGAAATCAACCCGGGACCCCAAAATAGTGAGTTATAGTCCACGAAATGGGTCAGAGTCGGCCAAAACCACGAGTGTTGATGACCGACACGTAAGCGCACCTTGGGGTCCAACAACTATGGAAATCGCTTCGAAACCCCAAAACGGTGAGTAATGGTGCACTTAACGGGCCAGAATCGGCCAGAATTGCTAACCATTGACGACAGACACGTAAACGCACCTTGGGGTTCAACAACCATGGAAAGCACTTTGGGACACCAAACGGTGAGTAATAGTCCACGAAATGGATCAGAATCGGCCAAAACCGCTAGTGTTGATGACGGACACATAAACGCACCCCGGGGTTCGTGAATTATGGAAACCATCCCAGGACCCCAGAACAGTGAGTAATAGTCCACGGAACGGGTCAGAATTGTCCAAAACCGCGAGTGTTGATGACCGCCACGTAAACGCACCCCGGGGTTCGTCAATCATGGAAATCACCCCGGGACCCCAAAACAGTGAGTAATTTTCCCTGAAACGGGTCAGAATCAGCCAAAACCGCTAGTGTTGATGACCGACACGTAAATGCACCCCGGGGTTCATCAATCGTGGACATCAACCCGGGACCCCAAAATAGTGAGTAATAGTCCACGAAATGGGTCAGAGTCCGCCAAAACCACGAGTGTTGATGACCGACACGTAAGCGCACCTTGGGGTCCAACAACTATGGAAATCGCTTCGAAACCCCAAAACGGTGAGTAATGGTGCACTTAACGGGCCAGAATCGGCCAGAATTGCTAACCATTGACGACAGACACGTAAACGCACCTTGGGGTTCAACAACCATGGAAAGCACTTCGGGACACCAAACGGTGAGTAATAGTCCACGAAATGGGTCAGAATCGGCCAAAACCGCTAGTGTTGATGACGGACACATAAACGCACCCCGGGGTTCGTGAATTGTGGAAAGCATCCCGGGACCCCAAAACAGTGAGTAATAGTCCACGGAACGGGTCAGAATTGGCCAAAACCGCTAGGGTTGATGACCGACACGTAAACGCACCCCGAGGTCCAACAACTATGGAAATCGCTTCGAAACCCCCAAACGGTGAGTATTAGTGCACTTAACGGGCCAGAATCAGCCAGAATTGCTCACTATTGACGACGGACACGTAAACGCACCTTGGGGTTCAACAACCATGAAAACCACTTTGGGACACCAAACGATGAGTAATAGTCCACGGAACGGGTCAGAATTGGCCAAAACCGCGAGTGTTAATGACCGCCACGTAAACGCACCCCGGGGTTCGTCAATCATGGAAATCACCCCGGGACCCCAAAACAGTGAGTAATTGTCCATGAAACGGGTCAGAATCGGCCAAAACCGCTAGTGTTGATGACCGACACGTAAATACACCCCGAGGTTTATCAATCGTGGAAATCAACCCGGGACCCCAAAATAGTGAGTTATAGTCCACGAAATGGGTCAGAGTCGGCCAAAACCACGAGTGTTGATGACCGACACGTAAGCGCACCTTGGGGTCCAACAACTATGGAAATCGCTTCGAAACCCCAAAACGGTGAGTAATGGTGCACTTAACGGGCCAGAATCGGCCAGAATTGCTAACCATTGACGACAGACACGTAAACGCACCTTGGGGTTCAACAACCATGAAAACCACTTTGGGACACCAAACGATGAGTAATAGTCCACGAAACGGGTCAGAATTGGCCAAAACCGCGAGTGTTAATGACCGCCACGTAAACGCACCCCGGGGTTCGTCAATCATGGAAATCACCCCGGGACCCCAAAACAGTGAGTAATTGTCCATGAAACGGGTCAGAATCGGCCAAAACCGCTAGTGTTGATGACCGACACGTAAATGCACCCCGAGGTTTATCAATCGTGGAAATCAACCCGGGACCCCAAAATAGTGAGTTATAGTCCACGAAATGGGTCAGAGTCGGCCAAAACCACGAGTGTTGATGACCGACACGTAAGCGCACCTTGGGGTCCAACAACTATGGAAATCGCTTCGAAACCCCAAAACGGTGAGTAATGGTGCACTTAACGGGCCAGAATCGGCCAGAATTGCTAACCATTGACGACAGACACGTAAACGCACCTTGGGGTTCAACAACCATGGAAAGCACTTTGGGACACCAAACGGTGAGTAATAGTCCACGAAATGGATCAGAATCGGCCAAAACCGCTAGTGTTGATGACGGACACATAAACGCACCCCGGGGTTCGTGAATTATGGAAACCATCCCAGGACCCCAGAACAGTGAGTAATAGTCCACGGAACGGGTCAGAATTGTCCAAAACCGCGAGTGTTGATGACCGCCACGTAAACGCACCCCGGGGTTCATCAATCATGGAAATCACCCCGGGACCCCCAAAACAGTGAGTAATTTTCCCTGAAACGGGTCAGAATCAGCCAAAACCGCTAGTGTTGATGACCGACACGTAAATGCACCCCGGGGTTCATCAATCGTGGACATCAACCCGGGACCCCAAAATAGTGAGTAATAGTCCACGAAATGGGTCAGAGTCCGCCAAAACCACGAGTGTTGATGACCGACACGTAAGCGCACCTTGGGGTCCAACAACTATGGAAATCGCTTCGAAACCCCAAAACGGTGAGTAATGGTGCACTTAACGGGCCAGAATCGGCCAGAATTGCTAACCATTGACGACAGACACGTAAACGCACCTTGGGGTTCAACAACCATGGAAAGCACTTCGGGACACCAAACGGTGAGTAATAGTCCACGAAATGGGTCAGAATCGGCCAAAACCGCTAGTGTTGATGACGGACACATAAACGCACCCCGGGGTTCGTGAATTGTGGAAAGCATCCCGGGACCCCAAAACAGTGAGTAATAGTCCACGGAACGGGTCAGAATTGGCCAAAACCGCTAGGGTTGATGACCGACACGTAAACGCACCCCGAGGTCCAACAACTATGGAAATCGCTTCGAAACCCCCAAACGGTGAGTATTAGTGCACTTAACGGGCCAGAATCAGCCAGAATTGCTCACTATTGACGACGGACACGTAAACGCACCTTGGGGTTCAACAACCATGAAAACCACTTTGGGACACCAAACGATGAGTAATAGTCCACGGAACGGGTCAGAATTGGCCAAAACCGCGAGTGTTAATGACCGCCACGTAAAC
This sequence comes from Hordeum marinum, assembly GCA_022496015.1. NCBI lineage: Eukaryota > Viridiplantae > Streptophyta > Magnoliopsida > Poales > Poaceae > Hordeum > Hordeum marinum. Next base: position 2,934,908 of record CM039676.1, read on the forward strand.
GCACCCCGGGGTTCGTCAATCATGGAAATCACCCCGGGACCCCAAAACAGTGAGTAATTGTCCATGAAACGGGTCAGAATCGGCCAAAACCGCTAGTGTTGATGACCGACACGTAAATACACCCCGAGGTTTATCAATCGTGGAAATCAACCCGGGACCCCAAAATAGTGAGTTATAGTCCACGAAATGGGTCAGAGTCGGCCAAAACCACGAGTGTTGATGACCGACACGTAAGCGCACCTTGGGGTCCAACAACTATGGAAATCGCTTCGAAACCCCAAAACGGTGAGTAATGGTGCACTTAACGGGCCAGAATCGGCCAGAATTGCTAACCAGTGACGACAGACACGTAAACGCAACTTGGGGTTCAACAACCATGGAAAGCACTTCGGGACACCAAACGGTGAGTAATAGTCCACGAAATGGGTCAGAATCGGCCCAAACCGCTAGTGTTGATGACGGACACATAAACGCACCCCGGGGTTCGTGAATTGTGGAAACCATCCCAGGACCCCAAAACAGTGAGTAATAGTCCTCGGAACGGGTCAGAATTGGCCAAAACCGCTAGGGTTGATGACCGACACGTAAACGCACCCCGGGGTCCAACAACTATGGAAATCGCTTCGAAACCCCCAAACGGTGAGTAATAGTGCACTTAACGGGCCAGAATCGGCCAGAATTGCTCACTATTGACGACGGACACGTAAACGCACCTTGGGGTTCAACAACCATGAAAACCACTTTGGGACACCAAACGATGAGTAATAGTCCACGAAACGGGTCAGAATTGGCCAAAACCGCGAGTGTTAATGACCGCCACGTAAACGCACCCCGGGGTTCGTCAATCATGGAAATCACCCCGGGACCCCAAAACAGTGAGTAATTGTCCATGAAACGGGTCAGAATCGGCCAAAACCGCTAGTGTTGATGACCGACACGTAAATGCACCCCGAGGTTTATCAATCGTGGAAATCAACCCGGGACCCCGAAATAGTGAGTTATAGTCCACGAAATGGGTCAGAGTCGGCCAAAACCACGAGTGTTGATGACCGACACGTAAGCGCACCTTGGGGTCCAACAACTATGGAAATCGCTTCGAAACCCCAAAACGGTGAGTAATGGTGCACTTAACGGGCCAGAATCGGCCAGAATTGCTAACCATTGACGACAGACACGTAAACGCACCTTGGGGTTCAACAACCATGGAAAGCACTTCGGGACACCAAACGGTGAGTAATAGTCCACGAAATGGATCAGAATCGGCCAAAACCGCTAGTGTTGATGACGGACACATAAACGCACCCCGGGGTTCGTGAATTATGGAAACCATCCCAGGACCCCAGAACAGTGAGTAATAGTCCACGGAACGGGTCAGAATTGGCCAAAACCGCGAGTGTTGATGACCGCCACGTAAACGCACCCCGGGGTTCGTCAATCATGGAAATCACCCCGGGACCCCAAAACAGTGAGTAATTTTCCCTGAAACGGGTCAGAATCAGCCAAAACCGCTAGTGTTGATGACCGACACGTAAATGCACCCCGGGGTTCATCAATCGTGGACATCAACCCGGGACCCCAAAATAGTGAGTTATAGTCCACGAAATGGGTCAGAGTCCGCCAAAACCACGAGTGTTGATGACCGACACGTAAGCGCACCTTGGGGTCCAACAACTATGGAAATCGCTTCGAAACCCCAAAACGGTGAGTAATGGTGCACTTAACGGGCCAGAATCGGCCAGAATTGCTAACCATTGACGACAGACACGTAAACGCACCTTGGGGTTCAACAACCATGGAAAGCACTTCGGGACACCAAACGGTGAGTAATAGTCCACGAAATGGGTCAGAATCGGCCAAAACCGCGAGTGTTGATGACGGACACATAAACGCACCCCGGGGTTCGTGAATTGTGGAAACCATCCCGGGACCCCAAAACAGTGAGTAATAGTCCACGGAACGGGTCAGAATTGGCCAAAACCGCTAGGGTTGATGAACGACACGTAAACGCACCCCGGGGTCCAACAACTATGGAAATCGCTTCGAAACCCCCAAACGGTGAGTAATAGTGCACTTAACGGGCCAGAATCGGCCAGAATTGCTAACCATTGACGACGGACACGTAAACGCACCATGGGGTTCAACAACCATGAAAACCACTTCGGGACACCAAACGGTGAGTAATAGTCCACGAAATGGGTCCGAATCGGCCAAAATCGCTAGTGTTGATGACGGACACATAAACGCACCCCGGGGTTCGTGAATTGTGGAAACCATCCCGGGACCCCAAAACAGTGAGTAATAGTCCACGGAACGGGTCAGAATTGGCCAAAACCGCTAGGGTTGATGACCGCCACGTAAACGCACCCCGGGGTTCGTCAATCATGGAAATCACCCCGGGACCCCCAAAACAGTGAGTAATTGTCCATGAAACGGGTCAGAATCGGCCAAAACCGCTAGTGTTGATGACCGACACTTAAATGCACCCCGGGGTTCATCAATCGTGGAAATCAACCCGGGACCCCAAAATAGTGAGTTATAGTCCACGAAATGGGTCAGAGTCGGCCAAAACCACGAGTGTTGATGACCGACACGTAAGCGCACCTTGGGGTCCAACAACTATGGAAATCGCTTCGAAACCCCAAAACGGTGAGTAAAGGTGCACTTAACGGGCCAGAATCGGCCAGAATTGCTAACCATTGACGACAGACACGTAAACGCACCTTGGGGTTCAACAACCATGGAAGGCACTTCGGGACACCAAACGGTGAGTAATAGTCCACGAAATGGATCAGAATCGGCCAAAACCGCTAGTGTTGATGACGGACACATAATCGCACCCCGGGGTTCGTGAATTATGGAAACCATCCCAGGACCCCAGAACAGTGAGTAATAGTCCACGGAACGGGTCAGAATTGGCCAAAACCGCGAGTGTTGATGACCGCCACGTAAACGCACCCCGGGGTTCGTCAATCATGGAAATCACCCCGGGACCCCAAAACAGTGAGTAATTTTCCCTGAAACGGGTCAGAATCAGCCAAAACCGCTAGTGTTGATGACCGACACGTAAATGCACCCCGGGGTTCATCAATCGTGGACATCAACCCGGGACCCCAAAATAGTGAGTTATAGTCCACGAAATGGGTCAGAGTCCGCCAAAACCACGAGTGTTGATGACCGACACGTAAGCGCACCTTGGGGTCCAACAACTATGGAAATCGCTTCGAAACCCCAAAACGGTGAGTAATGGTGCACTTAACGGGCCAGAATCGGCCAGAATTGCTAACCATTGACGACAGACACGTAAACGCACCTTGGGGTTCAACAACCATGGAAAGCACTTTGGGACACCAAACGGTGAGTAATAGTCCACGAAATGGATCAGAATCGGCCAAAACCGCTAGTGTTGATGACGCACACATAAACGCACCCCGGGGTTCGTGAATTGTGGAAACCATCCCGGGACCCCAAAACAGTGAGTAATAGTCCACGGAACGGGTCAGAATTGGCCAAAACCGCTAGGGTTGATGAACGACACGTAAACGCACCCCGGGGTCCAACAACTATGGAAATCGCTTCGAAACCCCCTAACGGTGAGTAATAGTGCACTTAACGGGCCAGAATCGGCCAGAATTGCTAACCATTGACGACGGACACGTAAACGCACCTTGGGGTTCAACAACCATGAAAACCACTTCGGGACACCAAACGGTGAGTAATAGTCCACGAAATGGGTCCGAATCGGCCAAAATCGCTAGTGTTGATGACGGACACATAAACGCACCCCGGGGTTCGTGAATTGTGGAAACCATCCCGGGACCCCAAAACAGTGAGTAATAGTCCACGGAACGGGTCAGAATTGGCCAAAACCGCTAGGGTTGATGACCGCCACGTAAACGCACCCCGGGGTTCGTCAATCATGGAAATCACCCCGGGACCCCAAAACAGTGAGTAATTGTCCATGAAACGGGTCAGAATCGGCCAAAACCGCTAGTGTTGATGACCGACACTTAAATGCACCCCGGGGTTCATCAATCGTGGAAATCAACCCGGGACCCCAAAATAGTGAGTTATAGTCCACGAAATGGGTCAGAGTCGGCCAAAACCACGAGTGTTGATGACCGACACGTAAGCGCACCTTGGGGTCCAACAACTATGGAAATCGCTTCGAAACCCCAAAACGGTGAGTAAAGGTGCACTTAACGGGCCAGAATCGGCCAGAATTGCTAACCATTGACGACAGACACGTAAACGCACCTTGGGGTTCAACAACCATGGAAGGCACTTCGGGACACCAAACGGTGAGTAAGAGTCCACGAGATGGGTCAGAATCGGCCAAAACCGCTAGCGTTGATGACGGACACATAAACGCACCCCGGGGTTCATGAATTGTGGAAACCATCCCGGGACCCCAAAACAGTGAGTAATAGTCCACGGAACGGGTCAGAATTGGCCAAAACCGCTAGGGTTGATGACCGACACGTAAACGCACCCCGGGGTCCAACAACTATGGAAATCGCTTCGAAACCCCCAAACGGTGAGTAATAGTGCACTTAACGGGCCAGAATCAGCCAGAATTGCTCACTATTGACGACGGACACGTAAACGCACCTTGGGGTTCAACAACCATGAAAACCACTTTGGGACACCAATCGATGAATAATAGTCCACGAAACGGGTCAGAATTGGCCAAAACCGCGAGTGTTAATGACCGCCACGTAAACGCACCCCGGGGTTCGTCAATCATGGAAATCACCCCGGGACCCCAAAACAGTGAGTAATTGTCCATGAAACGGGTCAGAATCGGCCAAAACCGCTAGTGTTGATGACCGACACGTAAATGCACCCCGGGGTTCATCAATCGTGGAAATCAACCCGGGACCCCAAAATAGTGAGCTATAGTCCACGAAATGGGTCAGAGTCGGCCAAAACCACGAGTGTTGATGACCGACACGTAAGCGCACCTTGGGGTCCAACAACTATGGAAATCGCTTCGAAACCCCAAAACGGTGAGTAATGGTGCACTTAACGGGCCAGAATCGGCCAGAATTGCTAACCATTGACGACAGACACGTAAACGCACCTTGGGGTTCAACAACCATGGAAAGCACTTCGGGACACCAAACGGTGAGTAATTGTCCACGAAATGGGTCAGAATCGGCCAAAACCGCTAGTGTTGATGACGGACACATAAACGCACCCCGGGGTTCGTGAATTGTGGAAACCATCCCGAGACCCCAAAACAGTGAGTAATAGTCCACGGAACGGGTCAGAATTGGCCAAAACCGCTAGGGTTGATGACCGACACGTAAACGCACCCCGGGGTCCAACAACTATGGAAATCGCTTCGAAACCCCCAAACGGTGAGTAATAGTGCACTTAACGGGCCAGAATCGGCCAGAATTGCTCACTATTGACGAAGGACACGTAAACGCACCTTGGGGTTCAACAACCATGAAAACCACTTTGGGACACCAAACGATGAGTAATAGTCCACGAAACGGGTCAGAATTGGCCAAAACCGCGAGTGTTAATGACCGCCACGTGAACGCACCCCGGGGTTCGTCAATCATGGAAATCACCCCGAGACCCCAAAACAGTGAGTAATTGTCCATGAAACGGGTCAGAATCGGCCAAAACCGCTAGTGTTGATGACCGACACGTAAATGCACCCCGGGGTTCATCAATCGTGGAAATCAACCCGGGACCCCAAAATAGTGAGTTATAGTCCACGAAATGGGTCAGAGTCGGCCAAAACCACGAGTGTTGATGACCGACACGTAAGCGCACCTTGGGGTCAAACAACTATGGAAATCGCTTCGAAACCCCAAAACGGTGAGTAAAGGTGCACTTAACGGGCCAGAATCGGCCAGAATTGCTAACCATTGACGACAGACACGTAAACGCACCTTGGGGTTCAACAACCATGGAAGGCACTTCGGGACACCAAACGGTGAGTAAGAGTCCACGAGATGGGTCAGAATCGGCCAAAACCGCTAGTGTTGATGACGGACACATAAACGCACCCCGGGGTTCGTGAATTGTGGAAACCATCCCGGGACCCCAAAACAGTGAGTAATAGTCCACGGAACGGGTCAGAATTGGCCAAAACCGCTAGGGTTGATGACCGACACGTAGACGCACCCCGGGGTCCAACAACTATGGAAATCGCTTCGAAACCCCCAAACGGTGAGTAATAGTGCACTTAATGGGCCAGAATCGGCCAGAATTGCTCACTATTGACGACGGACACGTAAACGCACCTTGGGGTTCAACAACCATGAAAACCACTTTGGGACACCAATCGATGAGTAATAGTCCACGAAACGGGTCAGAATTGGCCAAAACCACGAGTGTTAATGACCGCCACGTAAACGCACCCCGGGGTTCGTCAATCATGGAAATCACCCCGGGACCCCAAAACAGTGAGTAATTGTCCATGAAACGGGTCAGAATCGGCCAAAACCGCTAGTGTTGATGACCGACACGTAAATGCACCCCGGGGTTCATCAATCGTGGAAATCAACCCGGGACCCCAAAATAGTGAGTTATAGTCCACGAAATGGGTCAGAGTCGGCCAAAACCACGAGTGTTGATGACCGACACGTAAGCGCACCTTGGGGTCCAACAACTGTGGAAATCGTTTCGAAACCCCAAAACAGTGAGTAATGGTGCACTTAACGGGCCAGAATCGGCCAGAATTGCTAACCACTGACGACAGACACGTAAACGCACCTTGGGGTTCAACAACCATGGAAAGCACTTCGGGACACCAAACGGTGAGTAGTAGTCCACGAAATGGGTCAGAATCGGCCAAAACCGCTAGTGTTGATGACGGACACATAAACGCACCCCGGGGTTCGTGAATTGTGGAAACCATCCCGGGACCCCAAAACAGTGAGTAATAGTCCACGGAACGGGTCAGAATTGGCCAAAACTGCTAGGGTTGATGACCGACACGTAAACGCACCCCGGGGTCCAACAACTATGGAAATCGCTTCGAAACCCCCAAATGGTGAGTAATAGTGCACTTAATGGGCCAGAATCGGCCAGAATTTCTCACTATTGACGACGGACACGTAAACGCACCTTGGGGTTCAACAACCATGAAAACCACTTTGGGACACCAAACGATGAGTAATAGTCCACGAAACGGGTCAGAATTGGCCAAAACCGCGAGTGTTAATGACCGCCACGTAAACGCACCCGGGGTTCGTCAATCATGGAAATCACCCCGGGACCCCAAAACAGTGAGTAATTGTACATGAAACGGGTCAGAATCGGCCAAAACTGCTAGTGTTGATGACAGACACGTAAATGCACCCCGGGGTTCATCAATCGTGCAAATCAACCCGGGACCCCAAAATAGTGAGTTATAGTCCACGAAATGGGTCAGAGTCGGCCAAAACCACGAGTGTTGATGACCGACACCTAAGCGCACCATGGGGTCCAACAACTATGGAAATCGCTTCGAAACCCCCAAACGGTGAGTAATAGTGCACTTAACGGGCCAGAATCGGCCAGAATTGCTCACTATTGACGACGGACACGTAAACGCACCTTGGGGTTCAACAACCATGAAAACCACTTTGGGACACCAAACGATGAGTAATAGTCCACGAAACGGGTCAGAATTGGCCAAAACCGCGAGTGTTAATGACCGCCACGTAAACGCACCCCGGGGTTCGTCAATCATGGAAATCACCCCGGGACCCCAAACCAGTGAGTAATTGTCCATGAAACGGGTCAGAATCGGCCAAAACCTCTAGTGTTGATGACAGACACGTAAATGCACCCCGGGGTTCATCAATCGTGGAAATCAACCCGGGACCCCAAAATAGTGAGTTATAGTCCACGAAATGGGTCAGAGTCGGCCAAAACCACGAGTGTTGATGACCGACACGTAAGCGCACCTTGGGGTCCAACAACTATGGAAATCGCTTCGAAACCCCAAAACGGTGAGTAATGGTGCACTTAACGGGCCAGAATCGGCCAGAATTGCTAACCATTGACGACAGACACGTAAACGCACCTTGGGGTTCAACAACCATGGAAAGCACTTCGGGACACCAAACGGTGAGTAATAGTCCACGAAATGGATCAGACTCGGCCAAAACCGCTAGTGTTGATGACGGACACATAAACGCACCCCGGGGTTCGTGAATTGTGGAAACCATCCCGGGACCCCAGAACAGTGAGTAATAGTCCACGGAACGGGTCAGAATTGGCCAAAACCGCGAGTGTTGATGACCGCCACATAAACGCACCCCGGGGTTCGTCAATCATGGAAATCACCCCGGGACCCCAAAACAGTGAGTAATTGTCCATGAAACGGGTCCGAATCGGCCAAAACCGCTAGTGTTGATGACCGACACGTAAATGCACCCCGGGGTTCATCAATCGTGGACATCAACCCGGGACCCCAAAATAGTGAGTTATAGTCCACGAAATGGGTCAGAGTCGGCCAAAACCACGAGTGTTGATGACCGACACGTAAGCGCACCTTGGGGTCCAACAACTATGGAAATCGCTTCGAAACCCCAAAACGGTGAGTAATGGTGCACTTAACGGGCCAGAATCGGCCAGAATTGCTAACCATTGACGACAGACACGTAAACGCACCTTGGGGTTCAACAACCATGGAAAGCACTTCGGGACACCAAACGGTGAGTAATAGTCCACGAAATGGGTCAGAATCGGCCAAAACCGCTAGTGTTGATGACGGACACATAAACGCACCCCGGGGTTCGTGAATTGTGGAAACCATCCCGGGACCCCCAAAACAGTGAGTAATAGTCCACTGAACGGGTCAGAATTGGCCAAAACCGCTAGGGTTGATGAACGACACGTAAACGCACCCCGGGGTCCAACAACTATGGAAATCGCTTCGAAACCCCCAAACGGTGAGTAATAGTGCACTTAACGGGCCAGAATCGGCCAGAATTGCTAACCATTGACGACGGACACGTAAACGCACCTTGGGGTTCAACAACCATGAAAACCACTTCGGGACACCAAACGGTGAGTAATAGTCCACGAAATGGGTCCGAATCGGCCAAAATCGCTAGTGTTGATGACGGACACATAAACGCACCCCGGGGTTCGGGAATTGTGGAAACCATCCCGGGACCCCAAAATAGTGAGTAATAGTCCACGGAACGGGTCAGAATTGGCCAAAACCGCTAGGGTTGATGACCGCCACGTAAACGCACCCCGGGGTTCGTCAATCATGGAAATCACCCCGGGACCCCAAAACAGTGAGTAATTGTCCATGAAACGGGTCAGAATCGGCCAAAACCGCTAGTGTTGATGACCGACACGTAAATGCACCCCGGGGTTCATCAATCGTGGAAATCAACCCGGGACCCCAAAATAGTGAGTTATAGTCCACGAAATGGGTCAGAGTCGGCCAAAACCACGAGTGTTGATGACCGACACGTAAGCGCACCTTGGGGTCCAACAACTATGGAAATCGCTTCGAAACCCCAAAACGGTGAGTAATGGTGCACTTAACGGGCCAGAATCGGCCAGAATTGCTAACCATTGACGACAGACACGTAAACGCACCTTGGGGTTCAACAACCATGGAAAGCACTTCGGGACACCAAACGGTGAGTAATAGTCCACGAAATGGGTCAGAATCGGCCAAAACCGCTAGTGTTGATGACGGACACATAAACGCACCCCGGGGTTCGTGAATTGTGGAAACCATCCCGGGACCCCAAAACAGTGAGTAATAGTCCACGGAACGGGTCAGAATTGGCCAAAACCGCTAGGGTTGATGACCGACACGTAAACGCACCCCGGGGTCCAACAACTATGGAAATCGCTTCGAAACCCCCAAACGGTGAGTAATAGTGCACTTAACGGGCCAGAATCGGCCAGAATTGCTCACTATTGACGAAGGACACGTAAACGCACCTTGGGGTTCAACAACCATGAAAACCACTTTGGGACACCAAACGATGAGTAATAGTCCACGAAACGGGTCAGAATTGGCCAAAACCGCGAGTGTTAATGACCGCCACGTGAACGCACCCCGGGGTTCGTCAATCATGGAAATCACCCCGAGACCCCAAAACAGTGAGTAATTGTCCATGAAACGGGTCAGAATCGGCCAAAACCGCTAGTGTTGATGACCGACACGTAAATGCACCCCGGGGTTCATCAATCGTGGAAATCAAACCGGGACCCCAAAATAGTGAGTTATAGTCCACGAAATGGGTCAGAGTCGGCCAAAACCACGAGTGTTGATGACCGACACGTAAGCGCACCTTGGGGTCCAACAACTATGGAAATCGCTTCGAAACCCCAAAACGGTGAGTAATGGTGCACTTAACGGGCCAGAATCGGCCAGAATTGCTAACCATTGACGACAGACACGTAAACGCACCTTGGGGTTCAACAACCATGGAAGGCACTTCGGGACACCAAACGGTGAGTAAGAGTCCACGAAATGGGTCAGAATCGGCCAAAACCGCTAGTGTTGATGACGGACACATAAACGCACCCCGGGGTTCGTGAATTGTGGAAACCATCCCGGGACCCCAAAACAGTGAGTAATAGTCCACGGAACGGGTCAGAATTGGCCAAAACCGCTAGGGTTGATGACCGACACGTAAACGCACCCCGGGGTCCAACAACTATGGAAATCGCTTCGAAACCCCCAAACGGTGAGTAATAGTGCACTTAACGGGCCAGAATCGGCCAGAATTGCTCACTATTGACGACGGACACGTAAACGCACCTTGGGGTTCAACAACCATGAAAACCACTATGGGACACCAAACGATGAGTAATAGTCCACGAAACGGGTCAGAATTGGCCAAAACCGCGAGTGTTAATGACCGCCACGTAAACGCACCCCGGGGTTCGTCAATCATGGAAATCACCCCGGGACCCCAAAACAGTGAGTAATTGTCCATGAAACGGGTCAGAATCGGCCAAAACCGCTAGTGTTGATGACAGACACGTAAATGCACCCCGGGGTTCATCAAACGTGGAAATCAACCCGGAACCCCAAAATAGTGAGTTATAGTCCACGAAATGGGTCAGAGTCGGCCAAAACCACGAGTGTTGATGACCGACACGTAAGCGCACCTTGGGGTCCAACAACTATGGAAATCGCTTCAAAAGCCCAAAACGGTGAGTAATGGTGCACTTAACGGGCCAGAATCGGCCAGAATTGCTAACCATTGATGACAGACACGTAAACGCACCTTGGGGTTCAACAACCATGGAAAGCACTTCGGGACACCAAACGGTGAGTAATAGTCCACGAAATGGATCAGAATCGGCCAAAACCGCTAGTGTTGATGACGGACACATAAACACACCCCGGGGTTCGTGAATTGTGGAAACCATCCCGGGACCCCAGAACAGTGAGTAATAGTCCACGGAACGGGTCAGAATTGGCCAAAACCGCGAGTGTTGATGACCGCCACGTAAACGCACCCCGGGGTTCGTCAATCATGGAAATCACCCCGGGACCCCAAAACAGTGAGTAATTGTCCATGAAACGGGTCAGAATCGGCCAAAACCGCTAGTGTTGATGACCGACACGTAAATGCACCCCGGGGTTCATCAATCGTGGAAATCAACCCGGGACCCCAAAATAGTGAGTTATAGTCCACGAAATGGGTCAGAGTCGGCCAAAACCACGAGTGTTAATGACCGACACATAAGCGCACCTTGGGGTCCAACAACTTTGGAAATCGCTTCGAAACCCCAAAACGGTGAGTAATGGTGCACTTAACGGGCCAGAATCGGCCAGAATTGCTAACCATTGACGACAGACACGTAAACGCACCTTGGGGTTCAACAACCATGGAAAGCACTTCGGGACACCAAACGGTGAGTAATAGTCCACGAAATGGGTCAGAATCGGCCAAAACCGCTAGTGTTGATGACGGACACATAAACGCACCCCGGGGTTCGTGAATTGTGGAAAGCATCCCGGGACCCCAAAACAGTGAGTAATAGTCCACGGAACGGGTCAGAATTGGCCAAAACCGCTAGGGTTGATGACCGACACGTAAACGCACCCCGAGGTCCAACAACTATGGAAATCGCTTCGAAACCCCCAAACGGTGAGTATTAGTGCACTTAACGGGCCAGAATCGGCCAGAATTGCTCACTATTGACGACGGACACGTAAACGCACCTTGGGGTTCAACAACCATGAAAACCACTTTGGGACACCAAACGATGAGTAATAGTCCACGGAACGGGTCAGAATTGGCCAAAACCGCGAGTATTAATGACCGCCACGTAAACGCACCCCGGGGTTCGTCAATCCTGGAAATCACCCCGGGACCCCAAAACAGTGAGTAATTGTCCGTGAAACGGGTCAGAATCGGCCAAAACCGCTAGTGTTGATGACCGACACGTAAATACACCCCGAGGTTTATCAATCGTGGAAATCAACCCGGGACCCCAAAATAGTGAGTTATAGTCCACGAAATGGGTCAGAGTCGGCCAAAACCACGAGTGTTGATGACCGACACGTAAGCGCACCTTGGGGTCCAACAACTATGGAAATCGCTTCGAAACCCCAAAACGGTGAGTAATGGTGCACTTAACGGGCCAGAATCGGCCAGAATTGCTAACCATTGACGACAGACACGTAAACGCACCTTGGGGTTCAACAACCATGGAAAGCACTTCGGGACACCAAACGGTGAGTAATAGTCCACGAAATGGGTCAGAATCGGCCAAAACCGCTAGTGTTGATGACGGACACATAAACGCACCCCGGGGTTCGTGAATTGTGGAAACCATCCCAGGACCCCAAAACAGTGAGTAATAGTCCACGGAACAGGTCAGAATTGGCCAAAACCGCTAGGGTTGATGACCGCCACGTAAACGCACCCCGGGGTTCGTCAATCATGGAAATCACCCCGGGACCCCAAAACAGTGAGTAATTGTCCATGAAACGGGTCAGAATCGGCCAAAACCGCTAGTGTTGATGACCGACACGTAAATGCACCCCGGGGTTCATCAATCGTGGAAATCAACCCGGGACCCCAAAATAGTGAGTTATAGTCCACGAAATGGGTCAGAGTCGGCCAAAACCACGAGTGTTGATGACCGACACGTAAGCGCACCTTGGGGTCCAACAACTATGGAAATCGCTTCGAAACCCCAAAACGGTGAGTAATGGTGCACTTAACGGGCCAGAATCGGCCAGAATTGCTAACCATTGACGACAGACACGTAAACGCACCTTGGGGTTCAACAACCATGGAAAGCACTTCGGGACACCAAACGGTGAGTAATAGTCCACGAAATGGATCAGACTCGGCCAAAACCGCTAGTGTTGATGACGGACACATAAACGCACCCCGGGGTTCGTGAATTGTGGAAACCATCCCGGGACCCCAGAACAGTGAGTAATAGTCCACGGAACGGGTCAGAATTGGCCAAAACCGCGAGTGTTGATGACCGCCACATAAACGCACCCCGGGGTTCGTCAATCATGGAAATCACCCCGGGACCCCAAAACAGTGAGTAATTGTCCATGAAACGGGTCCGAATCGGCCAAAACCGCTAGTGTTGATGACCGACACGTAAATGCACCCCGGGGTTCATCAATCGTGGACATCAACCCGGGACCCCAAAATAGTGAGTTATAGTCCACGAAATGGGTCAGAGTCGGCCAAAACCACGAGTGTTGATGACCGACACGTAAGCGCACCTTGGGGTCCAACAACTATGGAAATCGCTTCGAAACCCCAAAACGGTGAGTAATGGTGCACTTAACGGGCCAGAATCGGCCAGAATTGCTAACCATTGACGACAGACACGTAAACGCACCTTGGGGTTCAACAACCATGGAAAGCACTTCGGGACACCAAACGGTGAGTAATAGTCCACGAAATGGGTCAGAATCGGCCAAAACCGCTAGTGTTGATGACGGACACATAAACGCACCCCGGGGTTCGTGAATTGTGGAAACCATCCCGGGACCCCAAAACAGTGAGTAATAGTCCACTGAACGGGTCAGAATTGGCCAAAACCGCTAGGGTTGATGAACGACACGTAAACGCACCCCGGGGTCCAACAACTATGGAAATCGCTTCGAAACCCCCAAACGGTGAGTAATAGTGCACTTAACGGGCCAGAATCGGCCAGAATTGCTAACCATTGACGACGGACACGTAAACGCACCTTGGGGTTCAACAACCATGAAAACCACTTCGGGACACCAAACGGTGAGTAATAGTCCACGAAATGGGTCCGAATCGGCCAAAATCGCTAGTGTTGATGACGGACACATAAACGCACCCCGGGGTTCGGGAATTGTGGAAACCATCCCGGGACCCCAAAATAGTGAGTAATAGTCCACGGAACGGGTCAGAATTGGCCAAAACCGCTAGGGTTGATGACCGCCACGTAAACGCACCCCGGGGTTCGTCAATCATGGAAATCACCCCGGGACCCCAAAACAGTGAGTAATTGTCCATGAAACGGGTCAGAATCGGCCAAAACCGCTAGTGTTGATGACCGACACGTAAATGCACCCCGGGGTTCATCAATCGTGGAAATCAACCCGGGACCCCAAAATAGTGAGTTATAGTCCACGAAATGGGTCAGAGTCGGCCAAAACCACGAGTGTTGATGACCGACACGTAAGCGCACCTTGGGGTCCAACAACTATGGAAATCGCTTCGAAACCCCAAAACGGTGAGTAATGGTGCACTTAACGGGCCAGAATCGGCCAGAATTGCTAACCATTGACGACAGACACGTAAACGCACCTTGGGGTTCAACAACCATGGAAAGCACTTCGGGACACCAAACGGTGAGTAATAGTCCACGAAATGGGTCAGAATCGGCCAAAACCGCTAGTGTTGATGACGGACACATAAACGCACCCCGGGGTTCGTGAATTGTGGAAACCATCCCGGAACCCCAAAACAGTGAGTAATAGTCCACGGAACGGGTCAGAATTGGCCAAAACCGCTAGGGTTGATGACCGACACGTAAACGCACCCCGGGGTCCAACAACTATGGAAATCGCTTCGAAACCCCCAAACGGTGAGTAATAGTGCACTTAACGGGCCAGAATCGGCCAGAATTGCTCACTATTGACGAAGGACACGTAAACGCACCTTGGGGTTCAACAACCATGAAAACCACTTTGGGACACCAAACGATGAGTAATAGTCCACGAAACGGGTCAGAATTGGCCAAAACCGCGAGTGTTAATGACCGCCACGTGAACGCACCCCGGGGTTCGTCAATCATGGAAATCACCCCGAGACCCCAAAACAGTGAGTAATTGTCCATGAAACGGGTCAGAATCGGCCAAAACCGCTAGTGTTGATGACCGACACGTAAATGCACCCCGGGGTTCATCAATCGTGGAAATCAAACCGGGACCCCAAAATAGTGAGTTATAGTCCACGAAATGGGTCAGAGTCGGCCAAAACCACGAGTGTTGATGACCGACACGTAAGCGCACCTTGGGGTCCAACAACTATGGAAATCGCTTCGAAACCCCAAAACGGTGAGTAATGGTGCACTTAACGGGCCAGAATCGGCCAGAATTGCTAACCATTGACGACAGACACGTAAACGCACCTTGGGGTTCAACAACCATGGAAGGCACTTCGGGACACCAAATGGTGAGTAAGAGTCCACGAAATGGGTCAGAATCGGCCAAAACCGCTAGTGTTGATGACGGACACATAAACGCACCCCGGGGTTCGTGAATTGTGGAAACCATCCCGGGACCCCAAAACAGTGAGTAATAGTCCACGGAACGGGTCAGAATTGGCCAAAACCGCTAGGGTTGATGACCGACACGTAAACGCACCCCGGGGTCCAACAACTATGGAAATCGCTTCGAAACCCCCAAACGGTGAGTAATAGTGCACTTAATGGGCCAGAATCGGCCAGAATTGCTCACTATTGACGACGGACACGTAAACGCACCTTGGGGTTCAACAACCATGAAAACCACTATGGGACACGAAACGATGAGTAATAGTCCACGAAACGGGTCAGAATTGGCCAAAACCGCGAGTGTTAATGACCGCCACGTAAACGCACCCCGGGGTTCGTCAATCATGGAAATCACCCCGGGACCCCAAAACAGTGAGTAATTGTCCATGAAACGGGTCAGAATCGGCCAAAACCGCTAGTGTTGATGACAGACACGTAAATGCACCCCGGGGTTCATCAATCGTGGAAATCAACCCGGAACCCCAAAATAGTGAGTTATAGTCCACGAAATGGGTCAGAGTCGGCCAAAACCACGAGTGTTGATGACCGACACGTAAGCGCACCTTGGGGTCCAACAACTATGGAAATCGCTTCAAAAGCCCAAAACGGTGAGTAATGGTGCACTTAACGGGCCAGAATCGGCCAGAATTGCTAACCATTGATGACAGACACGTAAACGCACCTTGGGGTTCAACAACCATGGAAAGCACTTCGGGACACCAAACGGTGAGTTATAGTCCACGAAATGGATCAGAATCGGCCAAAACCGCTAGTGTTGATGACGGACACATAAACACACCCCGGGGTTCGTGAATTGTGGAAACCATCCCGGGACCCCAGAACAGTGAGTAATAGTCCACGGAACGGGTCAGAATTGGCCAAAACCGCGAGTGTTGATGACCGCCACGTAAACGCACCCCGGGGTTCGTCAATCATGGAAATCACCCCGGGACCCCAAAACAGTGAGTAATTGTCCATGAAACGGGTCAGAATCGGCCAAAACCGCTAGTGTTGATGACCGACACGTAAATGCACCCCGGGGTTCATCAATCGTGGAAATCAACCCGGGACCCCAAAATAGTGAGTTATAGTCCACGAAATGGGTCAGAGTCGGCCAAAACCACGAGTGTTAATGACCGACACATAAGCGCAGCTTGGGGTAAAACAACTATGGAAATCGCTTCGAAACCCCAAAACGGTGAGTAATGGTGCACTTAACGGGCCAGAATCGGCCAGAATTGCTAACCATTGACGACAGACACGTAAACGCACCTTGGGGTTCAACAACCATGGAAAGCACTTCGGGACACCAAACGGTGAGTAATAGTCCACGAAATGGGTCAGAATCGGCCAAAACCGCTAGTGTTGATGACGGACACATAAACGCACCCCGGGGTTCGTGAATTGTGGAAAGCATCCCGGGACCCCAAAACAGTGAGTAATAGTCCACGGAACGGGTCAGAATTGGCCAAAACCGCTAGGGTTGATGACCGACACGTAAACGCACCCCGAGGTCCAACAACTATGGAAATCGCTTCGAAACCCCCAAACGGTGAGTATTAGTGCACTTAACGGGCCAGAATCGGCCAGAATTGCTCACTATTGACGACGGACACGTAAACGCAGCTTGGGGTTCAACAACCATGAAAACCACTTTGGGACACCAAACGATGAGTAATAGTCCACGGAACGGGTCAGAATTGGCCAAAACCGCGAGTGTTAATGACCGCCACGTAAACGCACCCCGCGGTTCGTCAATCATGGAAATCACCCCGGGACCCCAAAACAGTGAGTAATTGTCCATGAAACGGGTCAGAATCGGCCAAAACCGCTAGTGTTGATGACCGACACGTAAATACACCCCGAGGTTTATCAATCGTGGAAATCAACCCGGGACCCCAAAATAGTGAGTTATAGTCCACGAAATGGGTCAGAGTCGGCCAAAACCACGAGTGTTGATGACCGGCACGTAAGCGCACCTTGGGGTCCAACAACTATGGAAATCGCTTCGAAACCCCAAAACGGTGAGTAATGGTGCACTTAACGGGCCAGAATCGGCCAGAATTGCTAACCATTGACGACAGACACGTAAACGCACCTTGGGGTTCAACAACCATGGAAAGCACTTCGGGACACCAAACGGTGAGTAATAGTCCACGAAATGGGTCAGAATCGGCCAAAACCGCTAGTGTTGATGACGGACACATAAACGCACCCCGGGGTTCGTGAATTGTGGAAACCATCCCAGGACCCCAAAACAGTGAGTAATAGTCCACGGAACAGGTCAGAATTGGCCAAAACCGCTAGGGTTGATGACCGACACGTAAACGCACCCCGGGGTCCAACAACTATGGAAATCGCTTCGAAACCCCCAAACGGTGAGTAATAGTGCACTTAACGGGCCAGAATCGGCCAGAATTGCTCACTATTGACGACGGACACGTAAACGCACCTTGGGGTTCAACAACCATGAAAACCACTTTGGGACACCAAACGATGAGTAATAGTCCACGAAACGGGTCAGAATTGGCCAAAACCGCGAGTGTTAATGACCGCCACGTGAACGCACCCCGGGGTTCGTCAATCATGGAAATCACCCCGAGACCCCAAAACAGTGAGTAATTGTCCATGAAACGGGTCAGAATCGGCCAAAACCGCTAGTGTTGATGACCGACACGTAAATGCACCCCGGGGTTCATCAATCGTGGAAATCAAACCGGGACCCCAAAATAGTGAGTTGTAGTCCACGAAATGGGTCAGAGTCGGCCAAAACCACGAGTGTTGATGACCGACACGTAAGCGCACCTTGGGGTCCAACAACTATGGAAATCGCTTCGAAACCCCAAAACGGTGAGTAATGGTGCACTTAACGGGCCAGAATCGGCCAGAATTGCTAACCATTGACGACAGACACGTAAACGCACCTTGGGGTTCAACAACCATGGAAGGCACTTCGGGACACCAAACGGTGAGTAAGAGTCCACGAAATGGGTCAGAATCGGCCAAAACCGCTAGTGTTGATGACGGACACATAAACGCACCCCGGGGTTCGTGAATTGTGGAAACCATCCCGGGACCCCAAAACAGTGAGTAATAGTCCACGGAACGGGTCAGAATTGGCCAAAACCGCTAGGGTTGATGACCGACACGTAAACGCACCCCGGGGTCCAACAACTATGGAAATCGCTTCGAAACCCCCAAACGGTGAGTAATAGTGCACTTAATGGGCCAGAATCGGCCAGAATTGCTCACTATTGACGACGGACACGTAAACGCACCTTGGGGTTCAACAACCATGAAAACCACTATGGGACACGAAACGATGAGTAATAGTCCACGAAACGGGTCAGAATTGGCCAAAACCGCGAGTGTTAATGACCGCCACGTAAACGCACCCCGGGGTTCGTCAATCATGGAAATCACCCCGGGACCCCAAAACAGTGAGTAATTGTCCATGAAACGGGTCAGAATCGGCCAAAACCGCTAGTGTTGATGACAGACACGTAAATGCACCCCGGGGTTCATCAATCGTGGAAATCAACCCGGAACCCCAAAATAGTGAGTTATAGTCCACGAAATGGGTCAGAGTCGGCCAAAACCACGAGTGTTGATGACCGACACGTAAGCGCACCTTGGGGTCCAACAACTATGGAAATCGCTTCAAAAGCCCAAAACGGTGAGTAATGGTGCACTTAACGGGCCAGAATCGGCCAGAATTGCTAACCATTGATGACAGACACGTAAACGCACCTTGGGGTTCAACAACCATGGAAAGCACTTCGGGACACCAAACGGTGAGTAATAGTCCACGAAATGGATCAGAATCGGCCAAAACCGCTAGTGTTGATGACGGACACATAAACACACCCCGGGGTTCGTGAATTGTGGAAACCATCCCGGGACCCCAGAACAGTGAGTAATAGTCCACGGAACGGGTCAGAATTGGCCAAAACCGCGAGTGTTGATGACCGCCACGTAAACGCACCCCGGGGTTCGTCAATCATGGAAATCACCCCGGGACCCCAAAACAGTGAGTAATTGTCCATGAAACGGGTCAGAATCGGCCAAAACCGCTAGTGTTGATGACCGACACGTAAATGCACCCCGGGGTTCATCAATCGTGGAAATCAAACCGGGACCCCAAAATAGTGAGTTATAGTCCACGAAATGGGTCAGAGTCGGCCAAAACCACGAGTGTTGATGACCGACACGTAAGCGCACCTTGGGGTCCAACAACTATGGAAATCGCTTCGAAACCCCAAAACGGTGAGTAATGGTGCACTTAACGGGCCAGAATCGGCCAGAATTGCTAACCATTGACGACAGACACGTAAACGCACCTTGGGGTTCAACAACCATGGAAGGCACTTCGGGACACCAAACGGTGAGTAAGAGTCCACGAAATGGGTCAGAATCGGCCAAAACCGCTAGTGTTGATGACGGACACATAAACGCACCCCGGGGTTCGTGAATTGTGGAAACCATCCCGGGACCCCAAAACAGTGAGTAATAGTCCACGGAACGGGTCAGAATTGGCCAAAACCGCTAGGGTTGATGACCGACACGTAAACGCACCCCGGGGTCCAACAACTATGGAAATCGCTTCGAAACCCCCAAACGGTGAGTAATAGTGCACTTAATGGGCCAGAATCGGCCAGAATTGCTCACTATTGACGACGGACACGTAAACGCACCTTGGGGTTCAACAACCATGAAAACCACTATGGGACACGAAACGATGAGTAATAGTCCACGAAACGGGTCAGAATTGGCCAAAACCGCGAGTGTTAATGACCGCCACGTAAACGCACCCCGGGGTTCGTCAATCATGGAAATCACCCCGGGACCCCAAAACAGTGAGTAATTGTCCATGAAACGGGTCAGAATCGGCCAAAACCGCTAGTGTTGATGACAGACACGTAAATGCACCCCGGGGTTCATCAATCGTGGAAATCAACCCGGAACCCCAAAATAGTGAGTTATAGTCCACGAAATGGGTCAGAGTCGGCCAAAACCACGAGTGTTGATGACCGACACGTAAGCGCACCTTGGGGTCCAACAACTATGGAAATCGCTTCAAAAGCCCAAAACGGTGAGTAATGGTGCACTTAACGGGCCAGAATCGGCCAGAATTGCTAACCATTGATGACAGACACGTAAACGCACCTTGGGGTTCAACAACCATGGAAAGCACTTCGGGACACCAAACGGTGAGTAATAGTCCACGAAATGGATCAGAATCGGCCAAAACCGCTAGTGTTGATGACGGACACATAAACACACCCCGGGGTTCGTGAATTGTGGAAACCATCCCGGGACCCCAGAACAGTGAGTAATAGTCCACGGAACGGGTCAGAATTGGCCAAAACCGCGAGTGTTGATGACCGCCACGTAAACGCACCCCGGGGTTCGTCAATCATGGAAATCACCCCGGGACCCCAAAACAGTGAGTAATTGTCCATGAAACGGGTCAGAATCGGCCAAAACCGCTAGTGTTGATGACCGACACGTAAATGCACCCCGGGGTTCATCAATCGTGGAAATCAACCCGGGACCCCAAAATAGTGAGTTATAGTCCACGAAATGGGTCAGAGTCGGCCAAAACCACGAGTGTTAATGACCGACACATAAGCGCACCTTGGGGTCCAACAACTATGGAAATCGCTTCGAAACCCCAAAACGGTGAGTAATGGTGCACTTAACGGGCCAGAATCGGCCAGAATTGCTAACCATTGACGACAGACACGTAAACGCACCTTGGGGTTCAACAACCATGGAAAGCACTTCGGGACACCAAACGGTGAGTAATAGTCCACGAAATGGGTCAGAATCGGCCAAAACCGCTAGTGTTGATGACGGACACATAAACGCACCCCGGGGTTCGTGAATTGTGGAAAGCATCCCGGGACCCCAAAACAGTGAGTAATAGTCCACGGAACGGGTCAGAATTGGCCAAAACCGCTAGGGTTGATGACCGACACGTAAACGCACCCCGAGGTCCAACAACTATGGAAATCGCTTCGAAACCCCCAAACGGTGAGTATTAGTGCACTTAACGGGCCAGAATCGGCCAGAATTGCTCACTATTGACGACGGACACGTAAACGCACCTTGGGGTTCAACAACCATGAAAACCACTTTGGGACACCAAACCATGAGTAATAGTCCACGGAACGGGTCAGAATTGGCCAAAACCGCGAGTGTTAATGACCGCCACGTAAACGCACCCCGGGGTTCGTCAATCATGGAAATCACCCCGGGACCCCAAAACAGTGAGTAATTGTCCATGAAACGGGTCAGAATCGGCCAAAACCGCTAGTGTTGATGACCGACACGTAAATACACCCCGAGGTTTATCAATCGTGGAAATCAACCCGGGACCCCAAAATAGTGAGTTATAGTCCACGAAATGGGTCAGAGTCGGCCAAAACCACGAGTGTTGATGACCGACACGTAAGCGCACCTTGGGGTCCAACAACTATGGAAATCGCTTCGAAACCCCAAAACGGTGAGTAATGGTGCACTTAACGGGCCAGAATCGGCCAGAATTGCTAACCATTGACGACAGACACGTAAACGCACCTTGGGGTTCAACAACCATGGAAAGCACTTCGGGACACCAAACGGTGAGTAATAGTCCACGAAATGGGTCAGAATCGGCCAAAACCGCTAGTGTTGATGACGGACACATAAACGCACCCCGGGGTTCGTGAATTGTGGAAACCATCCCAGGACCCCAAAACAGTGAGTAATAGTCCACGGAACAGGTCAGAATTGGCCAAAACCGCTAGGGTTGATGACCGACACGTAAACGCACCCCGGGGTCCAACAACTATGGAAATCGCTTCGAAACCCCCAAACGGTGAGTAATAGTGCACTTAACGGGCCAGAATCGGCCAGAATTGCTCACTATTGACGACGGACACGTAAACGCACCTTGGGGTTCAACAACCATGAAAACCACTTTGGGACACCAAACGATGAGTAATAGTCCACGAAACGGGTCAGAATTGGCCAAAACCGCGAGTTTTAATGACCGCCACGTAAACGCACCCCGGGGTTCGTCAATCATGGAAATCACCCCGGGACCCCAAAACAGTGAGTAATTGTCCATGAAACGGGTCAGAATCGGCCAAAACCGCTAGTGTTGATGACCGACACGTAAATGCACCCCGAGGTTTATCAATCGTGGAAATCAACCCGGGACCCCAAAATAGTGAGTTATAGTCCACGAAATGGGTCAGAGTCGGCCAAAACCACGAGTGTTGATGACCGACACGTAAGCGCACCTTGGGGTCCAACAACTATGGAAATCGCATCGAAACCCCAAAACGGTGAGTAATGGTGCACTTAACGGGCCAGAATCGGCCAGAATTGCTAACCATTGACGACAGACACGTAAACGCACCTTGGGGTTCAACAACCATGGAAAGCACTTCGGGACACCAAACGGTGAGTAATAGTCCACGAAATGGGTCAGAATCGGCCAAAACCGCTAGTGTTGATGACGGACACATAAACGCACCCCGGGGTTCGTGAATTGTGGAAACCATCCCGGGACCCCAAAACAGTGAGTAATAGTCCACGGAACGGGTCAGAATTGGCCAAAACCGCTAGGGTTGATGACCGACACGTAAACGCACCCCGGGGTCCAACAACTATGGAAATCGCTTCGAAACCCCCAAACGGTGAGTAATAGTGCACTTAACGGGCCAGAATCGGCCAGAATTGCTCACTATTGACGACGGACACGTAAACGCACCTTGGGGTTCAACAACCATGAAAACCACTTTGGGACACCAAACGATGAGTAATAGTCCACGAAACGGGTCAGAATTGGCCAAAACCGCGAGTGTTAATGACCGCCACGTAAACGCACCCCGGGGTTCGTCAATCATGGAAATCACCCCGGGACCCCAAAACAGTGAGTAATTGTCCATGAAACGGGTCAGAATCGGCCAAAACCGCTAGTGTTGATGACCGACACGTAAATGCACCCCGAGGTTTATCAATCGTGGAAATCAACCCGGGACCCCAAAATAGTGAGTTATAGTCCACGAAATGGGTCAGAGTCGGCCAAAACCACGAGTGTTGATGACCGACACGTAAGCGCACCTTGGGGTCCAACAACTATGGAAATCGCTTCGAAACCCCAAAACGGTGAGTAATGGTGCACTTAACGGGCCAGAATCGGCCAGAATTGCTAACCATTGACGACAGACACGTAAACGCACCTTGGGGTTCAACAACCATGGAAAGCACTTCGGGACACCAAACGGTGAGTAATAGTCCACGAAATGGGTCAGAATCGGCCAAAACCGCTAGTGTTGATGACGGACACATAAACGCACCCCGGGGTTCGTGAATTGTGGAAACCATCCCGGGACCCCAAAACAGTGAGTAATAGTCCACGGAACGGGTCAGAATTGGCCAAAACCGCTAGGGTTGATGACCGACACGTAAACGCACCCCGGGGTCCAACAACTATGGAAATCGCTTCGAAACCCCCAAACGGTGAGTAATAGTGCACTTAACGGGCCAGAATCGGCCAGAATTGCTCACTATTGACGACGGACACGTAAACGCACCTTGGGGTTCAACAACCATGAAAACCACTTTGGGACACCAAACGATGAGTAATAGTCCACGAAACGGGTCAGAATTGGCCAAAACCGCGAGTGTTAATGACCGCCACGTAAACGCACCCGAGGTTCGTCAATCATGGAAATCACCCCGGGACCCCAAAACAGTGAGTAATTGTCCATGAAACGGGTCAGAATCGGCCAAAACCGCTAGTGTTGATGACCGACACGTAAATGCACCCCGGGGTTTATCAATCGTGGAAATCAACCCGGGACCCCAAAATAGTGAGTTATAGTCCACGAAATGGGTCAGAGTCAGCCAAAACCACGAGTGTTGATGACCGACACGTAAGCGCACCTTGGGGTCCAACAACTATGGAAATCGCTTCGAAACCCCAAAACGGTGAGTAATGGTGCAATTAACGGGCCAGAATCGGCCAGAATTGCTAACCATTGACGACGGACACGTAAACGCACCTTGGGGTTCAACAACCATGGAAAGCACTTCGGGACACCAAACGGTGAGTAATAGTCCACGAAATGGGTCAGAATCGGCCAAAACCGCTAGTGTTGATGACGGACACATAAACGCACCCCGGGGTTCGTGAATTGTGGAAAGCATCCCGGGACCCCAAAACAGTGAGTAATAGTCCACGGAACGGGTCAGAATTGGCCAAAACCGCTAGGGTTGATGACCGACACGTAAACGCACCCCGAGGTCCAACAACTATGGAAATCGCTTCGAAACCCCCAAACGGTGAGTATTAGTGCACTTAACGGGCCAGAATCGGCCAGAATTGCTCACTATTGACGACGGACACGTAAACGCACCTTGGGGTTCAACAACCATGAAAACCACTTTGGGACACCAAACGATGAGTAATAGTCCACGGAACGGGTCAGAATTGGCCAAAACCGCGAGTGTTAATGACCGCCACGTAAACGCACCCCGGGGTTCGTCAATCATGGAAATCACCCCGGGACCCCAAAACAGTGAGTAATTGTCCATGAAACGGGTCAGAATCGGCCAAAACCGCTAGTGTTGATGACCGACACGTAAATACACCCCGAGGTTTATCAATCGTGGAAATCAACCCGGGACCCCAAAATAGTGAGTTATAGTCCACGAAATGGGTCAGAGTCGGCCAAAACCACGAGTGTTGATGACCGACACGTAAGCGCACCTTGGGGTCCAACAACTATGGAAATCGCTTCGAAACCCCAAAACGGTGAGTAATGGTGCACTTAACGGGCCAGAATCGGCCAGAATTGCTAACCATTGACGACAGACACGTAAACGCACCTTGGGGTTCAACAACCATGGAAAGCACTTCGGGACACCAAACGGTGAGTAATAGTCCACGAAATGGGTCAGAATCGGCCAAAACCGCTAGTGTTGATGACGGACACATAAACGCACCCCGGGGTTCGTGAATTGTGGAAACCATCCCAGGACCCCAAAACAGTGAGTAATAGTCCACGGAACAGGTCAGAATTGGCCAAAACCGCTAGGGTTGATGACCGACACGTAAACGCACCCCGGGGTCCAACAACTATGGAAATCGCTTCGAAACCCCCAAACGGTGAGTAATAGTGCACTTAACGGGCCAGAATCGGCCAGAATTGCTCACTATTGACGACGGACACGTAAACGCACCTTGGGGTTCAACAACCATGAAAACCACTTTGGGACACCAAACGATGAGTAATAGTCCACGAAACGGGTCAGAATTGGCCAAAACCGCGAGTTTTAATGACCGCCACGTAAACGCACCCCGGGGTTCGTCAATCATGGAAATCACCCCGGGACCCCAAAACAGTGAGTAATTGTCCATGAAACGGGTCAGAATCGGCCAAAACCGCTAGTGTTGATGACCGACACGTAAATGCACCCCGAGGTTTATCAATCGTGGAAATCAACCCGGGACCCCAAAATAGTGAGTTATAGTCCACGAAATGGGTCAGAGTCGGCCAAAACCACGAGTGTTGATGACCGACACGTAAGCGCACCTTGGGGTCCAACAACTATGGAAATCGCATCGAAACCCCAAAACGGTGAGTAATGGTGCACTTAACGGGCCAGAATCGGCCAGAATTGCTAACCATTGACGACAGACACGTAAACGCACCTTGGGGTTCAACAACCATGGAAAGCACTTCGGGACACCAAACGGTGAGTAATAGTCCACGAAATGGGTCAGAATCGGCCAAAACCGCTAGTGTTGATGACGGACACATAAACGCACCCCTGGGTTCGTGAATTGTGGAAACCATCCCGGGACCCCAAAACAGTGAGTAATAGTCCACGGAACGGGTCAGAATTGGCCAAAACCGCTAGGGTTGATGACCGACACGTAAACGCACCCCGGGGTCCAACAACTATGGAAATCGCTTCGAAACCCCCAAACGGTGAGTAATAGTGCACTTAACGGGCCAGAATCGGCCAGAATTGCTCACTATTGACGACGGACACGTAAACGCACCTTGGGGTTCAACAACCATGAAAACCACTTTGGGACACCAAACGATGAGTAATAGTCCACGAAACGGGTCAGAATTGGCCAAAACCGCGAGTGTTAATGACCGCCACGTAAACGCACCCCGGGGTTCGTCAATCATGGAAATCACCCCGGGACCCCAAAACAGTGAGTAATTGTCCATGAAACGGGTCAGAATCGGCCAAAACCGCTAGTGTTGATGACCGACACGTAAATGCACCCCGAGGTTTATCAATCGTGGAAATCAACCCGGGACCCCAAAATAGTGAGTTATAGTCCACGAAATGGGTCAGAGTCGGCCAAAACCACGAGTGTTGATGACCGACACGTAAGCGCACCTTGGGGTCCAACAACTATGGAAATCGCTTCGAAACCCCAAAACGGTGAGTAATGGTGCACTTAACGGGCCAGAATCGGCCAGAATTGCTAACCATTGACGACAGACACGTAAACGCACCTTGGGGTTCAACAACCATGGAAAGCACTTCGGGACACCAAACGGTGAGTAATAGTCCACGAAATGGGTCAGAATCGGCCAAAACCGCTAGTGTTGATGACGGACACATAAACGCACCCCGGGGTTCGTGAATTGTGGAAACCATCCCGGGACCCCAAAACAGTGAGTAATAGTCCACGGAACGGGTCAGAATTGGCCAAAACCGCTAGGGTTGATGACCGACACGTAAACGCACCCCGGGGTCCAACAACTATGGAAATCGCTTCGAAACCCCCAAACGGTGAGTAATAGTGCACTTAACGGGCCAGAATCGGCCAGAATTGCTCACTATTGACGACGGACACGTAAATGCACCTTGGGGTTCAACAACCATGAAAACCACTTTGGGACACCAAACGATGAGTAATAGTCCACGAAACGGGTCAGAATTGGCCAAAACCGCGAGTGTTAATGACCGCCACGTAAACGCACCCGAGGTTCGTCAATCATGGAAATCACCCCGGGACCCCAAAACAGTGAGTAATTGTCCATGAAACGGGTCAGAATCGGCCAAAACCGCTAGTGTTGATGACCGACACGTAAATGCACCCCGGGGTTTATCAATCGTGGAAATCAACCCGGGACCCCAAAATAGTGAGTTATAGTCCACGAAATGGGTCAGAGTCAGCCAAAACCACGAGTGTTGATGACCGACACGTAAGCGCACCTTGGGGTCCAACAACTATGGAAATCGCTTCGAAACCCCAAAACGGTGAGTAATGGTGCACTTAACGGGCCAGAATCGGCCAGAATTGCTAACCATTGACGACAGACACGTAAACGCACCTTGGGGTTCAACAACCATGGAAAGCACTTCGGGACACCAAACGGTGAGTAATAGTCCACGAAATGGGTCAGAATCGGCAAAACCGCTAGTGTTGATGACGGACACATAAACGCACCCCGGGGTTCGTGAATTGTGGAAACCATCCCGGGACCCCAAAACAGTGAGTAATAGTCCACGGAACGGGTCAGAATTGGCCAAAACCGCTAGGGTTGATGACCGACACGTAAACGCACCCCGGGGTCCAACAACTATGGAAATCGCTTCGAAACCCCCAAACGGTGAGTAATAGTGCACTTAACGGGCCAGAATCGGCCAGAATTGCTCACTATTGACGACGGACACGTAAACGCACCTTGGGGTTCAACAACCATGAAAACCATTTTGGGACACCAAACGATGAGTAATAGTCCACGAAACGGGTCAGAATTGGCCAAAACCGCGAGTGTTAATGACCGCCACGTAAACGCACCCCGGGGTTCGTCAATCATGGAAATCACCCCGGGACCCCAAAACAGTGAGTAATTGTCCATGAAACGGGTCAGAATCGGCCAAACCCGCTAGTGTTGATGACCGACACGTAAATGCACCCCGGGGTTTATCAATCGTGGAAATCAACCCGGGACCCCAAAATAGTGAGTTATAGTCCACGAAATGGGTCAGAGTCGGCCAAAACCACGAGTGTTGATGACCGACACGTAAGCGCACCTTGGGGTCCAACAACTATGGAAATCGCTTCGAAACCCCAAAACGGTGAGTAATGGTGCACTTAACGGGCCAGAATCGGCCAGAATTGCTAACCATTGACGACAGACACGTAAACGCATCTTGGGGTTCAACAACCATGGAAAGCACTTCGGGACACCAAACGGTGAGTAATAGTCCACGAAATGGGTCAGAATCGGCCAAAAGCGCTAGTGTTGATGACGGACACATAAACGCACCCCGGGGTTCGTGAATTGTGGAAACCATCCCGGGACCCCAAAACAGTGAGTAATTGTCCACGGAACGGGTCAGAATTGGCCAAAACCGCTAGGGTTGATGACCGACACGTAAACGCACCCCGGGGTCCAACAACTATGGAAATCGCTTCGAAACCCCCAAACGGTGAGTAATAGTGCACTTAACGGGCCAGAATCGGCCAGAATTGCTCACTATTGACGACGGACACGTAAACGCACCTTGGGGTTCAACAACCATGAAAACCACTTTGGGACACCAAACGATGAGTAATAGTCCACGAAACGGGTCAGAATTGGCCAAAACCGCGAGTGTTAATGACCGCCACGTAAACGCACCCCGGGGTTCGTCAATCATGGAAATCAGCCCGGGACCCCAAAACAGTGAGTAATTGTCCATGAAACGGGTCAGAATCGGCCAAAACCGCTAGTGTTGATGACAGACACGTAAATGCACCCCGGGGTTCATCAATCGTGGAAATCAACCCGGGACCCCAAAATAGTGAGTTATAGTCCACGAAATGGGTCAGAGTCGGCCAAAACCACGAGTGTTGATGACCGACACGTAAGCGCACCTTGGGGTCCAACAACTATGGAAATCGCTTCGAAACCCCAAAACGGTGAGTAATGGTGCACTTAACGGGCCAGAATCGGCCAGAATTGCTAACCATTGACGACAGACACGTAAACGCACCTTGGGGTTCAACAACCATGGAAAGCACTTCGGGACACCAAAGAGTGAGTAATAGTCCACGAAATGGATCAGAATCGGCCAAAACCGCTAGTGTTGATGACGGACACATAAACGCACCCCGGGGTTCGTGAATTGTGGAAACCATCCCGGGACCCCAGAACAGTGAGTAATAGTCCACGGAACGGGTCAGAATTGGCCAAAACCGCGAGTGTTGATGACCGCCACGTAAACGCACCCCGGGGTTCGTCAATCATGGAAATCACCCCGGGACCCCAAAACAGTGAGTAATTGTCCATGAAACGGGTCAGAATCGGCCAAAACCGCTAGTGTTAATGACCGACACGTAAATGCACCCCGGGGTTCATCAATCGTGGAAATCAACCCGGGACCCCAAAATAGTGAGTTATAGTCCACGAAATGGGTCAGAGTCGGCCAAAACCACGAGTGTTGATGACCGACACGTAAGCGCACCTTGGGGTCCAACAACTATGGAAATCGCTTCGAAACCCCAAAACGGTGAGTAATGGTGCACTTAACGGGCCAGAATCGGCCAGAATTGCTAACCATTGACGACAGACACGTAAGCGCACCTTGGGGTTCAACAACCATGGAAAGCACTTTGGGACACCAAACGGTGAGTAATAGTCCACGAAATGGGTCAGAATCGGCCAAAACCGCTAGTGTTGATGACGGACACATAAACGCACCCCGGGGTTCATGAATTGTGGAAACCATCCCGGGACCCCAAAACAGTGAGTAATAGTCCACGGAACGGGTCAGAATTGGCCAAAACCGCTAGGGTTGATGAACGACACGTAAACGCACCCCGGGGTCCAACAACTATGGAAATCGCTTCGAAACCCCCAAACGGTGAGTAATAGTGCACTTAACGGGCCAGAATCGGCCAGAATTGCTAACCATTGACGACGGACACGTAAACGCACCTTGGGGTTCAACAACCATGAAAACCACTTCGGGACACCAAACGGTAAGTAATAGTCCACGAAATGTGTCAGAATCGGCCAAAACCGCTAGTGTTGATGACGGACACATAAACGCACCCCGGGGTTCGTGAATTGTGGAAACCATCCCGGGACCCCAAAACAGTGAGTAATAGTCCACGGAACGGGTCAGAATTGGCCAAAACCGCTAGGGTTGATGACCGACACGTAAACGCACCCCGGGGTCCAACAACTATGGAAATCGCTTCGAAACCCCCAAACGGTGAGTAATAGTGCACTTAACGGGCCAGAATCGGCCAGAATTGCTCACTATTGACGACGGACACGTAAACGCACCTTGGGGTTCAACAACCATGAAAACCACTTTGGGACACCAAACGATGAGTAATAGTCCACGAAACGGGTCAGAATTGGCCAAAACCGCGAGTGTTAATGACTGCCACGTAAACGCACCCCGGGGTTCGTCAATCATGGAAATCACCCCGGGACCCCAAAACAGTGAGTAATTGTCCATGAAACGGGTCAGAGTCGGCCAAAACCGCGAGTGTTGATGACCGACACGTAAATGCACCCCGGGGTTCATCAATCGTGGAAATCAACCCGGGACCCCAAAATAGTGAGTTATAGTCCACGAAATGGGTCAGAGTCGGCCCAAACCACGAGTGTTGATGACCGACACGTAAGCGCACCTTGGGGTCCAACAACTATGGAAATCGCTTCGAAACCCCCAAACGGTGAGTAATAGTGCACTTAACGGGCCAGAATCGGCCAGAATTGCTCACTATTGACGACGGACACGTAAACGCACCTTGGGGTTCAACAACCATGAAAACCACTTTGGGACACCAAACGATGAGTAATAGTCCACGAAACGGGTCAGAATTGGCCAAAACCGCGAGTGTTAATGACCGCCACGTAAACGCACCCCGGGGTTCGTCAATCATGGAAATCACCCCGGGACCCCAAAATAGTGACTTATAGTCCACGAAATGGGTCAGAGTCGGCCAAAACCGCGAGTCTTGATGACCGACACGTAAGCGCACCTTGGGGTCCAACAACTATGGAAATCGCTTCGAAACCCCAAAACGGTGAGTAATAGTGCACTTAACGGGCCAGAATCGGCCAGAATTGCTAACCATTGACGACGGACACGTAAACGCACCTTGGGGTTCAACAACCATGAAAACCACTTCGGGACACCAAACGGTAAGTAATAGTCCACGAAATGTGTCAGAATCGGCCAAAACCGCTAGTGTTGATGACGGACACATAAACGCACCCCGGGGTTCGTGAATTGTGGAAACCATCCCGGGACCCCAAAACAGTGAGTAATAGTCCACGGAACGGGTCAGAATTGGCCAAAACCGCTAGGGTTGATGACCGACACGTAAACGCACCCCGGGGTCCAACAACTATGGAAATCGCTTCGAAACCCCCAAACGGTGAGTAATAGTGCACTTAACGGGCCAGAATCGGCCAGAATTGCTCACTATTGACGACGGACACGTAAACGCACCTTGGGGTTCAACAACCATGAAAACCACTTTGGGACACCAAACGATGAGTAATAGTCCACGAAACGGGTCAGAATTGGCCAAAACCGCGAGTGTTAATGACTGCCACGTAAACGCACCCCGGGGTTCGTCAATCATGGAAATCACCCCGGGACCCCAAAACAGTGAGTAATTGTCCATGAAACGGGTCAGAGTCGGCCAAAACCGCGAGTGTTGATGACCGACACGTAAATGCACCCCGGGGTTCATCAATCGTGGAAATCAACCCGGGACCCCAAAATAGTGAGTTATAGTCCACGAAATGGGTCAGAGTCGGCCAAAACCACGAGTGTTGATGACCGACACGTAAGCGCACCTTGGGGTCCAACAACTATGGAAATCGCTTCGAAACCCCAAAACGGTGAGTAATGGTGCACTTAACGGGCCAGAATCGGCCAGAATTGCTAACCATTGACGACAGACACGTAAGCGCACCTTGGGGTTCAACAACCATGGAAAGCACTTCGGGACACCAAACGGTGAGTAATAGTCCACGAAATGGGTCAGAATCGGCCAAAACCGCTAGTGTTGATGACGGACACATAAACGCACCCCGGGGTTCATGAATTGTGGAAACCATCCCGGGACCCCAAAACAGTGAGTAATAGTCCACGGAACGGGTCAGAATTGGCCAAAACCGCTAGGGTTGATGAACGACACGTAAACGCACCCCGGGGTCCAACAACTATGGAAATCGCTTCGAAACCCCCAAACGGTGAGTAATAGTGCACTTAACGGGCCAGAATCGGCCAGAATTGCTAACCATTGACGACGGACACGTAAACGCACCTTGGGGTTCAACAACCATGAAAACCACTTCGGGACACCAAACGGTGAGTAATAGTCCACGAAATTGGTCAGAATCGGCCAAAACCGCTAGTGTTGATGACGGACACATAAACGCACCCCGGGGTTCGTGAATTGTGGAAACCATCCCGGGACCCCAAAACAGTGAGTAATAGTCCACGGAACGGGTCAGAATTGGCCAAAACTGCTAGGGTTGATGACCGACACGTAAACGCACCCCGGGGTCCAACAACTATGGAAATCGCTTCGAAACCCCCAAACGGTGAGTAATAGTGCACTTAATGGGCCAGAATCGGCCAGAATTGCTCACTATTGACGACGGACACGTAAACGCACCTTGGGGTTCAACAACCATGAAAACCACTTTGGGACACCAAACGATGAGTAATATTCCACGAAACGGGTCAGAATTGGCCAAAACCGCAAGTGTTAATGACCGCCACGTAAACGCACCCCGGGGTTCGTCAATCATGGAAATCAACCCGGGACCCCAAAACAGTGAGTAATTGTGCATGAAACGGGTCAGAATCGGCCAAAACCGCTAGTGTTGATGACAGACACGTAAATGCACCCCGGGGTTCATCAATCGTGGAAATCAACCCGGGACCCCAAAATAGTGAGTTATAGTCCACGAAATGGGTCAGAGTCGGCCCAAACCACGAGTGTTGATGACCAACACGTAAGCGCACCTTGGGGTCCAACAACTATGGAAATCGCTTCGAAACCCCCAAACGGTGAGTAATAGTGCACTTAACGGGCCAGAATCGGCCAGAATTGCTCACTATTGACGACGGACACGTAAACGCACCTTGGGGTTCAACAACCATGAAAACCACTTTGGGACACCAAACGATGAGTAATAGTCCACGAAACGGGTCAGAATTGGCCAAAACCGCGAGTGTTAATGACCGCCACGTAAACGCACCCCGGGGTTCGTCAATCATGGAAATCACCCCGGGACCCCAAAATAGTGAGTTATAGTCCACGAAATGGGTCAGAGTCGGCCAAAACCGCGAGTCTTGATGACCGACACGTAAGCGCACCTTGGGGTCCAACAACTATGGAAATCGCTTCGAAACCCCAAAACGGTGAGTAATAGTGCACTTAACGGGCCAGAATCGGCCAGAATTGCTAACCATTGACGACGGACACGTAAACGCACCTTGGGGTTCAACAACCATGAAAACCACTTCGGGACACCAAACGGTAAGTAATAGTCCACGAAATGTGTCAGAATCGGCCAAAACCGCTAGTGTTGATGACGGACA
This sequence comes from Hordeum marinum, assembly GCA_022496015.1. Classification (NCBI taxonomy): domain Eukaryota; kingdom Viridiplantae; phylum Streptophyta; class Magnoliopsida; order Poales; family Poaceae; genus Hordeum; species Hordeum marinum. The sequence continues at coordinate 2,969,237 of CM039676.1, forward strand.
CATAAACGCACCCCGGGGTTCGTGAATTGTGGAAACCATCCCGGGACCCCAAAACAGTGAGTAATAGTCCACGGAACGGGTCAGAATTGGCCAAAACCGCTAGGGTTGATGACTGACACGTAAACGCACCCCGGGGTCCAACAACTATGGAAATCGCTTCGAAACCCCCAAACGGTGAGTAATAGTGCACTTAACGGGCCAGAATCGGCCAGAATTGCTCACTATTGACGACGGACACGTAAACGCACCTTGGGGTTCAACAACCATGAAAACCACTTTGGGACACCAAACGATGAGTAATAGTCCACGAAACGGGTCAGAATTGGCCAAAACCGCGAGTGTTAATGACTGCCACGTAAACGCACCCCGGGGTTCGTCAATCATGGAAATCACCCCGGGACCCCAAAACAGTGAGTAATTGTCCATGAAACGGGTCAGAGTCGGCCAAAACCGCGAGTGTTGATGACCGACACGTAAATGCACCCCGGGGTTCATCAATCGTGGAAATCAACCCGGGACCCCAAAATAGTGAGTTATAGTCCACGAAATGGGTCAGAGTCGGCCAAAACCACGAGTGTTGATGACCGACACGTAAGCGCACCTTGGGGTCCAACAACTATGGAAATCGCTTCGAAACCCCAAAACGGTGAGTAATGGTCCTCTTAACGGGCCAGAATCGGCCAGAATTGCTAACCATTGACGACAGACACGTAAACGCACCTTGGGGTTCAACGACCATGGAAAGCACTTCGGGACACCAAACGGTGAGTAATAGTCCACGAAATGGGTCAGAATCGGCCAAAACCGCTAGAGTTGATGACGGACACATAAACGCACCCCGGGGTTCGTGAATTGTGAAAACCATCCCGGGACCCCAAAACAGTGAGTAATAGTCCACGGAATGGGTCAGAATTGGCAAAACCGCTAGGGTTGATGACCGACACGTAAATGCACCTCGGGGTCCAACAACTATGGAAATCGCTTCGGAACCCCCTAACGGTGAGTAATAGTGCACTTAACGGGCCAGAATCGGCCAGAATTGCTAACCATTGACGACGGACACGTAAACGCACCTTGGGGTTCAACAACCATGAAAACCACTTCGGGACACCAAACGGTGAGTAATAGTCCACGAAATGGGTCAGAATCGGCCAAAACCGCTAGTGTTGATGACGGACACATAAACGCACCCCGGGGTTCGCGAATTGTGGAAACCATCCCGGGACCCCAAAACAGTGAGTAATAGTCCACGGAACGGGTCAGAATTGGCCAAAACCGCTAGGGTTGATGACCGACACGTAAACGCACCCCGGGGTCCAACAACTATGGAAATCGCTTCGAAACCCCCAAACGGTGAGTAATAGTGCACTTAACGGGCCAGAATCGGCCAGAATTGCTCACTATTGACGACGGACACGTAAACGCACCTTGGGGTCCAACAACTATAGAAATCGCTTCGAAACCCCAAAACGGTGAGTAATGGTCCTCTTAACGGGCCAGAATCGGCCAGAATTGCTAACCATTGACGACAGACACGTAAACGCACCTTGGGGTTCAACGACCATGGAAAGCACTTCGGGACACCAAACGGTGAGTAATAGTCCACGAAATGGGTCAGAATCGGCCAAAACCGCTAGAGTTGATGACGGACACATAAACGCACCCCGGGGTTCGTGAATTGTGAAAACCATCCCGGGACCCCAAAACAGTGAGTAATAGTCCACGGAATGGGTCAGAATTGGCAAAACCGCTAGGGTTGATGACCGACACGTAAATGCACCTCGGGGTCCAACAACTATGGAAATCGCTCCGGAACCCCCTAACGGTGAGTAATAGTGCACTTAACGGGCCAGAATCGGCCAGAATTGCTAACCATTGACGACGGACACGTAAACGCACCTTGGGGTTCAACAACCATGAAAACCACTTCGGGACACCAAACGGTGAGTAATAGTCCACGAAATGGGTCAGAATCGGCCAAAACCGCTAGTGTTGATGACGGACACATAAACGCACCCCGGGGTTCGCGAATTGTGGAAACCATCCCGGGACCCCAAAACAGTGAGTAATAGTCCACGAAACGGGTCAGAATTGGCCAAAACCGCTAGGGTTGATGACCGACACGTAAACGCACCCCGGGGTTCGTCAATCATGGAAATCACCCCGGGACCCCAAAACAGTGAGTAATTGTCCATGAAACGGGTCAGAATCGGCCAAAACCGCTAGTGTTGATGACCGACACGTAAATGCACCCCGGGGTTCATCAATCGTGGAAATCAACCCGGGACCCCAAAATAGTGAGTTATAGTCCACGAAATGGGTCAGAGTCGGCCAAAACCACGAGTGTTGATGACCGACACGTAAGCGCACCTTGGGGTCCAACAACTATGGAAATCGCTTCGAAACCCCAAAATGGTGAGTAATGGTGCACTTAACGGGCCAGAATCGGCCAGAATTGCTAACCATTGACGACAGACACGTAAACGCACCTTGGGGTTCAACAACCATGGAAAGCACTTCGGGACACCAAACGGTGAGTAATAGTCCACGAAATGGATCAGAATCGGCCAAAACCGCTAGTGTTGATGACGGACACATAAACGCACCCCGGGGTTCGTGAATTGTGGAAACCATCCCGGGACCCCAGAACAGTGAGTAATAGTCCACGGAACGGGTCAGAATTGGCCAAAACCGCGAGTGTTGACGACCGCCACGTAAACGCACCCCGGGGTTCGTCAATCATGGAAATCACCCCGGGACCCCAAAACAGTGAGTAATTGTCCATGAAACGGGTCAGAATCGGCCAAAACCGCTAGTGTTGATGACCGACACGTAAATGCACCCCGGGGTTCATCAATCGTGGAAATCAACCCGGGACCCCCAAAATAGTGAGTTATAGTCCACGAAATGGGTCAGAGTCGGCCAAAACCACGAGTGTTGATGACCGACACGTAAGCGCACCTTGGGGTCCAACAACTATGGAAATCGCTTCGAAACCCCAAAACGGTGAGTAATGGTGCACTTAACGGGCCAGAATCGGCCAGAATTGCTAACCATTGACGACAGACACGTAAACGCACCTTGGGGTTCAACAACCATGGAAAGCACTTCGGGACACCAAACGGTGAGTAATAGTCCACGAAATGGGTCAGAATCGGCCAAAACCGCTAGTGTTGATGACGGACACATAAACGCACCCCGGGGTTCATGAATTGTGGAAACCATCCCGGGACCCCAAAACAGTGAGTAATAGTCCACGGAACGGGTCAGAATTGGCCAAAACCGCTAGGGTTGATGAACGACACGTAAACGCACCCCGGGGTCCAACAACTATGGAAATCGCTTCGAAACCCCCAAACGGTGAGTAATAGTGCACTTAACGGGCCAGAATCGGCCAGAATTGCTAACCATTGACGACGGACACGTAAACGCACCTTGGGGTTCAACAACCATGAAAACCACTTCGGGACACCAAACGGTGAGTAATAGTCCACGAAATGGGTCAGAATCGGCCAAAACCGCTAGTGTTGATGACGGACACATAAACGCACCCCGGGGTTCGTGAATTGTGGAAACCATCCCGGGACCCCAAAACAGTGAGTAATAGTCCACGGAACGGGTCAGAATTGGCCAAAACTGCTAGGGTTGATGACCGACACGTAAACGCACCCCGGGGTCCAACAACTATGGAAATCGCTTCGAAACCCCCAAACGGTGAGTAATAGTGCACTTAATGGGCCAGAATCGGCCAGAATTGCTCACTATTGACGACGGACACGTAAACGCACCTTGGGGTTCAACAACCATGAAAACCACTTTGGGACACCAAACGATGAGTAATATTCCACGAAACGGGTCAGAATTGGCCAAAACCGCGAGTGTTAATGACCGCCACGTAAACGCACCCCGGGGTTCGTCAATCATGGAAATCAACCCGGGACCCCAAAACAGTGAGTAATTGTCCATGAAACGGGTCAGAATCGGCCAAAACCGCTAGTGTTGATGACAGACACGTAAATGCACCCCGGGGTTCATCAATCGTGGAAATCAACCCGGGACCCCAAAATAGTGAGTTATAGTCCACGAAATGGGTCAGAGTCGGCCAAAACCATGAGTGTTGATGACCGACACGTAAGCGCACCTTGGGGTCCAACAACTATGGAAATCGCTTCGAAACCCCCAAACGGTGAGTAATAGTGCACTTAACGGGCCAGAATCGGCCAGAATTGCTAACTATTGACGACGGACACGTAAACGCACCTTGGGGTTCAACAACCATGAAAACCACTTTGGGACACCAAACGATGAGTAATAGTCCACGAAACGGGTCAGAATTGGCCAAAACCGCGAGTGTTAATGACCGCCACGTAAACGCACCCCGGGGTTCGTCAATCATGGAAATCACCCCGGGACCCCAAAATAGTGAGTTATAGTCCACGAAATGGGTCAGAGTCGGCCAAAACCGCGAGTGTTGATGACCGACACGTAAGCGCACCTTGGGGTCCAACAACTATGGAAATTGCTTCGAAACCCCAAAACGGTGAGTAATAGTGCACTTAACGGGCCAGAATCGGCCAGAATTGCTAACCATTGACGACGGACACGTAAACGCACCTTGGGGTTCAACAACCATGAAAACCACTTCGGGACACCAAACGGTAAGTAATAGTCCACGAAATGTGTCAGAATCGGCCAAAACCGCTAGTGTTGATGACGGACACATAAACGCACCCCGGGGTTCGTGAATTGTGGAAACCATCCCGGGACCCCAAAACAGTGAGTAATAGTCCACGGAACGGGTCAGAATTGGCCAAAACCGCTAGGGTTGATGACCGACACGTAAACGCACCCCGGGGTCCAACAACTATGGAAATCGCTTCGAAACCCCCAAACGGTGAGTAATAGTGCACTTAACGGGCCAGAATCGGCCAGAATTGCTCACTATTGACGACGGACACGTAAACGCACCTTGGGGTTCAACAACCATGAAAACCACTTTGGGACACCGAACGATGAGTAATAGTCCACGAAACGGGTCAGAATTGGCCAAAACCGCGAGTGTTAATGACCGCCACGTAAACGCACCCCGGGGTTCGTCAATCATGGAAATCACCCCGGGACCCCAAAACAGTGAGTAATTGTCCATGAAACGGGTCAGAGTCGGCCAAAACCGCGAGTGTTGATGACCGACATGTAAATGCACCCCGGGGTTCATCAATCGTGGAAATCAACCCGGGACCGCAAAATAGTGAGTTATAGTCCACGAAATGGGTCAGAGTCGGCCAAAACCACGAGTGTTGATGACCGACACGTAAGCGCACCTTGGGGTCCAACAACTATGGAAATCGCTTCGAAACCCCAAAACGGTGAGTAATGGTCCACTTAACGGGCCAGAATCGGCCAGAATTGCTAACCATTGACGACAGACACGTAAACGCACCTTGGGGTTCAACGACCATGGAAAGCACTTCGGGACACCAAACGGTGAGTAATAGTCCACGAAATGGGTCAGAATCGGCCAAAACCGCTAGTGTTGATGACGGACACATAAACGCACCCCGGGGTTCGTGAATTGTGGAAACCATCCCGGGACCCCAAAACAGTGAGTAATAGTCCACGGAATGGGTCAGAATTGGCAAAACCGCTAGGGTTGATGACCGACACGTAAACGCACCTCGGGGTCCAACAACTATGGAAATCGCTTCGGAACCCCCTAACGGTGAGTAATAGTGCACTTAACGGGCCAGAATCGGCCAGAATTGCTAACCATTGACGACGGACACGTAAACGCACCTTGGGGTTCAACAACCATGAAAACCACTTCGGGACACCAAACGGTGAGTAATAGTCCACGAAATGGGTCAGAATCGGCCAAAACCGCTAGTGTTGATGACGGACACATAAACGCACCCCGGGGTTCGCGAATTGTGGAAACCATCCCGGGACCCCAAAACAGTGAGTAATAGTCCACGGAACGGGTCAGAATTGGCCAAAACCGCTAGGGTTGATGACCGACACGTAAACGCACCCCGGGGTCCAACAACTATGGAAATCGCTTCGAAACCCCCAACCGGTGAGTAATAGTGCACTTAACGGGCCAGAATTGGCCAGAATTGCTCACTATTGACGACGGACACGTAAACGCACCTTGGGGTTCAACAACCATGAAAACCACTTTGGGACACCGAACGATGAGTAATAGTCCACGAAACGGGTCAGAATTGGCCAAAACCTTGAGTGTTGATGACCGCCACGTAAACGCACCCCGGGGTTCGTCAATCATGGAAATCACCCCGGGACCCCAAAACAGTGAGTAATTGTCCATGAAACGGGTCAGAATCAGCCAAAACCGCTAGTGTTGATGACCGACACATAAATGCACCCCGGGGTTCATCAATCGTGGAAATCAACCCGGCACCCCAAAATAGTGAGTTATAGTCCACGAAATGGGTCAGAGTCGGCCAAAACCGACACGTAAGCGCACCTTGGGGTCCAACAACTATGGAAATCGCTTCGAAACCCCAAAACGGTGAGTAATGGTGCACTTAACGGGCCAGAATCGGCCAGAATTGCTAACCATTGACGACGGACGCGTAAACGCACCTTGGGGTTCAACAACCATGGAAAGCACTTCGGGACACCAAACGGTGAGTAATAGTCCACGAAATGGGTCAGAATCGGCCAAATCCGCTAGTGTTGATGACGGACACATAAACGCACCCCGGGGTTCATCAATCGTGGAAATCAACCCGGGACCCCAAAATAGTGAGTTATAGTCCACGAAATGGGTCAGAGTCGGCCAAAACCGCGAGTGTTGATGACTGACACGTAAGCGCACCTTTGGGTCCAACAACTATGGAAATCCCTTCGAAACCCCAAAACGGTGAGTAATGGTGCACTTAACGGGCCAGAATCGGCCAGCATTGCTAACCATTGATGACGGACACGTAAACGCACCTTGGGGTTCAACAACCATGGAAAGCACTTCGGGACACCAAACGGTGAGTAATAGTCCACAAAATGCGTCAGAATCGGCCAAAACCGCTAGTGTTGATGACGGACACATAAACGCACCCCGGGGTTTCGTCCATCGTGGAAATCACCCCGGGACCCCAAAACAGTGAGTAATAGTCCACGAATCGGGTCAGAATCGGCCAAAACCGCTAGTGTTGATGACCGACAAGTAAACGCACCCCGGGGTCCAACAACTATGGAAATCGCTTCGAAACCCCCAAACGGTGAGTAATAGTGCACTTAACGGGCCAGAATCGGCCAGAATTACTCACTATTGACGACGGACACGTAAACGCACCTTGGGGTTCAACAACCATGAAAACCACTTTGGGACACCAAACGATGAGTAATAGTCCACGAAACGGGTCAGAATTGGCCAAAACCGCGAGTGCTAATGATCGCCACGTAAACGCACCCCGGGGTTCGTCAATCATGGAAATCACCCCGGGACCCCAAAACAGTGAGTAATTGTGCATGAGACGGGTCAGAATCGGCCAAAACCGCTAGTGTTGATGACCGACACGTAAATGCACCCCGGGGTTCATTAATCGTGGAAATCAACCCGGGACCCCCAAAATAGTGAGTTATAGTCCACGAAATGGGTCAGGGTCGGCCAAAACCGCGAGTGTTGATGACCGACACGTAAGCGCACCTTGGGGTCCAACAACTATGGAAATCGCTTCGAAACCCCAAAAACGGTGAGTAATAGTGCACTTAACGGGCCAGAATCGGCCAGAATTGCTAACCATTGACGACCGACACGTAAACGCACCTTGGGGTTCAACAACCATGAAAACCACTTCGGGACACCAACCGGTGAGTAATAGTCCACGAAATGGGTCAGAATCGGCCAAAACTGCTAGTGTTGATGACGGACACATAAACGCACCCCGGGGTTCGTGAATTGTGGAAACCATCCCGGGACCCCAAAACAGTGAGTAATAGTCCACGGAACGGGTCAGAATTGGCCAAAACCGCTAGGGTTGATGACCGACACGTAAACGCACCCCGGGGTCCAACAACTATGGAAATCGCTTCGAAACCCCCAAACGGTGAGTAATAGTGCACTTAACGGGCCAGAATCTGCCAGAATTGCTCACTATTGACGACAGACACGTAAACGCACCTTGGGGTTCAACAACCATGAAAACCACTTTCGGACACCAAACGATGAGTTATAGTCCATGAAACGGGTCAGAATTGGCCAAAACCGCGAGTGTTAATGACCGCCACGTAAACGCACCCCGGCTTTCGTCAATCATGGAAATCACCCCGGGACCCCAAAACAGTGAGTAATTGTCCATGAAACGGGTCAGAATCGGCCAAAACCGCTAGTGTTGATGACCGACACGTAAATGCACCCCGGGGTTCATCAATCGTGGAAATCAACCCGGGACCCCAAAATAGTGAGTTATATTCCACGAAATGGGTCAGAATCGGCCAAAACCGCTAGTGTTGATGACCGACACGTAAGCGCACCTTGGGGTCCAACAACTATGGAAATCGCTTCGAAACCCCAAAACGGTGAGTAATGGTGCACTTAACGGGCCAGAATCGGCCAGAATTGCTAACCATTGACGACGGACGCGTAAACGCACCTTGGGGTTCAACAACCATGGAAAGCACTTCGGGACACCAAGCGGTGAGTAATAGTCCACGAAATGGGTCAGAATCGGCCAAATCCGCTAGTGTTGATGACGGACACATAAACGCACCCCGGGGTTCATCAATCGTGGAAATCAACCCGGGACCCCAAAATAGTGAGTTATAGTCCACGAAATGGGTCAGAGTCGGCCAAAACTGCGAGTGTTGATGACTGACACGTAAGCGCCCCTTGGGGTCCAACAACTATGGAAATCGCTTCGAAACCCCAAAACGGTGAGTAATGGTGCACTTAACGGGCCATTATCGGCCAGAATTGCTAACCATTGATGACGGACACGTAAACGCACCTTGGGGTTCAACAACCATGGAAAGCACTTCGGGACACCAAACGGTGAGTAACAGTCCACGAAATGCGTCAGAATCGGCCAAAACCGCTAGTGTTGATGACGGACACATAAACGCACCCCGGGGTTCGTCCATCGTGGAAATCACCCCGGGACCCCAAAACAGTGAGTAATAGTCCACGAATCGGGTCAGAATCGGCCAAAACCGCTAGTGTTGATGACCGACAAGTGAACGCACCCCGGGGTCAAACAACTATGGAAATCGCTTCGAAACCCCCAAACGGTGAGTAATAGTGCACTTAACGGGCTAGAATCGGCCAGAATTGCTCACTATTGACGACGGACACGTAAACGCACCTTGGGGTTCAACAACCATGAAAACCACTTTGGGACACCAAACGATGAGTAATAGTCCACGAAACGGGTCAGAATTGGCCAAAACCGCGAGTGCTAATGATCGCCACGTAAACGCACCCCGGGGTTCGTCAATCATGGAAATCACCCCGGGACCCCAAAACGGTGAGTAATTGTCCATGAGACGGGTCAGAATCGGCCAAAACCGCTAGTGTTGATGACCGACACGTAAATGCACCCCGGGGTTCATTAATCGTGGAAATCAACCCGGGACCCCAAAATAGTGAGTTATAGTCCACGAAATGGGTCAGGGTCGGCCAAAACCGCGAGTGTTGATGACCGACACGTAAGCGCACCTTGGGGTCCAACAACTATGGAAATCGCTTCGAAACCCCAAAACGGTGAGTAATAGTGCACTTAACGGGCCAGAATCGGCCAGAATTGCTAACCATTGACGACCGACACGTAAACGCACCTTGGGGTTCAACAACCATGAAAACCACTTCGGGACACCAACCGGTGAGTAATAGTCCACGAAATGGGTCAGAATCGGCCAAAACTGCTAGTGTTGATGACGGACACATAAACGCACCCCGGGGTTCGTGAATTGTGGAAACCATCCCGGGACCCCAAAACAGTGAGTAATAGTCCACGGAACGGGTCAGAATTGGCCAAAACCGCTAGGGTTGATGACCGACACGTAAACGCACCCCGGGGTCCAACAACTATGGAAATCGCTTCGAAACCCCCAAACGGTGAGTAATAGTGCACTTAACGGGCCAGAATCTGCCAGAATTGCTCACTATTGACGACGGACACGTAAACGCACCTTGGGGTTCAACAACCATGAAAACCACTTTCGGACACCAAACGATGAGTAATAGTCCCCGAAACGGGTCAGAATTGGCCAAAACCGCGAGTGTTAATGACCGCCACGTAAACGCACCCCGGGGTTCATCAATCATGGAAATCACCCCGGGACCCCAAAACAGTGAGTAATTGTCCATGAAACGGGTCAGAATCGGCCAAAACCGCTAGTGTTGATGACCGACACGTAAATGCACCCCGGGGTTCATCAATCGTGGAAATCAACCCGGGACCCCAAAATAGTGAGTTATAGTCCACGAAATGGGTCAGAGTCGGCCAAAACCGCGAGTGTTGATGACTGACACGTAAGCGCACCTTGGGGTCCAACAAGTATGGAAATCGCTTCGAAACCCCAAAACGGTGAGTAATGGTGCACTTAACGGGCCAGAATCGGCCAGCATTGCTAACCATTGATGACGGACACGTAAACGCACCTTGGGGTTCAACAACCATGGAAAGCACTTCGGGACACCAAACGGTGAGTAATAGTCCACGAAATGCGTCAGAATCGGCCAAAACCGCTAGTGTTGATGACGGACACATAAACGCACCCCGGGGTTCGTCCATCGTGGAAATCACCCCGGGACCCCACAACAGTGAGTAATAGTCCACGAATCGGGTCAGAATCGGCCAAAACCGCTAGTGTTGATGACCGACAAGTAAACGCACCCCGGGGTCCAACAACTATGGAAATCGCTTCGAAACCCCCAAACGGTGAGTAATAGTGCACTTAACGGGCTAGAATCGGCCAGAATTGCTCACTATTGACGACGGACACGTAAACGCACCTTGGGGTTCAACAACCATGAAAACCACTTTGGGACACCAAACGATGAGTAATAGTCCACGAAACGGGTCAGAATTGGCCAAAACCGCGAGTGCTAATGACCGCCACGTAAGCGCACCCCGGACTTCGTCAATCATGGAAATCACCCCGGGACCCCAAAACAGTGAGTAATTGTCCATGAGACGGGTCAGAATCGGCCAAAACCGCTAGTGTTGATGACCGACACGTAAATGCACCCCGGGGTTCATTAATCGTGGAAATCAACCCGGGACCCCAAAATAGTGAGTTATAGTCCACGAAATGGGTCAGGGTCGGCCAAAACGGCGAGTGTTGATGACCGACACGTAAGCGCACCTTGGGGTCCAACAAGTATGGAAATCGCTTCGAAACCCCAAAACGGTGAGTAATAGTGCACTTAACGGGCCAGAATCGGCCAGAATTGCTAACCATTGACGACCGACACGTAAACGCACCTTGGGGTTCAACAACCATGAAAACCACTTCGGGACACCAAACGGTGAGTAATAGTCCACGAAATGGGTCAGAATCGGCCAAAACTGCTAGTGTTGATGACGGACACATAAACGCACCCCGGGGTTCGTGAATTGTGGAAACCATCCCGGGACCCCAAAACAGTGAGTAATAGTCCACGGAACGGGTCAGAATTGGCCAAAACCGCTAGGGTTGATGACCGACACGTAAACGCACCCCGGGGTCCAACAACTATGGAAATCGCTTCGAAACCCCCAAACGGTGAGTAATAGTGCACTTAACGGGCCAGAATCGGCCAGAATTGCTCACTATTGACGACGGACACGTAAACGCACCTTGGGGTTCAACAACCATGAAAACCACTTTGGGACACCGAACGATGAGTAATAGTCCACGAAACGGGTCAGAATTGGCCAAAACCGCGAGTGTTAATGACCGCCACGTAAACGCACCCCGGGGTTCGTCAATCATGGAAATCACCCCGGGACCCCAAAACAGTGAGTAATTGTCCATGAAACGGGTCAGAGTCGGCCAAAACCGCGAGTGTTGATGACCGACATGTAAATGCACCCCGGGGTTCATCAATCGTGGAAATCAACCCGGGACCGCAAAATAGTGAGTTATAGTCCACGAAATGGGTCAGAGTCGGCCAAAACCACGAGTGTTGATGACCGACACGTAAGCGCACCTTGGGGTCCAACAACTATGGAAATCGCTTCGAAACCCCAAAACGGTGAGTAATGGTCCACTTAACGGGCCAGAATCGGCCAGAATTGCTAACCATTGACGACAGACACGTAAACGCACCTTGGGGTTCAACGACCATGGAAAGCACTTCGGGACACCAAACGGTGAGTAATAGTCCACGAAATGGGTCAGAATCGGCCAAAACCGCTAGTGTTGATGACGGACACATAAACGCACCCCGGGGTTCGTGAATTGTGGAAACCATCCCGGGACCCCAAAACAGTGAGTAATAGTCCACGGAATGGGTCAGAATTGGCAAAACCGCTAGGGTTGATGACCGACACGTAAACGCACCTCGGGGTCCAACAACTATGGAAATCGCTTCGGAACCCCCTAACGGTGAGTAATAGTGCACTTAACGGGCCAGAATCGGCCAGAATTGCTAACCATTGACGACGGACACGTAAACGCACCTTGGGGTTCAACAACCATGAAAACCACTTCGGGACACCAAACGGTGAGTAATAGTCCACGAAATGGGTCAGAATCGGCCAAAACCGCTAGTGTTGATGACGGACACATAAACGCACCCCGGGGTTCGCGAATTGTGGAAACCATCCCGGGACCCCAAAACAGTGAGTAATAGTCCACGGAACGGGTCAGAATTGGCCAAAACCGCTAGGGTTGATGACCGACACGTAAACGCACCCCGGGGTCCAACAACTATGGAAATCGCTTCGAAACCCCCAACCGGTGAGTAATAGTGCACTTAACGGGCCAGAATTGGCCAGAATTGCTCACTATTGACGACGGACACGTAAACGCACCTTGGGGTTCAACAACCATGAAAACCACTTTGGGACACCGAACGATGAGTAATAGTCCACGAAACGGGTCAGAATTGGCCAAAACCTTGAGTGTTGATGACCGCCACGTAAACGCACCCCGGGGTTCGTCAATCATGGAAATCACCCCGGGACCCCAAAACAGTGAGTAATTGTCCATGAAACGGGTCAGAATCGGCCAAAACCGCTAGTGTTGATGACCGACACATAAATGCACCCCGGGGTTCATCAATCGTGGAAATCAACCCGGCACCCCAAAATAGTGAGTTATAGTCCACGAAATGGGTCAGAGTCGGCCAAAACCGACACGTAAGCGCACCTTGGGGTCCAACAACTATGGAAATCGCTTCGAAACCCCAAAACGGTGAGTAATGGTGCACTTAACGGGCCAGAATCGGCCAGAATTGCTAACCATTGACGACGGACGCGTAAACGCACCTTGGGGTTCAACAACCATGGAAAGCACTTCGGGACACCAAACGGTGAGTAATAGTCCACGAAATGGGTCAGAATCGGCCAAATCCGCTAGTGTTGATGACGGACACATAAACGCACCCCGGGGTTCATCAATCGTGGAAATCAACCCGGGACCCCAAAATAGTGAGTTAGAGTCCACGAAATGGGTCAGAGTCGGCCAAAACCGCGAGTGTTGATGACTGACACGTAAGCGCACCTTTGGGTCCAACAACTATGGAAATCCCTTCGAAACCCCAAAACGGTGAGTAATGGTGCACTTAACGGGCCAGAATCGGCCAGCATTGCTAACCATTCATGACGGACACGTAAACGCACCTTGGGGTTCAACAACCATGGAAAGCACTTCGGGACACCAAACGGTGAGTAATAGTCCACGAAATGCGTCAGAATCGGCCAAAACCGCTAGTGTTGATGACGGACACATAAACGCACCCCGGGGTTTCGTCCATCGTGGAAATCACCCCGGGACCCCAAAACAGTGAGTAATAGTCCACGAATCGGGTCAGAATCGGCCAAAACCGCTAGTGTTGATGACCGACAAGTAAACGCACCCCGGGGTCCAACAACTATGGAAATCGCTTCGAAACCCCCAAACGGTGAGTAATAGTGCACTTAACGGGCCAGAATCGGCCAGAATTACTCACTATTGACGACGGACACGTAAACGCACCTTGGGGTTCAACAACCATGAAAACCACTTTGGGACACCAAACGATGAGTAATAGTCCACGAAACGGGTCAGAATTGGCCAAAACCGCGAGTGCTAATGATCGCCACGTAAACGCACCCCGGGGTTCGTCAATCATGGAAATCACCCCGGGACCCCAAAACAGTGAGTAATTGTGCATGAGACGGGTCAGAATCGGCCAAAACCGCTAGTGTTGATGACCGACACGTAAATGCACCCCGGGGTTCATTAATCGTGGAAATCAACCCGGGACCCCAAAATAGTGAGTTATAGTCCACGAAATGGGTCAGGGTCGGCCAAAACCGCGAGTGTTGATGACCGACACGTAAGCGCACCTTGGGGTCCAACAACTATGGAAATCGCTTCGAAACCCCAAAAACGGTGAGTAATAGTGCACTTAACGGGCCAGAATCGGCCAGAATTGCTAACCATTGACGACCGACACGTAAACGCACCTTGGGGTTCAACAACCATGAAAACCACTTCGGGACACCAACCGGTGAGTAATAGTCCACGAAATGGGTCAGAATCGGCCAAAACTGCTAGTGTTGATGACGGACACATAAACGCACCCCGGGGTTCGTGAATTGTGGAAACCATCCCGGGACCCCAAAACAGTGAGTAATAGTCCACGGAACGGGTCAGAATTGGCCAAAACCGCTAGGGTTGATGACCGACACGTAAACGCACCCCGGGGTCCAACAACTATGGAAATCGCTTCGAAACCCCCAAACGGTGAGTAATAGTGCACTTAACGGGCCAGAATCTGCCAGAATTGCTCACTATTGACGACAGACACGTAAACGCACCTTGGGGTTCAACAACCATGAAAACCACTTTCGGACACCAAACGATGAGTTATAGTCCATGAAACGGGTCAGAATTGGCCAAAACCGCGAGTGTTAATGACCGCCACGTAAACGCACCCCGGCTTTCGTCAATCATGGAAATCACCCCGGGACCCCAAAACAGTGAGTAATTGTCCATGAAACGGGTCAGAATCGGCCAAAACCGCTAGTGTTGATGACCGACACGTAAATGCACCCCGGGGTTCATCAATCGTGGAAATCAACCCGGGACCCCAAAATAGTGAGTTATATTCCACGAAATGGGTCAGAATCGGCCAAAACCGCTAGTGTTGATGACCGACACGTAAGCGCACCTTGGGGTCCAACAACTATGGAAATCGCTTCGAAACCCCAAAACGGTGAGTAATGGTGCACTTAACGGGCCAGAATCGGCCAGGATTGCTAACCATTGACGACGGACGCGTAAACGCACCTTGGGGTTCAACAACCATGGAAAGCACTTCGGGACACCAAGCGGTGAGTAATAGTCCACGAAATGGGTCAGAATCGGCCAAATCCGCTAGTGTTGATGACGGACACATAAACGCACCCCGGGGTTCATCAATCGTGGAAATCAACCCGGGACCCCAAAATAGTGAGTTATAGTCCACGAAATGGGTCAGAGTCGGCCAAAACTGCGAGTGTTGATGACTGACACGTAAGCGCCCCTTGGGGTCCAACAACTATGGAAATCGCTTCGAAACCCCAAAACGGTGAGTAATGGTGCACTTAACGGGCCATTATCGGCCAGAATTGCTAACCATTGATGACGGACACGTAAACGCACCTTGGGGTTCAACAACCATGGAAAGCACTTCGGGACACCAAACGGTGAGTAACAGTCCACGAAATGCGTCAGAATCGGCCAAAACCGCTAGTGTTGATGACGGACACATAAACGCACCCCGGGGTTCGTCCATCGTGGAAATCACCCCGGGACCCCAAAACAGTGAGTAATAGTCCACGAATCGGGTCAGAATCGGCCAAAACCGCTAGTGTTGATGACCGACAAGTGAACGCACCCCGGGGTCAAACAACTATGGAAATCGCTTCGAAACCCCCAAACGGTGAGTAATAGTGCACTTAACGGGCTAGAATCGGCCAGAATTGCTCACTATTGACGACGGACACGTAAACGCACCTTGGGGTTCAACAACCATGAAAACCACTTTGGGACACCAAACGATGAGTAATAGTCCACGAAACAGGTCAGAATTGGCCAAAACCGCGAGTGCTAATGATCGCCACGTAAACGCACCCCGGGGTTCGTCAATCATGGAAATCACCCCGGGACCCCAAAACAGTGAGTAATAGTGCACTTAACGGGCCAGAATCGGCCAGAATTGCTAACCATTGACGACCGACACGTAAACGCACCTTGGGGTTCAACAACCATGAAAACCACTTCGGGACACCAAACGGTGAGTAATAGTCCACGAAATGGGTCAGAATCGGCCAAAACTGCTAGTGTTGATGACGGACACATAAACGCACCCCGGGGTTCGTGAATTGTGGAAACCATCCCGGGACCCCAAAACAGTGAGTAATAGTCCACGGAACGGGTCAGAATTGGCCAAAACCGCTAGGGTTGAGGACCGACACGTAAACGCACCCCGGGGTCCAACAACTATGGAAATCGCTTCGAAACCCCCAAACGGTGACTAATAGTGCACTTAACGGGCCAGAATCTGCCAGAATTGCTCACTATTGGCGACGGACACGTAAACGCACCTTGGGGTTCAACAACCATGAAAACCACTTTCGGACACCAAACGATGAGTAATAGTCCACGAAATGGGTCAGAGTCGGCCAAAACCGCGAGTGTTGATGACCGACACGTAAGCGCACCTTGGGGTCCAACAACTATGGAAATCGCTTCGAAACCCCAAAACGGTGAGTCATAGTGCACTTAACGGGCCAGAATCGGCCAGAATTGCTAACCATTGACGACCGACACGTAAACGCACCTTGGGATTCAACAACCATGAAAACCACTTCGGGACACCAAACGGTGAGTAATAGTCCACGAAATGGGTCAGAATCGGCCAAAACTGCTAGTGTTGATGACGGACACATAAACGCACCCCAGGGTTCGTGAATTGTGGAAACCATCCCGGGACGCCAAAACAGTGAGTAATAGTCCACGGAACGGGTCAAAATTGGCCAAAACCGCGAGTGTTGATGACCGCCACGTAAATGCACCCCGGGGTTCGTCAATCATGGAAATCACCCCGGGACCCCAAAACAGTGAGTAATTGTCCATGAAACGGGTCAGAATCGGCCAAAACCGCTAGTGTTGATGACCGACACGTAAATGCACCCCGGGGTTCATCAATCGTGGAAATCAACCCGGGACCCCAAAATAGTGAGTTATAGTCCACGAAATGGGTCAGAGTCGGCCAAAACCGCGAGTGTTGATGACCGACACGTAAGCGCACCTTGGGGTCCAACAACTATGGAAATCGCTTCGAAACCCCAAAACGGTGAGTAATGGTGCACTTAACGGGCCAGAATCGGCCAGAATTGCTAACCATTGACGACGGACACGTAAACGCACCTTGGGGTTCAACAACCATGGAAAGCACTTCGGTACACCAAACGGTGAGTAATAGTCCACGAAATGGGTCAGAATCGGCCAAATCCGCTAGTGTTGATGACGGACACATAAACGCACCCCGGGGTTCATCAATCGTGGAAATCAACCCGGGACCCCAAAATAGTGAGTTATAGTCCACGAAATGGGTCAGAGTCGGCCAAAACCGCGAGTGTTGATGACTGACACGTAAGCGCACCTTGGGGTCCAACAACTATGGAAATCGCTTCGAAACCCCAAAACGGTGAGTAATGGTGCACTTAACGGGCCAGAATCGGCCAGAATTGCTAACCATTGACGACGGACACGTAAACGCACCTTGGGGTTCAACAACCATGGAAAGCACTTCGGGACACCAAACGGTGAGTAATAGTCCACGAAATGGGTCAGAATCGGCCAAAACCGCTAGTGTTGATGACGGACACATAAACGCACCCCGGGGTTCGTGAATTGTGGAAACCATCCCGGGACCCCAAAACAGTGAGTAATAGTCCACGGAACGGGTCAGAATTGGCCAAAACCGCTAGGGTTGATGACCGACACGTAAACGCACCCCGGGGTCCAACAACTATGGAAATCGCTTCGAAACCCCCAAACGGTGAGTAATAGTGCACTTAACGGGCCAGAATCGGCCAGAATTGCTCACTATTGACGACGGACACGTAAACGCACCTTGGGGTTCAACAACCATGAAAACCACTTTCGGACACCAAACGATGAGTAATAGGCCATGAAACGGGTCAGAATTGGCCAAAACCGCGAGTGTTAATGACCGCCACGTAAGCGTACCCCGGGGTTCGTCAATCATGGAAATCACCCCGGGACCCCAAAACAGTGAGTAATTGTCCATGAAACGGGTCAGAATCGGCCAAAACCGCTAGTGTTGATGACCGACACGTAAATGCACCCCGGGGTTCATTAATCATGGAAATCAACCCGGGACCCCAAAATAGTGAGTTATAGTCCACGAAATGGGTCAGGGTCGGCCAAAACCGCGAGTGCTAATGACCGCCACGTAAGCGCACCCCGGACTTCGTCAATCATGGAAATCACCCCGGGACCCCAAAACAGTGAGTAATTGTCCATGAGACGGGTCAGAATCGGCCAAAACCGCTAGTGTTGATGACCGACACGTAAATGCACCCCGGGGTTCATTAATCGTGGAAATCAACCCGGGACCCCAAAATAGTGAGTTATAGTCCACGAAATGGGTCAGGGTCGGCCAAAACCGCGAGTGTTGATGACCGACACGTAAGCGCACCTTGGGGTCCAACAAGTATGGAAATCGCTTCGAAACCCCAAAACGGTGAGTAATAGTGCACTTAACGGGCCAGAATCGGCCAGAATTGCTAACCATTGACGACCGACACGTAAACGCACCTTGGGGTTCAACAACCATGAAAACCACTTCGGGACACCAAACGGTGAGTAATAGTCCACGAAATGGGTCAGAATCGGCCAAAACTGCTAGTGTTGATGACGGACACATAAACGCACCCCGGGGTTCGTGAATTGTGGAAACCATCCCGGGACCCCAAAACAGTGAGTAATAGTCCACGGAACGGGTCAGAATTGGCCAAAACCGCTAGGGTTGATGACCGACACGTAAACGCACCCCGGGGTCCAACAACTATGGAAATCGCTTCGAAACCCCCAAACGGTGACTAATAGTGCACTTAACGGGCCAGAATCTGCCAGAATTGCTCACTATTGACGACGGACACGTAAACGCACCTTGGGGTTCAACAACCATGAAAACCACTTTCGGACACCAAACGATGAGTAATAGTCCACGAAATGGGTCAGAGTCGGCCAAAACCGCGAGTGTTGATGACCGACACGTAAGCGCACCTTGGGGTCCAACAACTATGGAAATCGCTTCGAAACCCCAAAACGGTGAGTAATAGTGCACTTAACGGGCCAGAATCGGCCAGAATTGCTAACCATTGACGACCGACACGTAAACGCACCTTGGGATTCAACAACCATGAAAACCACTTCGGGACACCAAACGGTGAGTAATAGTCCACGAAATGGGTCAGAATCGACCAAAACTGCTAGTGTTGATGACGGACACATAAACGCACCCCAGGGTTCGTGAATTGTGGAAACCATCCCGGGACGCCAAAACAGTGAGTAATAGTCCACGGAACGGGTCAAAATTGGCCAAAACCGCGAGTGTTGATGACCGCCACGTAAATGCACCCCGGGGTTCGTCAATCATGGAAATCACCCCGGGACCCCAAAACAGTGAGTAATTGTCCATGAAACGGGTCAGAATCGGCCAAAACCGCTAGTGTTGATGACCGACACGTAAATGCACCCCGGGGTTCATCAATCGTGGAAATCAACCCGGGACCCCAAAATAGTGAGTTATAGTCCACGAAATGGGTCAGAGTCGGCCAAAACCGCGAGTGTTGATGACCGACACGTAAGCGCACCTTGGGGTCCAACAACTATGGAAATCGCTTCGAAACCCCAAAACGGTGAGTAATGGTGCACTTAACGGGCCAGAATCGGCCAGAATTGCTAACCATTGACGACGGACACGTAAACGCACCTTGGGGTTCAACAACCATGGAAAGCACTTCGGTACACCAAACGGTGAGTAATAGTCCACGAAATGGGTCAGAATCGGCCAAATCCGCTAGTGTTGATGACGGACACATAAACGCACCCCGGGGTTCATCAATCGTGGAAATCAACCCGGGACCCCAAAATAGTGAGTTATAGTCCACGAAATGGGTCAGAGTCGGCCAAAACCGCGAGTGTTGATGACTGACACGTAAGCGCACCTTGGGGTCCAACAACTATGGAAATCGCTTCGAAACCCCAAAACGGTGAGTAATGGTGCACTTAACGGGCCAGAATCGGCCAGAATTGCTAACCATTGACGACGGACACGTAAACGCACCTTGGGGTTCAACAACCATGGAAAGCACTTCGGGACACCAAACGGTGAGTAATAGTCCACGAAATGGGTCAGAATCGGCCAAAACCGCTAGTGTTGATGACGGACACATAAACGCACCCCGGGGTTCGTGAATTGTGGAAACCATCCCGGGACCCCAAAACAGTGAGTAATAGTCCACGGAACGGGTCAGAATTGGCCAAAACCGCTAGGGTTGATGACCGACACGTAAACGCACCCCGGGGTCCAACAACTATGGAAATCGCTTCGAAACCCCCAAACGGTGAGTAATAGTGCACTTAACGGGCCAGAATCGGCCAGAATTGCTCACTATTGACGACGGACACGTAAACGCACCTTGGGGTTCAACAACCATGAAAACCACTTTCGGACACCAAACGATGAGTAATAGTCCACGAAACGGGTCAGAATTGGCCAAAACCGCGAGTGTTAATGACCGCCACGTAAGCGTACCCCGGGGTTCGTCAATCATGGAAATCACCCCGGGACCCCAAAACAGTGAGTAATTGTCCATGAAACGGGTCAGAATCGGCCAAAACCGCTAGTGTTGATGACCGACACGTAAATGCACCCCGGGGTTCATTAATCGTGGAAATCAACCGGGGACCCCAAAATAGTGAGTTATAGTCCACGAAATGGGTCAGAGTCGGCCAAAACCGCGAGTGTTGATGACCGACACGTAAGCGCACCTTGGGGTCCAACAACTATGGAAATCGCTTTGAAACCCCAAAACGGTGAGTAATGGTGCACTTAACGGGCCAGAATCGGCCAGAATTGCTAACCATTAACGACCGACACGTAAACGCACCTTGGGATTCAACAACCATGAAAACCACTTCGGGACACCAAACGGTGAGTAATAGTCCACGAAATGGGTCAGAATCGGCCAAAACTGCTAGTGTTGATGACGGACACATAAACGCACCCCAGGGTTCGTGAATTGTGGAAACCATCCCGGGACGCCAAAACAGTGAGTAATAGTCCACGGAACGGGTCAAAATTGGCCAAAACCGCGAGTGTTGATGACCGCCACGTAAATGCACCCGGGGGTTCGTCAATCATGGAAATCGCTTCGAAACCCCCAAACGGTGAGTAATAGTGCACTTAACGGGCCAGAATCTGCCAGAATTGCTCACTATTGACGACGGACACGTAAACGCACCTTGGGGTTCAACAACCATGAAAACCACTTTCGGACACCAAACGATGAGTAATAGTCCACGAAATGGGTCAGAGTCGGCCAAAACCGCGAGTGTTGATGACCGACACGTAAGCGCACCTTGGGGTCCAACAACTATGGAAATCGCTTCGAAACCCCAAAACGGTGAGTAATAGTGCACTTAACGGGCCAGAATCGGCCAGAATTGCTAACCATTGACGACCGACACGTAAACGCACCTTGGGATTCAACAACCATGAAAACCACTTCGGGACACCAAACGGAGAGTAATAGTCCACGAAATGGGTCAGAATCGGCCAAAACTGCTAGTGTTGATGACGGACACATAAACGCACCCCGGGGTTCGTGAATTGTGGAAACCATCCCGGGACCCCAAAACAGTGAGTAATAGTCCACGGAACGGGTCAGAATTGGCCAAAACCGCTAGGGTTGAGGACCGACACGTAAACGCACCCCGGGGTCCAACAACTATGGAAATCGCTTCGAAACCCCCAAACGGTGACTAATAGTGCACTTAACGGGCCAGAATCTGCCAGAATTGCTCACTATTGGCGACGGACACGTAAACGCACCTTGGGGTTCAACAACCATGAAAACCACTTTCGGACACCAAACGATGAGTAATAGTCCACGAAATGGGTCAGAGTCGGCCAAAACCGCGAGTGTTGATGACCGACACGTAAGCGCACCTTGGGGTCCAACAACTATGGAAATCGCTTCGAAACCCCAAAACGGTGAGTCATAGTGCACTTAACGGGCCAGAATCGGCCAGAATTGCTAACCATTGACGACCGACACGTAAACGCACCTTGGGATTCAACAACCATGAAAACCACTTCGGGACACCAAACGGTGAGTAATAGTCCACGAAATGGGTCAGAATCGGCCAAAACTGCTAGTGTTGATGACGGACACATAAACGCACCCCAGGGTTCGTGAATTGTGGAAACCATCCCGGGACGCCAAAACAGTGAGTAATAGTCCACGGAACGGGTCAAAATTGGCCAAAACCGCGAGTGTTGATGACCGCCACGTAAATGCACCCCGGGGTTCGTCAATCATGGAAATCACCCCGGGACCCCAAAACAGTGAGTAATTGTCCATGAAACGGGTCAGAATCGGCCAAAACCGCTAGTGTTGATGACCGACACGTAAATGCACCCCGGGGTTCATCAATCGTGGAAATCAACCCGGGACCCCAAAATAGTGAGTTATAGTCCACGAAATGGGTCAGAGTCGGCCAAAACCGCGAGTGTTGATGACCGACACGTAAGCGCACCTTGGGGTCCAACAACTATGGAAATCGCTTCGAAACCCCAAAACGGTGAGTAATGGTGCACTTAACGGGCCAGAATCGGCCAGAATTGCTAACCATTGACGACGGACACGTAAACGCACCTTGGGGTTCAACAACCATGGAAAGCACTTCGGTACACCAAACGGTGAGTAATAGTCCACGAAATGGGTCAGAATCGGCCAAATCCGCTAGTGTTGATGACGGACACATAAACGCACCCCGGGGTTCATCAATCGTGGAAATCAACCCGGGACCCCAAAATAGTGAGTTATAGTCCACGAAATGGGTCAGAGTCGGCCAAAACCGCGAGTGTTGATGACTGACACGTAAGCGCACCTTGGGGTCCAACAACTATGGAAATCGCTTCGAAACCCCAAAACGGTGAGTAATGGTGCACTTAACGGGCCAGAATCGGCCAGAATTGCTAACCATTGACGACGGACACGTAAACGCACCTTGGGGTTCAACAACCATGGAAAGCACTTCGGGACACCAAACGGTGAGTAATAGTCCACGAAATGGGTCAGAATCGGCCAAAACCGCTAGTGTTGATGACGGACACATAAACGCACCCCGGGGTTCGTGAATTGTGGAAACCATCCCGGGACCCCAAAACAGTGAGTAATAGTCCACGGAACGGGTCAGAATTGGCCAAAACCGCTAGGGTTGATGACCGACACGTAAACGCACCCCGGGGTCCAACAACTATGGAAATCGCTTCGAAACCCCCAAACGGTGAGTAATAGTGCACTTAACGGGCCAGAATCGGCCAGAATTGCTCACTATTGACGACGGACACGTAAACGCACCTTGGGGTTCAACAACCATGAAAACCACTTTCGGACACCAAACGATGAGTAATAGGCCATGAAACGGGTCAGAATTGGCCAAAACCGCGAGTGTTAATGACCGCCACGTAAGCGTACCCCGGGGTTCGTCAATCATGGAAATCACCCCGGGACCCCAAAACAGTGAGTAATTGTCCATGAAACGGGTCAGAATCGGCCAAAACCGCTAGTGTTGATGACCGACACGTAAATGCACCCCGGGGTTCATTAATCATGGAAATCAACCCGGGACCCCAAAATAGTGAGTTATAGTCCACGAAATGGGTCAGGGTCGGCCAAAACCGCGAGTGCTAATGACCGCCACGTAAGCGCACCCCGGACTTCGTCAATCATGGAAATCACCCCGGGACCCCAAAACAGTGAGTAATTGTCCATGAGACGGGTCAGAATCGGCCAAAACCGCTAGTGTTGATGACCGACACGTAAATGCACCCCGGGGTTCATTAATCGTGGAAATCAACCCGGGACCCCAAAATAGTGAGTTATAGTCCACGAAATGGGTCAGGGTCGGCCAAAACCGCGAGTGTTGATGACCGACACGTAAGCGCACCTTGGGGTCCAACAAGTATGGAAATCGCTTCGAAACCCCAAAACGGTGAGTAATAGTGCACTTAACGGGCCAGAATCGGCCAGAATTGCTAACCATTGACGACCGACACGTAAACGCACCTTGGGGTTCAACAACCATGAAAACCACTTCGGGACACCAAACGGTGAGTAATAGTCCACGAAATGGGTCAGAATCGGCCAAAACTGCTAGTGTTGATGACGGACACATAAACGCACCCCGGGGTTCGTGAATTGTGGAAACCATCCCGGGACCCCAAAACAGTGAGTAATAGTCCACGGAACGGGTCAGAATTGGCCAAAACCGCTAGGGTTGATGACCGACACGTAAACGCACCCCGGGGTCCAACAACTATGGAAATCGCTTCGAAACCCCCAAACGGTGACTAATAGTGCACTTAACGGGCCAGAATCTGCCAGAATTGCTCACTATTGACGACGGACACGTAAACGCACCTTGGGGTTCAACAACCATGAAAACCACTTTCGGACACCAAACGATGAGTAATAGTCCACGAAATGGGTCAGAGTCGGCCAAAACCGCGAGTGTTGATGACCGACACGTAAGCGCACCTTGGGGTCCAACAACTATGGAAATCGCTTCGAAACCCCAAAACGGTGAGTAATAGTGCACTTAACGGGCCAGAATCGGCCAGAATTGCTAACCATTGACGACCGACACGTAAACGCACCTTGGGATTCAACAACCATGAAAACCACTTCGGGACACCAAACGGTGAGTAATAGTCCACGAAATGGGTCAGAATCGACCAAAACTGCTAGTGTTGATGACGGACACATAAACGCACCCCAGGGTTCGTGAATTGTGGAAACCATCCCGGGACGCCAAAACAGTGAGTAATAGTCCACGGAACGGGTCAAAATTGGCCAAAACCGCGAGTGTTGATGACCGCCACGTAAATGCACCCCGGGGTTCGTCAATCATGGAAATCACCCCGGGACCCCAAAACAGTGAGTAATTGTCCATGAAACGGGTCAGAATCGGCCAAAACCGCTAGTGTTGATGACCGACACGTAAATGCACCCCGGGGTTCATCAATCGTGGAAATCAACCCGGGACCCCAAAATAGTGAGTTATAGTCCACGAAATGGGTCAGAGTCGGCCAAAACCGCGAGTGTTGATGACCGACACGTAAGCGCACCTTGGGGTCCAACAACTATGGAAATCGCTTCGAAACCCCAAAACGGTGAGTAATGGTGCACTTAACGGGCCAGAATCGGCCAGAATTGCTAACCATTGACGACGGACACGTAAACGCACCTTGGGGTTCAACAACCATGGAAAGCACTTCGGTACACCAAACGGTGAGTAATAGTCCACGAAATGGGTCAGAATCGGCCAAATCCGCTAGTGTTGATGACGGACACATAAACGCACCCCGGGGTTCATCAATCGTGGAAATCAACCCGGGACCCCAAAATAGTGAGTTATAGTCCACGAAATGGGTCAGAGTCGGCCAAAACCGCGAGTGTTGATGACTGACACGTAAGCGCACCTTGGGGTCCAACAACTATGGAAATCGCTTCGAAACCCCAAAACGGTGAGTAATGGTGCACTTAACGGGCCAGAATCGGCCAGAATTGCTAACCATTGACGACGGACACGTAAACGCACCTTGGGGTTCAACAACCATGGAAAGCACTTCGGGACACCAAACGGTGAGTAATAGTCCACGAAATGGGTCAGAATCGGCCAAAACCGCTAGTGTTGATGACGGACACATAAACGCACCCCGGGGTTCGTGAATTGTGGAAACCATCCCGGGACCCCAAAACAGTGAGTAATAGTCCACGGAACGGGTCAGAATTGGCCAAAACCGCTAGGGTTGATGACCGACACGTAAACGCACCCCGGGGTCCAACAACTATGGAAATCGCTTCGAAACCCCCAAACGGTGAGTAATAGTGCACTTAACGGGCCAGAATCGGCCAGAATTGCTCACTATTGACGACGGACACGTAAACGCACCTTGGGGTTCAACAACCATGAAAACCACTTTCGGACACCAAACGATGAGTAATAGTCCACGAAACGGGTCAGAATTGGCCAAAACCGCGAGTGTTAATGACCGCCACGTAAGCGTACCCCGGGGTTCGTCAATCATGGAAATCACCCCGGGACCCCAAAACAGTGAGTAATTGTCCATGAAACGGGTCAGAATCGGCCAAAACCGCTAGTGTTGATGACCGACACGTAAATGCACCCCGGGGTTCATTAATCGTGGAAATCAACCGGGGACCCCAAAATAGTGAGTTATAGTCCACGAAATGGGTCAGAGTCGGCCAAAACCGCGAGTGTTGATGACCGACACGTAAGCGCACCTTGGGGTCCAACAACTATGGAAATCGCTTTGAAACCCCAAAACGGTGAGTAATGGTGCACTTAACGGGCCAGAATCGGCCAGAATTGCTAACCATTAACGACCGACACGTAAACGCACCTTGGGATTCAACAACCATGAAAACCACTTCGGGACACCAAACGGTGAGTAATAGTCCACGAAATGGGTCAGAATCGGCCAAAACTGCTAGTGTTGATGACGGACACATAAACGCACCCCAGGGTTCGTGAATTGTGGAAACCATCCCGGGACGCCAAAACAGTGAGTAATAGTCCACGGAACGGGTCAAAATTGGCCAAAACCGCGAGTGTTGATGACCGCCACGTAAATGCACCCGGGGGTTCGTCAATCATGGAAATCGCTTCGAAACCCCCAAACGGTGAGTAATAGTGCACTTAACGGGCCAGAATCTGCCAGAATTGCTCACTATTGACGACGGACACGTAAACGCACCTTGGGGTTCAACAACCATGAAAACCACTTTCGGACACCAAACGATGAGTAATAGTCCACGAAATGGGTCAGAGTCGGCCAAAACCGCGAGTGTTGATGACCGACACGTAAGCGCACCTTGGGGTCCAACAACTATGGAAATCGCTTCGAAACCCCAAAACGGTGAGTAATAGTGCACTTAACGGGCCAGAATCGGCCAGAATTGCTAACCATTGACGACCGACACGTAAACGCACCTTGGGATTCAACAACCATGAAAACCACTTCGGGACACCAAACGGAGAGTAATAGTCCACGAAATGGGTCAGAATCGGCCAAAACTGCTAGTGTTGATGACGGACACATAAACGCACCCCAGGGTTCATGAATTGTGGAAACCATCCCGGGACGCCAAAACAGTGAGTAATAGTCCACGGAACGGGTCAAAATTGGCCAAAACCGCGAGTGTTGATGACCGCCACGTAAATGCACCCCGGGGTTCGTCAATCATGGAAATCACCCCGGGACCCCAAAACAGTGAGTAATTGTCCATGAAACGGGTCAGAATCGGCCAAAACCGCTAGTGTTGATGACCGACATGTAAATGCACCCCGGGGTTCATCAATCGTGGAAATCAACCCGGGACCCCAAAATAGTGAGTTATAGTCCACGAAATGGGTCAGAGTCGGCCAAAACCGCGAGTGTTGATGACCGACACGTAAGCGCACCTTGGGGTCCAACAACTATTGAAATCGCTTCGAAACCCCAAAACGGTGAGTAATGGTGCACTTAACGGGCCAGAATCGGCCAGAATTGCTAACCATTGACGACGGACACGTAAACGCACCTTGGGGTTCAACAACCATGGAAAGCACTTCGGTACACCAAACGGTGAGTAATAGTCCACGAAATGGGTCAGAATCGGCCAAATCCGCTAGTGTTGATGACGGACACATAAACGCACCCCGGGGTTCATCAATCGTGGAAATCAACCCGGGACCCCAAAATAGTGAGTTATAGTCCACGAAATGGGTCAGAGTCGGCCAAAACCGCGAGTGTTGATGACTGACACGTAAGCGCACCTTGGGGTCCAACAACTATGGAAATCGCTTCGAAACCCCAAAACGGTGAGTAATGGTGCACTTAACGGGCCAGAATCGGCCAGAATTGCTAACCATTGACGACGGACACGTAAACGCACCTTGGGGTTCAACAACCATGGAAAGCACTTCGGGACACCAAACGGTGAGTAATAGTCCACGAAATGGGTCAGAATCGGCCAAAACCGCTAGTGTTGATGACGGACACATAAACGCACCCCGGGGTTCGTGAATTGTGGAAACCATCCCGGGACCCCAAAACAGTGAGTAATAGTCCACGGAACGGGTCAGAATTGGCCAAAACAGCTAGGGTTGATGACCGACACGTAAACGCACCCCGGGGTCCAACAACTATGGAAATCGCTTCGAAACCCCCAAACGGTGAGTAATAGTGCACTTAACGGGCCAGAATCGGCCAGAATTGCTCACTATTGACGACGGACACGTAAACGCACCTTGGGGTTCAACAACCATGAAAACCACTTTCGGACACCAAACGATGAGTAATAGTCCACGAAACGGGTCAGAATTGGCCAAAACCGCGAGTGTTAATGACCGCCACGTAAGCGTACCCCGGGGTTCGTCAATCATGGAAATCACCCCGGGACCCCAAAACAGTGAGTAATTGTCCATGAAACGGGTCAGAATCGGCCAAAACCGCTAGTGTTGATGACCGACACGTAAATGCACCCCGGGGTTCATTAATCGTGGAAATCAACCCGGGACCCCAAAATAGTGAGTTATAGTCCACGAAATGGGTCAGAGTCGGCCAAAACCGCGAGTGTTGATGACCGACACGTAAGCGCACCTTGGGGTCCAACAACTATGGAAATCGCTTCGAAACCCCAAAACGGTGAGTAATGGTGCACTTAACGGGCCAGAATCGGCCAAAATTGCTAACCATTGACGACCGACACGTAAACGCACCTTGGGATTCAACAACCATGAAAACCACTTCGGGACACCAAACGGTGAGTAATAGTCCACGAAATGGGTCAGAATCGGCCAAAACTGCTAGTGTTGATGACGGACACATAAACGCACCCCAGGGTTCGTGAATTGTGGAAACCATCCCGGGACGCCAAAACAGTGAGTAATAGTCCACGGAACGGGTCAGAATTGGCCAAAACCGCGAGTGTTGATGACCGCCATGTAAATGCACCCCGGGGTTCGTCAATCATGGAAATCGCTTCGAAACCCCCAAACGGTGAGTAATAGTGCACTTAACGGGCCAGAATCTGCCAGAATTGCTCACTATTGACGACGGACACGTAAACGCACCTTGGGGTTCAACAACCATGAAAACCACTTTCGGACACCAAACGATGAGTAATAGTCCACGAAATGGGTCAGAGTCGGCCAAAACCGCGAGTGTTGATGACCGACACGTAAGCGCACCTTGGGGTCCAACAAGTATGGAAATCGCTTCGAAACCCCAAAACGGTGAGTAATAGTGCACTTAACGGGCCAGAATCGGCCAGAATTGCTAACCATTGACGACCGACACGTAAACGCACCTTGGGGTTCAACAACCATGAAAACCACTTCGGGACACCAAACGGTGAGTAATAGTCCACGAAATGGGTCAGAATCGGCCAAAACTGCTAGTGTTGATGACGGACACATAAACGCACCCCGGGGTTCGTGAATTGTGGAAACCATCCCGGGACCCCAAAACAGTGAGTAATAGTCCACGGAACGGGTCAGAATTGGCCAAAACCGCTAGGGTTGATGACCGACACGTAAACGCACCCCGGGGTCCAACAACTATGGAAATCGCTTCGAAACCCCCAAACGGTGACTAATAGTGCACTTAACGGGCCAGAATCTGCCAGAATTGCTCACTATTGACGACGGACACGTAAACGCACCTTGGGGTTCAACAACCATGAAAACCACTTTCGGACACCAAACGATGAGTAATAGTCCACGAAATGGGTCAGAGTCGGCCAAAACCGCGAGTGTTGATGACCGACACGTAAGCGCACCTTGGGGTCCAACAACTATGGAAATCGCTTCGAAACCCCAAAACGGTGAGTAATAGTGCACTTAACGGGCCAGAATCGGCCAGAATTGCTAACCATTGACGACCGACACGTAAACGCACCTTGGGATTCAACAACCATGAAAACCACTTCGGGACACCAAACGGTGAGTAATAGTCCACGAAATGGGTCAGAATCGACCAAAACTGCTAGTGTTGATGACGGACACATAAACGCACCCCAGGGTTCGTGAATTGTGGAAACCATCCCGGGACGCCAAAACAGTGAGTAATAGTCCACGGAACGGGTCAAAATTGGCCAAAACCGCGAGTGTTGATGACCGCCACGTAAATGCACCCCGGGGTTCGTCAATCATGGAAATCACCCCGGGACCCCAAAACAGTGAGTAATTGTCCATGAAACGGGTCAGAATCGGCCAAAACCGCTAGTGTTGATGACCGACACGTAAATGCACCCCGGGGTTCATCAATCGTGGAAATCAACCCGGGACCCCAAAATAGTGAGTTATAGTCCACGAAATGGGTCAGAGTCGGCCAAAACCGCGAGTGTTGATGACCGACACGTAAGCGCACCTTGGGGTCCAACAACTATGGAAATCGCTTCGAAACCCCAAAACGGTGAGTAATGGTGCACTTAACGGGCCAGAATCGGCCAGAATTGCTAACCATTGACGACGGACACGTAAACGCACCTTGGGGTTCAACAACCATGGAAAGCACTTCGGTACACCAAACGGTGAGTAATAGTCCACGAAATGGGTCAGAATCGGCCAAATCCGCTAGTGTTGATGACGGACACATAAACGCACCCCGGGGTTCATCAATCGTGGAAATCAACCCGGGACCCCAAAATAGTGAGTTATAGTCCACGAAATGGGTCAGAGTCGGCCAAAACCGCGAGTGTTGATGACTGACACGTAAGCGCACCTTGGGGTCCAACAACTATGGAAATCGCTTCGAAACCCCAAAACGGTGAGTAATGGTGCACTTAACGGGCCAGAATCGGCCAGAATTGCTAACCATTGACGACGGACACGTAAACGCACCTTGGGGTTCAACAACCATGGAAAGCACTTCGGGACACCAAACGGTGAGTAATAGTCCACGAAATGGGTCAGAATCGGCCAAAACCGCTAGTGTCGATGACGGACACATAAACGCACCCCGGGGTTCGTGAATTGTGGAAACCATCCCGGGACCCCAAAACAGTGAGTAATAGTCCACGGAACGGGTCAGAATTGGCCAAAACCGCTAGGGTTGATGACCGACACGTAAACGCACCCCGGGGTCCAACAACTATGGAAATCGCTTCGAAACCCCCAAACGGTGAGTAATAGTGCACTTAACGGGCCAGAATCGGCCAGAATTGCTCACTATTGACGACGGACACGTAAACGCACCTTGGGGTTCAACAACCATGAAAACCACTTTCGGACACCAAACGATGAGTAATAGTCCACGAAACGGGTCAGAATTGGCCAAAACCGCGAGTGTTAATGACCGCCACGTAAGCGTACCCCGGGGTTCGTCAATCATGGAAATCACCCCGGGACCCCAAAACAGTGAGTAATTGTCCATGAAACGGGTCAGAATCGGCCAAAACCGCTAGTGTTGATGACCGACACGTAAATGCACCCCGGGGTTCATTAATCGTGGAAATCAACCGGGGACCCCAAAATAGTGAGTTATAGTCCACGAAATGGGTCAGAGTCGGCCAAAACCGCGAGTGTTGATGACCGACACGTAAGCGCACCTTGGGGTCCAACAACTATGGAAATCGCTTTGAAACCCCAAAACGGTGAGTAATGGTGCACTTAACGGGCCAGAATCGGCCAGAATTGCTAACCATTAACGACCGACACGTAAACGCACCTTGGGATTCAACAACCATGAAAACCACTTCGGGACACCAAACGGTGAGTAATAGTCCACGAAATGGGTCAGAATCGGCCAAAACTGCTAGTGTTGATGACGGACACATAAACGCACCCCAGGGTTCGTGAATTGTGGAAACCATCCCGGGACGCCAAAACAGTGAGTAATAGTCCACGGAACGGGTCAAAATTGGCCAAAACCGCGAGTGTTGATGACCGCCACGTAAATGCACCCGGGGGTTCGTCAATCATGGAAATCGCTTCGAAACCCCCAAACGGTGAGTAATAGTGCACTTAACGGGCCAGAATCTGCCAGAATTGCTCACTATTGACGACGGACACGTAAACGCACCTTGGGGTTCAACAACCATGAAAACCACTTTCGGACACCAAACGATGAGTAATAGTCCACGAAATGGGTCAGAGTCGGCCAAAACCGCGAGTGTTGATGACCGACACGTAAGCGCACCTTGGGGTCCAACAACTATGGAAATCGCTTCGAAACCCCAAAACGGTGAGTAATAGTGCACTTAACGGGCCAGAATCGGCCAGAATTGCTAACCATTGACGACCGACACGTAAACGCACCTTGGGATTCAACAACCATGAAAACCACTTCGGGACACCAAACGGAGAGTAATAGTCCACGAAATGGGTCAGAATCGGCCAAAACTGCTAGTGTTGATGACGGACACATAAACGCACCCCAGGGTTCATGAATTGTGGAAACCATCCCGGGACGCCAAAACAGTGAGTAATAGTCCACGGAACGGGTCAAAATTGGCCAAAACCGCGAGTGTTGATGACCGCCACGTAAATGCACCCCGGGGTTCGTCAATCATGGAAATCACCCCGGGACCCCAAAACAGTGAGTAATTGTCCATGAAACGGGTCAGAATCGGCCAAAACCGCTAGTGTTGATGACCGACATGTAAATGCACCCCGGGGTTCATCAATCGTGGAAATCAACCCGGGACCCCAAAATAGTGAGTTATAGTCCACGAAATGGGTCAGAGTCGGCCAAAACCGCGAGTGTTGATGACCGACACGTAAGCGCACCTTGGGGTCCAACAACTATTGAAATCGCTTCGAAACCCCAAAACGGTGAGTAATGGTGCACTTAACGGGCCAGAATCGGCCAGAATTGCTAACCATTGACGACGGACACGTAAACGCACCTTGGGGTTCAACAACCATGGAAAGCACTTCGGTACACCAAACGGTGAGTAATAGTCCACGAAATGGGTCAGAATCGGCCAAATCCGCTAGTGTTGATGACGGACACATAAACGCACCCCGGGGTTCATCAATCGTGGAAATCAACCCGGGACCCCAAAATAGTGAGTTATAGTCCACGAAATGGGTCAGAGTCGGCCAAAACCGCGAGTGTTGATGACTGACACGTAAGCGCACCTTGGGGTCCAACAACTATGGAAATCGCTTCGAAACCCCAAAACGGTGAGTAATGGTGCACTTAACGGGCCAGAATCGGCCAGAATTGCTAACCATTGACGACGGACACGTAAACGCACCTTGGGGTTCAACAACCATGGAAAGCACTTCGGGACACCAAACGGTGAGTAATAGTCCACGAAATGGGTCAGAATCGGCCAAAACCGCTAGTGTTGATGACGGACACATAAACGCACCCCGGGGTTCGTGAATTGTGGAAACCATCCCGGGACCCCAAAACAGTGAGTAATAGTCCACGGAACGGGTCAGAATTGGCCAAAACAGCTAGGGTTGATGACCGACACGTAAACGCACCCCGGGGTCCAACAACTATGGAAATCGCTTCGAAACCCCCAAACGGTGAGTAATAGTGCACTTAACGGGCCAGAATCGGCCAGAATTGCTCACTATTGACGACGGACACGTAAACGCACCTTGGGGTTCAACAACCATGAAAACCACTTTCGGACACCAAACGATGAGTAATAGTCCACGAAACGGGTCAGAATTGGCCAAAACCGCGAGTGTTAATGACCGCCACGTAAGCGTACCCCGGGGTTCGTCAATCATGGAAATCACCCCGGGACCCCAAAACAGTGAGTAATTGTCCATGAAACGGGTCAGAATCGGCCAAAACCGCTAGTGTTGATGACCGACACGTAAATGCACCCCGGGGTTCATTAATCGTGGAAATCAACCCGGGACCCCAAAATAGTGAGTTATAGTCCACGAAATGGGTCAGAGTCGGCCAAAACCGCGAGTGTTGATGACCGACACGTAAGCGCACCTTGGGGTCCAACAACTATGGAAATCGCTTCGAAACCCCAAAACGGTGAGTAATGGTGCACTTAACGGGCCAGAATCGGCCAAAATTGCTAACCATTGACGACCGACACGTAAACGCACCTTGGGATTCAACAACCATGAAAACCACTTCGGGACACCAAACGGTGAGTAATAGTCCACGAAATGGGTCAGAATCGGCCAAAACTGCTAGTGTTGATGACGGACACATAAACGCACCCCAGGGTTCGTGAATTGTGGAAACCATCCCGGGACGCCAAAACAGTGAGTAATAGTCCACGGAACGGGTCAGAATTGGCCAAAACCGCGAGTGTTGATGACCGCCATGTAAATGCACCCCGGGGTTCGTCAATCATGGAAATCGCTTCGAAACCCCCAAACGGTGAGTAATAGTGCACTTAACGGGCCAGAATCTGCCAGAATTGCTCACTATTGACGACGGACACGTAAACGCACCTTGGGGTTCAACAACCATGAAAACCACTTTCGGACACCAAACGATGAGTAATAGTCCACGAAATGGGTCAGAGTCGGCCAAAACCGCGAGTGTTGATGACCGACACGTAAGCGCACCTTGGGGTCCAACAAGTATGGAAATCGCTTCGAAACCCCAAAACGGTGAGTAATAGTGCACTTAACGGGCCAGAATCGGCCAGAATTGCTAACCATTGACGACCGACACGTAAACGCACCTTGGGGTTCAACAACCATGAAAACCACTTCGGGACACCAAACGGTGAGTAATAGTCCACGAAATGGGTCAGAATCGGCCCAAAACTGCTAGTGTTGATGACGGACACATAAACGCACCCCGGGGTTCGTGAATTGTGGAAACCATCCCGGGACCCCAAAACAGTGAGTAATAGTCCACGGAACGGGTCAGAATTGGCCAAAACCGCTAGGGTTGATGACCGACACGTAAACGCACCCCGGGGTCCAACAACTATGGAAATCGCTTCGAAACCCCCAAACGGTGACTAATAGTGCACTTAACGGGCCAGAATCTGCCAGAATTGCTCACTATTGACGACGGACACGTAAACGCACCTTGGGGTTCAACAACCATGAAAACCACTTTCGGACACCAAACGATGAGTAATAGTCCACGAAATGGGTCAGAGTCGGCCAAAACCGCGAGTGTTGATGACCGACACGTAAGCGCACCTTGGGGTCCAACAACTATGGAAATCGCTTCGAAACCCCCAAAACGGTGAGTAATAGTGCACTTAACGGGCCAGAATCGGCCAGAATTGCTAACCATTGACGACCGACACGTAAACGCACCTTGGGATTCAACAACCATGAAAACCACTTCGGGACACCAAACGGTGAGTAATAGTCCACGAAATGGGTCAGAATCGACCAAAACTGCTAGTGTTGATGACGGACACATAAACGCACCCCAGGGTTCGTGAATTGTGGAAACCATCCCGGGACGCCAAAACAGTGAGTAATAGTCCACGGAACGGGTCAAAATTGGCCAAAACCGCGAGTGTTGATGACCGCCACGTAAATGCACCCCGGGGTTCGTCAATCATGGAAATCACCCCGGGACCCCAAAACAGTGAGTAATTGTCCATGAAACGGGTCAGAATCGGCCAAAACCGCTAGTGTTGATGACCGACACGTAAATGCACCCCGGGGTTCATCAATCGTGGAAATCAACCCGGGACCCCAAAATAGTGAGTTATAGTCCACGAAATGGGTCAGAGTCGGCCAAAACCGCGAGTGTTGATGACCGACACGTAAGCGCACCTTGGGGTCCAACAACTATGGAAATCGCTTCGAAACCCCAAAACGGTGAGTAATGGTGCACTTAACGGGCCAGAATCGGCCAGAATTGCTAACCATTGACGACGGACACGTAAACGCACCTTGGGGTTCAACAACCATGGAAAGCACTTCGGTACACCAAACGGTGAGTAATAGTCCACGAAATGGGTCAGAATCGGCCAAATCCGCTAGTGTTGATGACGGACACATAAACGCACCCCGGGGTTCATCAATCGTGGAAATCAACCCGGGACCCCAAAATAGTGAGTTATAGTCCACGAAATGGGTCAGAGTCGGCCAAAACCGCGAGTGTTGATGACTGACACGTAAGCGCACCTTGGGGTCCAACAACTATGGAAATCGCTTCGAAACCCCAAAACGGTGAGTAATGGTGCACTTAACGGGCCAGAATCGGCCAGAATTGCTAACCATTGACGACGGACACGTAAACGCACCTTGGGGTTCAACAACCATGGAAAGCACTTCGGGACACCAAACGGTGAGTAATAGTCCACGAAATGGGTCAGAATCGGCCAAAACCGCTAGTGTTGATGACGGACACATAAACGCACCCCGGGGTTCGTGAATTGTGGAAACCATCCCGGGACCCCAAAACAGTGAGTAATAGTCCACGGAACGGGTCAGAATTGGCCAAAACCGCTAGGGTTGATGACCGACACGTAAACGCACCCCGGGGTCCAACAACTATGGAAATCGCTTCGAAACCCCCAAACGGTGAGTAATAGTGCACTTAACGGGCCAGAATCGGCCAGAATTGCTCACTATTGACGACGGACACGTAAACGCACCTTGGGGTTCAACAACCATGAAAACCACTTTCGGACACCAAACGATGAGTAATAGTCCACGAAACGGGTCAGAATTGGCCAAAACCGCGAGTGTTAATGACCGCCACGTAAGCGTACCCCGGGGTTCGTCAATCATGGAAATCACCCCGGGACCCCAAAACAGTGAGTAATTGTCCATGAAACGGGTCAGAATCGGCCAAAACCGCTAGTGTTGATGACCGACACGTAAATGCACCCCGGGGTTCATTAATCGTGGAAATCAACCGGGGACCCCAAAATAGTGAGTTATAGTCCACGAAATGGGTCAGAGTCGGCCAAAACCGCGAGTGTTGATGACCGACACGTAAGCGCACCTTGGGGTCCAACAACTATGGAAATCGCTTTGAAACCCCAAAACGGTGAGTAATGGTGCACTTAACGGGCCAGAATCGGCCAGAATTGCTAACCATTAACGACCGACACGTAAACGCACCTTGGGATTCAACAACCATGAAAACCACTTCGGGACACCAAACGGTGAGTAATAGTCCACGAAATGGGTCAGAATCGGCCAAAACTGCTAGTGTTGATGACGGACACATAAACGCACCCCAGGGTTCGTGAATTGTGGAAACCATCCCGGGACGCCAAAACAGTGAGTAATAGTCCACGGAACGGGTCAAAATTGGCCAAAACCGCGAGTGTTGATGACCGCCACGTAAATGCACCCGGGGGTTCGTCAATCATGGAAATCGCTTCGAAACCCCCAAACGGTGAGTAATAGTGCACTTAACGGGCCAGAATCTGCCAGAATTGCTCACTATTGACGACGGACACGTAAACGCACCTTGGGGTTCAACAACCATGAAAACCACTTTCGGACACCAAACGATGAGTAATAGTCCACGAAATGGGTCAGAGTCGGCCAAAACCGCGAGTGTTGATGACCGACACGTAAGCGCACCTTGGGGTCCAACAACTATGGAAATCGCTTCGAAACCCCAAAACGGTGAGTAATAGTGCACTTAACGGGCCAGAATCGGCCAGAATTGCTAACCATTGACGACCGACACGTAAACGCACCTTGGGATTCAACAACCATGAAAACCACTTCGGGACACCAAACGGAGAGTAATAGTCCACGAAATGGGTCAGAATCGGCCAAAACTGCTAGTGTTGATGACGGACACATAAACGCACCCCAGGGTTCATGAATTGTGGAAACCATCCCGGGACGCCAAAACAGTGAGTAATAGTCCACGGAACGGGTCAAAATTGGCCAAAACCGCGAGTGTTGATGACCGCCACGTAAATGCACCCCGGGGTTCGTCAATCATGGAAATCACCCCGGGACCCCAAAACAGTGAGTAATTGTCCATGAAACGGGTCAGAATCGGCCAAAACCGCTAGTGTTGATGACCGACACGTAAATGCACCCCGGGGTTCATCAATCGTGGAAATCAACCCGGGACCCCAAAATAGTGAGTTATAGTCCACGAAATGGGTCAGAGTCGGCCAAAACCGCGAGTGTTGATGACCGACACGTAAGCGCACCTTGGGGTCCAACAACTATTGAAATCGCTTCGAAACCCCAAAACGGTGAGTAATGGTGCACTTAACGGGCCAGAATCGGCCAGAATTGCTAACCATTGACGACGGACACGTAAACGCACCTTGGGGTTCAACAACCATGGAAAGCACTTCGGTACACCAAACGGTGAGTAATAGTCCACGAAATGGGTCAGAATCGGCCAAATCCGCTAGTGTTGATGACGGACACATAAACGCACCCCGGGGTTCATCAATCGTGGAAATCAACCCGGGACCCCAAAATAGTGAGTTATAGTCCACGAAATGGGTCAGAGTCGGCCAAAACCGCGAGTGTTGATGACTGACACGTAAGCGCACCTTGGGGTCCAACAACTATGGAAATCGCTTCGAAACCCCAAAACGGTGAGTAATAGTGCACTTAACGGGCCAGAATCGGCCAGAATTGCTAACCATTGACGACGGACACGTAAACGCACCTTGGGGTTGAACAACCATGGAAAGCACTTCGGGACACCAAACGGTGAGTAATAGTCCACGAAATGGGTCAGAATCGGCCAAAACCGCTAGTGTTGATGACGGACACATAAACGCACCCCGGGGTTCGTGAATTGTGGAAACCATCCCGGGACCCCAAAACAGTGAGTAATAGTCCACGGAACGGGTCAGAATTGGCCAAAACAGCTAGGGTTGATGACCGACACGTAAACGCACCCCGGGGTCCAACAACTATGGAAATCGCTTCGAAACCCCCAAACGGTGAGTAATAGTGCACTTAACGGGCCAGAATCGGCCAGAATTGCTCACTATTGACGACGGACACGTAAACGCACCTTGGGGTTCAACAACCATGAAAACCACTTTCGGACACCAAACGATGAGTAATAGTCCACGAAACGGGTCAGAATTGGCCAAAACCGCGAGTGTTAATGACCGCCACGTAAGCGTACCCCGGGGTTCGTCAATCATGGAAATCACCCCGGGACCCCAAAACAGTGAGTAATTGTCCATGAAACGGGTCAGAATCGGCCAAAACCGCTAGTGTTGATGACCGACACGTAAATGCACCCCGGGGTTCATTAATCGTGGAAATCAACCCGGGACCCCAAAATAGTGAGTTATAGTCCACGAAATGGGTCAGAGTCGGCCAAAACCGCGAGTGTTGATGACCGACACGTAAGCGCACCTTGGGGTCCAACAACTATGGAAATCGCTTCGAAACCCCAAAACGGTGAGTAATGGTGCACTTAACGGGCCAGAATCGGCCAAAATTGCTAACCATTGACGACCGACACGTAAACGCACCTTGGGATTCAACAACCATGAAAACCACTTCGGGACACCAAACGGTGAGTAATAGTCCACGAAATGGGTCAGAATCGGCCAAAACTGCTAGTGTTGATGACGGACACATAAACGCACCCCAGGGTTCGTGAATTGTGGAAACCATCCCGGGACGCCAAAACAGTGAGTAATAGTCCACGGAACGGGTCAGAATTGGCCAAAACCGCGAGTGTTGATGACCGCCATGTAAATGCACCCCGGGGTTCGTCAATCATGGAAATCGCTTCGAAACCCCCAAACGGTGAGTAATAGTGCACTTAACGGGCCAGAATCTGCCAGAATTGCTCACTATTGACGACGGACACGTAAACGCACCTTGGGGTTCAACAACCATGAAAACCACTTTCGGACACCAAACGATGAGTAATAGTCCACGAAATGGGTCAGAGTCGGCCAAAACCGCGAGTGTTGATGACCGACACGTAAGCGCACCTTGGGGTCCAACAACTATGGAAATCGCTTCGAAACCCCAAAACGGTGAGTAATAGTGCACTTAACGGGCCAGAATCGGCCAGAATTGCTAACCATTGACGACCGACACGTAAACGCACCTTGTGATTCAACAACCATGAAAACCACTTCGGGACACCAAACGGTGAGTAATAGTCCACGAAATGGGTCAGAATCGGCCAAAACTGCTAGTGTTGATGACGGACACATAAACGCACCCCAGGGTTCGTGAATTGTGGAAACCATCCCGGGACGCCAAAACAGTGAGTAATAGTCCACGGAACGGGTCAAAATTGGCCAAAACCGCGAGTGTTGATGACCGTCACGTAAATGCACCCCGGGGTTCGTCAATCATGGAAATCACCCCGGGACCCCAAAACAGTGAGTAATTGTCCATGAAACGGGTCAGAATCGGCCAAAACCGCTAGTGTTGATGACCGACACGTAAATGCACCCCGGGGTTCATCAATCGTGGAAATCAACCTGGGACCCCAAAATAGTGAGTTATAGTCCACGAAATGGGTCAGACTCGGCCAAAACCGCGAGTGTTGATGACCGACACGTAAGCGCACCTTGGGGTCCATCAACTATGGAAATCGCTTCGAAACCCCAAAACGGTGAGTAATGGTGCACTTAACGGGCCAGAATCGGCCAGAATTGCTAACCATTGACGACGGACACGTAAACGCACCTTGGGGTTCAACAACCATGGAAAGCACTTCGGTACACCAAACGGTGAGTAATAGTCCACGAAATGGGTCAGAACCGGCCAAATCCGCTAGTGTTGATGACGGACACATAAACGCACCCCGGGGTTCATCAATCGTGGAAATCAACCCGGGACCCCAAAATAGTGAGTTATAGTCCACGAAATGGGTCAGAGTCGGCCAAAACCGCGAGTGTTGATGACTGACACGTAAGCGCACCTTGGGGTCCAACAACTATGGAAATCGCTTCGAAACCCCAAAACGGTGAGTAATGGTGCACTTAACGGGCTAGAATCGGCCAGAATTGCTAACCATTGACGACGGACACGTAAACGCACCTTGGGGTTCAACAACCATGGAAAGCACTTCGGGACACCAAACGGTGAGTAATAGTCCACGAAATGGGTCAGAATCGGCCAAAACCGCTAGTGTTGATGACGGACACATAAACGCACCCCGGGGTTCGTGAATTGTGGAAACCATCCCGGGACGCCAAAACAGTGAGTAATAGTCCACGGAACGGGTCATAATTGGCCAAAACCGCGAGTGTTGATGACCGCCACGTAAATGCACCCCGGGGTTCGTCAATCATGGAAATCGCTTCGAAACCCCCAAACGGTGAGTAATAGTGCACTTAACGGGCCAGAATCTGCCAGAATTGCTCACTATTGACGACGGACACGTAAACGCACCTTGGGGTTCAACAACCATGAAAACCACTTTCGGACACCAAACGATGAGTAATAGTCCACGAAATGGGTCAGAGTCGGCCAAAACCGCGAGTGTTGATGACCGACACGTAAGCGCACCTTGGGGTCCAACAACTATGGAAATCGCTTCGAAACCCCAAAACGGTGAGTAATAGTGCACTTAACGGGCCAGAATCGGCCAGAATTGCTAACCATTGACG
Source organism: Hordeum marinum (assembly GCA_022496015.1). NCBI lineage: Eukaryota > Viridiplantae > Streptophyta > Magnoliopsida > Poales > Poaceae > Hordeum > Hordeum marinum. The sequence goes on from CM039676.1 coordinate 3,011,212, forward strand.
ACCGACACGTAAACGCACCTTGGGATTCAACAACCATGAAAACCACTTCGGGACACCAAACGGTGAGTAATAGTCCACGAAATGGGTCAGAATCGGCCAAAACTGCTAGTGTTGATGACGGACACATAAACGCACCCCAGGGTTCGTGAATTGTGGAAACCATCCCGGGACGCCAAAACAGTGAGTAATAGTCCACGGAACGGGTCAAAATTGGCCAAAACCGCGAGTGTTGATGACCGCCACGTAAATGCACCCCGGGGTTCGTCAATCATGGAAATCACCCCGGGACCCCAAAACAGTGAGTAATTGTCCATGAAACGGGTCAGAATCGGCCAAAACCGCTAGTGTTGATGACCGACACGTAAATGCACCCCGGGGTTCATCAATCGTGGAAATCAACCCGGGACCCCAAAATAGTGAGTTATAGTCCACGAAATGGGTCAGAGTCGGCCAAAACCGCGAGTGTTGATGACCGACACGTAAGCGCACCTTGGGGTCCAACAACTATGGAAATCGCTTCGAAACCCCCAAAACGGTGAGTAATGGTGCACTTAACGGGCCAGAATCGGCCAGAATTGCTAACCATTGACGACGGACACGTAAACGCACCTTGGGGTTCAACAACCATGGAAAGCACTTCGGTACACCAAACGGTGAGTAATAGTCCACGAAATGGGTCAGAACCGGCCAAATCCGCTAGTGTTGATGACGGACACATAAACGCACCCCGGGGTTCATCAATCGTGGAAATCAACCCGGGACCCCAAAATAGTGAGTTATAGTCCACGAAATGGGTCAGAGTCGGCCAAAACCGCGAGTGTTGATGACTGACACGTAAGCGCACCTTGGGGTCCAACAACTATGGAAATCGCTTCGAAACCCCAAAACGGTGAGTAATGGTGCACTTAACGGGCCAGAATCGGCCAGAATTGCTAACCATTGACGACGGACACGTAAACGCACCTTGGGGTTCAACAACCATGGAAAGCACTTCGGGACACCAAACGGTGAGTAATAGTCCACGAAATGGGTCAGAATCGGCCAAAACCGCTAGTGTTGATGACGGACACATAACGCACCCCGGGGTTCGTGAATTGTGGAAACCATCCCGGGACCCTAAAACAGTGAGTAATAGTCCACGGAACGGGTCAGAATTGGCCAAAACCGCTAGGGTTGATGACCGACACGTAAACGCACCCCGGGGTCCAACAACTATGGAAATCGCTTCGAAACCCCCAAACGGTGAGTAATAGTGCACTTAACGGGCTAGAATCGGCCAGAATTGCTCACTATTGACGACGGACAGTAAACGCACCTTGGGGTTCAACAACCATGAAAACCACTTTCGGACACCAAACGATGAGTAATAGTCCACGAAACGGGTCAGAATTGGCCAAAACCGCGAGTGTTAATGACCGCCACGTAAGCGTACCCCGGGGTTCGTCAATCATGGAAATCACCCCGGGACCCCAAAACAGTGAGTAATTGTCCATGAAACGGGTCAGAATCGGCCAAAACCGCTAGTGTTGATGACCGACACGTAAATGCACCCCGGGGTTCATTAATCGTGGAAATCAACCCGGGACCCCAAAATAGTGAGTTATAGTCCACGAAATGGGTCAGAGTCGGCCAAAACCGCGAGTGTTGATGACTGACACGTAAGCGCACCTTGGGGTCCAACAACTATGGAAATCGCTTCGAAACCCCAAAACGGTGAGTAATGGTGCACTTAACGGGCCAGAATCGGCCAGAATTGCTAACCATTGACGACGGACACGTAAACGCACCTTGGGATTCAACAACCATGGAAAGCACTTCGGGACACCAAACGGTGAGTAATAGTCCACGAAATGGGTCAGAATCGGCCAAAACCGCTAGTGTTGATGACGGACACATAAACGCACCCCGGGGTTCGTGAATTGTGGAAACCATCCCGGGACCCTAAAACAGTGAGTAATAGTCCACGGAACGGGTCAGAATTGGCCAAAACCGCTAGGGTTGATGACCGACACGTAAACGCACCCGGGGGTCCAACAACTATGGAAATCGCTTCGAAACCCCCAAACGGTGAGTAATAGTGCACTTAACGGGCCAGAATCTGCCAGAATTGCTCACTATTGACGACGGACACGTAAACGCACCTTGGGGTTCAACAACCATGAAAACCACTTTCGGACACCAAACGATGAGTAATAGTCCACGAAATGGGTCAGAGTCGGCCAAAACCGCGAGTGTTGATGACCGACACGTAAGCGCACCTTGGGGTCCAACAACTATGGAAATCGCTTCGAAACCCCAAAACGGTGAGTAATAGTGCACTTAACGGGCCAGAATCGGCCAGAATTGCTAACCATTGACGACCGACACGTAAACGCACCTTGGGATTCAACAACCATGAAAACCACTTCGGGACACCAAACGGTGAGTAATAGTCCACGAAATGGGTCAGAATCGGCCAAAACTGCTAGTGTTGATGACGGACACATAAACGCACCCCAGGGTTCGTGAATTGTGGAAACCATCCCGGGACGCCAAAACAGTGAGTAATAGTCCACGGAACGGGTCAAAATTGGCCAAAACCGCGAGTGTTGATGACCGCCACGTAAATGCACCCCGGGGTTCGTCAATCATGGAAATCACCCCGGGACCCCAAAACAGTGAGTAATTATCCATGAAACGGGTCAGAATCGGCCAAAACCGCTAGTGTTGATGACCGACACGTAAATGCACCCCGGGGTTCATCAATCGTGGAAATCAACCCGGGACCCCAAAATAGTGAGTTATAGTCCACGAAATGGGTCAGAGTCGGCCAAAACCGCGAGTGTTGATGACCGACACGTAAGCGCACCTTGGGGTCCAACAACTATGGAAATCGCTTCGAAACCCCAAAACGGTGAGTAATGGTGCACTTAACGGGCCAGAATCGGCCAGAATTGCTAACCATTGACGACGGACACGTAAACGCACCTTGGGGTTCAACAACCATGGAAAGCACTTCGGTACACCAAACGGTGAGTAATAGTCCACGAAATGGGTCAGAATCGGCCAAATCCGCTAGTGTTGATGACGGACACATAAACGCACCCCGGGGTTCATCAATCGTGGAAATCAACCCGGGACCCCAAAATAGTGAGTTATAGTCCACGAAATGGGTCAGAGTCGGCCAAAACCGCGAGTGTTGATGACTGACACGTAAGCGCACCTTGGGGTCCAACAACTATGGAAATCGCTTCGAAACCCCAAAACGGTGAGTAATGGTGCACTTAACGGGCCAGAATCGGCCAGAATTGCTAACCATTGACGACGGACACGTAAACGCACCTTGGGGTTCAACAACCATGGAAAGCACTTCGGGACACCAAACGGTGAGTAATAGTCCACGAAATGGGTCAGAATCGGCCAAAACCGCTAGTGTTGATGACGGACACATAAACGCACCCCGGGGTTCGTGAATTGTGGAAACCATCCCGGGACCCTAAAACAGTGAGTAATAGTCCACGGAACGGGTCAGAATTGGCCAAAACCGCTAGGGTTGATGACCGACACGTAAACGCACCCCGGGGTCCAACAACTATGGAAATCGCTTCGAAACCCCCAAACGGTGAGTAATAGTGCACTTAACGGGCCAGAATCGGACAGAATTGCTCACTATTGACGACGGACAGTAAACGCACCTTGGGGTTCAACAACCATGAAAACCACTTTCGGACACCAAACGATGAGTAATAGTCCACGAAACGGGTCAGAATTGGCCAAAACCGCGAGTGTTAATGACCGCCACGTAAGCGTACCCCGGGGTTCGTCAATCATGGAAATCACCCCGGGACCCCAAAACAGTGAGTAATTGTCCATGAAACGGGTCAGAATCGGCCAAAACCGCTAGTGTTGATGACCGACACGTAAATGCACCCCGGGGTTCATTAATCGTGGAAATCAACCCGGGACCCCAAAATAGTGAGTTATAGTCCACGAAATGGGTCAGAGTCGGCCAAAACCGCGAGTGTTGATGACTGACACGTAAGCGCACCTTGGGGTCCAACAACTATGGAAATCGCTTCGAAACCCCAAAACGGTGAGTAATGGTGCACTTAACGGGCCAGAATCGGCCAGAATTGCTAACCATTGACGACGGACACGTAAACGCACCTTGGGGTTCAACAACCATGGAAAGCACTTCGGGACACCAAACGGTGAGTAATAGTCCACGAAATGGGTCAGAATCGGCCAAAACCGCTAGTGTTGATGACGGACACATAAACGCACCCCGGGGTTCGTGAATTGTGGAAACCATCCCGGGACCCTAAAACAGTGAGTAATAGTCCACGGAACGGGTCAGAATTGGCCAAAACCGCTAGGGTTGATGACCGACACGTAAACGCACCCCGGGGTCCAACAACTATGGAAATCGCTTCGAAACCCCCAAACGGTGAGTAATAGTGCACTTAACGGGCCAGAATCTGCCAGAATTGCTCACTATTGACGACGGACACGTAAACGCACCTTGGGGTTCAACAACCATGAAAACCACTTTCGGACACCAAACGATGAGTAATAGTCCACGAAATGGGTCAGAGTCGGCCAAAACCGCGAGTGTTGATGACCGACACGTAAGCGCACCTTGGGGTCCAACAACTATGGAAATCGCTTCGAAACCCCAAAACGGTGAGTAATAGTGCACTTAACGGGCCAGAATCGGCCAGAATTGCTAACCATTGACGACCGACACGTAAACGCACCTTGGGATTCAACAACCATGAAAACCACTTCGGGACACCAAACGGTGAGTAATAGTCCACGAAATGGGTCAGAATCGGCCAAAACTGCTAGTGTTGATGACGGACACATAAACGCACCCCAGGGTTCGTGAATTGTGGAAACCATCCCGGGACGCCAAAACAGTGAGTAATAGTCCACGGAACGGGTCAAAATTGGCCAAAACCGCGAGTGTTGATGACCGCCACGTAAATGCACCCCGGGGTTCGTCAATCATGGAAATCACCCCGGGACCCCAAAACAGTGAGTAATTGTCCATGAAACGGGTCAGAATCGGCCAAAACCGCTAGTGTTGATGACCGACACGTAAATGCACCCCGGGGTTCATCAATCGTGGAAATCAACCCGGGACCCCCAAAATAGTGAGTTATAGTCCACGAAATGGGTCAGAGTCGGCCAAAACCGCGAGTGTTGATGACCGACACGTAAGCGCACCTTGGGGTCCAACAACTATGGAAATCGCTTCGAAACCCCAAAACGGTGAGTAATGGTGCACTTAACGGGCCAGAATCGGCCAGAATTGCTAACCATTGACGACGGACACGTAAACGCACCTTGGGGTTCAACAACCATGGAAAGCACTTCGGTACACCAAACGGTGAGTAATAGTCCACGAAATGGGTCAGAATCGGCCAAATCCGCTAGTGTTGATGACGGACACATAAACGCACCCCGGGGTTCATCAATCGTGGAAATCAACCCGGGACCCCAAAATAGTGAGTTATAGTCCACGAAATGGGTCAGAGTCGGCCAAAACCGCGAGTGTTGATGACTGACACGTAAGCGCACCTTGGGGTCCAACAACTATGGAAATCGCTTCGAAACCCCAAAACGGTGAGTAATGGTGCACTTAACGGGCCAGAATCGGCCAGAATTGCTAACCATTGACGACGGACACGTAAACGCACCTTGGGGTTCAACAACCATGGAAAGCACTTCGGGACACCAAACGGTGAGTAATAGTCCACGAAATGGGTCAGAATCGGCCAAAACCGCTAGTGTTGATGACGGACACATAAACGCACCCCGGGGTTCGTGAATTGTGGAAACCATCCCGGGACCCTAAAACAGTGAGTAATAGTCCACGGAACGGGTCAGAATTGGCCAAAACCGCTAGGGTTGATGACCGACACGTAAACGCACCCCGGGGTCCAACAACTATGGAAATCGCTTCGAAACCCCCAAACGGTGAGTAATAGTGCACTTAACGGGCCAGAATCTGCCAGAATTGCTCACTATTGACGACGGACAGTAAACGCACCTCGGGGTTCAACAACCGTGAAAACCACTTTCGGACACCAAACGATGAGTAATAGTCCACGAAACGGGTCAGAATTGGCCAAAACCGCGAGTGTTAATGACCGCCACGTAAGCATACCCCGGGGTTCGTCAATCATGGAAATCACCCCGGGACCCCAAAACAGTGAGTAATTGTCCATGAAACGGGTCAGAATCGGCCAAAACCGCTAGTGTTGATGACCGACACGTAAATGCACCCCGGGGTTCATTAATCGTGGAAATCAACCCGGGACCCCAAAATAGTGAGTTATAGTCCACGAAATGGGTCAGAGTCGGCCAAAACCGCGAGTGTTGATGACCGACACGTAAGCGCACCTTGGGGTCCAACAACTATGGAAATCGCTTCGAAACCCCAAAACGGTGAGTAATAGTGCACTTAACGGGCCAGAATCGGCCAGAATTGCTAACCATTGACGACGGACACGTGAACGCACCTTGGGGTTCAACAACCATGAAAACCACTTCGGGACACCAAACGGTGAGTAATAGTCCACGAAATGGGTCAGAATCGGCCAAAACCGCTAGTGTTGATGACGGACACATAAACGCACCCCGGGGTTCGTGAATTGTGGAAACCATCCCTGGACCCCAGAACAGTGAGTAATAGTCCACGGAACGGGTCAGAATTGGCCAAAACCGCGAGTGTTGATGACCGCCACGTAAACGCACCCCGGGGTTCGTCAATCATGGAAATCACCCCGGGACCCCAAAACAGTGAGTAATTGTCCATGAAACGGGTCAGAATCGGCCAAAACCGCTAGTGTTGATGACCGACACGTAAATGCACCCCGGGGTTCATCAATCGTGGAAATCAACCCGGGACCCCAAAATAGTGAGTTATAGTCCACGAAATGGGTCAGAGTCGGCCAAAACCACGAGTGTTGATGACTGACACGTAAGCGCACCTTGGGGTCCAACAACTATGGAAATCGCTTCGAAACCCCAAAACGGTGAGTAATGGTGCACTTAACGGGCCAGAATCGGCCAGAATTGCTAACCATTGACGACGGACACGTAAACGCACCTTGGGGTTCAACAACCATGGAAAGCACTTCGGGACACCAAACGGTGAGTAATAGTCCACGAAATGGGTCAGAATCGGCCAAAACCGCTAGTGTTGATGACGGACACATAAACGCACCCCGGGGTTCGTGAATTGTGGAAACCATCCCGGGACCCTAAAACAGTGAGTAATAGTCCACGGAACGGGTCAGAATTGGCCAAAACCGCTAGGGTTGATGACCGACACGTAAACGCACCCCGGGGTCCAACAACTATGGAAATCGCTTCGAAACCCCCAAACGGTGAGTAATAGTGCACTTAACGCGCCAGAATCGGCCAGAATTGACGACGGACACGTAAACGCACCTTGGGGTTCAACAACCATGAAAACCACTTTCGGACACCAAACGATGAGTAATAGTCCACGAAATGGGTCAGAGTCGGCCAAAACCGCGAGTGTTGATGACCGACACGTAAGCGCACCTTGGGGTCCAACAACTATGGAAATCGCTTCGAAACCCCAAAACGGTGAGTAATGGTGCACTTAACGGGCCAGAATCGGCCAGAATTGCTAACCATTGACGACGGACACGTAAACGCACCTTGGGGTTCAACAACCATGGAAAGCACTTCGGTACACCAAACGGTGAGTAATAGTCCACGAAATGGGTCAGAATCGGCCAAATCCGCTAGTGTTGATGACGGACACATAAACGCACCCCGGGGTTCATCAATCGTGGAAATCAACCCGGGACCCCAAAATAGTGAGTTATAGTCCACGAAATGGGTCAGAGTCGGCCAAAACCGCGAGTGTTGATGACTGACACGTAAGCGCACCTTGGGGTCCAACAACTATGGAAATCGCTTCGAAACCCCAAAACGGTGAGTAATGGTGCACTTAACGGGCCAGAATCGGCCAGAATTGCTAACCATTGACGACGGACACGTAAACGCACCTTGGGGTTCAACAACCATGGAAAGCACTTCGGGACACCAAACGGTGAGTAATAGTCCACGAAATGGGTCAGAATCGGCCAAAACCGCTAGTGTTGATGACGGACACATAAACGCACCCCGGGGTTCGTGAATTGTGGAAACCATCCCGGGACCCTAAAACAGTGAGTAATAGTCCACGGAACGGGTCAGAATTGGCCAAAACCGCTAGGGTTGATGACCGACACGTAAACGCACCCCGGGGTCCAACAACTATGGAAATCGCTTCGAAACCCCCAAACGGTGAGTAATAGTGCACTTAACGGGCCAGAATCTGCCAGAATTGCTCACTATTGACGACGGACACGTAAACGCACCTTGGGGTTCAACAACCATGAAAACCACTTTCGGACACCAAACGATGAGTAATAGTCCACGAAATGGGTCAGAGTCGGCCAAAACCGCGAGTGTTGATGACCGACACGTAAGCGCACCTTGGGGTCCAACAACTATGGAAATCGCTTCGAAACCCCAAAACGGTGAGTAATAGTGCACTTAACGGGCCAGAATCGGCCAGAATTGCTAACCATTGACGACCGACACGTAAACGCACCTTGGGATTCAACAACCATGAAAACCACTTCGGGACACCAAACGGTGAGTAATAGTCCACGAAATGGGTCAGAATCGGCCAAAACTGCTAGTGTTGATGACGGACACATAAACGCACCCCAGGGTTCGTGAATTGTGGAAACCATCCCGGGACGCCAAAACAGTGAGTAATAGTCCACGGAACGGGTCAAAATTGGCCAAAACCGCGAGTGTTGATGACCGCCACGTAAATGCACCCCGGGGTTCGTCAATCATGGAAATCACCCCGGGACCCCAAAACAGTGAGTAATTGTCCATGAAACGGGTCAGAATCGGCCAAAACCGCTAGTGTTGATGACCGACACGTAAATGCACCCCGGGGTTCATCAATCGTGGAAATCAACCCGGGACCCCAAAATAGTGAGTTATAGTCCATGAAATGGGTCAGAGTCGGCCAAAACCGCGAGTGTTGATGACCGACACGTAAGCGCACCTTGGGGTCCAACAACTATGGAAATCGCTTCGAAACCCCAAAACGGTGAGTAATGGTGCACTTAACGGGCCAGAATCGGCCAGAATTGCTAACCATTGACGACGGACACGTAAACGCACCTTGGGGTTCAACAACCATGGAAAGCACTTCGGTACACCAAACGGTGAGTAATAGTCCACGAAATGGGTCAGAATCGGCCAAATCCGCTAGTGTTGATGACGGACACATAAACGCACCCCGGGGTTCATCAATCGTGGAAATCAACCCGGGACCCCAAAATAGTGAGTTATAGTCCACGAAATGGGTCAGAGTCGGCCAAAACCGCGAGTGTTGATGACTGACACGTAAGCGCACCTTGGGGTCCAACAACTATGGAAATCGCTTCGAAACCCCAAAACGGTGAGTAATGGTGCACTTAACGGGCCAGAATCGGCCAGAATTGCTAACCATTGACGACGGACACGTAAACGCACCTTGGGGTTCAACAACCATGGAAAGCACTTCGGGACACCAAACGGTGAGTAATAGTCCACGAAATGGGTCAGAATCGGCCAAAACCGCTAGTGTTGATGACGGACACATAAACGCACCCCGGGGTTCGTGAATTGTGGAAACCATCCCGGGACCCTAAAACAGTGAGTAATAGTCCACGGAACGGGTCAGAATTGGCCAAAACCGCTAGGGTTGATGACCGACACGTAAACGCACCCCGGGGTCCAACAACTATGGAAATCGCTTCGAAACCCCCAAACGGTGAGTAATAGTGCACTTAACGGGCCAGAATCTGCCAGAATTGCTCACTATTGACGACGGACAGTAAACGCACCTCGGGGTTCAACAACCGTGAAAACCACTTTCGGACACCAAACGATGAGTAATAGTCCACGAAACGGGTCAGAATTGGCCAAAACCGCGAGTGTTAATGACCGCCACGTAAGCATACCCCGGGGTTCGTCAATCATGGAAATCACCCCGGGACCCCAAAACAGTGAGTAATTGTCCATGAAACGGGTCAGAATCGGCCAAAACCGCTAGTGTTGATGACCGACACGTAAATGCACCCCGGGGTTCATTAATCGTGGAAATCAACCCGGGACCCCAAAATAGTGAGTTATAGTCCACGAAATTGGTCAGAGTCGGCCAAAACCGCGAGTGTTGATGACCGACACGTAAGCGCACCTTGGGGTCCAACAACTATGGAAATCGCTTCGAAACCCCAAAACGGTGAGTAATAGTGCACTTAACGGGCCAGAATCGGCCAGAATTGCTAACCATTGACGACGGACACGTGAACGCACCTTGGGGTTCAACAACCATGAAAACCACTTCGGGACACCAAACGGTGAGTAATAGTCCACGAAATGGGTCAGAATCGGCCAAAACCGCTAGTGTTGATGACGGACACATAAACGCACCCCGGGGTTCGTGAATTGTGGAAACCATCCCTGGACCCCAGAACAGTGAGTAATAGTCCACGGAACGGGTCAGAATTGGCCAAAACCGCGAGTGTTGATGACCGCCACGTAAACGCACCCCGGGGTTCGTCAATCATGGAAATCACCCCGGGACCCCAAAACAGTGAGTAATTGTCCATGAAACGGGTCAGAATCGGCCAAAACCGCTAGTGTTGATGACCGACACGTAAATGCACCCCGGGGTTCATCAATCGTGGAAATCAACCCGGGACCCCAAAATAGTGAGTTATAGTCCACGAAATGGGTCAGAGTCGGCCAAAACCACGAGTGTTGATGACTGACACGTAAGCGCACCTTGGGGTCCAACAACTATGGAAATCGCTTCGAAACCCCAAAACGGTGAGTAATGGTGCACTTAACGGGCCAGAATCGGCCAGAATTGCTAACCATTGACGACGGACACGTAAACGCACCTTGGGGTTCAACAACCATGGAAAGCACTTCGGGACACCAAACGGTGAGTAATAGTCCATGAAATGGGTCAGAATCGGCCAAAACCGCTAGTGTTGATGACGGACACATAAACGCACCCCGGGGTTCGTGAATTGTGGAAACCATCCCGGGACCCTAAAACAGTGAGTAATAGTCCACGGAACGGGTCAGAATTGGCCAAAACCGCTAGGGTTGATGACCGACACGTAAACGCACCCCGGGGTCCAACAACTATGGAAATCGCTTCGAAACCCCCAAACGGTGAGTAATAGTGCACTTAACGCGCCAGAATCGGCCAGAATTGACGACGGACACGTAAACGCACCTTGGGGTTCAACAACCATGAAAACCACTTTCGGACACCAAACGATGAGTAATAGTCCACGAAATGGGTCAGAGTCGGCCAAAACCGCGAGTGTTGATGACCGACACGTAAGCGCACCTTGGGGTCCAACAACTATGGAAATCGCTTCGAAACCCCAAAACGGTGAGTAATAGTGCACTTAACGGGCCAGAATCGGCCAGAATTGCTAACCATTGACGACCGACACGTAAACGCACCTTGGGATTCAACAACCATGAAAACCACTTCGGGACACCAAACGGTGAGTAATAGTCCACGAAATGGGTCCGAATCGGCCAAAACCGCTAGTGTTGATGACGGACACATAAACGCACCCCAGGGTTCGTGAATTGTGGAAACCATCCCGGGACGCCAAAACAGTGAGTAATAGTCCACGGAACGGGTCAAAATTGGCCAAAACCGCGAGTGTTGATGACCGCCACGTAAACGCACCCCGGGGTTCGTCAATCATGGAAATCACCCCGGGACCCCAAAACAGTGAGTAATTGTCCATGAAACGGGTCAGAATCGGCCAAAACCGCTAGTGTTGATGACCGACACGTAAATGCACCCCGGGGTTCATCAATCGTGGAAATCAACCCGGGACCCCAAAATAGTGAGTTATAGTCCACGAAATGGGTCAGAGTCGGCCAAAACCGCGAGTGTTGATGACCGACACGTAAGCGCACCTTGGGGTCCAACAACTATGGAAATCGCTTCGAAACCCCAAAACGGTGAGTAATGGTGCACTTAACGGGCCAGAATCGGCCAGAATTGCTAACCATTGACGACGGACACGTAAACGCACCTTGGGGTTCAACAACCATGGAAAGCACTTCGGGACACCAAACGGTGAGTAATAGTCCATGAAATGGGTCAGAATCGGCCAAAACCGCTAGTGTTGATGACGGACACATAAACGCACCCCGGGGTTCGTGAATTGTGGAAACCATCCCGGGACCCTAAAACAGTGAGTAATAGTCCACGGAACGGGTCAGAATTGGCCAAAACCGCTAGGGTTGATGACCGACACGTAAACGCACCCCGGGGTCCAACAACTATGGAAATCGCTTCGAAACCCCCAAACGGTGAGTAATAGTGCACTTAACGCGCCAGAATCGGCCAGAATTGACGACGGACACGTAAACGCACCTTGGGGTTCAACAACCATGAAAACCACTTTCGGACACCAAACGATGAGTAATAGTCCACGAAATGGGTCAGAGTCGGCCAAAACCGCGAGTGTTGATGACCGACACGTAAGCGCACCTTGGGGTCCAACAACTATGGAAATCGCTTCGAAACCCCAAAACGGTGAGTAATAGTGCACTTAACGGGCCAGAATCGGCCAGAATTGCTAACCATTGACGACCGACACGTAAACGCACCTTGGGATTCAACAACCATGAAAACCACTTCGGGACACCAAACGGTGAGTAATAGTCCACGAAATGGGTCCGAATCGGCCAAAACTGCTAGTGTTGATGACGGACACATAAACGCACCCCAGGGTTCGTGAATTGTGGAAACCATCCCGGGACGCCAAAACAGTGAGTAATAGTCCACGGAACGGGTCAAAATTGGCCAAAACCGCGAGTGTTGATGACCGCCACGTAAATGCACCCCGGGGTTCGTCAATCATGGAAATCACCCCGGGACCCCAAAACAGTGAGTAATTGTCCATGAAACGGGTCAGAATCGGCCAAAACCGCTAGTGTTGATGACCGACACGTAAATGCACCCCGGGGTTCATCAATCGTGGAAATCAACCCGGGACCCCAAAATAGTGAGTTATAGTCCACGAAATGGGTCAGAGTCGGCCAAAACCGCGAGTGTTGATGACCGACACGTAAGCGCACCTTGGGGTCCAACAACTATGGAAATCGCTTCGAAACCCCAAAACGGTGAGTAATGGTGCACTTAACGGGCCAGAATCGGCCAGAATTGCTAACCATTGACGACGGACACGTAAACGCACCTTGGGGTTCAACAACCATGGAAAGCACTTCGGTACACCAAACGGTGAGTAATAGTCCACGAAATGGGTCAGAATCGGCCAAATCCGCTAGTGTTGATGACGGACACATAAACGCACCCCGGGGTTCATCAATCGTGGAAATCAACCCGGGACCCCAAAATAGTGAGTTATAGTCCACGAAATGGGTCAGAGTCGGCCAAAACCGCGAGTGTTGATGATTGACACGTAAGCGCACCTTGGGGTCCAACAACTATGGAAATCGCTTCGAAACCCCAAAACGGTGAGTAATGGTGCACTTAACGGGCCAGAATCGGCCAGAATTGCTAACCATTGACGACGGACACGTAAACGCACCTTGGGGTTCAACAACCATGGAAAGCACTTCGGGACACCAAACGGTGAGTAATAGTCCACGAAATGGGTCAGAATCGGCCAAAACCGCTAGTGTTGATGACGGACACATAAACGCACCCCGGGGTTCGTGAATTGTGGAAACCATCCCGGGACCCTAAAACAGTGAGTAATAGTCCACGGAACGGGTCAGAATTGGCCAAAACCGCTAGGGTTGATGACCGACACGTAAACGCACCCCGGGGTCCAACAACTATGGAAATCGCTTCGAAACCCCCAAACGGTGAGTAATAGTGCACTTAACGGGCCAGAATCTGCCAGAATTGCTCACTATTGACGACGGACAGTAAACGCACCTTGGGGTTCAACAACCATGAAAACCACTTTCGGACACCAAACGATGAGTAATAGTCCACGAAACGGGTCAGAATTGGCCAAAACCGCGAGTGTTAATGACCGCCACGTAAGCGTACCCCGGGGTTCGTCAATCATGGAAATCACCCCGGGACCCCAAAACAGTGAGTAATTGTCCATGAAACGGGTCAGAATCGGCCAAAACCGCTAGTGTTGATGACCGACACGTAAATGCACCCCGGGGTTCATTAATCGTGGAAATCAACCCGGGACCCCAAAATAGTGAGTTATAGTCCACGAAATGGGTCAGAGTCGGCCAAAACCGCGAGTGTTGATGACCGACACGTAAGCGCACCTTGGGGTCCAACAACTATGGAAATCGCTTCGAAACCCCAAAACGGTGAGTAATAGTGCACTTAACGGGCCAGAATCGGCCAGAATTGCTAACCATTGACGACGGACACGTGAACGCACCTTGGGGTTCAACAACCATGAAAACCACTTCGGGACACCAAACGGTGAGTAATAGTTCACGAAATGGGTCAGAATCGGCCAAAACCGCTAGTGTTGATGACGGACACATAAACGCACCCCGGGGTTCGTGAATTGTGGAAACCATCCCTGGACCCCAGAACAGTGAGTAATAGTCCACGGAACGGGTCAGAATTGGCCAAAACCGCGAGTGTTGATGACCGCCACGTAAACGCACCCCGGGGTTCGTCAATCATGGAAATCACCCCGGGACCCCAAAACAGTGAGTAATTGTCCATGAAACGGGTCAGAATCGGCCAAAACCGCTAGTGTTGATGACCGACACGTAAATGCACCCCGGGGTTCATCAATCGTGGAAATCAACCCGGGACCCCAAAATAGTGAGTTATAGTCCACGAAATGGGTCAGAGTCGGCCAAAACCACGAGTGTTGATGACCGACACGTAAGCGCACCTTGGGGTCCAACAACTATGGAAATCGCTTCGAAACCCCAAAACGGTGAGTAATGGTGCACTTAACGGGCCAGAATCGGCCAGAATTGCTAACCATTGACAACGGACACGTAAACGCACCTTGGGGTTCAACAACCATGGAAAGCACTTCGGGACACCAAACGGTGAGTAATAGTCCACGAAATGGGTCAGAATCGGCCAAATCCGCTAGTGTTGATGACGGACACATAAACGCACCCCGGGGTTCATCAATCGTGGAAATCAACCCGGGACCCCAAAATAGTGAGTTATAGTCCACGAAATGGGTCAGAGTCGGCCAAAACCGCGAGTGTTGATGACTGACACGTAAGCGCACCTTGGGGTCCAACAACTATGGAAATCGCTTCGAAACCCCAAAACGGTGAGTAATGGTGCACTTAACGCGCCAGAATCGGCCAGAATTGCTAACCATTGACGACGGACACGTAAACGCACCTTGGGGTTCAACAACCATGAAAACCACTTCGGGACACCAAACGGTGAGTAATAGTCCACGAAATGGGTCAGAATCGGCCAAAACCGCTAGTGTTGATGACGGACACATAAACGCACCCCGGGGTTCGTGAATTGTGGAAACCATCCCGGGACCCCAGAACAGTGAGTAATAGTCCACGGAACGGGTCAGAATTGGCAAAAACCGCGAGTGTTGATGACCGCCACATAAACGCACGCCGGGGTTCGTCAATCATGGAAATCACCCCGGGACCCCAAAACAGTGAGTAATTGTCCATGAAACGGGTCAGAATCGGCCAAAACCGCTAGTGTTGATGACCGACACGTAAATGCACCCCGGGGTTCATCAATCGTGGAAATCAACCCGGGACCCCAAAATAGTGAGTTATAGTCCACGAAATGGGTCAGAGTCGGCCAAAACCACGAGTGTTGATGACCGACACGTAAGCGCACCTTGGGGTCCAACAACTATGGAAATCGCTTCGAAACCCCAAAACGGTGAGTAATGGTGCACTTAACGGGCCAGAATCGGCCAGAATTGCTAACCATTGACGACAGACACGTAAACGCACCGTGGGGTTCAACAACCATGGAAAGCACTTCGGGACACCAAACGGTGAGTAATAGTCCACGAAATGGGTCAGAATCGGCCAAAACCGCTAGTGTTGATGACCGACACGTAAATGCACCCCGGGGTTCATTAATCGTGGAAATCAACCCGGGACCCCAAAATAGTGAGTTATAGTCCACGAAATGGGTCAGAGTCGGCCAAAACCGCGAGTGTTGATGACCGACACGTAAGCGCACCTTGGGGTCCAATAACTATGGAAATCGCTTCGAAACCCCAAAATGGTAGGTAATAGTGCACTTAACGGGCCAGAATCGGCCAGAATTGCTAACCATTGACGACGGACACGTAAACGCACCTTGGGGTTCAACAACCATGAAAACCACTTCGGGACACCAAACGGTGAGTAATAGTCCACGAAATGGGTCAGAATCGGCCAAAACCGCTAGTGTTGATGACGGACACATAAACGCACCCCGGGGTTCGTGAATTGTGGAAACCATCCCGGGACCCCAGAACAGTGAGTAATAGTCCACGGAACGGGTCAGAATTGGCCAAAACCGCGAGTGTTGATGACCGCCACATAAACGCACGCCGGGGTTCGTCAATCATGGAAATCACCCCGGGACCCCAAAACAGTGAGTAATTGTCCATGAAACGGGTCAGAATCGGCCAAAACCGCTAGTGTTGATGACCGACACGTAAATGCACCCCGGGGTTCATCAATCGTGGAAATCAACCCGGGACCCCAAAATAGTGAGTTATAGTCCACGAAATGGGTCAGAGTCGGCCAAAACCACGAGTGTTGATGACCGACACGTAAGCGCACCCTGGGATCCAACAACTATGGAAATCGCTTCGAAACCCCAAAACGGTGAGTAATGGTGCACTTAACGGGCCAGAATCGGCCAGAATTGCAAACCATTGACGACAGACACGTAAACGCACCGTGGGGTTCAACAACCATGGAAAGCACTTCGGGACACCAAACGGTGAGTAATAGTCCACGAAATGGGTCAGAATCGGCCAAAACCGCTAGTGTTGATGACCGACACGTAAATGCACCCCGGGGTTCATTAATCGTGGAAATCAACCCGGGACCCCAAAATAGTGAGTTATAGTCCACGAAATGGGTCAGAGTCGGCCAAAACCGCGAGTGTTGATGACCGACACGTAAGCGCACCTTGGGGTCCAATAACTATGGAAATCGCTTCGAAACCCCAAAATGGTAGGTAATAGTGCACTTAACGGGCCAGAATCGGCCAGAATTGCTAACCATTGACGACGGACACGTAAACGCACCTTGGGGTTCAACAACCATGAAAACCACTTCGGGACACCAAACGGTGAGTAATAGTCCACGAAATGGGTCAGAATCGGCCAAAACCGCTAGCGTTGATGACGGACACATAAACGCACCCCGGGGTTCGTGAATTGTGGAAACCATCCTGGGACCCCAAAACAGTGAGTAATAGTCCACGGAACGGGTCAGAATTGGCCAAAACCGCTAGGGTTGATGACCGACACGTAAACGCACCCCGGGGTCCAACAACTATGGAAATCGCTTCGAAACCCCAAAACGGTGAGTAATGGTGCACTTAACGGGCCAGAATCGGCCAGAATTGCTAACCATTGACGACGGACACGTAAACGCACCTTGGGGTTCAACAACCATGGAAAGCACTTCGGTACACCAAACGGTGAGTAATAGTCCAAGAAATGGGTCAGAATCGGCCAAATCCGCTAGTGTTGATGACGGACACATAAACGCACCCCGGGGTTCATCAATCGTGGAAATCAACCCGGGACCCCAAAATAGTGAGTTATAGTCCACGAAATGGGTCAGAGTCGGCCAAAACCGCGAGTGTTGATGACTGACACGTAAGCGCACCTTGGGGTCCAACAACTATGGAAATCGCTTCGAAACCCCAAAACGGTGAGTAATGGTGCACTTAACGGGCCAGAATCGGCCAGAATTGCTAACCATTGACGACGGACACGTAAACGCACCTTGGGGTTCAACAACCATGGAAAGCACTTCGGGACACCAAACGGTGAGTAATAGTCCACGAAATGGGTCAGAATCGGCCAAAACCGCTAGTGTTGATGACGGACACATAAACGCACCCCGGGGTTCGTGAATTGTGGAAACCATCCCCGGACCCTAAAACAGTGAGTAATAGTCCACGGAACGGGTCAGAATTGGCCAAAACCGCTAGGGTTGATGACCGACACGTAAACGCACCCCGGGGTCCAACAACTATGGAAATCGCTTCGAAACCCCCAAACGGTGAGTAATAGTGCACTTAACGGGCCAGAATCGGCCAGAATTGCTCACTATTGACGACGGACAGTAAACGCACCTTGGGGTTCAACAACCATGAAAACCACTTTCGGACACCAAACGATGAGTAATAGTCCACGAAACGGGTCAGAATTGGCTAAAACCGCGAGTGTTAATGACCGCCACGTAAGCGTACCCCGGGGTTCGTCAATCATGGAAATCACCCCGGGACCCCAAAACAGTGAGTAATTGTCCATGAAACGGGTCAGAATCGGCCAAAACCGCTAGTGTTGATGACCGACACGTAAATGCACCCCGGGGTTCATCAATCGTGGAAATCAACCCGGGACCCCAAAATAGTGAGTTATAGTCCACGAAATGGGTCAGAGTCGGCCAAAACCACGAGGGTTGATGACCGACACGTAAGCGCACCTTGGGGTCCAACAACTATGGAAATCGCTTCGAAACCCCAAAACGGTGAGTAATGGTGCACTTACCGGGCCAGAATCGGCCAGAATTGCTAACCATTGACGACGGACACGTAAACGCACCTTGGGGTTCAACAACCATGGAAAGCACTTCGGGACACCAAACGGTGAGTAATAGTCCACGAAATGGGTCAGAATCGGCCAAATCCGCTAGTGTTGATGACGGACACATAAACGCACCCCGGGGTTCATCAATCGTGGAAATCAACCCGGGACCCCAAAATAGTGAGTTATAGTCCACGAAATGGGTCAGAGTCGGCCAAAACCGCGAGTGTTGATGACTGACACGTAAGCGCACCTTGGGGTCCAACAA
Organism: Hordeum marinum; assembly: GCA_022496015.1. NCBI lineage: Eukaryota > Viridiplantae > Streptophyta > Magnoliopsida > Poales > Poaceae > Hordeum > Hordeum marinum. Next base: position 3,030,325 of record CM039676.1, read on the forward strand.
CTATGGAAATCGCTTCGAAACCCCAAAACGGTGAGTAATGGTGCACTTAACGCGCCAGAATCGGCCAGAATTGCTAACCATTGACGACGAACACGTAAACGCACCTTGGGGTTCAACAACCATGAAAACCACTTCGGGACACCAAATGGTGAGTAATAGTCCATGAAATGGGTCAGAATCGGCCAAAACCGCTAGTGTTGATGACGGACACATAAACGCACCCCGGGGTTCGTGAATTGTGGAAACCATCCCGGGACCCCAGAACAGTGAGTAATAGTCCACGGAACGGGTCAGAATTGGCCAAAACCGCGAGTGTTGATGACCGCCACATAAACGCACCCCGGGGTTCGTCAATCATGGAAATCACCCCGGGACCCCAAAACAGTGAGTAATTGTCCATGAAACGGGTCAGAATCGGCCAAAACCGCTAGTGTTGATGACCGACACGTAAATGCACCCCGGGGTTCATCAATCGTGGAAATCAACCCGGGACCCCAAAATAGTGAGTTATAGTCCACGAAATGGGTCAGAGTCGGCCAAAACCACGAGTGTTGATTACCGACACGTAAGTGCACCTTGGGGTCCAACAACTATGGAAATCGCTTCGAAACCCCAAAACGGTGAGTAATGGTGCACTTAACGGGCCAGAATCGGCCAGAATTGCTAACCATTGACGACAGACACGTAAACGCACCGTGGTGTTCAACAACCATGGAAAGCACTTCGGGACAACAAACGGTGAGTAATAGTCCACGAAATGGGTCAGAATCGGCCAAAACCGCTAGTGTTGATGACCGACACGTAAATGCACCCCGGGGTTCATTACTCGTGGAAATCAACCCGGGACCCCAAAATAGTGAGTTATAGTCCACGAAATGGGTCAGAGTCGGCCAAAACCGCGAGTGTTGATGACCGACACGTAAGCGCACCTTGGGGTCCAATAACTATGGAAATCGCTTCGAAACCCCAAAATGGTAGGTAATAGTGCACTTAACGGGCCAGAATCGGCCAGAATTGCTAACCATTGACGACGGACACGTAAACGCACCTTGGGGTTCAACAACCATGAAAACCACTTCGGGACACCAAACGGTGAGTAATAGTCCACGAAATGGGTCAGAATCGGCCAAAACCGCTAGCGTTGATGACGGACACATAAACGCACCCTGGGTTCGTGAATTGTGGAAACCATCCTGGGACCCCAAAACAGTGAGTAATAGTCCACGGAACGGGTCAGAATTGGCCAAAACCGCTAGGGTTGATGACCGACACGTAAACGCACCCCGGGGTCCAACAACTATGGAAATCGCTTCGAAACCCCAAAACGGTGAGTAATGGTGCACTTAACGGGCCAGAATCGGCCAGAATTGCTAACCATTGACGACGGACACGTAAACGCACCTTGGGGTTCAACAACCATGGAAAGCACTTCGGTACACCAAACGGTGAGTAATAGTCCACGAAATGGGTCAGAATCGGCCAAATCCGCTAGTGTTGATGACGGACACATAAACGCACCCCGGGGTTCATCAATCGTGGAAATCAACCCGGGACCCCAAAATAGTGAGTTATAGTCCACGAAATGGGTCAGAGTCGGCCAAAACCGCGAGTGTTGATGACTGACACGTAAGCGCACCTTGGGGTCCAACAACTATGGAAATCGCTTCGAAACCCCAAAACGGTGAGTAATGGTGCACTTAACGGGCCAGAATCGGCCAGAATTGCTAACCATTGACGACGGACACGTAAACGCACCTTGGGGTTCAACAACCATGGAAAGCACTTCGGGACACCAAACGGTGAGTAATAGTCCACGAAATGGGTCAGAATCGGCCAAAACCGCTAGTGTTGATGACGGACACATAAACGCACCCCGGGGTTCGTGAATTGTGGAAACCATCCCGGGACCCTAAAACAGTGAGTAATAGTCCACGGAACGGGTCAGAATTGGCCAAAACCGCTAGGGTTGATGACCGACACGTAAACGCACCCCGGGGTCCAACAACTATGGAAATCGCTTCGAAACCCCCAAACGGTGAGTAATAGTGCACTTAACGGGCCAGAATCGGCCAGAATTGCTCACTATTGACGACGGATAGTAAACGCACCTTGGGGTTCAACAACCATGAAAACCACTTTCGGACACCAAACGATGAGTAATAGTCCACGAAACGGGTCAGAATTGGCTAAAACCGCGAGTGTTAATGACCGCCACGTAAGCGTACCCCGGGGTTCGTCAATCATGGAAATCACCCCGGGACCCCAAAACAGTGAGTAATTGTCCATGAAACGGGTCAGAATCGGCCAAAACCGCTAGTGTTGATGACCGACACGTAAATGCACCCCGGGGTTCATTAATCGTGGAAATCAACCCGGGACCCCAAAATAGTGAGTTATAGTCCACGAAATGGGTCAGAGTCGGCCAAAACCACGAGTGTTGATGACCGACACGTAAGCGCACCTTGGGGTCCAACAACTATGGAAATCGCTTCGAAACCCCAAAACGGTGAGTAATGGTGCACTTAACGGGCCAGAATCGGCCAGAATTGCTAACCATTGACGACGGACACGTAAACGCACCTTGGGGTTCAACAACCATAGAAAGCACTTCGGGACACCAAACGGTGAGTAATAGTCCACGAAATGGGTCAGAATCGGCCAAAACCGCTAGTGTTGATGACGGACACATAAACGCACCCCGGGGTTCGTGAATTGTGGAAACCATCCCGGGACCCTAAAACAGTGAGTAATAGTCCACGGAACGGGTCAGAATTGGCCAAAACCGCTAGGGTTGATGACCGACACGTAAACGCATCCCGGGGTCCAACAACTATGGAAATCGCTTCGAAACCCCCAAACGGTGAGTAATAGTGCACTTAACGGGCCAGAATCGGCCAGAATTGCTCACTATTGACGACGGACAGTAAACGCACCTTGGGGTTCAACAACCATGAAAACCACTTTCGGACACCAAACGATGAGTAATAGTCCACGAAACGGGTCAGAATTGGCCAAAACCGCGAGTGTTAATGACCGCCACGTAAGCGTACCCCGGGGTTCGTCAATCATGGAAATCACCCCGGGACCCCAAAACAGTGAGTAATTGTCCATGAAACGGGTCAGAATCGGCCAAAACTGCTAGTGTTGATGACCGACACGTAAATGCACCCCGGGGTTCATTAATCGTGGAAATCAACCCGGGACCCCAAAATAGTGAGTTATAGTCCACGAAATGGGTCAGAGTCGGCCAAAACCGCGAGTGTTGATGACCGACACGTAAGCGCACCTTGGGGTCCAACAACTATGGAAATCGCTTCGAAACCCCAAAACGGTGAGTAATAGTGCACTTAACGGGCCAGAATCGGCCAGAATTGCTAACCATTGACGACGGACACGTGAACGCACCTTGGGGTTCAACAACCATGAAAACCACTTCGGGACACCAAACGGTGAGTAATAGTCCACGAAATGGGTCAGAATCGGCCAAAACCGCTAGTGTTGATGACGGACACATAAACGCACCCCGGGGTTCCTGAATTGTGGAAACCATCCCTGGACCCCAGAACAGTGAGTAATAGTCCACGGAACGGGTCAGAATTGGCCAAAACCGCGAGTGTTGATGACCGCCACGTAAACGCACCCCGGGGTTCGTCAATCATGGAAATCACCCCGGGACCCCAAAACAGTGAGTAATTGTCCATGAAACGGGTCAGAATCGGCCAAAACCGCTAGTGTTGATGACCGACACGTAAATGCACCCCGGGGTTCATCAATCGTGGAAATCAACCCGGGACCCCAAAATAGTGAGTTATAGTCCACGAAATGGGTCAGAGTCGGCCAAAACCACGAGTGTTGATGACCGACACGTAAGCGCACCTTGGGGTCCAACAACTATGGAAATCGCTTCGAAACCCCAAAACGGTGAGTAATGGTGCACTTAACGGGCCAGAATCGGCCAGAATTGCTAACCATTGACGACGGACACGTAAACGCACCTTGGGGTTCAACAACCATGGAAAGCACTTCGGGACACCAAACGGTGAGTAATAGTCCACGAAATGGGTCAGAATCGGCCAAATCCGCTAGTGTTGATGACGGACACATAAACGCACCCCGGGGTTCATCAATCGTGGAAATCAACCCGGGACCCCAAAATAGTGAGTTATAGTCCACGAAATGGGTCAGAGTCGGCCAAAACCGCGAGTGTTGATGACTGACACGTAAGCGCACCTTGGGGTCCAACAACTATGGAAATCGCTTCGAAACCCCAAAACGGTGAGTAATGGTGCACTTAACGGGCCAGAATCGGCCAGAATTGCTAACCATTGACGACGGACACGTAAACGCACCTTGGGGTTCAACAACCATGAAAACCACTTCGGGACACCAAACGGTGAGTAATAGTCCACGAAATGGGTCAGAATCGGCCAAAACCGCTAGTGTTGATGACGGACACATAAACGCACCCCGGGGTTCGTGAATTGTGGAAACCATCCCGGGACCCCAGAACAGTGAGTAATAGTCCACGGAACGGGTCAGAATTGGCCAAAACCGCGAGTGTTGATGACCGCCACATAAACGCACGCCGGGGTTCGTCAATCATGGAAATCACCCCGGGACCCCAAAACAGTGAGTAATTGTCCATGAAACGGGTCAGAATCGGCCAAAACCGCTAGTGTTGATGACCGACACGTAAATGCACCCCGGGGTTCATCAATCGTGGAAATCAACCCGGGACCCCAAAATAGTGAGTTATAGTCCACGAAATGGGTCAGAGTCGGCCAAAACCACGAGTGTTGATGACCGACACGTAAGCGCACCTTGGGGTCCAACAACTATGGAAATCGCTTCGAAACCCCAAAACGGTGAGTAATGGTGCACTTAACGGGCCAGAATCGGCCAGAATTGCTAACCATTGACAACGGACACGTAAACGCACCTTGGGGTTCAACAACCATGGAAAGCACTTCGGGACACCAAACGGTGAGTAATTGTCCATGAAACGGGTCAGAATCGGCCAAAACCGCTAGTGTTGATGACCGACACGTAAGTGCACCCCGGGGTTCATCAATCGTGGAAATCAACCCGGGACCCCAAAATAGTGAGTTATAGTCCACGAAATGGGTCAGAGTCGGCCAAAACCACGAGTGTTGATGACCGACACGTAAGCGCACCTTGGGGTCCAACAACTATGGAAATCGCTTCGAAACCCCAAAACGGTGAGTAATGGTGCACTTAACGGGCCAGAATCGGCCAGAATTGCTAACCATTGACGACGGACACGTAAACGCACCTTGGGGTTCAACAACCATGGAAAGCACTTCGGGACACCAAACGGTGAGTAATAGTCCACGAAATGGGTCAGAATCGGCCAAATCCGCTAGTGTTGATGACGGACACATAAACGCACCCCGGGGTTCGTGAATTGTGGAAACCATCCTGGGACCCCAAAACCGCGAGTGTTAATGACCGCCACGTAAACGCACCCCGGGGTTCGTCAATTGTGGAAACCACCCCGGGACCCCAAACCAGTGAGTAATAGTCCACGGAACGGGTCAGAATTGGCCAAAACCGCGAGTGTTGATGACCGCCACGTAAACGCACCCCGGGGTTCGTCAATCATGGAAATCACCCCGGGACCCCAAAACAGTGAGTAATTGTCCATGAAACGGGTCAGAATCGGCCAAAACCGCTAGTGTTGATGACCGACACGTAAATGCACCCCGGGGTTCATCAATCGTGGAAATCAACCCGGGACCCCAAAATAGTGAGTTATAGTCCACGAAATGGGTCAGAGTCGGCCAAAACCACGAGTGTTGATGACCGACACGTAAGCGCACCTTGGGGTCCAACAACTATGGAAATCGCTTCGAAACCCCAAAACGGTGAGTAATGGTGCACTTAACGGGCCAGAATCGGCCAGAATTGCTAACCATTGACAACGGACACGTAAACGCACCTTGGGGTTCAACAACCATGGAAAGCACTTCGGGACACCAAACGGTGAGTAATAGTCCACGAAATGGGTCAGAATCGGCCAAAACCGCTAGTGTTGATGACCGACACGTAAATGCACCCCGGGGTTCATTAATCGTGGAAATCAACCCGGGACCCCAAAATAGTGAGTTATAGTCCACGAAATGGGTCAGAGTCGGCCAAAACCGCGAGTGTTGATGACCGACACGTAAGCGCACCTTGGGGTCCAATAACTATGGAGATCGCTTCGAAACCCCAAAACGGTAGGTAATAGTGCACTTAACGGGCCAGAATCGGCCAGAATTGCTAACCATTGACGACGGACACGTAAACGCACCTTGGGGTTCAACAACCATGAAAACCACTTCGGGACACCAAACGGTGAGTAATAGTCCACGAAATGGGTCAGAATCGGCCAAAACCGCTAGCGTTGATGACGGACACATAAACGCACCCCGGGGTTCGTGAATTGTGGAAACCATCCTGGGACCCCAAAACAGTGAGTAATAGTCCACGGAACGGGTCAGAATTGGCCAAAACCGCTAGGGTTGATGACCGACACGTAAACGCACCCCGGGGTCCAACAACTATGGAAATCGCTTCGAAACACCCAAACGGTGAGTAATAGTGCACTTAACGGGCCAGAATCGGCCAGAATTGCTCACTATTGACGACGGACACGTAAACGCACCTTGGGGTTCAACAACCATGAAAACCACTTTGGGACACCAAACGATGAGTAATAGTCCACGAAACGGGTCAGAATTGGCCAAAACCGCGAGTGTTAATGACCGCCACGTAAACGCACCCCGGGGTTCGTCAATCATGGAAATCACCCCGGGACCCCAAACCAGTGAGTAATTGTCCATGAAACGGGTCAGAATCGGCCAAAACCGCGAGTGTTGATGACCGCCACGTAAACGCACCCCGGGGTTCGTCAATCATGGAAATCACCCCGGGACCCCAAAACAGTGAGTAATTGTCCATGAAACGGGTCAGAATCGGCCAAAACCGCTAGTGTTGATGACCGACACGTAAATGCACCCCGGGGTTCATCAATCGTGGAAATCAACCCGGGACCCCAAAATAGTGAGTTATAGTCCACGGAATGGGTCAGAGTCGGCCAAAACCACGAGTGTTGATGACCGACACGTAAGCGCACCTTGGGGTCCAACAACTATGGAAATCGCTTCGAAACCCCAAAACGGTGAGTAATGGTGCACTTAACGGGCCAGAATCGGCCAGAATTGCTAACCATTGACGACGGACACGTAAACGCACCTTGGTGTTCAACAACCATGGAAAGCACTTTGGGACACCAAACGGTGAGTAATAGTCCACGAAATGGGCCAGAATCGGCCAAATCCGCTAGTGTTGATGACGGACACATAAACGCACCCCGGGGTTCATCAATCGTGGAAATCAACCCGGGACCCCAAAATAGTGAGTTATAGTCCACGAAATGGGTCAGAGTCGGCCAAACCGCGAGTGTTGATGACTGACACGTAAGCGCACCTTGGGGTCCAACAACTATGGAAATCGCTTCGAAACCCCAAAACGGTGAGTAATGGTGCACTTAACGGGCCAGAATCGGCCAGAATTGCTAACCATTGACGAAGGACACGTAAACGCACCTTGGGGTTCAACAACCATGGAAAGCACTTCGGGACACCAAACGGTGAGTAATAGTCCACGAAATGGGTCAGAATCGGCCAAAACCGCTAGTGTTGATGACGGACACATAAACGCACCCCGGGGTTCGTGAATTGTGGAAACCATCCCGGGACCCTAAAACAGTGAGTAATAGTCCACGGAACGGGTCAGAATTGGCCAAAACCGCTAGGGTTGATGACCGACACGTAAACGCACCCCGGGGTCCAACAACTATGGAAATCGCTTCGAAACCCCCAAACGGTGAGTAATAGTGCACTTAACGGGCCAGAATCGGCCAGAATTGCTCACTATTGACGACGGACAGTAAACGCACCTTGGGGTTCAACAACCATGAAAACCACTTTCGGACACCAAACGATGAGTAATAGTCCACGAAACGGGTCAGAATTGGCCAAAACCGCGAGTGTTAATGACCGCCACGTAAGCGTACCCCGGGGTTCGTCAATCATGGAAATCACCCCGGGACCCCAAAACAGTGAGTAATTGTCCATGAAACGGGTCAGAATCGGCCAAAACCGCTAGTGTTGATGACCGACACGTAAATGCACCCCGGGGTTCATTAATCGTGGAAATCAACCCGGGACCCCAAAATAGTGAGTTATAGTCCACGAAATGGGTCAGAGTCGGCCAAAACCGCGAGTGTTGATGACCGACACGTAAGCGCACCTTGGTGTCCAACAACTATGGAAATTGCTTCGAAACCCCAAAACGGTGAGTAATGGTGCACTTAACGGGCCAGAATTGCTAACCATTGACGACGGACACGTAAATGCACCTTGGGGCTCAACAACCATGAAAAGCACTTCGGGACACCAAACGGTGAGTAGTAGTCCACGAAATGGGTCAGAATCGGCCAAATCCGCTAGTGTTGATGACGGACACATAAACGCACCCCGGGGATCGTGAATTGTGGAAACCATCCCGGGACCCCAGAACAGTGAGTAATAGTCCACGGAACGGGTCAGAATTGGCCAAAACCGCGAGTGTTGATGACCGCCACGTAAACGCACCCCGGGGTTCGTCAATCATGGAAATCACCCCGGGACCCCAAAACAGTGAGTAATTGTCCATGAAACGGGTCAGAATCGGCCAAAACCGCTAGTGTTGATGACCGACACGTAAATGCACCCCGGGGTTCATCAATCGTGGAAATCAACCCGGGACCCCCAAAATAGTGAGTTATAGTCCACGAAATGGGTCAGAGTCGGCCAAAACCGCGAGTGTTGATGACCGACACGTAAGCGCACCTTGGGGGCCAACAACTATGGAAATCGCTTCGAAACCCCAAAACGGTGAGTAATGGTGCACTTAACGGGCCAGAATCGGCCAGAATTGCTAACCATTGACGACGGACACGTAAACGCACCTTGGGGTTCAACAACCATGGAAAGCACTTTGGGACACCAAACGGTGAGTAATAGTCCACGAAATGGGCCAGAATCGGCCAAATCCGCTAGTGTTGATGACGGACACATAAACGCACCCCGGGGTTCATCAATCGTGGAAATCAACCCGGGACCCCAAAATAGTGAGTTATAGTCCACGAAATGGGTCAGAGTCGGCCAAAACCGCGAGTGTTGATGACTGACACGTAAGCGCACCTTGGGGTCCAACAACTATGGAAATCGCTTCGAAACCCCAAAACGGTGAGTAATGGTGCACTTAACGGGCCAGAATCGGCCAGAATTGCTAACCATTGACGAAGGACACGTAAACGCACCTTGGGGTTCAACAACCATGGAAAGCACTTCGGGACACCAAACGGTGAGTAATAGTCCACGAAATGGGTCAGAATCGGCCAAAACCGCTAGTGTTGATGACGGACACATAAACGCACCCCGGGGTTCGTGAATTGTGGAAACCATCCCGGGACCCTAAAACAGTGAGTAATAGTCCACGGAACGGGTCAGAATTGGCCAAAACCGCTAGGGTTGATGACCGACACGTAAACGCACCCCGGGGTCCAACAACTATGGAAATCGCTTCGAAACCCCCAAACGGTGAGTAATAGTGCACTTAACGGGCCAGAATCGGCCAGAATTGCTCACTATTGACGACGGACAGTAAACGCACCTTGGGGTTCAACAACCATGAAAACCACTTTCGGACACCAAACGATGAGTAATAGTCCACGAAACGGGTCAGAATTGGCCAAAACCGCGAGTGTTAATGACCGCCACGTAAGCGTACCCCGGGGTTCGTCAATCATGGAAATCACCCCGGGACCCCAAAACAGTGAGTAATTGTCCATGAAACGGGTCAGAATCGGCCAAAACCGCTAGTGTTGATGACCGACACGTAAATGCACCCCGGGGTTCATTAATCGTGGAAATCAACCCGGGACCCCAAAATAGTGAGTTATAGTCCACGAAATGGGTCAGAGTCGGCCAAAACCGCGAGTGTTGATGACCGACACGTAAGCGCACCTTGGTGTCCAACAACTATGGAAATTGCTTCGAAACCCCAAAACGGTGAGTAATGGTGCACTTAACGGGCCAGAATTGCTAACCATTGACGACGGACACGTAAATGCACCTTGGGGCTCAACAACCATGAAAAGCACTTCGGGACACCAAACGGTGAGTAGTAGTCCACGAAATGGGTCAGAATCGGCCAAATCCGCTAGTGTTGATGACGGACACATAAACGCACCCCGGGGATCGTGAATTGTGGAAACCATCCCGGGACCCCAGAACAGTGAGTAATAGTCCACGGAACGGGTCAGAATTGGCCAAAACCGCGAGTGTTGATGACCGCCACGTAAACGCACCCCGGGGTTCGTCAATCATGGAAATCACCCCGGGACCCCAAAACAGTGAGTAATTGTCCATGAAACGGGTCAGAATCGGCCAAAACCGCTAGTGTTGATGACCGACACGTAAATGCACCCCGGGGTTCATCAATCGTGGAAATCAACCCGGGACCCCAAAATAGTGAGTTATAGTCCACGAAATGGGTCAGAGTCGGCCAAAACCGCGAGTGTTGATGACCGACACGTAAGCGCACCTTGGGGGCCAACAACTATGGAAATCGCTTCGAAACCCCAAAACGGTGAGTAATGGTGCACTTAACGGGCCAGAATCGGCCAGAATTGCTAACCATTGACGACGGACACGTAAACGCACCTTGGGGTTCAACAACCATGGAAAGCACTTTGGGACACCAAACGGTGAGTAATAGTCCACGAAATGGGCCAGAATCGGCCAAATCCGCTAGTGTTGATGACGGACACATAAACGCACCCCGGGGTTCATCAATCGTGGAAATCAACCCGGGACCCCAAAATAGTGAGTTATAGTCCACGAAATGGGTCAGAGTCGGCCAAAACCGCGAGTGTTGATGACTGACACGTAAGCGCACCTTGGGGTCCAACAACTATGGAAATCGCTTCGAAACCCCAAAACGGTGAGTAATGGTGCACTTAACGGGCCAGAATCGGCCAGAATTGCTAACCATTGACGAAGGACACGTAAACGCACCTTGGGGTTCAACAACCATGGAAAGCACTTCGGGACACCAAACGGTGAGTAATAGTCCACGAAATGGGTCAGAATCGGCCAAAACCGCTAGTGTTGATGACGGACACATAAACGCACCCCGGGGTTCGTGAATTGTGGAAACCATCCCGGGACCCTAAAACAGTGAGTAATAGTCCACGGAACGGGTCAGAATTGGCCAAAACCGCTAGGGTTGATGACCGACACGTAAACGCACCCCGGGGTCCAACAACTATGGAAATCGCTTCGAAACCCCCAAACGGTGAGTAATAGTGCACTTAACGGGCCAGAATCGGCCAGAATTGCTCACTATTGACGACGGACAGTAAACGCACCTTGGGGTTCAACAACCATGAAAACCACTTTCGGACACCAAACGATGAGTAATAGTCCACGAAACGGGTCAGAATTGGCCAAAACCGCGAGTGTTAATGACCGCCACGTAAGCGTACCCCGGGGTTCGTCAATCATGGAAATCACCCCGGGACCCCAAAACAGTGAGTAATTGTCCATGAAACGGGTCAGAATCGGCCAAAACCGCTAGTGTTGATGACCGACACGTAAATGCACCCCGGGGTTCATTAATCGTGGAAATCAACCCGGGACCCCAAAATAGTGAGTTATAGTCCACGAAATGGGTCAGAGTCGGCCAAAACCGCGAGTGTTGATGACCGACACGTAAGCGCACCTTGGTGTCCAACAACTATGGAAATTGCTTCGAAACCCCAAAACGGTGAGTAATGGTGCACTTAACGGGCCAGAATTGCTAACCATTGACGACGGACACGTAAACGCACCTTGGGGCTCAACAACCATGAAAAGCACTTCGGGACACCAAACGGTGAGTAGTAGTCCACGAAATGGGTCAGAATCGGCCAAATCCGCTAGTGTTGATGACGGACACATAAACGCACCCCGGGGATCGTGAATTGTGGAAACCATCCCGGGACCCCAGAACAGTGAGTAATAGTCCACGGAACGGGTCAGAATTGGCCAAAACCGCGAGTGTTGATGACCGCCACGTAAACGCACCCCGGGGTTCGTCAATCATGGAAATCACCCCGGGACCCCAAAACAGTGAGTAATTGTCCATGAAACGGGTCAGAATCGGCCAAAACCGCTAGTGTTGATGACCGACACGTAAATGCACCCCGGGGTTCATCAATCGTGGAAATCAACTCGGGACCCCAAAATAGTGAGTTATAGTCCACGAAATGGGTCAGAGTCGGCCAAAACCGCGAGTGTTGATGACCGACACGTAAGCGCACCTTGGGGGCCAACAACTATGGAAATCGCTTCGAAACCCCAAAACGGTGAGTAATGGTGCACTTAACGGGCCAGAATCGGCCAGAATTGCTAACCATTGACGACGGACACGTAAACGCACCTTGGTGTTCAACAACCATGGAAAGCACTTTGGGACACCAAACGGTGAGTAATAGTCCACGAAATGGGTCAGAATCGGCCAAATCCGCTAGTGTTGATGACGGACACATAAACGCACCCCGGGGTTCATCAATCGTGGAAATCAACCCGGGACCCCAAAATAGTGAGTTATAGTCCACAAAATGGGTCAGAGTCGGCCAAAACCGCGAGTGTTGATGACTGACACGTAAGCGCACCTTGGGGTCCAACAACTATGGAAATCGCTTCGAAACCCCAAAACGGTGAGTAATGGTGCACTTAACGGGCCAGAATCGGCCAGAATTGCTAACCATTGACGAAGGACACGTAAACGCACCTTGGGGTTCAACAACCATGGAAAGCACTTCGGGACACCAAACGGTGAGTAATAGTCCACGAAATGGGTCAGAATCGTCCAAAACCGCTAGTGTTGATGACGGACACATAAACGCACCCGGGGGTTCGTGAATTGTGGAAACCATCCCGGGACCCCAAAACAGTGAGTAATAGTCCACGGAACAGGTCAGAATTGGCCAAAACCGCTAGGGTTGATGACCGACACGTAAACGCACCCCGGGGTCCAACAACTATGGAAATCGCTTCGAAACCCCCAAACGGTGAGTAATAGTGCACTTAACGGGCCAGAATCGGCCAGAATTGCTCACTATTGACGACGGACACGTAAACGCACCTTGGGGTTCAACAACCATGAAAACCACTTTCGGACACCAAACGATGAGTAATAGTCCACGAAACGGGTCAGAATTGGCCAAAACCGCGAGTGTTAATGACCGCCACGTAAACGTACCCCGGGGTTCGTCAATCATGGAAATCACCCCGGGACCCCAAAACAGTGAGTAATTGTCCATGAAACGGGTCAGAATCGGCCAAAACCGCTAGTGTTGATGACCGACACGTAAATGCACCCCGAGGTTCATTAATCGTGGAAATCAACCCGGGACCCCAAAATAGTGAGTTATAGTCCACGAAATGGGTCAGAGTCGGCCAAAACCGCGAGTGTTGATGACCGACACGTAAGCGCACCTTGGGGTCCAACAACTATGGAAATCGCTTCGAAACCCCAAAACGGTGAGTAATAGTGCACTTAACGGGCCAGAATCGGCCAGAATTGCTAACCATTGACGACGGACACGTAAACGCACCTTGGGGTTCAATAACCATGAAAACCACTTCGGGACACCAAACGGTGAGTAATAGTCCACGAAATGGGTCAGAATCGGCCAAAACCGCTAGTGTTGATGACGGACACATAAACGCACCCCGGGGTTCGTGAATTGTGGAAACCATCCCGGGACCCCAGAACAGTGAGTAATAGTCCACGGAACGGGTCAGAATTGGCCAGAACCGCGAGTGTTGATGACCGCCACATAAACGCACCCCGGGGTTCGTCAATCATGGAAATCACCCCGGGACCCCAAAACAGTGAGTAATTGTCCATGAAACGGGTCAGAATCGGCCAAAACCGCTAGTGTTGATGACCGACACGTAAATGCACCCCGGGGTTCATCAATCGTGGAAATGAACCCGGGACCCCAAAATAGTGAGTTATAGTTCACGAAATGGGTCAGAGTCGGCCAAAACCACGAGTGTTGATGACCGACACGTAAGCGCACCTTGGGGTCCAACAACTATGGAAATCGCTTCGAAACCCCAAAACGGTGAGTAATGGTGCACTTAACGGGCCAGAATCGGCCAGAATTGCTAACCATTGACGACAGACACGTAAACGCACCGTGGGGTTCAACAACCATGGAAAGCACTTCGGGACACCAAACGGTGAGTAATAGTCCACGAAATGGGTCAGAATCGGCCAAAACCGCTAGTGTTCATGACCGACACGTAAATGCACCCCGGGGTTCATTAATCGTGGAAATCAACCCGGGACCCCAAAATAGTGAGTTATAGTCCACGGAATGGGTCAGAGTCGGCCAAAACCGCGAGTGTTGATGACCGACACGTAAGCGCACCTTGGGGTCCAATAACTATGGAAATCGCTTCGAAACCCCAAAACGGTAGGTAATAGTGCACTTAACGGGCCAGAATCGGCCAGAATTGCTAACCATTGACGACGGACACGTAAACGCACCTTGGGGTTCAACAACCATGAAAACCACTTCGGGACACCAAACGGAGAGTAATAGTCCACGAAATGGGTCAGAATCGGCCAAAACCGCTAGCGTTGATGACGGACACATAAACGCACCCCGGGGTTCGTGAATTGTGGAAACCATCCTGGGACCTCAAAACAGTGAGTAATAGTCCACGGAACGGGTCAGAATTGGCCAAAACCGCTAGGGTTGATGACCGACACGTAAACGCACCCCGGGGTCCAACAACTATGGAAATCGCTTCGAAACACCCAAACGGTGAGTAATAGTGCACTTAACGGGCCAGAATCGGCCAGAATTGCTCACTATTGACGACGGACACGTAAACGCACCTTGGGGTTCAACAACCATGAAAACCACTTTGGGACACCAAACGATGAGTAATAGTCCACGAAACGGGTCAGAATTGGCCAAAACCGCGAGTGTTAATGACCGCCACGTAAACGCACCCCGGGGTTCGTCAATCATGGAAATCACCCCGGGACCCCAAAACAGTGAGTAATTGTCCATGAAACGGGTCAGAATCGGCCAAAACCGCTAGTGTTGATGACCGACACGTAAATGCACCCCGGGGTTCATTAATCGTGGAAATCAACCCGGGACCCCAAAATAGTGAGTTATAGTCCACGAAATGGGTCAGAGTCGGCCAAAACCGCGAGTGTTGATGACCGACACGTAAGCGCACCTTGGGGTCCAATAACTATGGAAATCGCTTCGAAACCCCAAAACGGTAGGTAATAGTGCACTTAACGGGCCAGAATCGGCCAGAATTGCTAACCATTGACGACGGACACGTAAACGTATCTTGGGGTTCAACAACCATGAAAACCACTTCGGGACACCAAACGGAGAGTAATAGTCCACGAAATGGGTCAGAATCGGCCAAAACCGCTAGCGTTGATGACGGACACATAAACGCACCCCGGGGTTCGTGAATTGTGGAAACCATCCTGGGACCTCAAAACAGTGAGTAATAGTCCACGGAACGGGTCAGAATTGGCCAAAACCGCTAGGGTTGATGACCGACACGTAAACGCACCCCGGGGTCCAACAACTATGGAAATCGCTTCGAAACACCCAAACGGTGAGTAATAGTGCACTTAACGGGCCAGAATCGGCCAGAATTGCTCACTATTGACGACGGACACGTAAACGCACCTTGGGGTTCAACAACCATGAAAACCACTTTGGGACACCAAACGATGAGTAATAGTCCACGAAACGGGTCAGAATTGGCCAAAACCGCGAGTGTTAATGACCGCCACGTAAACGCACCCCGGGGTTCGTCAATCATGGAAATCACCCCGGGACCCCAAAACAGTGAGTAATTGTCCATGAAACGGGTCAGAATCGGCCAAAACCGCTAGTGTTGATGACCGACACGTAAATGCACCCCGGGGTTCATTAATCGTGGAAATCAACCCGGGACCCCAAAATAGTGAGTTATAGTCCACGAAATGGGTCAGAGTCGGCCAAAACCACGAGTGTTGATGACCGACACGTAAGCGCACCTTGGGGTCCAACAACTATGGAAATCGCTTCGAAACCCCAAAACGGTGAGTAATGCTGCACTTAACGGGCCAGAATCGGCCAGAATTGCTGACCATTGACGACGGACACGTAAACGCACCTTGGGGTTCAACAACCATGAAAAGCACTTCGGGACACCAAACGGTGAGTAGTAGTCCACGAAATGGGTCAGAATCGGCCAAATCCGCTAGTGTTGATGACGGACACATAAACGCACCCCGGGGTTCGTGAATTGTGGAAACCATCCCGGGACCCCAGAACAGTGAGTAATAGTCCACGGAACGGGTCAGAATTGGCCAAAACCGCGAGTGTTGATGACCGCCACGTAAACGCACCCCGGGGTTCGTCAATCATGGAAATCACCCCGGGACCCCAAAACAGTGAGTAATTGTCCATGAAACGGGTCAGAATCGGCCAAAACCGCTAGTGTTGATGACCGACACGTAAGCGCACCTTGGGGTCCAACAACTATGGAAATCGCTTCGAAACCCCAAAACGGTGAGTAATGGTGCACTTAACGGGCCAGTATCGGCCAGAATTGCTAACCATTGGCGACAGACACGTAAACGCACCGTGGGGTTCAACAACCATGGAAAGCACTTCGGGACACCAAACGGTGAGTAATAGTCCACGAAATGGGTCAGAATCGGCCAAAACCGCTAGTGTTGATGACGGACAAATAAACGCACCCCGGGGTTCGTGAATTGTGGAAACCATCCCGGGACCCCAAAACAGTGAGTAATAGTCCACGGAACGGGTCAGAATTGGCCAAAACCGCTAGGGTTGATGACCGACACGTAAACGCACCCCGGGGTCCAACAACTATGGAAATCGCTTCGAAACCCCCAAACGGTGAGTAATAGTGCACTTAACGGGCCAGAATCTGCCAGAATTGCTCACTATTGACGACGGACACGTAAACG
This sequence comes from Hordeum marinum, assembly GCA_022496015.1. Classification (NCBI taxonomy): domain Eukaryota; kingdom Viridiplantae; phylum Streptophyta; class Magnoliopsida; order Poales; family Poaceae; genus Hordeum; species Hordeum marinum. Next base: position 3,047,458 of record CM039676.1, read on the forward strand.
CACCTTGGGGTTCAACAACCATGAAAACCACTTTGGGACACCAAACGATGAGTAATAGTCCACGAAACGGGTCAGAATTGGCCAAAACCGCGAGTGTTAATGACCGCCACGTAAACGCACCCCGGGGTTCGTCAATCATGGAAATCACCCCGGGACCCCAAAACAGTGAGTAATTGTCCATGAAACGGGTCAGAATCGGCCAAAACCGCTAGTGTTGATGACCGACACGTAAATGCACCCCGGGGTTCATCAATCGTGGAAATCAACCCGGGACCCCAAAATAGTGAGTTATAGTCCACGAAATGGGTCAGAGTCGGCCAAAACCGCGAGTGTTGATGACCGACACGTAAGCGCACCTTGGGGGCCAACAACTATGGAAATCGCTTCGAAACCCCAAAACGGTGAGTAATGGTGCACTTAACGGGCCAGAATCGGCCAGAATTGCTAACCATTGACGACGGACACGTAAACGCACCTTGGTGTTCAACAACCATGGAAAGCACTTTGGGACACCAAACGGTGAGTAATAGTCCACGAAATGGGTCAGAATCGGCCAAATCCGCTAGTGTTGATGACGGACACATAAACGCACCCCGGGGTTCATCAATCGTGGAAATCAACCCGGGACCCCAAAATAGTGAGTTATAGTCCACAAAATGGGTCAGAGTCGGCCAAAACCGCGAGTGTTGATGACTGACACGTAAGCGCACCTTGGGGTCCAACAACTATGGAAATCGCTTCGAAACCCCAAAACGGTGAGTAATGGTGCACTTAACGGGCCAGAATCGGCCAGAATTGCTAACCATTGACGAAGGACACGTAAACGCACCTTGGGGTTCAACAACCATGGAAAGCACTTCGGGACACCAAACGGTGAGTAATAGTCCACGAAATGGGTCAGAATCGTCCAAAACCGCTAGTGTTGATGACGGACACATAAACGCACCCGGGGGTTCGTGAATTGTGGAAACCATCCCGGGACCCCAAAACAGTGAGTAATAGTCCACGGAACAGGTCAGAATTGGCCAAAACCGCTAGGGTTGATGACCGACACGTAAACGCACCCCGGGGTCCAACAACTATGGAAATCGCTTCGAAACCCCCAAACGGTGAGTAATAGTGCACTTAACGGGCCAGAATCGGCCAGAATTGCTCACTATTGACGACGGACACGTAAACGCACCTTGGGGTTCAACAACCATGAAAACCACTTTCGGACACCAAACGATGAGTAATAGTCCACGAAACGGGTCAGAATTGGCCAAAACCGCGAGTGTTAATGACCGCCACGTAAACGTACCCCGGGGTTCGTCAATCATGGAAATCACCCCGGGACCCCAAAACAGTGAGTAATTGTCCATGAAACGGGTCAGAATCGGCCAAAACCGCTAGTGTTGATGACCGACACGTAAATGCACCCCGGGGTTCATTAATCGTGGAAATCAACCCGGGACCCCAAAATAGTGAGTTATAGTCCACGAAATGGGTCAGAGTCGGCCAAAACCGCGAGTGTTGATGACCGACACGTAAGCGCACCTTGGGGTCCAACAACTATGGAAATCGCTTCGAAACCCCAAAACGGTGAGTAATAGTGCACTTAACGGGCCAGAATCGGCCAGAATTGCTAACCATTGACGACGGACACGTAAACGCACCTTGGGGTTCAATAACCATGAAAACCACTTCGGGACACCAAACGGTGAGTAATAGTCCACGAAATGGGTCAGAATCGGCCAAAACCGCTAGTGTTGATGACGGACACATAAACGCACCCCGGGGTTCGTGAATTGTGGAAACCATCCCGGGACCCCAGAACAGTGAGTAATAGTCCACGGAACGGGTCAGAATTGGCCAGAACCGCGAGTGTTGATGACCGCCACATAAACGCACCCCGGGGTTCGTCAATCATGGAAATCACCCCGGGACCCCAAAACAGTGAGTAATTGTCCATGAAACGGGTCAGAATCGGCCAAAACCGCTAGTGTTGATGACCGACACGTAAATGCACCCCGGGGTTCATCAATCGTGGAAATCAACCCGGGACCCCCAAAATAGTGAGTTATAGTTCACGAAATGGGTCAGAGTCGGCCAAAACCACGAGTGTTGATGACCGACACGTAAGCGCACCTTGGGGTCCAACAACTATGGAAATCGCTTCGAAACCCCAAAACGGTGAGTAATGGTGCACTTAACGGGCCAGAATCGGCCAGAATTGCTAACCATTGACGACAGACACGTAAACGCACCGTGGGGTTCAACAACCATGGAAAGCACTTCGGGACACCAAACGGTGAGTAATAGTCCACGAAATGGGTCAGAATCGGCCAAAACCGCTAGTGTTCATGACCGACACGTAAATGCACCCCGGGGTTCATTAATCGTGGAAATCAACCCGGGACCCCAAAATAGTGAGTTATAGTCCACGGAATGGGTCAGAGTCGGCCAAAACCGCGAGTGTTGATGACCGACACGTAAGCGCACCTTGGGGTCCAATAACTATGGAAATCGCTTCGAAACCCCAAAACGGTAGGTAATAGTGCACTTAACGGGCCAGAATCGGCCAGAATTGCTAACCATTGACGACGGACACGTAAACGCACCTTGGGGTTCAACAACCATGAAAACCACTTCGGGACACCAAACGGAGAGTAATAGTCCACGAAATGGGTCAGAATCGGCCAAAACCGCTAGCGTTGATGACGGACACATAAACGCACCCCGGGGTTCGTGAATTGTGGAAACCATCCTGGGACCTCAAAACAGTGAGTAATAGTCCACGGAACGGGTCAGAATTGGCCAAAACCGCTAGGGTTGATGACCGACACGTAAACGCACCCCGGGGTCCAACAACTATGGAAATCGCTTCGAAACACCCAAACGGTGAGTAATAGTGCACTTAACGGGCCAGAATCGGCCAGAATTGCTCACTATTGACGACGGACACGTAAACGCACCTTGGGGTTCAACAACCATGAAAACCACTTTGGGACACCAAACGATGAGTAATAGTCCACGAAACGGGTCAGAATTGGCCAAAACCGCGAGTGTTAATGACCGCCACGTAAACGCACCCCGGGGTTCGTCAATCATGGAAATCACCCCGGGACCCCAAAACAGTGAGTAATTGTCCATGAAACGGGTCAGAATCGGCCAAAACCGCTAGTGTTGATGACCGACACGTAAATGCACCCCGGGGTTCATTAATCGTGGAAATCAACCCGGGACCCCAAAATAGTGAGTTATAGTCCACGAAATGGGTCAGAGTCGGCCAAAACCGCGAGTGTTGATGACCGACACGTAAGCGCACCTTGGGGTCCAATAACTATGGAAATCGCTTCGAAACCCCAAAACGGTAGGTAATAGTGCACTTAACGGGCCAGAATCGGCCAGAATTGCTAACCATTGACGACGGACACGTAAACGTACCTTGGGGTTCAACAACCATGAAAACCACTTCGGGACACCAAACGGAGAGTAATAGTCCACGAAATGGGTCAGAATCGGCCAAAACCGCTAGCGTTGATGACGGACACATAAACGCACCCCGGGGTTCGTGAATTGTGGAAACCATCCTGGGACCTCAAAACAGTGAGTAATAGTCCACGGAACGGGTCAGAATTGGCCAAAACCGCTAGGGTTGATGACCGACACGTAAACGCACCCCGGGGTCCAACAACTATGGAAATCGCTTCGAAACCCCCAAACGGTGAGTAATAGTGCACTTAACGGGCCAGAATCGGCCAGAATTGGTCACTATTGACGACGGACACGTAAACGCACCTTGGGGTTCAACAACCATGAAAACCACTTTGGGACACCAAACGATGAGTAATAGTCCACGAAACGGGTCAGAATTGGCCAAAACCGCGTGTGTTAATGACCGCCAGGTAAACGCACCCCGGGGTTCGTCAATCATGGAAATCACCGCGGGACCCCAAAACAGTGAGTAATTGTCCATGAAACGGGTCAGAATCGGCCAAAACCGCTAGTGTTGATGACCGACACGTAAATGCACCCCGGGGTTCATTAATCGTGGAAATCAACCCGGGACCCCAAAATAGTGAGTTATAGTCCACGAAATGGGTCAGAGTCGGCGAAAACCACGAGTGTTGATGACCGACACGTAAGCGCACCTTGGGGTCCAATAACTATGGAAATTGCTTCGAAACCCCAAAACGGTGAGTAATAGTGCACTTCACGGGCCAGAATCGGCCAGAATTGCTAACCATTGACGACGGACACGTAAACGCACCTTGGGGTTCAACAACCATGAAAACCACTTCGGGACACCAAACGGTGAGTAATAGTCCACGAAATGGGTCACAATCGGCCAAAACCGCTAGCGTTGATGACGGACACATAAACGCACCCCGGGGTTCGTGAATTGTGGAAACCATCCCGGGACCCCAAAACAGTGAGTAATAGTCCACGGAACGGGTCAGAATTGGCCAAAACCGCTAGGGTTGATGACCGACACGTAAACGCACCCCGGGGTCCAACAACTATGGAAATCGCTTCGAAACACCCAAACGGTGAGTAATAGTGCACTTAACGGGCTAGAATCGGCCAGAATTGCTCACTATTGACGACGGACACGTAAACGCACCTTGGGGTTCAACAACCATGAAAACCATTTTGGGACACCAAACGATGAGTAATAGTCCACGAAACGGGTCAGAATTGGCGAAAACCGCGAGTGTTAATGACCGCCACGTAAACGCACCCCGGGGTTCGTCAATCATGGAAATCACCCCGGGACCCCAAAACAGTGAGTAATTGTCCATGAAACGGGTCAGAATCGGCCAAAACCGCTAGTGTTAATGACCGCCACGTAAACGCACCCCGGGGTTCGTCAATCATGGAAATCACCCCGGGACCCCAAAACAGTGAGTAATAGTCCACGAAATGGGTCAGAGTCGGCCAAAACCGCGAGTGTTGATGACCGACACGTAAGCGCACCTTGGGGTCCAACAACTATGGAAATCGCTTCGAAACCCCAAAACGGTGAGTAATGGTGCACTTAACGGGCCAGAATTGCTAACCATTGACGACAGACACGTAAACGCACCTTGGGGTTCAACAACCATGGAAAGCACTTCGGGACACCAAACGGTGAGTAATAGTCCACGAAATGGGTCAGAATCGGCCAAAACCGCTAGTGTTGATGACGGACACATAAACGCACCCCGGGTTTCGTGAATTGTGGAAACCATCCCGGGACCCCAAAACAGTGAGTAATAGTCCACGGAACGGGTCAGAATTGGCCAAAACCGCTAGGGTTGATGACCGACACGTAAACGCACCCCGGGGTCCAACAACTATGGAAATCGCTTCGAAACCCCCAAACGGTGAGTAATACTGCACTTAACGGGCCAGAATCGGCCAGAATTGCTCACTATTGACGACGGACACGTAAACGCACCTTGGGGTTCAACAACCATGAAAACCATTTTCGGACACCAAACGATAAGTAATAGTCCACGAAACGGGTCAGAATTGGCCAAAACCGCGAGTGTTGATGACCGCCACGTAAACACACCCCGGGGTTCGTCAATCATGGAAATCACCCCGGGACCCCAAAACAGTGAGTAATTGTCCATGAAACGGGTCAGAATCGGCCAAAACCGCTAGTGTTGATGACCGACACGTAAATGCACCCCGGGGTTCATCAATCGTGGAAATCAACCCGGGACCCCAAAATAGTGAGTTATAGTCCACGAAATGGGTCAGAGTCGGCCAAAACCACGAGTGTTGATGACCGACACGTAAGCACACCTTGGGGTCCAACAACTATGGAAATCGCTTCGAAACCCCAAAACGGTGAGTAATGGTGCACTTAACGGGCCAGAATCGGCCAGAATTGCTAACCATTGACGACAGACACGTAAACGCACCTTGGGGTTCAACAACCATGGAAAGCACTTCGGGACACCAAACGGTGAGTAATAGTCCACGAAATGGGACAGAATCGGCCAAAACCGCTAGTGTTGATGACGGACACATAAACGCACCCCGGGGTTCGTGAATTGTGGAAACCATCCCGGGACCCCAAAACAGTGAGTAATAGTCCACGGAACGGGTCAGAATTGGCCAAAACCGCTAGGGGTGATGACCGACACGTAAACGCACCCCGGGGTCCAAAAACTATGGAAATCGCTTCGAAACCCCCAAACGGTGAGTAATAGTGCACTTAACGGGCCAGAATCGGCCAGAATTGCTCACTATTGACGACGGACACGTAAACGCACCTTGGGGTTCAACAACCATGAAAACCACTTTGGGACACCAAACGATGAGTAATAGTCCACGAAATGGGTCAGAGTCGGCCAAAACCGCGAGTGTTGATGACCGACACGTAAGCGCACCTTGGGGTCCAACAACTATGGAAATCGCTTCGAAACCCCAAAACGGTGAGTAATGGTGCACTTAACGGGCCAGAATCGGCCAGAATTGCTAACCATTGACGATTTACACGTAAACGCACCTTGGGGTTCAACAACCATGAAAAGCACTTCGGGACACCAAACGGTGAGTAGTAGTCCACGAAATGGGTCAGAATCGGCCAAATCCGCTAGTGTTGATGACGGACACATAAACGCACCCCGGGGTTCATCAATAGTGGAAATCAACCCGGGACCCCCAAAATAGTGAGTTATAGTCCACGAAATGGGTCAGAGTCGGCCAAAACCACGAGTGTTGATGACCGACACGTAAGCGCACCTTGGGGTCCAACAACTATGGAAATCGCTTCGAAACCCCAAAACGGTTAGTAATAGTGCACTTAACGGGCCAGAATCGGCCAGAATTGCTAACCATTGACGACGGACACGTAAACGCACCTTGGGGTTCAACAACCATGAAAACCACTTCGGGACACTAAACGGTGAGTAATAGTCCATGAAATGGGTCAGAATCAGCCAAAACCGCTAGTGTTGATGACGGACACATAAACGCACCCCGGGGTTCGTGAATTGTGGAAACCATCCCGGGACCCCAAAATAGTGAGTAATAGTCCACGGAACGGGTCAGAATTGGCCAAAACCGCTAGGGTTGATGACCGACACGTAAACGCACCCCGGGGTCCAACAACTATGGAAATCGCTTCGAAACCCCCAAACGGTGAGTAATAGTGCACTTAACGGGCCAGAATCGGCAAGAATTACTCACTATTGACGACGGACACGTAAACGCACCTTGGGGTTCAACAACCATGAAAACCATTTTGGGACACCAAACGATGAGTAATAGTCCACGAAACGGATCAGAATTGGCGAAAACCGCGAGTGTTAATGACCGCCACGTAAACGCACCCCGGGGTTCGTCAATCATGGAAATCACCCCGGGACCCCAAAACAGTGAGTAATTGTCCATGAAACGGGTCAGAATCGGCCAAAACCGCTAGTGTTGATGACCGACACGTAAATGCACCCCGGGGTTCATTAATAGTGGAAATCAACCCGGGACCCCAAAATAGTGAGTTATAGTCCGCGAAATGGGTCAGAGTCGGCCAAAACCGCGAGTGTTGATGACCGACACGTAAGCGCACCTTGGGGTCCAACAACTATGGAAATCGCTTCGAAACCCCAAATCGGTGAGTAATCGTGCACTTAACGGGCCAGAATCGGCCAGAATTGCTAACCATTGGCGACGGACACGTAAACGCACCTTGGGGTTCAACAACCATGAAAACCACTTCGGGACACTAAACGGTGAGTAATAGTCCACAAAATGGGTCAGAATCGGCCAAAACCGCTAGTGTTGATGACGGACACATAAACGCACCCCGGGGTTCGTGAATTGTGGAAACCATCCCGGGACCCCAAAACAGTGAGTAATAGTCCACGGAACAGGTCAGAATTGGCCAAAACCGCTAGGGTTGATGACCGACACGTAAACGCACCCCGGGGTCCAACAACTATGGAAATCGTTCGAAACCCCCAAACGGTGAGTAATAGTGCACTTAACGGGCCAGAATCGGCCAGAATTACTCACTATTGACGACGGACACGTAAACGCACCTTGGGGTTCAACAACCATGAATACCACTTTGGGACACCAAACGATGAGTAATAGTCCACGAAACGGGTCAGAATTGGCCAAAACCGCGAGTGTTAATGACCGCCACGTAAACGCACCCCGGGGTTCGTCAATCATGGAAATCACCCCGGGACCCCAAAACAGTGAGTAATAGTCCACGAAATGGGTCAGAGTCGGCCAAAACCGCGAGTGTTGATGACCGACACGTAAGCGCACCTTGGGGTCCAACAACTATGGAAATCGCTTCGAAACCCCAAAACGGTGAGTAATGGTGCACTTAACGGGCCAGAATTGCTAACCATTGACGACAGACACGTAAACGCACCTTGGGGTTCAACAACCATGGAAAGCACTTCGGGACACCAAACGGTGAGTAATAGTCCACGAAATGGGTCAGAATCGGCCAAAACCGCTAGTGTTGATGACGGACACATAAACGCACCCCGGGGTTCGTGAATTGTGGAAACCATCCCGGGACCCCAAAACAGTGAGTAATAGTCCACGGAACGGGTCAGAATTGGCCAAAACCGCTAGGGTTGATGACCGACACGTAAACGCACCCCGGGGTCCAACAACTATGGAAATCGCTTCGAAACCCCCAAACGGTGAGTAATAGTGCACTTAACGGGCCAGAATCGGCCAGAATTGCTCACTATTGACGACGGACACGTAAACGCACCTTGGGGTTCAACAACCATGAAAACCATTTTCGGACACCAAACGATAAGTAATAGTCCACGAAACGGGTCAGAATTGGCCAAAACCGCGAGTGTTGATGACCGCCACGTAAACACACCCCGGGGTTCGTCAATCATGGAAATCACCCCGGGACCCCAAAACAGTGAGTAATTGTCCATGAAACGGGTCAGAATCGGCCAAAACCGCTAGTGTTGATGACCGACACGTAAATGCACCCCGGGGTTCATCAATCGTGGAAATCAACCCGGGACCCCAAAATAGTGAGTTATAGTCCACGAAATGGGTCAGAGTCGGCCAAAACCACGAGTGTTGATGACCGACACGTAAGCACACCGTGGGGTCCAACAACTATGGAAATCGCTTCGAAACCCCAAAACGGTGAGTAATGGTGCACTTAACGGGCCAGAATCGGCCAGAATTGCTAACCATTGACGACAGACACGTAAACGCACCTTGGGGTTCAACAACCATGGAAAGCACTTCGGGACACCAAACGGTGAGTAATAGTCCACGAAATGGGACAGAATCGGCCAAAACCGCTAGTGTTGATGACGGACACATAAACGCACCCCGGGGTTCGTGAATTGTGGAAACCATCCCGGGACCCCAAAACAGTGAGTAATAGTCCACGGAACGGGTCAGAATTGGCCAAAACCGCTAGGGTTGATGACCGACACGTAAACGCACCCCGGGGTCCAACAACTATGGAAATCGCTTCGAAACCCCCAAACGGTGAGTAATAGTGCACTTAACGGGCCAGAATCGGCCAGAATTGCTCACTATTGACGACGGACACGTAAACGCACCTTGGGGTTCAACAACCATGAAAACCACTTTGGGACACCAAACGATGAGTAATAGTCCACGAAATGGGTCAGAGTCGGCCAAAACCGCGAGTGTTGATGACCGACACGTAAGCGCACCTTGGGGTCCAACAACTATGGAAATCGCTTCGAAACCCCAAAACGGTGAGTAATGGTGCACTTAACGGGCCAGAATCGGCCAGAATTGCTAACCATTGACGATTTACACGTAAACGCACCTTGGGGTTCAACAACCATGAAAAGCACTTCGGGACACCAAACGGTGAGTAGTAGTCCACGAAATGGGTCAGAATCGGCCAAATCCGCTAGTGTTGATGACGGACACATAAACGCACCCCGGGGTTCATCAATAGTGGAAATCAACCCGGGACCCCAAAATAGTGAGTTATAGTCCACGAAATGGGTCAGAGTCGGCCAAAACCGCGAGTGTTGATGACCGACACGTAAGCGCACCTTGGGGTCCAACAACTATGGAAATCGCTTCGAAACCCCAAAACGGTTAGTAATAGTGCACTTAACGGGCCAGAATCGGCCAGAATTGCTAACCATTGACGACGGACACGTAAACGCACCTTGGGGTTCAACAACCATGAAAACCACTTCGGGACACTAAACGGTGAGTAATAGTCCATGAAATGGGTCAGAATCAGCCAAAACCGCTAGTGTTGATGACGGACACATAAACGCACCCCGGGGTTCGTGAATTGTGGAAACCATCCCGGGACCCCAAAATAGTGAGTAATAGTCCACGGAACGGGTCAGAATTGGCCAAAACCGCTAGGGTTGATGACCGACACGTAAACGCACCCCGGGGTCCAACAACTATGGAAATCGCTTCGAAACCCCCAAACGGTGAGTAATAGTGCACTTAACGGGCCAGAATCGGCAAGAATTACTCACTATTGACGACGGACACGTAAACGCACCTTGGGGTTCAACAACCATGAAAACCATTTTGGGACACCAAACGATGAGTAATAGTCCACGAAACGGATCAGAATTGGCGAAAACCGCGAGTGTTAATGACCGCCACGTAAACGCACCCCGGGGTTCGTCAATCATGGAAATCACCCCGGGACCCCAAAACAGTGAGTAATTGTCCATGAAACGGGTCAGAATCGGCCAAAACCGCTAGTGTTGATGACCGACACGTAAATGCACCCCGGGGTTCATTAATAGTGGAAATCAACCCGGGACCCCAAAATAGTGAGTTATAGTCCGCGAAATGGGTCAGAGTCGGCCAAAACCGCGAGTGTTGATGACCGACACGTAAGCGCACCTTGGGGTCCAACAACTATGGAAATCGCTTCGAAACCCCAAATCGGTGAGTAATCGTGCACTTAACGGGCCAGAATCGGCCAGAATTGCTAACCATTGGCGACGGACACGTAAACGCACCTTGGGGTTCAACAACCATGAAAACCACTTCGGGACACTAAACGGTGAGTAATAGTCCACAAAATGGGTCAGAATCGGCCAAAACCGCTAGTGTTGATGACGGACACATAAACGCACCCCGGGGTTCGTGAATTGTGGAAACCATCCCGGGACCCCAAAACAGTGAGTAATAGTCCACGGAACAGGTCAGAATTGGCCAAAACCGCTAGGGTTGATGACCGACACGTAAACGCACCCCGGGGTCCAACAACTATGGAAATCGTTCGAAACCCCCAAACGGTGAGTAATAGTGCACTTAACGGGCCAGAATCGGCCAGAATTACTCACTATTGACGACGGACACGTAAACGCACCTTGGGGTTCAACAACCATGAATACCACTTTGGGACACCAAACGATGAGTAATAGTCCACGAAACGGGTCAGAATTGGCCAAAACCGCGAGTGTTAATGACCGCCACGTAAACGCACCCCGGGGTTCGTCAATCATGGAAATCACCCCGGGACCCCAAAACAGTGAGTAATAGTCCACGAAATGGGTCAGAGTCGGCCAAAACCGCGAGTGTTGATGACCGACACGTAAGCGCACCTTGGGGTCCAACAACTATGGAAATCGCTTCGAAACCCCAAAACGGTGAGTAATGGTGCACTTAACGGGCCAGAATTGCTAACCATTGACGACAGACACGTAAACGCACCTTGGGGTTCAACAACCATGGAAAGCACTTCGGGACACCAAACGGTGAGTAATAGTCCACGAAATGGGTCAGAATCGGCCAAAACCGCTAGTGTTGATGACGGACACATAAACGCACCCCGGGGTTCGTGAATTGTGGAAACCATCCCGGGACCCCAAAACAGTGAGTAATAGTCCACGGAACGGGTCAGAATTGGCCAAAACCGCTAGGGTTGATGACCGACACGTAAACGCACCCCGGGGTCCAACAACTATGGAAATCGCTTCGAAACCCCCAAACGGTGAGTAATAGTGCACTTAACGGGCCAGAATCGGCCAGAATTGCTCACTATTGACGACGGACACGTAAACGCACCTTGGGGTTCAACAACCATGAAAACCATTTTCGGACACCAAACGATAAGTAATAGTCCACGAAACGGGTCAGAATTGGCCAAAACCGCGAGTGTTGATGACCGCCACGTAAACACACCCCGGGGTTCGTCAATCATGGAAATCACCCCGGGACCCCAAAACAGTGAGTAATTGTCCATGAAACGGGTCAGAATCGGCCAAAACCGCTAGTGTTGATGACCGACACGTAAATGCACCCCGGGGTTCATCAATCGTGGAAATCAACCCGGGACCCCAAAATAGTGAGTTATAGTCCACGAAATGGGTCAGAGTCGGCCAAAACCACGAGTGTTGATGACCGACACGTAAGCACACCGTGGGGTCCAACAACTATGGAAATCGCTTCGAAACCCCAAAACGGTGAGTAATGGTGCACTTAACGGGCCAGAATCGGCCAGAATTGCTAACCATTGACGACAGACACGTAAACGCACCTTGGGGTTCAACAACCATGGAAAGCACTTCGGGACACCAAACGGTGAGTAATAGTCCACGAAATGGGACAGAATCGGCCAAAACCGCTAGTGTTGATGACGGACACATAAACGCACCCCGGGGTTCGTGAATTGTGGAAACCATCCCGGGACCCCAAAACAGTGAGTAATAGTCCACGGAACGGGTCAGAATTGGCCAAAACCGCTAGGGTTGATGACCGACACGTAAACGCACCCCGGGGTCCAACAACTATGGAAATCGCTTCGAAACCCCCAAACGGTGAGTAATAGTGCACTTAACGGGCCAGAATCGGCCAGAATTGCTCACTATTGACGACGGACACGTAAACGCACCTTGGGGTTCAACAACCATGAAAACCACTTTGGGACACCAAACGATGAGTAATAGTCCACGAAATGGGTCAGAGTCGGCCAAAACCGCGAGTGTTGATGACCGACACGTAAGCGCACCTTGGGGTCCAACAACTATGGAAATCGCTTTGAAACCCCAAAACGGTGAGTAATGGTGCACTTAACGGGCCAGAATCGGCCAGAATTGCTAACCATTGACGATTTACACGTAAACGCACCTTGGGGTTCAACAACCATGAAAAGCACTTCGGGACACCAAACGGTGAGTAGTAGTCCACGAAATGGGTCAGAATCGGCCAAATCCGCTAGTGTTGATGACGGACACATAAACGCACCCCGGGGTTCATCAATAGTGGAAATCAACCCGGGACCCCAAAATAGTGAGTTATAGTCCACGAAATGGGTCAGAGTCGGCCAAAACCGCGAGTGTTGATGACCGACACGTAAGCGCACCTTGGGGTCCAACAACTATGGAAATCGCTTCGAAACCCCAAAACGGTGAGTAATGGTGCACTTAACGGGCCAGAATTGCTAACCATTGACGACAGACACGTAAACGCACCTTGGGGTTCAACAACCATGGAAAGCACTTCGGGACACCAAACGGTGAGTAATAGTCCACGAAATGGGTCAGAATCGGCCAAAACCGCTAGTGTTGATGACGGACACATAAACGCACCCCGGGGTTCGTGAATTGTGGAAACCATCCCGGGACCCCAAAACAGTGAGTAATAGTCCACGGAACGGGTCAGAATTGGCCAAAACCGCTAGGGTTGATGACCGACACGTAAACGCACCCCGGGGTCCAACAACTATGGAAATCGCTTCGAAACCCCCAAACGGTGAGTAATAGTGCACTTAACAGGCCAGAATCGGCCAGAATTGCTCACTATTGACGACGGACACGTAAACGCACCTTGGGGTTCAACAACCATGAAAACCATTTTCGGACACCAAACGATAAGTAATAGTCCACGAAACGGGTCAGAATTGGCCAAAACCGCGAGTGTTGATGACCGCCACGTAAACACACCCCGGGGTTCGTCAATCATGGAAATCACCCCGGGACCCCAAAACAGTGAGTAATTGTCCATGAAACGGGTCAGAATCGGCCAAAACCGCTAGTGTTGATGACCGACACGTAAATGCACCCCGGGGTTCATCAATCGTGGAAATCAACCCGGGACCCCCAAAATAGTGAGTTATAGTCCACGAAATGGGTCAGAGTCGGCCAAAACCACGAGTGTTGATGACCGACACGTAAGCACACCTTGGGGTCCAACAACTATGGAAATCGCTTCGAAACCCCAAAACGGTGAGTAATGGTGCACTTAACGGGCCAGAATCGGCCAGAATTGCTAACCATTGACGACAGACACGTAAACGCACCTTGGGGTTCAACAACCATGGAAAGCACTTCGGGACACCAAACGGTGAGTAATAGTCCACGAAATGGGACAGAATCGGCCAAAACCGCTAGTGTTGATGACGGACACATAAACGCACCCCGGGGTTCGTGAATTGTGGAAACCATCCCGGGACCCCAAAACAGTGAGTAATAGTCCACGGAACGGGTCAGAATTGGCCAAAACCGCTAGGGTTGATGACCGACACGTAAACGCACCCCGGGGTCCAACAACTATGGAAATCGCTTCGAAACCCCCAAACGGTGAGTAATAGTGCACTTAACGGGCCAGAATCGGCCAGAATTGCTCACTATTGACGACGGACACGTAAACGCACCTTGGGGTTCAACAACCATGAAAACCACTTTGGGACACCAAACGATGAGTAATAGTCCACGAAATGGGTCAGAGTCGGCCAAAACCGCGAGTGTTGATGACCGACACGTAAGCGCACCTTGGGGTCCAACAACTATGGAAATCGCTTCGAAACCCCAAAACGGTGAGTAATGGTGCACTTAACGGGCCAGAATCGGCCAGAATTGCTAACCATTGACGATTTACACGCAAACAAACCTTGGGGTTCAACAACCATGAAAAGCACTTCGGGACACCAAACGGTGAGTAGTAGTCCACGAACGGGTCAGAATTGGCCAAAACCGCGAGTGTTGATGACCGCCACGTAAACGCACCCCGGGGTTCGTCAATCATGGAAATCACCCCGGGACCCCAAAACAGTGAGTAATTGTCCATGAAACGGGTCAGAATCGGCCAAAACCGCTAGTGTTGATGACCGACACGTAAATGCACCCCGGGGTTCATCAACCGTGGAAATCAACCCGGGACCCCAAAATAGTGAGTTATAGTCCACGAAATGGGTCAGAGTCGGCCAAAACCACGAGTGTTGATGACCGACACGTAAGCGCACCTTGGGGTCCAACAACTATGGAAATCGCTTCGAAACCCCAAAACGGTGAGTAATGGTGCACTTAACGGGCCAGAATCGGCCAGAATTGCTAACCATTGACGACAGACACGTAAACGCACCTTGGGGTTCAACAACCATGGAAAGCACTTCGGGACACCAAACGGTGAGTAATAGTCCACGAAATGGGTCAGAATCGGCCAAAACCGCTAGTGTTGATGACGGACACATAAACGCACCCCGGGGTTCGTGAATTGTGGAAACCATCCCGGGACCCCAAAACAGTCAGTAATAGTCCACGGAACGGGTCAGAATTGGCCAAAACCGCTAGGGTTGATGACCGACACGTAAACGCACCCCGGGGTCCAACAACTATGGAAATCGCTTCGAAACCCCCAAACGGTGAGTAATAGTGCACTTAACGGGCCAGAATCGGCCAGAATTGCTCACTATTGACGACGGACACGTAAACGCACCTTGGGGTTCAACAACCATGAAAACCACTTTGGGACACCAAACGATGAGTAATAGTCCACGAAATGGGTCAGAGTCGGCCAAAACCGCGAGTGTTGATGACCGACACGTAAGCGCACCTTGGGGTCCAACAACTATGGAAATCGCTTCGAAACCCCAAAACGGTGAGTAATGGTGCACTTAACGGGCCAGAATCGGCCAGAATTGCTAACCATTGACGACGGACACGTAAACGCACCTTGGGGTTCAACAACCATGAAAAGCACTTCGGGACACCAAACGGTGAGTAGTAGTCCACGAAATGGGTCAGAATCGGCCAAATCCGCTAGGGTTGATGACGGACACATAAACGCACCCCGGGGTTCATCAATAGTGGAAATCAACCCGGGACCCCAAAATAGTGAGTTATAGTCCACGAAATGGGTCAGAGTCGGCCAAAACCGCGAGTGTTGATGACCGACACGTAAGCGCACCTTGGGGTCCAACAACTATGGAAATCGCTTCGAAACCCCAAAACGGTGAGTAATAGTGCACTTAACGGGCCAGAATCGGCCAGAATTGCTAACCATTGACGACGGACACATAAACGCACCTTGGGGTTCAACAACCATGAAAACAACTTCGGGACACCAAACGGTGAGTAATAGTCCACGAAATGGGCCAGAATAGGCCAAAACCGCTAGTGTTGATGACGGACACATAAACGCACCCCGGGGTTCGTGAATTGTGGAAACCATCCCGGGACACCAAACGGTGAGTAGTAGTCCACGAACGGGTCAGAATTGGCCAAAACCGCGAGTGTTGATGACCGCCACGTAAACGCACCCCGGGGTTCGTCAATCATGGAAATCACCCCGGGACCCCAAAACAGTGAGTAATTGTCCATGAAACGGGTCAAAATCGGCCAAAACCGCTAGTGTTGATGACCGACACGTAAATGCACCCTGGGGTTCATCAACCGTGGAAATCAACCCGGGACCCCAAAATAGTGAGTTATAGTCCACGAAATGGGTCAGAGTCGGCCAAAACCACGAGTGTTGATGACCGACATGTAAGCGCACCTTGGGGTCCAACAACTATGGAAATCGCTTCGAAACCCCAAAACGGTGAGTAATGGTGCACTTAACGGGCCAGAATCGGCCAGAATTGCTAACCATTGACGACAGACACGTAAACGCACCTTGGGGTTCAACAACCATGGAAAGCACTTCGGGACACCAAACGGTGAGTAATAGTCCACGAAATGGGTCAGAATCGGCCAAAACCGCTAGTGTTGATGACGGACACATAAACGCACCCCGGGGTTCGTGAATTGTGGAAACCATCCCGGGACCCCAAAACAGTGAGTAATAGTCCACGGAACGGGTCAGAATTGGCCAAAACCGCTAGGGTTGATGACCGACACGTAAACGCACCCCGGGGTCCAACAACTATGGAAATCGCTTCGAAACCCCAAACGGTGAGTAATAGTGCAGTTAACGGGCCAGAATCGGCCAGAATTGCTCACTATTGACGACGGACACGTAAACGCACCTTGGGGTTCAACAACCATGAAAACCACTTTGGGACACCAAACGATGAGTAATAGTCCACGAAACGGGTCAGAATTGGCCAAAACCGCGAGTGTTAATGACCGCCACGTAAACGCACCCCGGGGTTCGTCAATCATGGAAATCACCCCGGGACCCCAGACCAGTGAGTAATTGTCCATGAAACGGGTCAGAATCGGCCAAAACCGCTAGTGTTGATGACCGACACGTAAATGCACCCCGCGGTTCATTAATCGTGGAAATCAACCCGGGACCCCAAAATAGTGAGTTATAGTCCACGAAATGGGTCAGAGTCGGCCAAAACCGCGAGTGTTGATGACCGACACGTAAGCGCACCTTGGGGTCCAACAACTATGGAAATCGCTTCGAAACCCCAAAACGGTGAGTAATAGTGCACTTAACGGGCCAGAATCGGCCAGAATTGCTAACCATTGATGACGGACACGTAAACGCACCTTGAGGTTCAACAACCATGAAAACCACTTCGGGACACCAAACGGTGAGTAATAGTCCACGAAATGGGTCGGAATCGGCCAAAACCGCTAGTGTTGATGACGGACACATAAACGCACCCCGGGGTTCGTGAATTGTGGAAACCATCCCGGGACCCCAGAACAGTGAGTAATAGTCCACGGAACGGGTCAGAATTGGCCAAAACCGCGAGTGTTGATGACCGCCACGTAAACGCACCCCGGGGTTCGTCAATCATGGAAATCACCCCGGGACCCCAAAACAGTGAGTAATTGTCCATGAAACGGGTCAGAATCGGCCAAAACCGCTAGTGTTGATGACCGACACGTAAATGCACCCCGGGGTTCATCAACCGTGAAAATCAACCCGGGACCACAAAATACTGAGTTATAGTCCACGAAATGGGTCAGAGTCGGCCAAAACCACGAGTGTTGATGACCGACACGTAAGCGCACCTTGGGGTCCAACAACTATGGAAATCGCTTCGAAACCCCAAAACGGTGAGTAATGGTGCACTTAACGGGCCAGAATCGGCCAGAATTGCTAACCATTGACGACAGACACGTAAACGCACCTTGGGGTTCAACAACCATGGAAAGCACTTCGGGACACCAAACGGTGAGTAATAGTCCACAAAATGGGTCAGAATCGGCCAAAACCGCTAGTGTTGATGACGGACACATAAACGCACCCCGGGGTTCGTGAATTGTGGAAACCATCCCGGGACCCCAAAACAGTCAGTAATAGTCCACGGAACGGGTCAGAATTGGCCAAAACCGCTAGGGTTGATGACCGACACGTAAACGCACCCCGGGGTCCAACAACTATGGAAATCGCTTCGAAACCCCCAAACGGTGAGTAATAGTGCACTTAACGGGCCAGAATCGGCCAGAATTGCTCACTATTGACGACGGACACGTAAACGCACGTTGGGGTTCAACAACCATGAAAACCACTTTGGGACACCAAACGATGAGTAATAGTCCACGAAATGGGTCAGAGTCGGCCAAAACCGCGAGTGTTGATGACCGACACGTAAGCGCACCTTGGGGTCCAACAACTATGGAAATCGCTTCGAAACCCCAAAACGGTGAGTAATAGTGCACTTAACGGGCCAGAATCGGCCAGAATTGCTAACCATTGACGACGGACACGTAAATGCACCTTGGGGTTCAACAACCATGAAAACCACTTCGGGACACTAAACGGTGAGTAATAGTCCACGAAACGGGTCAGAATCGGCCAAAACCGCTAGTGTTGATGACCGACACGTAAATGCACCCCGGGGTTCATTAATCGTGGAAATCAACCCGGGACCCCAAAATAGTGAGTTATAGTCCACGAAATGGGTCAGAGTCGGCCAAAACCGCGAGTGTTGATGACCGACACGTAAGCGCACCTTGGGGTCCAACAACTATGGAAATCGCTTCGAAACCCCAAAACGGTGAGTAATAGTGCACTTAACGGGCCAGAATCGGCCAGAATTGCTAACCATTGACGATTTACACGTAAACGCACCTTGGGGTTCAACAACCATGAAAAGCACTTCGGGACACCAAACGGTGAGTAGTAGTCCACGAAATGGGTCAGAATCGGCCAAATCCGCTAGTGTTGATGACGGACACATAAACGCACCCCGGGGTTCATCAATAGTGGAAATCAACCCGGGACCCCAAAATAGTGAGTTATAGTCCACGAAATGGGTCAGAGTCGGCCAAAACCGCGAGTGTTGATGACCGACACGTAAGCGCACCTTGGGGTCCAACAACTATGGAAATCGCTTCGAAACCCCAAAACGGTGAGTAATGGTGCACTTAACGGGCCAGAATTGCTAACCATTGACGACAGACACGTAAACGCACCTTGGGGTTCAACAACCATGGAAAGCACTTCGGGACACCAAACGGTGAGTAATAGTCCACGAAATGGGTCAGAATCGGCCAAAACCGCTAGTGTTGATGACGGACACATAAACGCACCCCGGGGTTCGTGAATTGTGGAAACCATCCCGGGACCCCAAAACAGTGAGTAATAGTCCACGGAACGGGTCAGAATTGGCCAAAACCGCTAGGGTTGATGACCGACACGTAAACGCACCCCGGGGTCCAACAACTATGGAAATCGCTTCGAAACCCCCAAACGGTGAGTAATAGTGCACTTAACAGGCCAGAATCGGCCAGAATTGCTCACTATTGACGACGGACACGTAAACGCACCTTGGGGTTCAACAACCATGAAAACCATTTTCGGACACCAAACGATAAGTAATAGTCCACGAAACGGGTCAGAATTGGCCAAAACCGCGAGTGTTGATGACCGCCACGTAAACACACCCCGGGGTTCGTCAATCATGGAAATCACCCCGGGACCCCAAAACAGTGAGTAATTGTCCATGAAACGGGTCAGAATCGGCCAAAACCGCTAGTGTTGATGACCGACACGTAAATGCACCCCGGGGTTCATCAATCGTGGAAATCAACCCGGGACCCCAAAATAGTGAGTTATAGTCCACGAAATGGGTCAGAGTCGGCCAAAACCACGAGTGTTGATGACCGACACGTAAGCACACCTTGGGGTCCAACAACTATGGAAATCGCTTCGAAACCCCAAAACGGTGAGTAATGGTGCACTTAACGGGCCAGAATCGGCCAGAATTGCTAACCATTGACGACAGACACGTAAACGCACCTTGGGGTTCAACAACCATGGAAAGCACTTCGGGACACCAAACGGTGAGTAATAGTCCACGAAATGGGACAGAATCGGCCAAAACCGCTAGTGTTGATGACGGACACATAAACGCACCCCGGGGTTCGTGAATTGTGGAAACCATCCCGGGACCCCAAAACAGTGAGTAATAGTCCACGGAACGGGTCAGAATTGGCCAAAACCGCTAGGGTTGATGACCGACACGTAAACGCACCCCGGGGTCCAACAACTATGGAAATCGCTTCGAAACCCCCAAACGGTGAGTAATAGTGCACTTAACGGGCCAGAATCGGCCAGAATTGCTCACTATTGACGACGGACACGTAAACGCACCTTGGGGTTCAACAACCATGAAAACCACTTTGGGACACCAAACGATGAGTAATAGTCCACGAAATGGGTCAGAGTCGGCCAAAACCGCGAGTGTTGATGACCGACACGTAAGCGCACCTTGGGGTCCAACAACTATGGAAATCGCTTCGAAACCCCAAAACGGTGAGTAATGGTGCACTTAACGGGCCAGAATCGGCCAGAATTGCTAACCATTGACGATTTACACGCAAACAAACCTTGGGGTTCAACAACCATGAAAAGCACTTCGGGACACCAAACGGTGAGTAGTAGTCCACGAACGGGTCAGAATTGGCCAAAACCGCGAGTGTTGATGACCGCCACGTAAACGCACCCCGGGGTTCGTCAATCATGGAAATCACCCCGGGACCCCAAAACAGTGAGTAATTGTCCATGAAACGGGTCAGAATCGGCCAAAACCGCTAGTGTTGATGACCGACACGTAAATGCACCCCGGGGTTCATCAACCGTGGAAATCAACCCGGGACCCCAAAATAGTGAGTTATAGTCCACGAAATGGGTCAGAGTCGGCCAAAACCACGAGTGTTGATGACCGACACGTAAGCGCACCTTGGGGTCCAACAACTATGGAAATCGCTTCGAAACCCCAAAACGGTGAGTAATGGTGCACTTAACGGGCCAGAATCGGCCAGAATTGCTAACCATTGACGACAGACACGTAAACGCACCTTGGGGTTCAACAACCATGGAAAGCACTTCGGGACACCAAACGGTGAGTAATAGTCCACGAAATGGGACAGAATCGGCCAAAACCGCTAGTGTTGATGACGGACACATAAACGCACCCCGGGGTTCGTGAATTGTGGAAACCATCCCGGGACCCCAAAACAGTGAGTAATAGTCCACGGAACGGGTCAGAATTGGCCAAAACCGCTAGGGTTGATGACCGACACGTAAACGCACCCCGGGGTCCAACAACTATGGAAATCGCTTCGAAACCCCCAAACGGTGAGTAATAGTGCACTTAACAGGCCAGAATCGGCCAGAATTGCTCACTATTGACGACGGACACGTAAACGCACCTTGGGGTGCAACAACCATGAAAACCATTTTCGGACACCAAACGATAAGTAATAGTCCACGAAACGGGTCAGAATTGGCCAAAACCGCGAGTGTTGATGACCGCCACGTAAACACACCCCGGGGTTCGTCAATCATGGAAATCACCCCGGGACCCCAAAACAGTGAGTAATTGTCCATGAAACGGGTCAGAATCGGCCAAAACCGCTAGTGTTGATGACCGACACGTAAATGCACCCCGGGGTTCATCAATCGTGGAAATCAACCCGGGACCCCAAAATAGTGAGTTATAGTCCACGAAATGGGTCAGAGTCGGCCAAAACCACGAGTGTTGATGACCGACACGTAAGCACACCTTGGGGTCCAACAACTATGGAAATCGCTTCGAAACCCCAAAACGGTGAGTAATGGTGCACTTAACGGGCCAGAATCGGCCAGAATTGCTAACCATTGACGACAGACACGTAAACGCACCTTGGGGTTCAACAACCATGGAAAGCACTTCGGGACACCAAACGGTGAGTAATAGTCCACGAAATGGGACAGAATCGGCCAAAACCGCTAGTGTTGATGACGGACACATAAACGCACCCCGGGGTTCGTGAATTGTGGAAACCATCCCGGGACCCCAAAACAGTGAGTAATAGTCCACGGAACGGGTCAGAATTGGCCAAAACCGCTAGGGTTGATGACCGACACGTAAACGCACCCCGGGGTCCAACAACTATGGAAATCGCTTCGAAACCCCCAAACGGTGAGTAATAGTGCACTTAACGGGCCAGAATCGGCCAGAATTGCTCACTATTGACGACGGACACGTAAACGCACCTTGGGGTTCAACAACCATGAAAACCACTTTGGGACACCAAACGATGAGTAATAGTCCACGAAATGGGTCAGAGTCGGCCAAAACCGCGAGTGTTGATGACCGACACGTAAGCGCACCTTGGGGTCCAACAACTATGGAAATCGCTTCGAAACCCCAAAACGGTGAGTAATGGTGCACTTAACGGGCCAGAATCGGCCAGAATTGCTAACCATTGACGATTTACACGCAAACAAACCTTGGGGTTCAACAACCATGAAAAGCACTTCGGGACACCAAACGGTGAGTAGTAGTCCACGAACGGGTCAGAATTGGCCAAAACCGCGAGTGTTGATGACCGCCACGTAAACGCACCCCGGGGTTCGTCAATCATGGAAATCACCCCGGGACCCCAAAACAGTGAGTAATTGTCCATGAAACGGGTCAGAATCGGCCAAAACCGCTAGTGTTGATGACCGACACGTAAATGCACCCCGGGGTTCATCAACCGTGGAAATCAACCCGGGACCCCAAAATAGTGAGTTATAGTCCACGAAATGGGTCAGAGTCGGCCAAAACCACGAGTGTTGATGACCGACACGTAAGCGCACCTTGGGGTCCAACAACTATGGAAATCGCTTCGAAACCCCAAAACGGTGAGTAATGGTGCACTTAACGGGCCAGAATCGGCCAGAATTGCTAACCATTGACGACAGACACGTAAACGCACCTTGGGGTTCAACAACCATGGAAAGCACTTCGGGACACCAAACGGTGAGTAATAGTCCACGAAATGGGTCAGAATCGGCCAAAACCGCTAGTGTTGATGACGGACACATAAACGCACCCCGGGGTTCGTGAATTGTGGAAACCATCCCGGGACCCCAAAACAGTCAGTAATAGTCCACGGAACGGGTCAGAATTGGCCAAAACCGCTAGGGTTGATGACCGACACGTAAACGCACCCCGGGGTCCAACAACTATGGAAATCGCTTCGAAACCCCCAAACGGTGAGTAATAGTGCACTTAACGGGCCAGAATCGGCCAGAATTGCTCACTATTGACGACGGACACGTAAACGCACCTTGGGGTTCAACAACCATGAAAACCACTTTGGGACACCAAACGATGAGTAATAGTCCACGAAATGGGTCAGAGTCGGCCAAAACCGCGAGTGTTGATGACCGACACGTAAGCGCACCTTGGGGTCCAACAACTATGGAAATCGCTTCGAAACCCCAAAACGGTGAGTAATGGTGCACTTAACGGGCCAGAATCGGCCAGAATTGCTAACCATTGACGACGGACACGTAAACGCACCTTGGGGTTCAACAACCATGAAAAGCACTTCGGGACACCAAACGGTGAGTAGTAGTCCACGAAATGGGTCAGAATCGGCCAAATCCGCTAGGGTTGATGACGGACACATAAACGCACCCCGGGGTTCATCAATAGTGGAAATCAACCCGGGACCCCAAAATAGTGAGTTATAGTCCACGAAATGGGTCAGAGTCGGCCAAAACCGCGAGTGTTGATGACCGACACGTAAGCGCACCTTGGGGTCCAACAACTATGGAAATCGCTTCGAAACCCCAAAACGGTGAGTAATAGTGCACTTAACGGGCCAGAATCGGCCAGAATTGCTAACCATTGACGACGGACACATAAACGCACCTTGGGGTTCAACAACCATGAAAACAACTTCGGGACACCAAACGGTGAGTAATAGTCCACGAAATGGGCCAGAATAGGCCAAAACCGCTAGTGTTGATGACGGACACATAAACGCACCCCGGGGTTCGTGAATTGTGGAAACCATCCCGGGACCCCAGAACAGTGAGTAATAGTCCACGGAACGGGTCAGAATTGGCCAAAACCGCGAGTGTTGATGACCGCCACGTAAACGCACCCCGGGGTTCGTCAATCATGGAAATCACCCCGGGACCCCAAAACAGTGAGTAATTGTCCATGAAACGGGTCAGAATCGGCCAAAACCGCTAGTGTTGATGACCGACACGTAAATGCACCCTGGGGTTCATCAACCGTGGAAATCAACCCGGGACCCCAAAATAGTGAGTTATAGTCCACGAAATGGGTCAGAGTCGGCCAAAACCACGAGTGTTGATGACCGACACGTAAGCGCACCTTGGGGTCCAACAACTATGGAAATCGCTTCGAAACCCCAAAACGGTGAGTAATGGTGCACTTAACGGGCCAGAATCGGCCAGAATTGCTAACCATTGACGACAGACACGTAAACGCACCTTGGGGTTCAACAACCATGGAAAGCACTTCGGGACACCAAACGGTGAGTAATAGTCCACGAAATGGGTCAGAATCGGCCAAAACCGCTAGTGTTGATGACGGACACATAAACGCACCCCGGGGTTCGTGAATTGTGGAAACCATCCCGGGACCCCAAAACAGTGAGTAATAGTCCACGGAACGGGTCAGAATTGGCCAAAACCGCTAGGGTTGATGACCGACACGTAAACGCACCCCGGGGTCCAACAACTATGGAAATCGCTTCGAAACCCCAAACGGTGAGTAATAGTGCAGTTAACGGGCCAGAATCGGCCAGAATTGCTCACTATTGACGACGGACACGTAAACGCACCTTGGGGTTCAACAACCATGAAAACCACTTTGGGACACCAAACGATGAGTAATAGTCCACGAAACGGGTCAGAATTGGCCAAAACCGCGAGTGTTAATGACCGCCACGTAAACGCACCCCGGGGTTCGTCAATCATGGAAATCACCCCGGGACCCCAGACCAGTGAGTAATTGTCCATGAAACGGGTCAGAATCGGCCAAAACCGCTAGTGTTGATGACCGACACGTAAATGCACCCCGCGGTTCATTAATCGTGGAAATCAACCCGGGACCCCAAAATAGTGAGTTATAGTCCACGAAATGGGTCAGAGTCGGCCAAAACCGCGAGTGTTGATGACCGACACGTAAGCGCACCTTGGGGTCCAACAACTATGGAAATCGCTTCGAAACCCCAAAACGGTGAGTAATAGTGCACTTAACGGGCCAGAATCGGCCAGAATTGCTAACCATTGATGACGGACACGTAAACGCACCTTGAGGTTCAACAACCATGAAAACCACTTCGGGACACCAAACGGTGAGTAATAGTCCACGAAATGGGTCGGAATCGGCCAAAACCGCTAGTGTTGATGACGGACACATAAACGCACCCCGGGGTTCGTGAATTGTGGAAACCATCCCGGGACCCCAGAACAGTGAGTAATAGTCCACGGAACGGGTCAGAATTGGCCAAAACCGCGAGTGTTGATGACCGCCACGTAAACGCACCCCGGGGTTCGTCAATCATGGAAATCACCCCGGGACCCCAAAACAGTGAGTAATTGTCCATGAAACGGGTCAGAATCGGCCAAAACCGCTAGTGTTGATGACCGACACGTAAATGCACCCCGGGGTTCATCAACCGTGAAAATCAACCCGGGACCACAAAATACTGAGTTATAGTCCACGAAATGGGTCAGAGTCGGCCAAAACCACGAGTGTTGATGACCGACACGTAAGCGCACCTTGGGGTCCAACAACTATGGAAATCGCTTCGAAACCCCAAAACGGTGAGTAATGGTGCACTTAACGGGCCAGAATCGGCCAGAATTGCTAACCATTGACGACAGACACGTAAACGCACCTTGGGGTTCAACAACCATGGAAAGCACTTCGGGACACCAAACGGTGAGTAATAGTCCACGAAATGGGTCAGAATCGGCCAAAACCGCTAGTGTTGATGACGGACACATAAACGCACCCCGGGGTTCGTGAATTGTGGAAACCATCCCGGGACCCCAAAACAGTCAGTAATAGTCCACGGAACGGGTCAGAATTGGCCAAAACCGCTAGGGTTGATGACCGACACGTAAACGCACCCCGGGGTCCAACAACTATGGAAATCGCTTCGAAACCCCCAAACGGTGAGTAATAGTGCACTTAACGGGCCAGAATCGGCCAGAATTGCTCACTATTGACGACGGACACGTAAACGCACCTTGGGGTTCAACAACCATGAAAACCACTTTGGGACACCAAACGATGAGTAATAGTCCACGAAATGGGTCAGAGTCGGCCAAAACCGCGAGTGTTGATGACCGACACGTAAGCGCACCTTGGGGTCCAACAACTATGGAAATCGCTTCGAAACCCCAAAACGGTGAGTAATGGTGCACTTAACGGGCCAGAATCGGCCAGAATTGCTAACCATTGACGACGGACACGTAAACGCACCTTGGGGTTCAACAACCATGAAAAGCACTTCGGGACACCAAACGGTGAGTAGTAGTCCACGAAATGGGTCAGAATCGGCCAAATCCACTAGGGTTGATGACGGACACATAAACGCACCCCGGGGTTCATCAATAGTGGAAATCAACCCGGGACCCCAAAATAGTGAGTTATAGTCCACGAAATGGGTCAGAGTCGGCCAAAACCGCGAGTGTTGATGACCGACACGTAAGCGCACCTTGGGGTCCAACAACTATGGAAATCGCTTCGAAACCCCAAAACGGTGAGTAATAGTGCACTTAACGGGCCAGAATCGGCCAGAATTGCTAACCATTGACGACGGACACATAAACGCACCTTGGGGTTCAACAACCATGAAAACAACTTCGGGACACCAAACGGTGAGTAATAGTCCACGAAATGGGCCAGAATAGGCCAAAACCGCTAGTGTTGATGACGGACACATAAACGCACCCCGGGGTTCGTGAATTGTGGAAACCATCCCGGGACCCCAGAACAGTGAGTAATAGTCCACGGAACGGGTCAGAATTGGCCAAAACCGCGAGTGTTGATGACCGCCACGTAAACGCACCCCGGGGTTCGTCAATCATGGAAATCACCCCGGGACCCCAAAACAGTGAGTAATTGTCCATGAAACGGGTCAGAATCGGCCAAAACCGCTAGTGTTGATGACCGACACGTAAATGCACCCTGGGGTTCATCAACCGTGGAAATCAACCCGGGACCCCAAAATAGTGAGTTATAGTCCACGAAATGGGTCAGAGTCGGCCAAAACCACGAGTGTTGATGACCGACACGTAAGCGCACCTTGGGGTCCAACAACTATGGAAATCGCTTCGAAACCCCAAAACGGTGAGTAATGGTGCACTTAACGGGCCAGAATCGGCCAGAATTGCTAACCATTGACGACAGACACGTAAACGCACCTTGGGGTTCAACAACCATGGAAAGCACTTCGGGACACCAAACGGTGAGTAATAGTCCACGAAATGGGTCAGAATCGGCCAAAACCGCTAGTGTTGATGACGGACACATAAACGCACCCCGGGGTTCGTGAATTGTGGAAACCATCCCGGGACCCCAAAACAGTGAGTAATAGTCCACGGAACGGGTCAGAATTGGCCAAAACCGCTAGGGTTGATGACCGACACGTAAACGCACCCCGGGGTCCAACAACTATGGAAATCGCTTCGAAACCCCAAACGGTGAGTAATAGTGCAGTTAACGGGCCAGAATCGGCCAGAATTGCTCACTATTGACGACGGACACGTAAACGCACCTTGGGGTTCAACAACCATGAAAACCACTTTGGGACACCAAACGATGAGTAATAGTCCACGAAACGGGTCAGAATTGGCCAAAACCGCGAGTGTTAATGACCGCCACGTAAACGCACCCCGGGGTTCGTCAATCATGGAAATCACCCCGGGACCCCAGACCAGTGAGTAATTGTCCATGAAACGGGTCAGAATCGGCCAAAACCGCTAGTGTTGATGACCGACACGTAAATGCACCCCGCGGTTCATTAATCGTGGAAATCAACCCGGGACCCCAAAATAGTGAGTTATAGTCCACGAAATGGGTCAGAGTCGGCCAAAACCGCGAGTGTTGATGACCGACACGTAAGCGCACCTTGGGGTCCAACAACTATGGAAATCGCTTCGAAACCCCAAAACGGTGAGTAATAGTGCACTTAACGGGCCAGAATCGGCCAGAATTGCTAACCATTGATGACGGACACGTAAACGCACCTTGAGGTTCAACAACCATGAAAACCACTTCGGGACACCAAACGGTGAGTAATAGTCCACGAAATGGGTCGGAATCGGCCAAAACCGCTAGTGTTGATGACGGACACATAAACGCACCCCGGGGTTCGTGAATTGTGGAAACCATCCCGGGACCCCAGAACAGTGAGTAATAGTCCACGGAACGGGTCAGAATTGGCCAAAACCGCGAGTGTTGATGACCGCCACGTAAACGCACCCCGGGGTTCGTCAATCATGGAAATCACCCCGGGACCCCAAAACAGTGAGTAATTGTCCATGAAACGGGTCAGAATCGGCCAAAACCGCTAGTGTTGATGACCGACACGTAAATGCACCCCGGGGTTCATCAACCGTGAAAATCAACCCGGGACCACAAAATACTGAGTTATAGTCCACGAAATGGGTCAGAGTCGGCCAAAACCACGAGTGTTGATGACCGACACGTAAGCGCACCTTGGGGTCCAACAACTATGGAAATCGCTTCGAAACCCCAAAACGGTGAGTAATGGTGCACTTAACGGGCCAGAATCGGCCAGAATTGCTAACCATTGACGACAGACACGTAAACGCACCTTGGGGTTCAACAACCATGGAAAGCACTTCGGGACACCAAACGGTGAGTAATAGTCCACGAAATGGGTCAGAATCGGCCAAAACCGCTAGTGTTGATGACGGACACATAAACGCACCCCGGGGTTCGTGAATTGTGGAAACCATCCCGGGACCCCAAAACAGTCAGTAATAGTCCACGGAACGGGTCAGAATTGGCCAAAACCGCTAGGGTTGATGACCGACACGTAAACGCACCCCGGGGTCCAACAACTATGGAAATCGCTTCGAAACCCCCAAACGGTGAGTAATAGTGCACTTAACGGGCCAGAATCGGCCAGAATTGCTCACTATTGACGACGGACACGTAAACGCACGTTGGGGTTCAACAACCATGAAAACCACTTTGGGACACCAAACGATGAGTAATAGTCCACGAAATGGGTCAGAGTCGGCCAAAACCGCGAGTGTTGATGACCGACACGTAAGCGCACCTTGGGGTCCAACAACTATGGAAATCGCTTCGAAACCCCAAAACGGTGAGTAATAGTGCACTTAACGGGCCAGAATCGGCCAGAATTGCTAACCATTGACGACGGACACGTAAATGCACCTTGGGGTTCAACAACCATGAAAACCACTTCGGGACACTAAACGGTGAGTAATAGTCCACGAAACGGGTCAGAATCGGCCAAAACCGCTAGTGTTGATGACCGACACGTAAATGCACCCCGGGGTTCATTAATCGTGGAAATCAACCCGGGACCCCAAAATAGTGAGTTATAGTCCACGAAATGGGTCAGAGTCGGCCAAAACCGCGAGTGTTGATGACCGACACGTAAGCGCACCTTGGGGTCCAACAACTATGGAAATCGCTTCGAAACCCCAAAACGGTGAGTAATAGTGCACTTAACGGGCCAGAATCGGCCAGAATTGCTAACCATTGACGACGGACACATAAACGCACCTTGGGGTTCAACAACCATGAAAACCACTTCGGGACACCAAACGGTGAGTAATAGTCCACGAAATGGGTCAGAATAGGCCAAAACCGCTAGTGTTGATGACGGACACATAAATGCACCCCGGGGTTCGTGAATTGTGGAAACCATCCCGGGACCCCAGAACAGTGAGTAATAGTCCACGGAACGGGTCAGAATTGGCCAAAACCGCGAGTGTTGATGACCGCCACGTAAACGCACCCCGGGGTTCGTCAATCATGGAAATCACCCAGGGACCCCAAAACAGTGAGTAATTGTCCATGAAACGGGTCAGAATCGGCCAAAACCGCTAGTGTTGATGACCGACACGTAAATGCACCCCTGGGTTCATCAATCGTGGAAATCAACGCGGGACCCCAAAATAGTGAGTTATAGTCCACGAAATGGGTCAGAGTCGGCCAAAATCACGAGTGTTGATGACCGACACGTAAGCGCACCTTGGGGTCCAACAACTATGGAAATCGCTTCGAAACCCCAAAACGGTGAGTAATGGTGCACTTAACGGGCCAGAATCGGCCAGAATTGCTAACCATTGACGACAGACACGTAAACGCACCTTGGGGTTCAACAACCATGGAAAGCACTTCGGGACACCAAACGGTGAGTAATAGTCCACGAAATGGGTCAGAATCGGCCAAAACCGCTAGTGTTGATGACGGACACATAAACGCACCCCGGGGTTCGTGAATTGTGGAAACCATCCCGGGACCCCAAAACAGTGAGTAATAGTCCACGGAACGGGTCAGAATTGGCCAAAACCGCTAGGGTTGATGACCGACACGTAAACGCACCCTGGGGTCCAACAACTATGGAAATCGCTTCGAAACCCCCAAACGGTGAGTAATAGTGCACTTAACGGGCCAGAATCGGCCAGAATTGCTCACTATTGACGACGGACACGTAAACGCACCTTGGGGTTCAACAACCATGAAAACCACTTTGGGACACCAAACGATGAGTAATAGTCCACGAAACGGGTCAGAATTGGCCAAAACCGCGAGTGTTAATGACCGCCACGTAAACGCACCCCGGGGTTCGTCAATCATGGAAATCACCCCGGGACCCCAAACCAGTGAGTAATTGTCCATGAAACGGGTCAGAATCGGCCAAAACCGCTAGTGTTGATGACCGACACGTAAATGCACCCCGGGGTTCATTAATCGTGGAAATCAACCCGGGACCCCAAAATAGTGAGTTATAGTCCACGAAATGGGTCAGAGTCGTCCAAAACCGCGAGTGTTGATGACCGACACGTAAGCGCACCTTGGGGTCCAACAACTATGGAAATCGCTTCGAAACCCCAAAACGGTGAGTAATAGTGCACTTAACGGGCCAGAATCGGCCAGAATTGCTAACCATTGACGACGGACACGTAAACGCACCTTGGGGTTCAACAACCATGAAAACCACTTTGGGACACCAAACAGTGAGTAATAGTCCACGAAATGGGTCAGAATCGGCCAAAACCGCTAGCGTTGATGACCGACACATAAACGCACCCCGGGGTTCGTGAATTGTGGAAACCATCCCGGGACCCCAGAACAGTGAGTAATAGTCCACGGAACGGGTCAGAATTGGCCAAAACCGCGAGTGTTGATGACCGCCATGTAAATGCACCCCGGGGTTCGTCAATCATGGAAATCACCCCGGGACCCCAAAACAGTGAGTAATTGTCTATGAAACGGGTCAGAATCGGCCAAAACCGCTAGTGTTGATGACTGACACGTAAATGCACCCCGGGGTTCATCAATCGTGGAAATCAACCCGGGACCCCAAAATAGTGAGTTATAGTCCACGAAATGGGTCAGGGTCGGCCAAAACCGCGAGTGTTGATGACCGACACGTAAGCGCACCTTGGGGTCCAACAACTATGGAAATCGCTTCGAAACCCCAAAACGGTGAGTAATGGTGCACTTGATGGGCCAGAATCGGCCAGAATTGCTAACCATTGACGACGGACACGAAAACGCACCTTGGGGTTCAACAACCATGAAAAGCACTTCGGGACACCAAACGGTGAGTAGTAGTCCACGAAATGGGTCAGAATCGGCCAAATCCGCTAGTGTTGATGACGGACACATAAACGCACCCCGGGGTTCATCAATAGTGGAAATCAACCCGGGACCCCAAAATAGTGAGTTATAGTCCATGAAATGGGTCAGAGTCGGCCAAAACCGCGAGGGTTGATGACCGACACGTAAGCGCACCTTGGGGTCCAACAACTATGGAAATCGCTTCGAAACCCCAAAACGGTGAGTAATAGTGCACTTAACGGGCCAGAATCGGCCAGAATTGCTAACCATTGACGACGGACACGTAAACACACCTTGGGGTTCAACAACCATGAAAACCACTTCGGGACACTAAACGGTGAGTAATAGTCCACGAAATGGGTCAGAATCGGCCAAAACCGCTAGTGTTGATGACGAACACATAAACGCACCCCGGGGTTCGTGAATTGTGGAAACCATCCCGGGACCCCAAAACAGTGAGTAATAGTCCACGGAACGGGTCAGAATTGGCCAAAACCGCTAGGGTTGATGACCGACACGTAAGCGCACCCCGGGGTCCAACAACTATGGAAATCGTTCGAAACCCCCAAACGGTGAGTAATAGTGCACTTAACGGGCCAGAATCGGCCAGAATTACTCACTATTGACGACGGACACGTAAACGCACCTTGGGGTTCAACAACCATGAATACCACTTTGGGACACCAAACGATGAGTAATAGTCCACGAAACGGGTCAGAATTGGCCAAAACCGCGAGTGTTAATGACCGCCACGTAAACGCACCCCGGGGTTCGTCAATCATGGAAATCACCCCGGTACCCCAAAATAGTGAGTTATAGTCCACGAAATGGGTCAGAGTCGGCCAAAACCGCGAGTGTTGATGACCGACACGTAAGCGCACCTTGGGGTCCAACAACTATGGAAATCGCTTCGAAACCCCAAAACGGTGAGTAATAGTGCACTTAACGGGCCAGAATCGGCCAGAATTGCTAACCATTGACGACGGACACGTAAACGCACCTTGGGGTTCAACAACCATGAAAACCACTTCGGGACACCAAACGGTGAGTAATAGTCCACGAAATGGGTCAGAATCGGCCAAAACCGCTAGCGTTGATGACGGACACATAAACGCACCCCGGGGTTCGTGAATTGTGGACACCATCCCGGGACCCCAGAACAGTGAGTAATAGTCCACGGAACGGGTCAAAATTGGCCAAAACCGCGAGTGTTGATGACCGCCACGTAAACGCACCCCGGGGTTCGTCAATCATGGAAATCACCCCGGGACCCCAAAACAGTGAGTAATTGTCCATGAAACGGGTCAGAATCGGCCAAAACCGCTAGTGTTGATGACCGACACGTAAATGCACCCCGGGGTTCATCAATCGTGGAAATCAACCCGGGACCCCAAAATAGTGAGTTATAGTCCACGAAATGGGTCAGAGTCGGCCAAAACCGCGAGTGTTGATGACCGACACGTAAGCGCACCTTGGGGTCCAACAACTATGGAAATCGCTTCGAAACCCCAAAACGGTGAGTAATGGTGCACTTAACGGGCCAGAATCGGCCAGAATTGCTAACCATTGACGACGGACACGTAAACGCACCTTGAGGTTCAACAACCATGAAAAGCACTTTGGGACACCAAACGGTGAGTAGTAGTCCACGAAATGGGTCAGAATCGGCCAAATCCGCTAGTGTTGATGACGGACACATAAACGCACCCCGGGGTTCATCAACAGTGGAAATCAACCCGGGACCCCAAAATAGTGAGTTATAGTCCACGAAATGGGTCAGAGTCGGCCAAAACCGCGAGTGTTGATGACCGACACGTAAGCGCACCTTGGGGTCCAACAACTATGGAAATCGCTTCGAAACCCCAAAACGGTGAGTAATAGTGCACTTAACGGGCCAGAATCGGCCATAATTGCTAACCATTGACGACGGACACGTAAACGCACCTTGGGGTTCAACAACCATGAAAACCACTTCGGGACACTAAACGGTGAGTAATAGTCCACGAAATGGGTCAGAATCGGCCAAAACCGCTAGTGTTGATGAGGGACACATAAACGCACCCCGGGGTTCGTGAATTGTGGAAACCATCCCGGGACCCCAAAACAGTGAGTAATAATCCACGGAACGGGTCAGAATTGGCCAAAACCGCTAGGGTTGATGACCGACACGTAAACGCACCCCGGGGTCCAACAACTATGGAAATCGCTTCGAAACCCCCAAACGGTGAGTAATAGTGCACTTAACGGGCCAGAATCGGCCAGAATTACTCACTATTGACGACGGACACGTAAACGCACCTTGGGGTTCAACAACCATGAATACCACTTTGGGACGCCAAACGATGAGTAATAGTCCACGAAACGGGTCAGAATTGGCCAAAACCGCGAGTGTTAATGACCGCCACGTAAACGCACCCCTGGGTTCGTCAATCATGGAAATCACCCCGGGACCCCAAAATAGTGAGTTATAGTCCACGAAATGGGTCAGAGTCGGCCAAAACCGCGAGTGTTGATGACCGACACGTAAGCGCACCTTGGGGTCCAACAACTATGGAAATCGCTTCGAAACCCCAAAACGGTGAGTAATGGTGCACTTAACGGGCCAGAATTGCTAACCATTGACGACAGACACGTAAACGCACCTTGGGGTTCAACAACCATGGAAAGCACTTCGGGACACCAAACGGTGAGTAATAGTCCACGAAATGGGTCAGAATCGGCCAAAACCGCTAGTGTTGATGACGGACACATAAACGCACCCCGGGGTTCGTGAATTGTGGAAACCATCCCGGGACCCCAAAACAGTGAGTAATAGTCCACGGAACGGGTCAGAATTGGCCAAAACCGCTAGGGTTGATGACCGACACGTAAACGCACCCCGGGGTCCAACAACTATGGAAATCGCTTCGAAACCCCTAAACGGTGAGTAATAGTGCACTTAACGGGCCAGAATCGGCCAGAATTGCTCACTATTGACGACGGACACGTAAACGCACCTTGGGGTTCAACAACCATGAAAACCATTTTCGGACACCAAACGATAAGTAATAGTCCACGAAACGGGTCAGAATTGGCCAAAACCGCGAGTGTTAATGACCGCCACGTAAACGCACCCCGGGGTTCATCAATCATGGAAATCACCCCGGGACCCCAAAACAGTGAGTAATTGTCCATGAAACGTGTCAGAATCGGCCAAAACCGCTAGTGTTGATGACCAACACGTAAATGCACCCCGGGGTTCATTAATCGTGGAAATCAACCCGGGACCCCAAAATAGTGAGTTATAGTCCACGAAATGGGTCAGAGTCGGCCAAAACCGCGAGTGTTGATGACCGACACGTAAGCGCACCTTGGGGTCCAACAACTATGGAAATCGCTTCGAAACCCCAAAACGGTGAGTAATAGTGCACTTAGCGGGCCAGAATCGGCCAGAATTGCTAACCATTGACGACGGACACGTAAACGCACCTTGGGGTTCAACAACCATGAGAACCACTTCGGGACACCAAACGGTGAGTAATAGTCCACGAAATGGGTCAGAATCGGCCAAAACCGCTAGTGTTGATGACGGACACATAAACGCACCCCGGGGTTCGTGAATTGTGGAAACCATCCCGGGACCCCAGAACAGTGAGTAATAGTCCACGGAACGGGTCAGAATTGGCCAAAACCGCTAGGGTTGATGACCGACACGTAAACGCACCCCGGGGTCCAACAACTATGGAAATCGCTTCGAAACCCCCAAACGGTGAGTAATAGTGCACTTAACGGGCCAGAATCGGCCAGAATTGCTCACTATTGACGACGGACACGTAAACGCACCTTGGGGTTCAACAACCATGAAAACCACTTTGGGACATCAAACGACGAGTAATAGTCCACGAAACGGGTCAGAATTGGCCAAAACCGCGAGTGTTAATGACCGCCACGTAAACGCACCCCGGGGTTCGTCAATCAAG
Source organism: Hordeum marinum (assembly GCA_022496015.1). Classification (NCBI taxonomy): domain Eukaryota; kingdom Viridiplantae; phylum Streptophyta; class Magnoliopsida; order Poales; family Poaceae; genus Hordeum; species Hordeum marinum. The sequence continues at coordinate 3,083,638 of CM039676.1, forward strand.
GAAATCACCCCGGGACCCCAAAACAGTGAGTAATTGTCCATGAAACGGGTCAGAATCGGCCAAAACCGCTAGTGTTGATGACCGACACGTAAATGCACCCCGGGGTTCATCAATCGTGGAAATCAACCCGGGACCCCAAAATAGTGAGTTATAGTCCACGAAATGGGTCAGAGTCGGCCAAAACCACGAGTGTTGATGACCGCCACGTAAACGCACCCCGGGGTTCGTCAATCATGGAAATCACCCCGGGACCCCAAAACAGTGAGTAATTGTCCATGAAACGGGTCAGAATCGGCCAAAACTGCTAGTGTTGATGACCGACACGTAAATGCACCCCGGGGTTCATCAATCGTGGAAATCAACCCGGGACCCCAAAATAGTGAGTTATAGTCCACGAAATGGGTCAGAGTCGGCCAAAACCGCGAGTGTTGATGACCGACACGTAAGCGCACCTTGGGGTCCAACAACTATGGAAGTCGCTTCGAAACCCCAAAACGGTGAGTAATGGTGCACTTAACGGGCCAGAATCGGCCAGAATTGCTAACCATTGACGACGGACACGTAAACGCACCTTGAGGTTCAACAACCATGAAAAGCACTTCGGGACACCAAACGGTGAGTAGTAGTCCACGAAATGGGTCAGAATCGGCCAAATCCGCTAGTGTCGATGACGGACACATAAACGCACCCCGGGGTTCATCAAAAGTGGACATCAACCCGGGACCCCAAAATAGTGAGTTATAGTCCACGAAATGGGTCAGAGTCGGCCAAAACCGCGAGTGTTGATGACCGACACGTAAGCGAACCTTGGGGTCCAACAACTATGGAAATCGCTTCGAAACCCCAAAACGGTGAGTAATAGTGCACTTAACGGGCCAGAATCGGCCAGAATTGCTAACCATTGACGACGGACACGTAAACGCACCTTGGGGTTCAACAACCATGAAAACCACTTCGGGACACTAAACGGTGAGTAATATTCCACGAAATGGGTCAGAATCGGCCAAAACCGCTAGTGTTGATGACGGACACATAAACGCACCCCGGGGTTCGTGAATTGTGGAAACCATCCCGGGACCCCAAAACAGTGAGTAATAGTCCACGGAACGGGTCAGAATTGGCCAAAACCGCTAGGGTTGATGACCGACACGTAAACGCACCCCGGGGTCCAACAACTATGGAAATCGCTTCGAAACCCCCAAACGGTGAGTAATAGTGCACTTAACGGGCCAGAATCGGCCAGAATTACTCACTATTGACGACGGACACGTAAACGCACCTGGGGGTTCAACAACCATGAATACCACTTTGGGACACCAAACGATGAGTAATAGTCCACGAAACGGGTCAGAATTGGCCAAAACCGCGAGTGTTAATGACCGCCACGTAAACGCACCCCGGGGTTCGTCAATCATGGAAATCACCCCGGGACCCCAAAATAGTGAGTTATAGTCCACGAAATGGGTCAGAGTCGGCCAAAACCGCGAGTGTTGATGACGACACGTAAGCGCACCTTGGGGTCCAACAACTATGGAAATCGCTTCGAAACGCCAAAACGGTGAGTAATGGTGCACTTAACGGGCCAGAATTGCTAACCATTGACGACAGACACGTAAACGCACCTTGGGGTTCAACAACCATGGAAAGCACTTCGGGACACCAAACGGTGAGTAATAGTCCACGAAATGGGTCAGAATCGGCCAAAACCGCTAGTGTTGATGACGGACACATAAACGCACCTCGGGGTTCGTGAATTGTGGAAACCATCCCGGGACCCCAAAACAGTGAGTAATAGTCCACGGAACGGGTCAGAATTGGCCAAAACCGCTAGGGTTGATGACCGACACGTAAACGCACCCCGGGGTCCAACAACTATGGAAATCGCTTCGAAACCCCCAAACGGTGAGTAATAGTGCACTTAACGGGCCAGAATCGGCCAAAATTGCTCACTATTGACGACGGACACGTAAACGCACCTTGGGGTTCAACAACCATGAAAACCATTTTCGGACACCAAACGATAAGTAATAGTCCACGAAACGGGTCAGAATTGGCCAAAACCGCGAGTGTTAATGACCGCCACGTAAACGCACCCCGGGGTTCGTCAATCATGGAAATCACCCCGAGACCCCAAAACAGTGAGTAATTGTCCATGAAACGTGTCAGAATCGGCCAAAACCGCTAGTGTTGATGACCGACACGTAAATGCACCCCGGGGTTCATTAATCGTGGAAATCAACCCGGGACCCCAAAATAGTGAGTTATAGTCCACGAAATGGGTCAGAGGCGGCCAAAACCGCGAGTGTTGATGACCGACACGTAAGCGCACCTTGGGGTCCAACAACTATGGAAATCGCTTTGAAACCCCAAAACGGTGAGTAATAGTGCACTTAACGGGCCAGAATCGGCCAGAATTGCTAACCATTGACGACGGACACGTAAACGCACCTTGGGGTTCAACAACCATGAAAACCACTTCGGGACACCAAACGGTGAGTAATAGTCCACGAAATGGGTCAGAATCGGCCAAAACCGCTAGTGTTGATGACGGACACATAAACGCACCCCGGGGATCGTGAATTGTGGAAACCATCCCGGGACCCCAGAACAGTGAGTAATAGTCCACGGAACGGGTCAGAATTGGCCAAAACCGCGAGTGTTGATGACCGCCACGTAAACGCACCCCGGGGTTCGTCAATCAAGGAAATCACCCCGGGACCCCAAAACAGTGAGTAATTGTCCATGAAACGGGTCAGAATCGGCCAAAACCGCTAGTGTTGATGACCGACACGTAAATGCACCCCGGGGTTCATCAATCGTGGAAATCAACCCGGGACCCCAAAATAGTGAGTTATAGTCCACGAAATGGGTCAGAGTCGGCCAAAACCACGAGTGTTGATGACCGCCACGTAAACGCACCCCGGGGTTCGTCAATCGTGGAAATCACCCCGGGACCCAAAAACAGTGAGTAATTGTCCATGAAACGGGTAAGAATCGGCCAAAACCGCTAGTGTTGATGACCGACACGTAAATGCACCCCGGGGTTCATCAATCGTGGAAATCAACCCGGGACCCCAAAATAGTGAGTTATAGTCCACGAAATGGGTCAGAGTCGGCCAAAACCGCGAGTGTTGATGACCGACACGTAAGCGCACCTTGGGGTCCAACAACTATGGAAATCGCTTCGAAACCCCAAAACGGTGAGTAATGGTGCACTTAACGGGCCAGAATCGGCCAGAATTGCTAACCATTAACGACGGACACGTAAACGCACCTTGAGGTTCAACAACCATGAAAAGCACTTCGGGACACCAAACGGTGAGTAGTAGTCCACGAAATGGGTCAGAATCGGCCAAATCCGCTAGTGTTGATGACGGACACATAAACGCACCCCGGGGTTCATCAACAGTGGAAATCAACCCGGGACCCCAAAATAGTGAGTTATAGTCCACGAAATGGGTCAGAGTCGGCCAAAACCGCGAGTGTTGATGACCGACACATAAGCGCACCTTGGGGTCCAACAACTATGGAAATCGCTTCGAAACCCCAAAACGGTGAGTAATAGTGCACTTAACGGGCCAGAATCGGCCAGAATTGCTAACCATTGACGACGGACACGTAAACGCACCTTGGGGTTCAACAACCATGAAAACCACTTCGGGACACTAAACGGTGAGTAATAGTCCACGAAATGGGTCAGAATCGGCCAAAACCGCTAGTGTTGATGACGGACACATAAACGCACCCCGGGGTTCGTGAATTGTGGAAACCATCCCGGGACCCCAAAACAGTGAGTAATAGTCCACGGAACGGGTCAGAATTGGCCAAAACCGCTAGGGTTGATGACCGACACGTAAACTCACCCCGGGGTCCAACAACTATGGAAAACGCTTTGAAACCCCCAAACGGTGAGTAATAGTGCACTTAACGGGCCAGAATCGGCCAAAATTACTCACTATTGACGACGGACACGTAAACGCACCTTGGGGTTCAACAACCATGAATACCACTTTGGGACACCAAACGATGAGTAATAGTCCACGAAACGGGTCAGAATTGGCCAAAACCGCGAGTGTTAATGACCGCCACGTAAACGCACCCCGGGGTTCGTCAATCATGGAAATCACCCCGGGACCCCAAAATAGTGAGTTATAGTCCACGAAATGGGTCAGAGTCGGCCAAAACCGCGAGTGTTGATGACCGACACGTAAGCGCACCTTGGGGTCCAACAACTATGGAAATCGCTTCGAAACCCCAAAACGGTGAGTAATGGTGCACTTAACGGGCCAGAATTGCTAACCATTGACGACAGACACGTAAACGCACCTTGGGGTTCAACAACCATGGAAACCACTTCGGGACACCAAACGGTGAGTAATAGTCCACGAAATGGGTCAGAATCGGCCAAAACCGCTAGTGTTGATGACGGACACATAAACGCACCCCGGGGTTCGTGAATTGTGGAAACCATCCCGGGACCCCAAAACAGTGAGTAATAGTCCACGGAACGGGTCAGAATTGGCCAAAACCGCTAGGGTTGATGACCGACACGTAAACGCACCCCGGGGTCCAACAACTATGGAAATCGCTTCGAAACCCCCAAACGGTGAGTAATAGTGCACTTAACGGGCCAGAATCGGCCAGAATTGCTCACTATTGACGACGGACACGTAAACGCACCTTGGGGTTCAACAACCATGAAAACCACTTTGGGACACCAAACGACGAGTAATAGTCCACGAAATGGGTCAGAATTGGCCAAAACCGCGAGTGTTAATGACCGCCACGTAAACGCACCCCGGGGTTCGTCAATCATGGAAATCACCCCGGGACCCCAAAACAGTGAGTAATTGTCCATGAAACGTGTCAGAATCGGCCAAAACCGCTAGTGTTGATGACCGACACGTAAATGCACCCCGGGGTTCATTAATCGTGGAAATCAAATCGGGACCCCAAAATAGTGAGTTATAGTCCACGAAATGGGTCAGAGTCGGCCAAAACCGCGAGTGTTGATGACCGACACGTAAGCGAACCTTGGGGTCCAACAACTATGGAAATCGCTTCGAAACCCCAAAACGGTGAGTAATAGTGCACTTAACGGGCCAGAATCGGCCAGAATTGCTAACCATTGACGACGGACACGTAAACGCACCTTGGGGTTCAACAACCATGAAAACCACTTCGGGACACTAAACGGTGAGTAATATTCCACGAAATGGGTCAGAATCGGCCAAAACCGCTAGTGTTGATGACGGACACATAAACGCACCCCGGGGTTCGTGAATTGTGGAAACCATCCCGGGACCCCAAAACAGTGAGTAATAGTCCACGGAACGGGTCAGAATTGGCCAAAACCGCTAGGGTTGATGACCGACACGTAAACGCACCCCGGGGTCCAACAACTATGGAAATCGCTTCGAAACCCCCAAACGGTGAGTAATAGTGCACTTAACGGGCCAGAATCGGCCAGAATTACTCACTATTGACGACGGACACGTAAACGCACCTGGGGGTTCAACAACCATGAATACCACTTTGGGACACCAAACGATGAGTAATAGTCCACGAAACGGGTCAGAATTGGCCAAAACCGCGAGTGTTAATGACCGCCACGTAAACGCACCCCGGGGTTCGTCAATCATGGAAATCACCCCGGGACCCCAAAATAGTGAGTTATAGTCCACGAAATGGGTCAGAGTCGGCCAAAACCGCGAGTGTTGATGACGACACGTAAGCGCACCTTGGGGTCCAACAACTATGGAAATCGCTTCGAAACGCCAAAACGGTGAGTAATGGTGCACTTAACGGGCCAGAATTGCTAACCATTGACGACAGACACGTAAACGCACCTTGGGGTTCAACAACCATGGAAAGCACTTCGGGACACCAAACGGTGAGTAATAGTCCACGAAATGGGTCAGAATCGGCCAAAACCGCTAGTGTTGATGACGGACACATAAACGCACCTCGGGGTTCGTGAATTGTGGAAACCATCCCGGGACCCCAAAACAGTGAGTAATAGTCCACGGAACGGGTCAGAATTGGCCAAAACCGCTAGGGTTGATGACCGACACGTAAACGCACCCCGGGGTCCAACAACTATGGAAATCGCTTCGAAACCCCCAAACGGTGAGTAATAGTGCACTTAACGGGCCAGAATCGGCCAAAATTGCTCACTATTGACGACGGACACGTAAACGCACCTTGGGGTTCAACAACCATGAAAACCATTTTCGGACACCAAACGATAAGTAATAGTCCACGAAACGGGTCAGAATTGGCCAAAACCGCGAGTGTTAATGACCGCCACGTAAACGCACCCCGGGGTTCGTCAATCATGGAAATCACCCCGAGACCCCAAAACAGTGAGTAATTGTCCATGAAACGTGTCAGAATCGGCCAAAACCGCTAGTGTTGATGACCGACACGTAAATGCACCCCGGGGTTCATTAATCGTGGAAATCAACCCGGGACCCCAAAATAGTGAGTTATAGTCCACGAAATGGGTCAGAGGCGGCCAAAACCGCGAGTGTTGATGACCGACACGTAAGCGCACCTTGGGGTCCAACAACTATGGAAATCGCTTTGAAACCCCAAAACGGTGAGTAATAGTGCACTTAACGGGCCAGAATCGGCCAGAATTGCTAACCATTGACGACGGACACGTAAACGCACCTTGGGGTTCAACAACCATGAAAACCACTTCGGGACACCAAACGGTGAGTAATAGTCCACGAAATGGGTCAGAATCGGCCAAAACCGCTAGTGTTGATGACGGACACATAAACGCACCCCGGGGATCGTGAATTGTGGAAACCATCCCGGGACCCCAGAACAGTGAGTAATAGTCCACGGAACGGGTCAGAATTGGCCAAAACCGCGAGTGTTGATGACCGCCACGTAAACGCACCCCGGGGTTCGTCAATCAAGGAAATCACCCCGGGACCCCAAAACAGTGAGTAATTGTCCATGAAACGGGTCAGAATCGGCCAAAACCGCTAGTGTTGATGACCGACACGTAAATGCACCCCGGGGTTCATCAATCGTGGAAATCAACCCGGGACCCCAAAATAGTGAGTTATAGTCCACGAAATGGGTCAGAGTCGGCCAAAACCACGAGTGTTGATGACCGCCACGTAAACGCACCCCGGGGTTCGTCAATCGTGGAAATCACCCCGGGACCCAAAAACAGTGAGTAATTGTCCATGAAACGGGTAAGAATCGGCCAAAACCGCTAGTGTTGATGACCGACACGTAAATGCACCCCGGGGTTCATCAATCGTGGAAATCAACCCGGGACCCCAAAATAGTGAGTTATAGTCCACGAAATGGGTCAGAGTCGGCCAAAACCGCGAGTGTTGATGACCGACACGTAAGCGCACCTTGGGGTCCAACAACTATGGAAATCGCTTCGAAACCCCAAAACGGTGAGTAATGGTGCACTTAACGGGCCAGAATCGGCCAGAATTGCTAACCATTAACGACGGACACGTAAACGCACCTTGAGGTTCAACAACCATGAAAAGCACTTCGGGACACCAAACGGTGAGTAGTAGTCCACGAAATGGGTCAGAATCGGCCAAATCCGCTAGTGTTGATGACGGACACATAAACGCACCCCGGGGTTCATCAACAGTGGAAATCAACCCGGGACCCCAAAATAGTGAGTTATAGTCCACGAAATGGGTCAGAGTCGGCCAAAACCGCGAGTGTTGATGACCGACACATAAGCGCACCTTGGGGTCCAACAACTATGGAAATCGCTTCGAAACCCCAAAACGGTGAGTAATAGTGCACTTAACGGGCCAGAATCGGCCAGAATTGCTAACCATTGACGACGGACACGTAAACGCACCTTGGGGTTCAACAACCATGAAAACCACTTCGGGACACTAAACGGTGAGTAATAGTCCACGAAATGGGTCAGAATCGGCCAAAACCGCTAGTGTTGATGACGGACACATAAACGCACCCCGGGGTTCGTGAATTGTGGAAACCATCCCGGGACCCCAAAACAGTGAGTAATAGTCCACGGAACGGGTCAGAATTGGCCAAAACCGCTAGGGTTGATGACCGACACGTAAACTCACCCCGGGGTCCAACAACTATGGAAAACGCTTTGAAACCCCCAAACGGTGAGTAATAGTGCACTTAACGGGCCAGAATCGGCCAAAATTACTCACTATTGACGACGGACACGTAAACGCACCTTGGGGTTCAACAACCATGAATACCACTTTGGGACACCAAACGATGAGTAATAGTCCACGAAACGGGTCAGAATTGGCCAAAACCGCGAGTGTTAATGACCGCCACGTAAACGCACCCCGGGGTTCGTCAATCATGGAAATCACCCCGGGACCCCAAAATAGTGAGTTATAGTCCACGAAATGGGTCAGAGTCGGCCAAAACCGCGAGTGTTGATGACCGACACGTAAGCGCACCTTGGGGTCCAACAACTATGGAAATCGCTTCGAAACCCCAAAACGGTGAGTAATGGTGCACTTAACGGGCCAGAATTGCTAACCATTGACGACAGACACGTAAACGCACCTTGGGGTTCAACAACCATGGAAACCACTTCGGGACACCAAACGGTGAGTAATAGTCCACGAAATGGGTCAGAATCGGCCAAAACCGCTAGTGTTGATGACGGACACATAAACGCACCCCGGGGTTCGTGAATTGTGGAAACCATCCCGGGACCCCAAAACAGTGAGTAATAGTCCACGGAACGGGTCAGAATTGGCCAAAACCGCTAGGGTTGATGACCGACACGTAAACGCACCCCGGGGTCCAACAACTATGGAAATCGCTTCGAAACCCCCAAACGGTGAGTAATAGTGCACTTAACGGGCCAGAATCGGCCAGAATTGCTCACTATTGACGACGGACACGTAAACGCACCTTGGGGTTCAACAACCATGAAAACCACTTTGGGACACCAAACGACGAGTAATAGTCCACGAAATGGGTCAGAATTGGCCAAAACCGCGAGTGTTAATGACCGCCACGTAAACGCACCCCGGGGTTCGTCAATCATGGAAATCACCCCGGGACCCCAAAACAGTGAGTAATTGTCCATGAAACGTGTCAGAATCGGCCAAAACCGCTAGTGTTGATGACCGACACGTAAATGCACCCCGGGGTTCATTAATCGTGGAAATCAAATCGGGACCCCAAAATAGTGAGTTATAGTCCACGAAATGGGTCAGAGTCGGCCAAAACCGCGAGTGTTGATGACCGACACGTAAGCGAACCTTGGGGTCCAACAACTATGGAAATCGCTTCGAAACCCCAAAACGGTGAGTAATAGTGCACTTAACGGGCCAGAATCGGCCAGAATTGCTAACCATTGACGACGGACACGTAAACGCACCTTGGGGTTCAACAACCATGAAAACCACTTCGGGACACCAAACGGTGAGTAATAATCCACGAAATGGGTCAGAATCGGCCAAAACCGCTAGTGTTGATGACGGACACATAAACGCACCCCGGGGTTCGTGAATTGTGGAAACCATCCCGGGACCCCAGAACAGTGAGTAATAGTCCACGGAACGGGTCAGAATTGGCCAAAACCGCGAGTGTTGATGACCGCCACGTAAACGCACCCCGGGGTTCGTCAATCATGGAAATCACCCCGGGACCACAAAACAGTGAGTAATTGTCCATGAAACGGGTCAGAATCGGCCAAAACCGCTAGTGTTGATGACCGACACGTAAATGCACCTCGGGGTTCATCAATCGTGGAAATCAACCCGGGACCCCAAAATAGTGAGTTATAGTCCACGAAATGGGTCAGAGTCGACCAAAACCACGAGTGTTGATGACCGACACGTAAGCGCACCTTGGGGTCCAACAACTATGGAAATCGCTTCGAAACCCCAAAACGGTGAGTAATGGTGCACTTAACGGGCCAGAATCGGCCAGAATTGCTAACCATTGACGACAGACACGTAAACGCACCTTGGGGATCAACAACCATGGAAAGCACTTCGAGACACCAAACGGTGAGTAATAGTCCACGAAATGGGTCAGAATCGGCCAAAACCGCTAGTGTTGATGACGGACACATAAACGCACCCCGGGGTTCTTGAATTGTGGAAACCATCCCGGGACCCCAAAACAGTGAGTAATAGTCCACGGAACGGGTCAGAATTGGCCAAAACCGCTAGGGTTGATGACCGACACGTAAACGCACCCCGGGGTCCAACAACTATGGAAATCGCTTCGAAACCCCCAAACGGTGAGTAATAGTGCACTTAACGGGCCAGAATCGGCCAAAATTGCTCACTATTGACGACGGACACGTAAACGCACCTTGGGGTTCAACAACCATGAAAACCATTTTCGGACACCAAACGATAAGTAATAGTCCACGAAACGGGTCAGAATTGGCCAAAACCGCGAGTGTTAATGACCGCCACGTAAACGCACCCCGGGGTTCGTCAATCATGGAAATCACCCCGGGACCCCAAAACAGTGAGTAATTGTCCATGAAACGTGTCAGAATCGGCCAAAACCGCTAGTGTTGATGACCGACACGTAAATGCACCCCGGGGTTCATTAATCGTGGAAATCAACCCGGGACCCCAAAATAGTGAGTTATAGTCCACGAAATGGGTCAGAGTCGGCCAAAACCGCGAGTGTTGATGACCGACACGTAAGCGCACCTTGGGGTCCAACAACTATGGAAATCGCTTCGAAACCCCAAAACGGTGAGTAATAGTGCACTTAACGGGCCAGAATCGGCCAGAATTGCTAACCATTGACGACGGACACGTAAACGCACCTTGGGGTTCAACAACCATGAAAACCACTTCGGGACACCAAATGGTGAGTAATAGTCCACGAAATGGGTCAGAATCGGCCAAAACCGCTAGTGTTGATGACGGACACATAAATGCACCCCGGGGTTCGTGAATTGTGGAAACCATCCCGGGACCCCAGAACAGTGAGTAATAGTCCACGGAACGGGTCAGAATTGGCCAAAACCGCGAGTGTTGATGACCGCCACGTAAACGCACCCCGGGGTTCGTCAATCAAGGAAATCACCCCGGGACCCCAAAACAGTGAGTAATTGTCCATGAAACGGGTCAGAATCGGCCAAAACCGCTAGTGTTGATGACCGACACGTAAATGCACCCCGGGGTTCATCAATCGTGGAAATCAACCCGGGACCCCAAAATAGTGAGTTATAGTCCACGAAATGGGTCAGAGTCGGCCAAAACCACGAGTGTTGATGACCGACACATAAGCGCACCTTGGGGTCCAACAACTATGGAAATCGCTTCGAAACCCCAAAACGGTGAGTAATGGTGCACTTAACGGGGCCAGAATCGGCCAGAATTGCTAACCATTGACGACAGACACGTAAACGCACCTTGGGGTTCAACAACCATGGAAAGCACTTCGGGACACCAAACGGTGAGTAATAGTCCACGAAATGGGTCAGAATCGGCCAAAACCGCTAGTGTTGATGAAGGACACATAAACGCACCCCGGGGTTCGTGAATTGTGGAAACCATCCCGGGACCCCAAAACAGTGAGTAATAGTCCACGGAACGGGTCAGAATTGGCCAAAACCGCTAGGGTTGATGACCGACACGTAAACGCACCCCGGGGTCTAACAACTATGGAAATCGCTTCGAAACCCCCAAACGGTGAGTAATAGTGCACTTAACGGGCCAGAATCGGCCAGAATTGCTCACTATTGACGACGGACACGTAAACGCACCTTGGGGTTCAACAACCATGAAAACCACTTTGGGACACCAAACGACGAGTAATAGTCCACGAAACGGGTCAGAATTGGCCAAAACCGCGAGTGTTAATGACCGCCACGTAAACGCACCCCAGGGTTCGTCAATCATGGCAATCACCCCGGGACCCCAAACCAGTGAGTAATTGTCCATGAAACGGGTCAGAATCGGCCAAAACCGCTAGTGTTGATGACCGACACGTAAATGCACCCCGGGGTTCATTAATCGTGGAAATCAAATCGGGACCCCAAAATAGTGAGTTATAGTCCACGAAATGGGTCAGAGTCGGCCAAAACCGCGAGTGTTGATGACCGACACGTAAGCGAACCTTGGGGTCCAACAACTATGGAAATCGCTTCGAAACCCCAAAACGGTGAGTAATAGTGCACTTAACGGGCCAGAATCGGCCAGAATTGCTAACCATTGACGACAGACACGTAAACGCACCTTGGGGTTCAACAACCATGGAAAGCACTTCGGGACACCAAACGGTGAGTAATAGTCCACGAAATGGGTCAGAATCGGCCAAAACCGCTAGTGTTGATGACGGACACATAAACGCACCCCGGGGTTCGTGAATTGTGGAAACCATCCCGGGACCCCAAAACAGTGAGTAATAGTCCACCGAACGGGTCAGAATTGGCCAAAACCGCTAGGGTTGATGACCGACACGTAAACGCACCCCGGGGTCCAACAATTATGGAAATCGCTTCGAAACCCCCAAACGGTGAGTAATAGTGCACTTAACGGGCCAGAATCGGCCAAAATTGCTCACTATTGATGACGGACACGTAAACGCACCTTGGGGTTCAACAACCATGAAAACCACTTTGGGACACCAAACGATGAGTAATAGTCCACGAAATGGGTCAGAATTGGCCAAAACCGCGAGTGTTAATGACCGCCACGTAAACGCACCCCGGTGTTCGTCAACCATGGAAATCACCCCGGGACCCCAAACCAGTGAGTAATTGTCCATGAAACGGGTCAGAATCGGCCAAAACCGCTAGTGTTGATGACCGACACGTAAATGCACCCCGGGGTTCATTAATCGTGGAAATCAACCCGGGACCCCAAAATAGTGAGTTATAGTCCACGAAATGGGTCAGAGTCGGCCAAAACCGCGAGTGTTGATGACCGACATGTAAGCGCACCTTGGGGTCCAACAACTATGGAAATCGCTTCGAAACCCCAAAACGGTGAGTAATGGTGCACTTAACGGGCCAGAATCGGCCAGAATTGCTAACCATTGACGACGGACACGTAAACGCACCTTGGGGTTCAACAACCATGAAAAGCACTTCGGGACACCAAACGGTGAGTAGTAGTCCACGAAACGGGTCAGAATCGGCCAAAACCGCTAGTGTTGATGACCGACACGTAAATGCACCCCGGGGTTCATCAATCGTGGAAATCAACCCGGGACCCCAAAATAGTGAGTTATAGTCCACGAAATGGGTCAGAGTCGGCCAAAACCACGAGTGTTGATGACCGACACATAAGCGCACCTTGGGGTCCAACAACTATGGAAATCGCTTCGAAACCCCAAAACGGTTAGTAATGGTGCACTTAACGGGGCCAGAATCGGCCAGAATTGCTAACCATTGACGACAGACACGTAAACGCACCTTGGGGTTCAACAACCATGGAAAGCACTTCGGGACACCAAACGGTGAGTAATAGTCCACGAAATGGGTCAGAATCGGCCAAAACCGCTAGTGTTGATGAAGGACACATAAACGCACCCCGGGGTTCGTGAATTGTGGAAACCATCCCGGGACCCCAAAACAGTGAGTAATAGTCCACGGAACGGGTCAGAATTGGCCAAAACCGCTAGGGTTGATGACCGACACGTAAACGCACCCCGGGGTCCAACAACTATGGAAATCGCTTCGAAACCCCCAAACGGTGAGTAATAGTGCACTTAACGGGCCAGAATCGGCCAGAATTGCTCACTATTGACGACGGACACGTAAACGCACCTTGGGGTTCAACAACCATGAAAACCACTTTGGGACACCAAACGACGAGTAATAGTCCACGAAACGGGTCAGAATTGGCCAAAACCGCGAGTGTTAATGACCGCCACGTAAACGCACCCCAGGGTTCGTCAATCATGGCAATCACCCCGGGACCCCAAACCAGTGAGTAATTGTCCATGAAACGGGTCAGAATCGGCCAAAACCGCTAGTGTTGATGACCGACACGTAAATGCACCCCGGGGTTCATCAATCGTGGAAATCAACCCGGGACCCCAAAATAGTGAGTTATAGTCCATGAAATGGGTCAGAGTCGGCCAAAACCACGAGTGTTGATGACCGACACATAAGCGCACCTTGGGGTCCAACAACTATGGAAATCGCTTCGAAACCCCAAAACGGTGAGTAATGGTGCACTTAACGGGGCCAGAATCGGCCAGAATTGCTAACCATTGACGACAGACACGTAAACGCACCTTGGGGTTCAACAACCATGGAAAGCACTTCGGGACACCAAACGGTGAGTAATAGTCCACGAAATGGGTCAGAATCGGCCAAAACCGCTAGTGTTGATGAAGGACACATAAACGCACCCCGGGGTTCGTGAATTGTGGAAACCATCCCGGGACCCCAAAACAGTGAGTAATAGTCCACGGAACGGGTCAGAATTGGCCAAAACCGCTAGGGTTGATGACCGACACGTAAACGCACCCCGGGGTCCAACAACTATGGAAATCGCTTCGAAACCCCCAAACGGTGAGTAATAGTGCACTTAACGGGCCAGAATCGGCCAGAATTGCTCACTATTGACGACGGACACGTAAACGCACCTTGGGGTTCAACAACCATGAAAACCACTTTGGGACACCAAACGACGAGTAATAGTCCACGAAACGGGTCAGAATTGGCCAAAACCGCGAGTGTTAATGACCGCCACGTAAACGCACCCCAGGGTTCGTCAATCATGGCAATCACCCCGGGACCCCAAACCAGTGAGTAATTGTCCATGAAACGGGTCAGAATCGGCCAAAACCGCTAGTGTTGATGACCGACACGTAAATGCACCCCGGGGTTCATTAATCGTGGAAATCAAATCGGGACCCCAAAATAGTGAGTTATAGTCCACGAAATGGGTCAGAGTCGGCCAAAACCGCGAGTGTTGATGACCGACACGTAAGCGAACCTTGGGGTCCAACAACTATGGAAATCGCTTCGAAACCCCAAAACGGTGAGTAATAGTGCACTTAACGGGCCAGAATCGGCCAGAATTGCTAACCATTGACGACAGACACGTAAACGCACCTTGGGGTTCAACAACCATGGAAAGCACTTCGGGACACCAAACGGTGAGTAATAGTCCACGAAATGGGTCAGAATCGGCCAAAACCGCTAGTGTTGATGACGGACACATAAACGCACCCCGGGGTTCGTGAATTGTGGAAACCATCCCGGGACCCCAAAACAGTGAGTAATAGTCCACCGAACGGGTCAGAATTGGCCAAAACCGCTAGGGTTGATGACCGACACGTAAACGCACCCCGGGGTCCAACAATTATGGAAATCGCTTCGAAACCCCCAAACGGTGAGTAATAGTGCACTTAACGGGCCAGAATCGGCCAGAATTGCTCACTATTGATGACGGACACGTAAACGCACCTTGGGGTTCAACAACCATGAAAACCACTTTGGGACACCAAACGATGAGTAATAGTCCACGAAACGGGTCAGAATTGGCCAAAACCGCGAGTGTTAATGACCGCCACGTAAACGCACCCCGGTGTTCGTCAACCATGGAAATCACCCCGGGACCCCAAACCAGTGAGTAATTGTCCATGAAACGGGTCAGAATCGGCCAAAACCGCTAGTGTTGATGACCGACACGTAAATGCACCCCGGGGTTCATTAATCGTGGAAATCAACCCGGGACCCCAAAATAGTGAGTTATAGTCCACGAAATGGGTCAGAGTCGGCCAAAACCGCGAGTGTTGATGACCGACATGTAAGCGCACCTTGGGGTCCAACAACTATGGAAATCGCTTCGAAACCCCAAAACGGTGAGTAATGGTGCACTTAACGGGCCAGAATCGGCCAGAATTGCTAACCATTGACGACGGACACGTAAACGCACCTTGGGGTTCAACAACCATGAAAAGCACTTCGGGACACCAAACGGTGAGTAGTAGTCCACGAAATGGGTCAGAATCGGCCAAAACCGCTAGTGTTGATGACGGACACATAAACGCACCACGGGGTTCATCAATAGTGGAAATCAACCCGGGACCCCAAAATAGTGAGTTATAGTCCACGAAATGGGTCAGAGTCGGCCAAAACCGCGAGTGTTGATGACCGACACGTAAGCGCACCTTGGGGTCCAACAACTATGGAAATCGCTTCGAAACCCCAAAACGGTGAGTAATAGTGCACTTAACGGGCCAGAATCGGCCAGAATTGCTAACCATTGACGACGGACACGTAAACGCACCTTGGGGTTCAACAACCATGAAAACCACTTCGGGACACTAAACGGTGAGTAATAGTCCATGAAATGGGTCAGAATCAGCCAAAACCGCTAGTGTTGATGACGGACACATAAACGCACCCCGGGGTTCGTGAATTGTGGAAACCATCCCGGGACCCCAAAATAGTGAGTAATAGTCCACGGAACGGGTCAGAATTGGCCAAAACCGCTAGGGTTGATGACCGACACGTAAACGCACCCCGGGGTCCAACAACTATGGAAATCGCTTCGAAACCCCCAAACGGTGAGTAATAGTGCACTTAACGGGCCAGAATCGGCAAGAATTACTCACTATTGACGACGGACACGTAAACGCACCTTGGGGTTCAACAACCATGAATACCACTTTGGGACACCAAACGATGAGTAATAGTCCACGAAACGGGTCAGAATTGGCCAAAACCGCGAGTGTCAATGACCGCCACGTAAACGCACCCCGGGGTTCGTCAATCATGGAAATCACCCCGGGACCCCAAACCAGTGAGTAATTGTCCATGAAACGGGTCAGAATCGGCCAAAACCGCTAGTGTTGATGACCGACACGTAAATGCACCCCGGGGTTCATTAATCGTGGAAATCAACCCGGGACCCCAAAATAGTGAGTTATAGTCCACGAAATGGGTCAGAGTCGGCCAAAACCGCGAGTGTTGATGACCGACATGTAAGCGCACCTTGGGGTCCAACAACTATGGAAATCGCTTCGAAACCCCAAAACGGTGAGTAATGGTGCACTTAACGGGCCAGAATCGGCCAGAATTGCTAACCGTTGACGACGGACACGTAAACGCACCTTGGGGTTCAACAACCATGAAAAGCACTTCGGGACACCAAACGGTGAGTAGTAGTCCACGAAATGGGTCACAATCGGCCAAAACCGCTAGTGTTGATGATGGACACATAAACGCACCCCGGGGTTCATCAATAGTGGAAATCAACCCGGGACCCCAAAATAGTGAGTTATAGTCCACGAAATGGGTCAGAGTCGGCCAAAACCGCGAGTGTCAATGACCGCCACGTAAACGCACCCCGGGGTTCGTCAATCATGGAAATCACCCCGGGACCCCAAACCAGTGAGTAATTGTCCATGAAACGGGTCAGAATCGGCCAAAACCGCTAGTGTTGATGACCGACACGTAAATGCACCCCGGGGTTCATTAATCGTGGAAATCAACCCGGGACCCCAAAATAGTGAGTTATAGTCCACGAAATGGGTCAGAGTCGGCCAAAACCGCGAGTGTTGATGACCGACATGTAAGCGCACCTTGGGGTCCAACAACTATGGAAATCGCTTCGAAACCCCAAAACGGTGAGTAATGGTGCACTTAACGGGCCAGAATCGGCCATAATTGCTAACCATTGACGACGGACACGTAAACGCACCTTGGGGTTCAACAACCATGAAAAGCACTTCGGGACACCAAACGGTGAGTAGTAGTCCACGAAATGGGTCAGAATCGGCCAAAACCGCTAGTGTTGATGATGGACACATAAACGCACCCCGGGGTTCATCAATAGTGGAAATCAACCCGGGACCCCAAAATAGTGAGTTATAGTCCACGCAATGGGTCAGAGTCGGCCAAAACCGCGAGTGTTAATGACCGCCACGTAAACGCACCCCGGGGTTCGTCAATCATGGAAATCACCCCGGGACCCCAAACCAGTGACTAATTGTCCATGAAACGGGTCAGAATCGGCCAAAACCGCTAGTGTTGATGACCGACACGTAAATGCACCCCGGGGTTCATTAATCGTGGAAATCAACCCGGGACCCCAAAATAGTGAGTTATAGTCCACGAAATGGGTCAGAGTCGGCCAAAACCGCGAGTGTTGATGACCGACATGTAAGCGCACCTTGGGGTCCAACAACTATGGAAATCGCTTCGAAACCCCAAAACGGTGAGTAATGGTGCACTTAACGGGCCAGAATCGGCCATAATTGCTAACCATTGACGACGGACACGTAAACGCACCTTGGGGTTCAACAACCATGAAAAGCACTTCGGGACACCAAACGGTGAGTAGTAGTCCACGAAATGGGTCAGAAACGGCCAAAACCGCTAGTGTTGATGATGGACACATAAACGCACCCCGGGGTTCATCAATAGTGGAAATCAACCCGGGACCCCAAAATAGTGAGTTATAGTCCACGAAATGGGTCAGAGTCGGCCAAAACCGCGAGTGTTGATGACCGACACGTAAGGACACCTTGGGGTCCAACAACTATGGAAATCGCTTCGAAACCCCAAAACGGTGAGTAATAGTGCACTTAACGGGCCAGAATCGGCCAGAATTGCTAACCATTGACGACGGACACGTAAACGCACCTTGGGGTTCAACAACCATGAAAACCACTTCGGGACACTAAACGGTGAGTAATAGTCCACAAAATGGGTCAGAATCGGCCAAAACCGCTAGTGTTGATGACGGACACATAAACGCACCCCGGGGTTCGTGAATTGTGGAAACCATCCCGGGACCCCAAAACAGTGAGTAATAGTCCACGGAACGGGTCAGAATTGGCCAAAACCGCTAGGGTTGATGACCGACACGTAAATGCACCCCGGGGTCCAACAACTATGGAAATCGCTTCGAAACCCCCAAACGGTGAGCAATAGTGCACTTAACGGGCCAGAATCGGCCAGAATTACTCACTATTGACGACGGACACGTAAACGCACCTTGGGGTTCAACAACCATGAATACCACTTTGGGACACCAAACGATGAGTAATAGTCCACGAAACGGGTCAGAATTGGCCAAAACCGCGAGTGTCAATGACCGCCACGTAAACGCACCCCGGGGTTCGTCAATCATGGAAATCACCCCGGGACCCCAAACCAGTGAGTAATTGTCCATGAAACGGGTCAGAATCGGCCAAAACCGCTAGTGTTGATGACCGACACGTAAATGCACCCCGGGGTTCATTAATCGTGGAAATCAACCCGGGACCCCAAAATAGTGAGTTATAGTCCACGAAATGGGTCAGAGTCGGCCAAAACCGCGAGTGTTGATGACCGACATGTAAGCGCACCTTGGGGTCCAACAACTATGGAAATCACTTCGAAACCCCAAAACGGTGAGTAATGGTGCACTTAACGGGCCAGAATCGGCCATAATTGCTAACCATTGACGACGGACACGTAAACGCACCTTGGGGTTCAACAACCATGAAAAGCACTTCGGGACACCAAACGGTGAGTAGTAGTCCACGAAATGGGTCAGAATCGGCCAAAACCGCTAGTGTTGATGATGGACACATAAACGCACCCCGGGGTTCATCAATAGTGGAAATCAACCCGGGACCCCAAAATAGTGAGTAATAGTCCACGAAACGGGTCAGAATTGGCCAAAACCGCGAGTGTCAATGACCGCCACGTAAACGCACCCCGGGGTTCGTCAATCATGGAAATCACCCCGGGACCCCAAACCAGTGAGTAATTGTCCATGAAACGGGTCAGAATCGGCCAAAACCACTAGTGTTGATGACCGACACGTAAATGCACCCCGGGGTTCATTAATCGTGGAAATCAACCCGGGACCCCAAAATAGTGAGTTATAGTCCACGAAATGGGTCAGAGTCGGCCAAAACCGCGAGTGTTGATGACCGACATGTAAGCGCACCTTGGGGTCCAACAACTATGGAAATCGCTTCGAAACCCCAAAACGGTGAGTAATGGTGCACTTAACGGGCCAGAATCGGCCAGAATTGCTAACCGTTGACGACGGACACGTAAACGCACCTTGGGGTTCAACAACCATGAAAAGCACTTCGGGACACCAAACGGTGAGTAGTAGTCCACGAAATGGGTCACAATCGGCCAAAACCGCTAGTGTTGATGATGGACACATAAACGCACCCCGGGGTTCATCAATAGTGGAAATCAACCCGGGACCCCAAAATAGTGAGTTATAGTCCACGAAATGGGTCAGAGTCGGCCAAAACCGCGAGTGTCAATGACCGCCACGTAAACGCACCCCGGGGTTCGTCAATCATGGAAATCACCCCGGGACCCCAAACCAGTGAGTAATTGTCCATGAAACGGGTCAGAATCGGCCAAAACCGCTAGTGTTGATGACCGACACGTAAATGCACCCCGGGGTTCATTAATCGTGGAAATCAACCCGGGACCCCAAAATAGTGAGTTATAGTCCACGAAATGGGTCAGAGTCGGCCAAAACCGCGAGTGTTGATGACCGACATGTAAGCGCACCTTGGGGTCCAACAACTATGGAAATCGCTTCGAAACCCCAAAACGGTGAGTAATGGTGCACTTAACGGGCCAGAATCGGCCATAATTGCTAACCATTGACGACGGACACGTAAACGCACCTTGGGGTTCAACAACCATGAAAAGCACTTCGGGACACCAAACGGTGAGTAGTAGTCCACGAAATGGGTCAGAATCGGCCAAAACCGCTAGTGTTGATGATGGACACATAAACGCACCCCGGGGTTCATCAATAGTGGAAATCAACCCGGGACCCCAAAATAGTGAGTTATAGTCCACGCAATGGGTCAGAGTCGGCCAAAACCGCGAGTGTTAATGACCGCCACGTAAACGCACCCCGGGGTTCGTCAATCATGGAAATCACCCCGGGACCCCAAACCAGTGACTAATTGTCCATGAAACGGGTCAGAATCGGCCAAAACCGCTAGTGTTGATGACCGACACGTAAATGCACCCCGGGGTTCATTAATCGTGGAAATCAACCCGGGACCCCAAAATAGTGAGTTATAGTCCACGAAATGGGTCAGAGTCGGCCAAAACCGCGAGTGTTGATGACCGACATGTAAGCGCACCTTGGGGTCCAACAACTATGGAAATCGCTTCGAAACCCCAAAACGGTGAGTAATGGTGCACTTAACGGGCCAGAATCGGCCATAATTGCTAACCATTGACGACGGACACGTAAACGCACCTTGGGGTTCAACAACCATGAAAAGCACTTCGGGACACCAAACGGTGAGTAGTAGTCCACGAAATGGGTCAGAAACGGCCAAAACCGCTAGTGTTGATGATGGACACATAAACGCACCCCGGGGTTCATCAATAGTGGAAATCAACCCGGGACCCCAAAATAGTGAGTTATAGTCCACGAAATGGGTCAGAGTCGGCCAAAACCGCGAGTGTTGATGACCGACACGTAAGGACACCTTGGGGTCCAACAACTATGGAAATCGCTTCGAAACCCCAAAACGGTGAGTAATAGTGCACTTAACGGGCCAGAATCGGCCAGAATTGCTAACCATTGACGACGGACACGTAAACGCACCTTGGGGTTCAACAACCATGAAAACCACTTCGGGACACTAAACGGTGAGTAATAGTCCACAAAATGGGTCAGAATCGGCCAAAACCGCTAGTGTTGATGACGGACACATAAACGCACCCCGGGGTTCGTGAATTGTGGAAACCATCCCGGGACCCCAAAACAGTGAGTAATAGTCCACGGAACGGGTCAGAATTGGCCAAAACCGCTAGGGTTGATGACCGACACGTAAATGCACCCCGGGGTCCAACAACTATGGAAATCGCTTCGAAACCCCCAAACGGTGAGCAATAGTGCACTTAACGGGCCAGAATCGGCCAGAATTACTCACTATTGACGACGGACACGTAAACGCACCTTGGGGTTCAACAACCATGAATACCACTTTGGGACACCAAACGATGAGTAATAGTCCACGAAACGGGTCAGAATTGGCCAAAACCGCGAGTGTCAATGACCGCCACGTAAACGCACCCCGGGGTTCGTCAATCATGGAAATCACCCCGGGACCCCAAACCAGTGAGTAATTGTCCATGAAACGGGTCAGAATCGGCCAAAACCGCTAGTGTTGATGACCGACACGTAAATGCACCCCGGGGTTCATTAATCGTGGAAATCAACCCGGGACCCCAAAATAGTGAGTTATAGTCCACGAAATGGGTCAGAGTCGGCCAAAACCGCGAGTGTTGATGACCGACATGTAAGCGCACCTTGGGGTCCAACAACTATGGAAATCACTTCGAAACCCCAAAACGGTGAGTAATGGTGCACTTAACGGGCCAGAATCGGCCATAATTGCTAACCATTGACGACGGACACGTAAACGCACCTTGGGGTTCAACAACCATGAAAAGCACTTCGGGACACCAAACGGTGAGTAGTAGTCCACGAAATGGGTCAGAATCGGCCAAAACCGCTAGTGTTGATGATGGACACATAAACGCACCCCGGGGTTCATCAATAGTGGAAATCAACCCGGGACCCCAAAATAGTGAGTTATAGTCCACGAAATGGGTCAGAGTCGGCCAAAACCGCGAGTGTCAATGACCGCCACGTAAACGCACCCCGGGGTTCGTCAATCATGGAAATCACCCCGGGACCCCAAACCAGTGAGTAATTGTCCATGAAACGGGTCAGAATCGGCCAAAACCACTAGTGTTGATGACCGACACGTAAATGCACCCCGGGGTTCATTAATCGTGGAAATCAACCCGGGACCCCAAAATAGTGAGTTATAGTCCACGAAATGGGTCAGAGTCGGCCAAAACCGCGAGTGTTGATGACCGACAAGTAAGCGCACCTTGGGGTCCAACAACTATGGAAATCGCTTCGAAACCCCAAAACGGTGAGTAATGGTGCACTTAACGGGCCAGAATCGGCCATAATTGCTAACCATTGACGACGGACACGTAAACGCACCTTGGGGTTCAACAACCATGAAAAGCACTTCGGGACACCAAACGGTGAGTAGTAGTCCACGAAATGGGTCAGAATCGGCCAAAACCGCTAGTGTTGATGATGGACACATAAACGCACCCCGGGGTTCATCAATAGTGGAAATCAACCCGGGACCCCAAAATAGTGAGTTATAGTCCACGAAATGGGTCAGAGTCGGCCAAAACCGCGAGTGTTAATGACCGCCACGTAAACGCACCCCGGGGTTCGTCAATCATGGAAATCACCCCGGGACCCCAAACCAGTGAGTAATTGTCCATGAAACGGGTCAGAATCGGCCAAAACCGCTAGTGTTGATGACCGACACGTAAATGCACCCCGGGGTTCATTAATCGTGGAAATCAACCCGGGACCCCAAAATAGTGAGTTATAGTCCACGAAATGGGTCAGAGTCGGCCAAAACCGCGAGTGTTCATGACCGACATGTAAGCGCACCTTGGGGTCCAACAACTATGGAAATCGCTTCGAAACCCCAAAACGGTGAGTAATGGTGCACTTAACGGGCCAGAATCGGCCATAATTGCTAACCATTGACGACGGACACGTAAACGCACCTTGGGGTTCAACAACCATGAAAAGCACTTCGGGACACCAAACGGTGAGTAGTAGTCCACGAAATGGGTCAGAAACGGCCAAAACCGCTAGTGTTGATGACGGACACATAAACGCACCCCGGGGTTCATCAATAGTGGAAATCAACCCGGGACCCCAAAATAGTGAGTTATAGTCCACGAAATGGGTCAGAGTCGGCCAAAACCGCGAGTGTTGATGACCGACACGTAAGCGCACCTTGGGGTCCAACAACTATGGAAATCGCTTCGAAACCCCAAAACGGTGAGTAATAGTGCACTTAACGGGCCAGAATCGGCCAGAATTGCTAACCATTGACGACGGACACGTAAACGCACCTTGGGGTTCAACAACCATGAAAACCACTTCGGGACACTAAACGGTGAGTAATAGTCCACGAAATGGGTCAGAATCGGCCAAAACCGCTAGTGTTGATGACGGACACATAAACGCACCCCGGGGTTCGTGAATTGTGGAAACCATCCCGGGACCCCAAAACAGTGAGTAATAGTCCACGGAACGGGTCAGAATTGGCCAAAACCGCTAGGGTTGATGACCGACACGTAAACGCACCCCGGGGTCCAACAACTATGGAAATCGCTTCGAAACCCCCAAACGGTGAGTAATAGTGCACTTAACGGGCCAGAATCGGCCAGAATTACTCACTATTGACGACGGACACGTAAACGCACCTTGGGGTTCAACAACCATGAATACCACTTTGGGACACCAAACGATGAGTAATAGTCCACGAAACGGGTCAGAATTGGCCAAAACCGCGAGTGTTAATGACCGCCACGTAAACGCACCCCGGGGTTCGTCAATCATGGAAATCACCCCGGGACCCCAAAATAGTGAGTTATAGTCCACGAAATGGGTCAGAGTCGGCCAAAACCGCGAGTGTTGATGACCGACACGTAAGCGCACCTTGGGGTCCAACAACTATGGAAATCGCTTCGAAACCCCAAAACGGTGAGTAATGGTGCACTTAACGGGCCAGAATTGCTAACCATTGACGACAGACACGTAAACGCACCTTGGGGTTCAACAACCATGGAAAGCACTTCGGGACACCAAACGGTGAGTAATAGTCCACGAAATGGGTCAGAATCGGCCAAAACCGCTAGTGTTGATAACGGACACATAAACGCACCCCGGGGTTCGTGAATTGTGGAAACCATCGCGGGACCCCAAAACAGTGAGTAATAGTCCACGGAACGGGTCAGAATTGGCCAAAACCGCTAGGGTTGATGACCGACACGTAAACGCACCCCGGGGTCCAACAACTATGGAAATCGCTTCGAAACCCCCAAACGGTGAGTAATAGTGCACTTAACGGGCCAGAAACGGCCAGAATTGCTCACTATTGACGACGGACACGTAAACGCACCTTGGGGTTCAACAACCATGAAAACCATTTTCGGACACCAAACGATAAGTAATAGTCCACGAAACGGGTCAGAATTGGCCAAAACCGCGAGTGTCAATGACCGCCACGTAAACGCACCCCGGGGTTCGTCAATCATGGAAATCACCCCGGGACCCCAAACCAGTGAGTAATTGTCCATGAAACGGGTCAGAATCGGCCAAAACCGCTAGTGTTGATGACCGACACGTAAATGCACCCCGGGGTTCATTAATCGTGGAAATCAACCCGGGACCCCAAAATAGTGAGTTATAGTCCACGAAATGGGTCAGAGTCGGCCAAAACCGCGAGTGTTGATGACCGACATGTAAGCGCACCTTGGGGTCCAACAACTATGGAAATCACTTCGAAACCCCAAAACGGTGAGTAATGGTGCACTTAACGGGCCAGAATCGGCCATAATTGCTAACCATTGACGACGGACACGTAAACGCACCTTGGGGTTCAACAACCATGAAAAGCACTTCGGGACACCAAACGGTGAGTAGTAGTCCACGAAATGGGTCAGAATCGGCCAAAACCGCTAGTGTTGATGATGGACACATAAACGCACCCCGGGGTTCATCAATAGTGGAAATCAACCCGGGACCCCAAAATAGTGAGTTATAGTCCACGAAATGGGTCAGAGTCGGACAAAACCGCGAGTGTCAATGACCGCCACGTAAACGCACCCCGGGGTTCGTCAATCATGGAAATCACCCCGGGACCCCAAACCAGTGAGTAATTGTCCATGAAACGGGTCAGAATCGGCCAAAACCACTAGTGTTGATGACCGACACGTAAATGCACCCCGGGGTTCATTAATCGTGGAAATCAACCCGGGACCCCAAAATAGTGAGTTATAGTCCACGAAATGGGTCAGAGTCGGCCAAAACCGCGAGTGTTGATGACCGACATGTAAGCGCACCTTGGGGTCCAACAACTATGGAAATCGCTTCGAAACCCCAAAACGGTGAGTAATGGTGCACTTAACGGGCCAGAATCGGCCATAATTGCTAACCATTGACGACGGACACGTAAACGCACCTTGGGGTTCAACAACCATGAAAAGCACTTCGGGACACCAAACGGTGAGTAGTAGTCCACGAAATGGGTCAGAATCGGCCAAAACCGCTAGTGTTGATGATGGACACATAAACGCACCCCGGGGTTCATCAATAGTGGAAATCAACCCGGGACCCCAAAATAGTGAGTTATAGTCCACGAAATGGGTCAGAGTCGGCCAAAACCGCGAGTGTTAATGACCGCCACGTAAACGCACCCCGGGGTTCGTCAATCATGGAAATCACCCCGGGACCCCAAACCGGTGAGTAATTGTCCATGAAACGGGTCAGAATCGGCCAAAACCGCTAGTGTTGATGACCGACACGTAAATGCACCCCGGGGTTCATTAATCGTGGAAATCAACCCGGGACCCCAAAATAGTGAGTTATAGTCCACGAAATGGGTCAGAGTCGGCCAAAACCACGAGTGTTCATGACCGACATGTAAGCGCACCTTGGGGTCCAACAACTATGGAAATCGCTTCGAAACCCCAAAACGGTGAGTAATGGTGCACTTAACGGGCCAGAATCGGCCATAATTGCTAACCATTGACGACGGACACGTAAACGCACCTTGGGGTTCAACAACCATGAAAAGCACTTCGGGACACCAAACGGTGAGTAGTAGTCCACGAAATGGGTCAGAAACGGCCAAAACCGCTAGTGTTGATGACGGACACATAAACGCACCCCGGGGTTCATCAATAGTGGAAATCAACCCGGGACCCCAAAATAGTGAGTTATAGTCCACGAAATGGGTCAGAGTCGGCCAAAACCGCGAGTGTTGATGACCGACACGTAAGCGCACCTTGGGGTCCAACAACTATGGAAATCGCTTCGAAACCCCAAAACGGTGAGTAATAGTGCACTTAACGGGCCAGAATCGGCCAGAATTGCTAACCATTGACGACGGACACGTAAACGCACCTTGGGGTTCAACAACCATGAAAACCACTTCGGGACACTAAACGGTGAGTAATAGTCCACGAAATGGGTCAGAATCGGCCAAAACCGCTAGTGTTGATGACGGACACATAAACGCACCCCGGGGTTCGTGAATTGTGGAAACCATCCCGGGACCCCAAAACAGTGAGTAATAGTCCACGGAACGGGTCAGAATTGGCCAAAACCGCTAGGGTTGATGTCCGACACGTAAACGCACCCCGGGGTCCAACAACTATGGAAATCGCTTCGAAACCCCCAAACGGTGAGTAATAGTGCACTTAACGGGCCAGAATCGGCCAGAATTACTCACTATTGACGACGGACACGTAAACGCACCTTGGGGTTCAACAACCATGAATACCACTTTGGGACACCAAACGATGAGTAATAGTCCACGAAACGGGTCAGAATTGGCCAAAACCGCGAGTGTTAATGACCGCCACGTAAACGCACCCCGGGGTTCGTCAATCATGGAAATCACCCCGGGACCCCAAAATAGTGAGTTATAGTCCACGAAATGGGTCAGAGTCGGCCAAAACCGCGAGTGTTGATGACCGACACGTAAGCGCACCTTGGGGTCCAACAACTATGGAAATCGCTTCGAAACCCCAAAACGGTGAGTAATGGTGCACTTAACGGGCCAGAATTGCTAACCATTGACGAGAGACACGTAAACGCACCTTGGGGTTCAACAACCATGGAAAGCACTTCGGGACACCAAACGGTGAGTAATAGTCCACGAAATGGGTCAGAATCGGCCAAAACCGCTAGTGTTGATAACGGACACATAAACGCACCCCGGGGTTCGTGAATTGTGGAAACCATCGCGGGACCCCAAAACAGTGAGTAATAGTCCACGGAACGGGTCAGAATTGGCCAAAACCGCTAGGGTTGATGACCGACACGTAAACGCACCCCGGGGTCCAACAACTATGGAAATCGCTTCGAAACCCCCAAACGGTGAGTAATAGTGCACTTAACGGGCCAGAAACGGCCAGAATTGCTCACTATTGACGACGGACACGTAAACGCACCTTGGGGTTCAACAACCATGAAAACCATTTTCGGACACCAAACGATAAGTAATAGTCCACGAAACGGGTCAGAATTGGCCAAAACCGCGAGTGTCAATGACCGCCACGTAAACGCACCCCGGGGTTCGTCAATCATGGAAATCACCCCGGGACCCCAAACCAGTGAGTAATTGTCCATGAAACGGGTCAGAATCGGCCAAAACCGCTAGTGTTGATGACCGACACGTAAATGCACCCCGGGGTTCATTAATCGTGGAAATCAACCCGGGACCCCAAAATAGTGAGTTATAGTCCACGAAATGGGTCAGAGTCGGCCAAAACCGCGAGTGTTGATGACCAACATGTAAGCGCACCTTGGGGTCCAACAACTATGGAAATCACTTCGAAACCCCAAAACGGTGAGTAATGGTGCACTTAACGGGCCAGAATCGGCCATAATTGCTAACCATTGACGACGGACACGTAAACGCACCTTGGGGTTCAACAACCATGAAAAGCACTTCGGGACACCAAACGGTGAGTAGTAGTCCACGAAATGGGTCAGAATCGGCCAAAACCGCTAGTGTTGATGATGGACACATAAACGCACCCCGGGGTTCATCAATAGTGGAAATCAACCCGGGACCCCAAAATAGTGAGTTATAGTCCACGAAATGGGTCAGAGTCGGCCAAAACCGCGAGTGTCAATGACCGCCACGTAAACGCACCCCGGGGTTCGTCAATCATGGAAATCACCCCGGGACCCCAAACCAGTGAGTAATTGTCCATGAAACGGGTCAGAATCGGCCAAAACCACTAGTGTTGATGACCGACACGTAAATGCACCCCGGGGTTCATTAATCGTGGAAATCAACCCGGGACCCCAAAATAGTGAGTTATAGTCCACGAAATGGGTCAGAGTCGGCCAAAACCGCGAGTGTTGATGACCGACATGTAAGCGCACCTTGGGGTCCAACAACTATGGAAATCGCTTCGAAACCCCAAAACGGTGAGTAATGGTGCACTTAACGGGCCAGAATCGGCCATAATTGCTAACCATTGACGACGGACACGTAAACGCACCTTGGGGTTCAACAACCATGAAAAGCACTTCGGGACACCAAACGGTGAGTAGTAGTCCACGAAATGGGTCAGAAACGGCCAAAACCGCTAGTGTTGATGACGGACACATAAACGCACCCCGGGGTTCATCAATAGTGGAAATCAACCCGGGACCCCAAAATAGTGAGTTATAGTCCACGAAATGGGTCAGAGTCGGCCAAAACCGCGAGTGTTGATGACCGACACGTAAGCGCACCTTGGGGTCCAACAACTATGGAAATCGCTTCGAAACCCCAAAACGGTGAGTAATAGTGCACTTAACGGGCCAGAATCGGCCAGAATTGCTAACCATTGACGACGGACACGTAAACGCACCTTGGGGTTCAACAACCATGAAAACCACTTCGGGACACTAAACGGTGAGTAATAGTCCACGAAATGGGTCAGAATCGGCCAAAACCGCTAGTGTTGATGACGGACACATAAACGCACCCCGGGGTTCGTGAATTGTGGAAACCATCCCGGGACCCCAAAACAGTGAGTAATAGTCCACGGAACGGGTCAGAATTGGCCAAAACCGCTAGGGTTGATGTCCGACACGTAAACGCACCCCGGGGTCCAACAACTATGGAAATCGCTTCGAAACCCCCAAACGGTGAGTAATAGTGCACTTAACGGGCCAGAATCGGCCAGAATTACTCACTATTGACGACGGACACGTAAACGCACCTTGGGGTTCAACAACCATGAATACCACTTTGGGACACCAAACGATGAGTAATAGTCCACGAAACGGGTCAGAATTGGCCAAAACCGCGAGTGTTAATGACCGCCACGTAAACGCACCCCGGGGTTCGTCAATCATGGAAATCACCCCGGGACCCCAAAATAGTGAGTTATAGTCCACGAAATGGGTCAGAGTCGGCCAAAACCGCGAGTGTTGATGACCGACACGTAAGCGCACCTTGGGGTCCAACAACTATGGAAATCGCTTCGAAACCCCAAAACGGTGAGTAATGGTGCACTTAACGGGCCAGAATTGCTAACCATTGACGACAGACACGTAAACGCACCTTGGGGTTCAACAACCATGGAAAGCACTTCGGGACACCAAACGGTGAGTAATAGTCCACGAAATGGGTCAGAATCGGCCAAAACCGCTAGTGTTGATAACGGACACATAAACGCACCCCGGGGTTCGTGAATTGTGGAAACCATCGCGGGACCCCAAAACAGTGAGTAATAGTCCACGGAACGGGTCAGAATTGGCCAAAACCGCTAGGGTTGATGACCGACACGTAAACGCACCCCGGGGTCCAACAACTATGGAAATCGCTTCGAAACCCCCAAACGGTGAGTAATAGTGCACTTAACGGGCCAGAAACGGCCAGAATTGCTCACTATTGACGACGGACACGTAAACGCACCTTGGGGTTCAACAACCATGAAAACCATTTTCGGACACCAAACGATAAGTAATAGTCCACGAAACGGGTCAGAATTGGCCAAAACAGCGAGTGTTAATGACCGCCACGTAAACGCACCCCGGGGTTCGTCAATCATGGAAATCACCCCGGGACCCCAAAACAGTGAGTAATTGTCCATGAAACGTGTCAGAATCGGCCAAAACCGCTAGTGTTGATGACCGACACGTAAATGCACCCCGGGGTTCATTAATCGTGGAAATCAACCCGGGACCCCAAAATAGTGAGTTATAGTCCACGAAATGGGTCAGAGTCGGCCAAAACCGCGAGTGTTGATGACCGACACGTACGCGCACCTTGGGGTCCAACAACTATGGAAATCGCTTCGAAACCCCAAAACGGTGAGTAATAGTGCACTTAACGGGCCAGAATCGGCCAGAATTGCTAACCATTGACGACGGACACGTAAACGCACCTTGGGGTTCAACAACCATGAAAACCACTTCGGGACACCAAACGGTGAGTAATAGTCCACGAAATGGGTCAGAATCGGCCAAAACCGCTAGTGTTGATGACGGACACATAAACGCACCCCGGGGTTCGTGAATTGTGGAAACCATCCCGGGACCCCAGAACAGTGAGTAATAGTCCACGGAATGGGTCAGAATTGGCCAAAACCGCGAGTGTTGATGACCGCCACGTAAACGCACCCCGGGGTTCGTCAATCAAGGAAATCACCCCGGGACCCCAAAACAGTGAGTAATTGTCCATGAAACGGGTCAGAATCGGCCAAAACCGCTAGTGTTGATGACCGACACGTAAATGCACCCCGGGGTTCATCAATCGTGGAAATCAACCCGGGACCCCAAAATAGTGAGTTATAGTCCACGAAATGGGTCAGAGTCGGCCAAAACCACGAGTGTTGATGACCGACACGTAAGCGCACCTTGGGGTCCAACAACTATGGAAATCGCTTCGAAACCCCAAAACGTTGAGTAATGGTGCACTTAACGGGCCAGAATCGGCCAGAATTGCTAACCATTGACGACAGACACGTAAACGCACCTTGGGGTTCAACAACTATGGAAATCGCTTCGAAACCCCAAAACGGTGAGTAATAGTGGACTTAACGGGCCAGAATCGGCCAGAATTGCTCACTATTGACGACGGACACGTAAACGCACCTTGGGGTTCAACAACCATGAAAACCACTTTGGGACACCAAACGATGAGTAATAGTCCACGAAACGGGTCAGAATTGGCCAAAACCGCGAGTGTTAATGACCGCCACGTAAACGCACCCCGGGGTTCGCCAATCATGGAAATCACCCCGGGACCCCAAACCAGTGAGTAATTGTCCATGAAACGGGTCAGAATCGGCCAAAACCGCTAGTGTTGATGACCGACACGTAAATGCACCCCGGGGTTCATTAATCGTGGAAATCAACCCGGGACCCCAAAATAGTGAGTTATAGTCCACGAAATGGGTCAGAGTCGGCCAAAACCGCGAGTGTTGATGACCGACATGTAAGCGCACCTTGGGGTCCAACAACTATGGAAATCACTTCGAAACCCCAAAACGGTGAGTAATGGTGCACTTAACGGGCCAGAATCGGCCATAATTGCTAACCATTGACGACGGACACGTAAACGCACCTTGGGGTTGAACAACCATGAAAAGCACTTCGGGACACCAAACGGTGAGTAGTAGTCCACGAAATGGGTCAGAATCGGCCAAAACCGCTAGTGTTGATGATGGACACATAAACGCACCCCGGGGTTCATCAATAGTGGAAATCAACCCGGGACCCCAAAATAGTGAGTTATAGTCCACGAAATGGGTCAGAGTCGGCCAAAACCGCGAGTGTCAATGACCGCCACGTAAACGCACCCCGGGGTTCGTCAATCATGGAAATCACCCCGGGACCCCAAACCAGTGAGTAATTGTCCATGAAACGGGTCAGAATCGGCCAAAACCACTAGTGTTGATGACCGACACGTAAATGCACCCCGGGGTTCATTAATCGTGGAAATCAACCCGGGACCCCAAAATAGTGAGTTATAGTCCACGAAATGGGTCAGAGTCGGCCAAAACCGCGAGTGTTGATGACCGACATGTAAGCGCACCTTGGGGTCCAACAACTATGGAAATCGCTTCGAAACCCCAAAACGGTGAGTAATGGTGCACTTAACGGGCCAGAATCGGCCATAATTGCTAACCATTGACGACGGACACGTAAACGCACCTTGGGGTTCAACAACCATGAAAAGCACTTCGGGACACCAAACGGTGAGTAGTAGTCCACGAAATGGGTCAGAATCGGCCAAAACCGCTAGTGTTGATGATGGACACATAAACGCACCCCGGGGTTCATCAATAGTGGAAATCAACCCGGGACCCCAAAATAGTGAGTTATAGTCCACGAAATGGGTCAGAGTCGGCCAAAACCGCGAGTGTTAATGACCGCCACGTAAACGCACCCCGGGGTTCGTCAATCATGGAAATCACCCCGGGACCCCAAACCGGTGAGTAATTGTCCATGAAACGGGTCAGAATCGGCCAAAACCGCTAGTGTTGATGACCGACACGTAAATGCACCCCGGGGTTCATTAATCGTGGAAATCAACCCGGGACCCCAAAATAGTGAGTTATAGTCCACGAAATGGGTCAGAGTCGGCCAAAACCACGAGTGTTCATGACCGACATGTAAGCGCACCTTGGGGTCCAACAACTATGGAAATCGCTTCGAAACCCCAAAACGGTGAGTAATGGTGCACTTAACGGGCCAGAATCGGCCATAATTGCTAACCATTGACGACGGACACGTAAACGCACCTTGGGGTTCAACAACCATGAAAAGCACTTCGGGACACCAAACGGTGAGTAGTAGTCCACGAAATGGGTCAGAAACGGCCAAAACCGCTAGGGTTGATGACCGACACGTAAACGCACCCCGGGGTCCAACAACTATGGAAATCGCTTCGAAACCCCCAAACGGTGAGTAATAGTGCACTTAACGGGCCAGAAACGGCCAGAATTGCTCACTATTGACGACGGACACGTAAACGCACCTTGGGGTTCAACAACCATGAAAACCATTTTCGGACACCAAACGATAAGTAATAGTCCACGAAACGGGTCAGAATTGGCCAAAACAGCGAGTGTTAATGACCGCCACGTAAACGCACCCCGGGGTTCGTCAATCATGGAAATCACCCCGGGACCCCAAAACAGTGAGTAATTGTCCATGAAACGTGTCAGAATCGGCCAAAACCGCTAGTGTTGATGACCGACACGTAAATGCACCCCGGGGTTCATTAATCGTGGAAATCAACCCGGGACCCCAAAATAGTGAGTTATAGTCCACGAAATGGGTCAGAGTCGGCCAAAACCGCGAGTGTTGATGACCGACACGTACGCGCACCTTGGGGTCCAACAACTATGGAAATCGCTTCGAAACCCCAAAACGGTGAGTAATAGTGCACTTAACGGGCCAGAATCGGCCAGAATTGCTAACCATTGACGACGGACACGTAAACGCACCTTGGGGTTCAACAACCATGAAAACCACTTCGGGACACCAAACGGTGAGTAATAGTCCACGAAATGGGTCAGAATCGGCCAAAACCGCTAGTGTTGATGACGGACACATAAACGCACCCCGGGGTTCGTGAATTGTGGAAACCATCCCGGGACCCCAGAACAGTGAGTAATAGTCCACGGAATGGGTCAGAATTGGCCAAAACCGCGAGTGTTGATGACCGCCACGTAAACGCACCCCGGGGTTCGTCAATCAAGGAAATCACCCCGGGACCCCAAAACAGTGAGTAATTGTCCATGAAACGGGTCAGAATCGGCCAAAACCGCTAGTGTTGATGACCGACACGTAAATGCACCCCGGGGTTC
The DNA here is from genome assembly GCA_022496015.1 of Hordeum marinum. Lineage (NCBI taxonomy): Eukaryota > Viridiplantae > Streptophyta > Magnoliopsida > Poales > Poaceae > Hordeum > Hordeum marinum. The sequence continues at coordinate 3,118,016 of CM039676.1, forward strand.
ATCAATCGTGGAAATCAACCCGGGACCCCAAAATAGTGAGTTATAGTCCACGAAATGGGTCAGAGTCGGCCAAAACCACGAGTGTTGATGACCGACACGTAAGCGCACCTTGGGGTCCAACAACTATGGAAATCGCTTCGAAACCCCAAAACGTTGAGTAATGGTGCACTTAACGGGCCAGAATCGGCCAGAATTGCTAACCATTGACGACAGACACGTAAACGCACCTTGGGGTTCAACAACTATGGAAATCGCTTCGAAACCCCCAAACGGTGAGTAATAGTGGACTTAACGGGCCAGAATCGGCCAGAATTGCTCACTATTGACGACGGACACGTAAACGCACCTTGGGGTTCAACAACCATGAAAACCACTTTGGGACACCAAACGATGAGTAATAGTCCACGAAACGGGTCAGAATTGGCCAAAACCGCGAGTGTTAATGACCGCCACGTAAACGCACCCCGGGGTTCGCCAATCATGGAAATCACCCCGGGACCCCAAACCAGTGAGTAATTGTCCATGAAACGGGTCAGAATCGGCCAAAACCGCTAGTGTTGATGACCGACACGTAAATGCACCCCGGGGTTCATTAATCGTGGAAATCAACCCGGGACCCCAAAATAGTGAGTTATAGTCCACGAAATGGGTCAGAGTCGGCCAAAACCGCGAGTGTTGATGACCGACATGTAAGCGCACCTTGGGGTCCAACAACTATGGAAATCACTTCGAAACCCCAAAACGGTGAGTAATGGTGCACTTAACGGGCCAGAATCGGCCATAATTGCTAACCATTGACGACGGACACGTAAACGCACCTTGGGGTTGAACAACCATGAAAAGCACTTCGGGACACCAAACGGTGAGTAGTAGTCCACGAAATGGGTCAGAATCGGCCAAAACCGCTAGTGTTGATGATGGACACATAAACGCACCCCGGGGTTCATCAATAGTGGAAATCAACCCGGGACCCCAAAATAGTGAGTTATAGTCCACGAAATGGGTCAGAGTCGGCCAAAACCGCGAGTGTCAATGACCGCCACGTAAACGCACCCCGGGGTTCGTCAATCATGGAAATCACCCCGGGACCCCAAACCAGTGAGTAATTGTCCATGAAACGGGTCAGAATCGGCCAAAACCACTAGTGTTGATGACCGACACGTAAATGCACCCCGGGGTTCATTAATCGTGGAAATCAACCCGGGACCCCAAAATAGTGAGTTATAGTCCACGAAATGGGTCAGAGTCGGCCAAAACCGCGAGTGTTCATGACCGACATGTAAGCGCACCTTGGGGTCCAACAACTATGGAAATCGCTTCGAAACCCCAAAACGGTGAGTAATGGTGCACTTAACGGGCCAGAATCGGCCATAATTGCTAACCATTGACGACGGACACGTAAACGCACCTTGGGGTTCAACAACCATGAAAAGCACTTCGGGACACCAAACGGTGAGTAGTAGTCCACGAAATGGGTCAGAATCGGCCAAAACCGCTAGTGTTGATGATGGACACATAAACGCACCCCGGGGTTCATCAATAGTGGAAATCAACCCGGGACCCCAAAATAGTGAGTTATAGTCCACGAAATGGGTCAGAGTCGGCCAAAACCGCGAGTGTCAATGACCGCCACGTAAACGCACCCCGGGGTTCGTCAATCATGGAAATCACCCCGGGACCCCAAACCAGTGAGTAATTGTCCATGAAACGGGTCAGAATCGGCCAAAACCACTAGTGTTGATGACCGACACGTAAATGCACCCCGGGGTTCATTAATCGTGGAAATCAACCCGGGACCCCAAAATAGTGAGTTATAGTCCACGAAATGGGTCAGAGTCGGCCAAAACCGCGAGTGTTGATGACCGACATGTAAGCGCACCTTGGGGTCCAACAACTATGGAAATCGCTTCGAAACCCCAAAACGGTGAGTAATGGTGCACTTAACGGGCCAGAATCGGCCATAATTGCTAACCATTGACGACGGACACGTAAACGCACCTTGGGGTTCAACAACCATGAAAAGCACTTCGGGACACCAAACGGTGAGTAGTAGTCCACGAAATGGGTCAGAATCGGCCAAAACCGCTAGTGTTGATGATGGACACATAAACGCACCCCGGGGTTCATCAATAGTGGAAATCAACCCGGGACCCCAAAATAGTGAGTTATAGTCCACGAAATGGGTCAGAGTCGGCCAAAACCGCGAGTGTTAATGACCGCCACGTAAACGCACCCCGGGGTTCGTCAATCATGGAAATCACCCCGGGACCCCAAACCGGTGAGTAATTGTCCATGAAACGGGTCAGAATCGGCCAAAACCGCTAGTGTTGATGACCGACACGTAAATGCACCCCGGGGTTCATTAATCGTGGAAATCAACCCGGGACCCCAAAATAGTGAGTTATAGTCCACGAAATGGGTCAGAGTCGGCCAAAACCACGAGTGTTCATGACCGACATGTAAGCGCACCTTGGGGTCCAACAACTATGGAAATCGCTTCGAAACCCCAAAACGGTGAGTAATGGTGCACTTAACGGGCCAGAATCGGCCATAATTGCTAACCATTGACGACGGACACGTAAACGCACCTTGGGGTTCAACAACCATGAAAAGCACTTCGGGACACCAAACGGTGAGTAGTAGTCCACGAAATGGGTCAGAAACGGCCAAAACCGCTAGTGTTGATGACGGACACATAAACGCACCCCGGGGTTCATCAATAGTGGAAATCAACCCGGGACCCCAAAATAGTGAGTTATAGTCCACGAAATGGGTCAGAGTCGGCCAAAACCGCGAGTGTTGATGACCGACACGTAAGCGCACCTTGGGGTCCAACAACTATGGAAATCGCTTCGAAACCCCAAAACGGTGAGTAATAGTGCACTTAACGGGCCAGAATCGGCCAGAATTGCTAACCATTGACGACGGACACGTAAACGCACCTTGGGGTTCAACAACCATGAAAACCACTTCGGGACACTAAACGGTGAGTAATAGTCCACGAAATGGGTTAGAATCGGCCAAAACCGCTAGTGTTGATGACGGACACATAAACGCACCCCGGGGTTCGTGAATTGTGGAAACCATCCCGGGACCCCAAAACAGTGAGTAATAGTCCACGGAACGGGTCAGAATTGGCCAAAACCGCTAGGGTTGATGTCCGACACGTAAACGCACCCCGGGGTCCAACAACTATGGAAATCGCTTCGAAACCCCCAAACGGTGAGTAATAGTGCACTTAACGGGCCAGAATCGGCCAGAATTACTCACTATTGACGACGGACACGTAAACGCACCTTGGGGTTCAACAACCATGAATACCACTTTGGGACACCAAACGATGAGTAATAGTCCACGAAACGGGTCAGAATTGGCCAAAACCGCGAGTGTTAATGACCGCCACGTAAACGCACCCCGGGGTTCGTCAATCATGGAAATCACCCCGGGACCCCAAAATAGTGAGTTATAGTCCACGAAATGGGTCAGAGTCGGCCAAAACCGCGAGTGTTGATGACCGACACGTAAGCGCACCTTGGGGTCCAACAACTATGGAAATCGCTTCGAAACCCCAAAACGGTGAGTAATGGTGCACTTAACGGGCCAGAATTGCTAACCATTGACGACAGACACGTAAACGCACCTTGGGGTTCAACAACCATGGAAAGCACTTCGGGACACCAAACGGTGAGTAATAGTCCACGAAATGGGTCAGAATCGGCCAAAACCGCTAGTGTTGATAACGGACACATAAACGCACCCCGGGGTTCGTGAATTGTGGAAACCATCGCGGGACCCCAAAACAGTGAGTAATAGTCCACGGAACGGGTCAGAATTGGCCAAAACCGCTAGGGTTGATGACCGACACGTAAACGCACCCCGGGGTCCAACAACTATGGAAATCGCTTCGAAACCCCCAAACGGTGAGTAATAGTGCACTTAACGGGCCAGAAACGGCCAGAATTGCTCACTATTGACGACGGACACGTAAACGCACCTTGGGGTTCAACAACCATGAAAACCATTTTCGGACACCAAACGATAAGTAATAGTCCACGAAACGGGTCAGAATTGGCCAAAACCGCGAGTGTCAATGACCGCCACGTAAACGCACCCCGGGGTTCGTCAATCATGGAAATCACCCCGGGACCCCAAACCAGTGAGTAATTGTCCATGAAACGGGTCAGAATCGGCCAAAACCGCTAGTGTTGATGACCGACACGTAAATGCACCCCGGGGTTCATTAATCGTGGAAATCAACCCGGGACCCCAAAATAGTGAGTTATAGTCCACGAAATGGGTCAGAGTCGGCCAAAACCGCGAGTGTTGATGACCAACATGTAAGCGCACCTTGGGGTCCAACAACTATGGAAATCACTTCGAAACCCCAAAACGGTGAGTAATGGTGCACTTAACGGGCCAGAATCGGCCATAATTGCTAACCATTGACGACGGACACGTAAACGCACCTTGGGGTTCAACAACCATGAAAAGCACTTCGGGACACCAAACGGTGAGTAGTAGTCCACGAAATGGGTCAGAATCGGCCAAAACCGCTAGTGTTGATGATGGACACATAAACGCACCCCGGGGTTCATCAATAGTGGAAATCAACCCGGGACCCCAAAATAGTGAGTTATAGTCCACGAAATGGGTCAGAGTCGGCCAAAACCGCGAGTGTCAATGACCGCCACGTAAACGCACCCCGGGGTTCGTCAATCATGGAAATCACCCCGGGACCCCAAACCAGTGAGTAATTGTCCATGAAACGGGTCAGAATCGGCCAAAACCACTAGTGTTGATGACCGACACGTAAATGCACCCCGGGGTTCATTAATCGTGGAAATCAACCCGGGACCCCAAAATAGTGAGTTATAGTCCACGAAATGGGTCAGAGTCGGCCAAAACCGCGAGTGTTGATGACCGACATGTAAGCGCACCTTGGGGTCCAACAACTATGGAAATCGCTTCGAAACCCCAAAACGGTGAGTAATGGTGCACTTAACGGGCCAGAATCGGCCATAATTGCTAACCATTGACGACGGACACGTAAACGCACCTTGGGGTTCAACAACCATGAAAAGCACTTCGGGACACCAAACGGTGAGTAGTAGTCCACGAAATGGGTCAGAAACGGCCAAAACCGCTAGTGTTGATGACGGACACATAAACGCACCCCGGGGTTCATCAATAGTGGAAATCAACCCGGGACCCCAAAATAGTGAGTTATAGTCCACGAAATGGGTCAGAGTCGGCCAAAACCGCGAGTGTTGATGACCGACACGTAAGCGCACCTTGGGGTCCAACAACTATGGAAATCGCTTCGAAACCCCAAAACGGTGAGTAATAGTGCACTTAACGGGCCAGAATCGGCCAGAATTGCTAACCATTGACGACGGACACGTAAACGCACCTTGGGGTTCAACAACCATGAAAACCACTTCGGGACACTAAACGGTGAGTAATAGTCCACGAAATGGGTCAGAATCGGCCAAAACCGCTAGTGTTGATGACGGACACATAAACGCACCCCGGGGTTCGTGAATTGTGGAAACCATCCCGGGACCCCAAAACAGTGAGTAATAGTCCACGGAACGGGTCAGAATTGGCCAAAACCGCTAGGGTTGATGTCCGACACGTAAACGCACCCCGGGGTCCAACAACTATGGAAATCGCTTCGAAACCCCCAAACGGTGAGTAATAGTGCACTTAACGGGCCAGAATCGGCCAGAATTACTCACTATTGACGACGGACACCTAAACGCACCTTGGGGTTCAACAACCATGAATACCACTTTGGGACACCAAACGATGAGTAATAGTCCACGAAACGGGTCAGAATTGGCCAAAACCGCGAGTGTTAATGACCGCCACGTAAACGCACCCCGGGGTTCGTCAATCATGGAAATCACCCCGGGACCCCAAAATAGTGAGTTATAGTCCACGAAATGGGTCAGAGTCGGCCAAAACCGCGAGTGTTGATGACCGACACGTAAGCGCACCTTGGGGTCCAACAACTATGGAAATCGCTTCGAAACCCCAAAACGGTGAGTAATGGTGCACTTAACGGGCCAGAATTGCTAACCATTAACGACAGACACGTAAACGCACCTTGGGGTTCAACAACCATGGAAAGCACTTCGGGACACCAAACGGTGAGTAATAGTCCACGAAATGGGTCAGAATCGGCCAAAACCGCTAGTGTTGATAACGGACACATAAACGCACCCCGGGGTTCGTGAATTGTGGAAACCATCGCGGGACCCCAAAACAGTGAGTAATAGTCCACGGAACGGGTCAGAATTGGCCAAAACCGCTAGGGTTGATGACCGACACGTAAACGCACCCCGGGGTCCAACAACTATGGAAATCGCTTCGAAACCCCCAAACGGTGAGTAATAGTGCACTTAACGGGCCAGAAACGGCCAGAATTGCTCACTATTGACGACGGACACGTAAACGCACCTTGGGGTTCAACAACCATGAAAACCATTTTCGGACACCAAACGATAAGTAATAGTCCACGAAACGGGTCAGAATTGGCCAAAACAGCGAGTGTTAATGACCGCCACGTAAACGCACCCCGGGGTTCGTCAATCATGGAAATCACCCCGGGACCCCAAAACAGTGAGTAATTGTCCATGAAACGTGTCAGAATCGGCCAAAACCGCTAGTGTTGATGACCGACACGTAAATGCACCCCGGGGTTCATTAATCGAGGAAATCAACCCGGGACCCCAAAATAGTGAGTTATAGTCCACGAAATGGGTCAGAGTCGGCCAAAACCGCGAGTGTTGATGACCGACACGTACGCGCACCTTGGGGTCCAACAACTATGGAAATCGCTTCGAAACCCCAAAACGGTGAGTAATAGTGCACTTAACGGGCCAGAATCGGCCAGAATTGCTAACCATTGACGACGGACACGTAAACGCACCTTGGGGTTCAACAACCATGAAAACCACTTCGGGACACCAAACGGTGAGTAATAGTCCACGAAATGGGTCAGAATCGGCCAAAACCGCTAGTGTTGATGACGGACACATAAACGCACCCCGGGGTTCGTGAATTGTGGAAACCATCCCGGGACCCCAGAACAGTGAGTAATAGTCCACGGAATGGGTCAGAATTGGCCAAAACCGCGAGTGTTGATGACCGCCACGTAAACGCACCCCGGGGTTCGTCAATCAAGGAAATCACCCCGGGACCCCAAAACAGTGAGTAATTGTCCATGAAACGGGTCAGAATCGGCCAAAACCGCTAGTGTTGATGACCGACACGTAAATGCACCCCGGGGTTCATCAATCGTGGAAATCAACCCGGGACCCCAAAATAGTGAGTTATAGTCCACGAAATGGGTCAGAGTCGGCCAAAACCACGAGTGTTGATGACCGACACGTAAGCGCACCTTGGGGTCCAACAACTATGGAAATCGCTTCGAAACCCCAAAACGTTGAGTAATGGTGCACTTAACGGGCCAGAATCGGCCAGAATTGCTAACCATTGACGACAGACACGTAAACGCACCTTGGGGTTCAACAACTATGGAAATCGCTTCGAAACCCCCAAACGGTGAGTAATAGTGGACTTAACGGGCCAGAATCGGCCAGAATTGCTCACTATTGACGACGGACACGTAAACGCACCTTGGGGTTCAACAACCATGAAAACCACTTTGGGACACCAAACGATGAGTAATAGTCCACGAAACGGGTCAGAATTGGCCAAAACCGCGAGTGTTAATGACCGCCACGTAAACGCACCCCGGGGTTCGCCAATCATGGAAATCACCCCGGGACCCCAAACCAGTGAGTAATTGTCCATGAAACGGGTCAGAATCGGCCAAAACCGCTAGTGTTGATGACCGACACGTAAATGCACCACGGGGTTCATTAATCGTGGAAATCAACCCGGGACCCCAAAATAGTGAGTTATAGTCCACGAAATGGGTCAGAGTCGGCCAAAACCGCGAGTGTTCATGACCGACATGTAAGCGCACCTTGGGGTCCAACAACTATGGAAATCGCTTCGAAACCCCAAAACGGTGAGTAATGGTGCACTTAACGGGCCAGAATTGCTAACCATTGACGACAGACACGTAAACGCACCTTGGGGTTCAACAACCATGGAAAGCACTTCGGGACACCAAACGGTGAGTAATAGTCCACGAAATGGGTCAGAATCGGCCAAAACCGCTAGTGTTGATAACGGACACATAAACGCACCCCGGGGTTCATGAATTGTGGAAACCATCGCGGGACCCCAAAACAGTGAGTAATAGTCCACGGAACGGGTCAGAATTGGCCAAAACCGCTAGGGTTGATGACCGACACGTAAACGCACCCCGGGGTCCAACAACTATGGAAATCGCTTCGAAACCCCCAAACGGTGAGTAATAGTGCACTTAACGGGCCAGAAACGGCCAGAATTGCTCACTATTGACGACGGACACGTAAACGCACCTTGGGGTTCAACAACCATGAAAACCATTTTCGGACACCAAACGATAAGTAATAGTCCACGAAACGGGTCAGAATTGGCCAAAACAGCGAGTGTTAATGACCGCCACGTAAACGCACCCCGGGGTTCGTCAATCATGGAAATCACCCCGGGACCCCAAAACAGTGAGTAATTGTCCATGAAACGTGTCAGAATCGGCCAAAACCGCTAGTGTTGATGACCGACACGTAAATGCACCCCGGGGTTCATTAATCGTGGAAATCAACCCGGGACCCCAAAATAGTGAGTTATAGTCCACGAAATGGGTCAGAGTCGGCCAAAACCGCGAGTGTTGATGACCGACACGTACGCGCACCTTGGGGTCCAACAACTATGGAAATCGCTTCGAAACCCCAAAACGGTGAGTAATAGTGCACTTAACGGGCCAGAATCGGCCAGAATTGCTAACCATTGACGACGGACACGTAAACGCACCTTGGGGTTCAACAACCATGAAAACCACTTCGGGACACCAAACGGTGAGTAATAGTCCACGAAATGGGTCAGAATCGGCCAAAACCGCTAGTGTTGATGACGGACACATAAACGCACCCCGGGGTTCGTGAATTGTGGAAACCATCCCGGGACCCCAGAACAGTGAGTAATAGTCCACGGAACGGGTCAGAATTGGCCAAAACCGCGAGTGTTGATGACCGCCACGTAAACGCACCCCGGGGTTCGTCAATCAAGGAAATCACCCCGGGACCCCAAAACAGTGAGTAATTGTCCATGAAACGGGTCAGAATCGGCCAAAACCGCTAGTGTTGATGACCGACACGTAAATGCACCCCGGGGTTCATCAATCGTGGAAATCAACCCGGGACCCCAAAATAGTGAGTTATAGTCCACGAAATGGGTCAGAGTCGGCCAAAACCACGAGTGTTGATGACCGACACGTAAGCGCACCTTGGGGTCCAACAACTATGGAAATCACTTCGAAACCCCAAAACGGTGAGTAATAGTGCACTTAACGGGCCAGAATCGGCCAGAATTGCTAACCATTGACGACGGACACGTAAACGCACCTTGGGGTTCAACAACCATGAAAACCACTTCGGGACACCAAACGGTGAGTAATAGTCCACGAAATGGGTCAGAATCGGCCAAAACCGCTAGTGTTGATGACGGACACATAAACGCACCCCGGGGTTCGTGAATTGTGGAAACCATCCCGGGACCCCAGAACAGTGAGTAATAGTCCACGGAATGGGTCAGAATTGGCCAAAACCGCGAGTGTTGATGACCGCCACGTAAACGCACCCCGGGGTTCGTCAATCAAGGAAATCACCCCGGGACCCCAAAACAGTGAGTAATTGTCCATGAAACGGGTCAGAATCGGCCAAAACCGCTAGTGTTGATGACCGACACGTAAATGCACCCCGGGGTTCATCAATCGTGGAAATCAACCCGGGACCCCAAAATAGTGAGTTATAGTCCACGAAATGGGTCAGAGTCGGCCAAAACCACGAGTGTTGATGACCGACACGTAAGCGCACCTTGGGGTCCAACAACTATGGAAATCGCTTCGAAACCCCAAAACGTTGAGTAATGGTGCACTTAACGGGCCAGAATCGGCCAGAATTGCTAACCATTGACGACAGACACGTAAACGCACCTTGGGGTTCAACAACTATGGAAATCGCTTCGAAACCCCCAAACGGTGAGTAATAGTGGACTTAACGGGCCAGAATCGGCCAGAATTGCTCACTATTGACGACGGACACGTAAACGCACCTTGGGGTTCAACAACCATGAAAACCACTTTGGGACACCAAACGATGAGTAATAGTCCACGAAACGGGTCAAAATTGGCCAAAACCGCGAGTGTTAATGACCGCCACGTAAACGCACCCCGGGGTTCGCCAATCATGGAAATCACCCCGGGACCCCAAACCAGTGAGTAATTGTCCATGAAACGGGTCAGAATCGGCCAAAACCGCTAGTGTTGATGACCGACACGTAAATGCACCACGGGGTTCATTAATCGTGGAAATCAACCCGGGACCCCCAAAATAGTGAGTTATAGTCCACGAAAAGGGTCAGAGTCGGCCAAAACCGCGAGTGTTCATGACCGACATGTAAGCGCACCTTGGGGTCCAACAACTATGGAAATCGCTTCGAAACCCCAAAACGGTGAGTAATGGTGCACTTAACGGGCCAGAATTGCTAACCATTGACGACAGACACGTAAACGCACCTTGGGGTTCAACAACCATGGAAAGCACTTCGGGACACCAAACGGTGAGTAATAGTCCACGAAATGGGTCAGAATCGGCCAAAACCGCTAGTGTTGATAACGGACACATAAACGCACCCCGGGGTTCATGAATTGTGGAAACCATCGCGGGACCCCAAAACAGTGAGTAATAGTCCACGGAACGGGTCAGAATTGGCCAAAACCGCTAGGGTTGATGACCGACACGTAAACGCACCCCGGGGTCCAACAACTATGGAAATCGCTTCGAAACCCCCAAACGGTGAGTAATAGTGCACTTAACGGGCCAGAAACGGCCAGAATTGCTCACTATTGACGACGGACACGTAAACGCACCTTGGGGTTCAACAACCATGAAAACCATTTTCGGACACCAAACGATAAGTAATAGTCCACGAAACGGGTCAGAATTGGCCAAAACAGCGAGTGTTAATGACCGCCACGTAAACGCACCCCGGGGTTCGTCAATCATGGAAATCACCCCGGGACCCCAAAACAGTGAGTAATTGTCCATGAAACGTGTCAGAATCGGCCAAAACCGCTAGTGTTGATGACCGACACGTAAATGCACCCCGGGGTTCATTAATCGTGGAAATCAACCCGGGACCCCAAAATAGTGAGTTATAGTCCACGAAATGGGTCAGAGTCGGCCAAAACCGCGAGTGTTGATGACCGACACGTACGCGCACCTTGGGGTCCAACAACTATGGAAATCGCTTCGAAACCCCAAAACGGTGAGTAATAGTGCACTTAACGGGCCAGAATCGGCCAGAATTGCTAACCATTGACGACGGACACGTAAACGCACCTTGGGGTTCAACAACCATGAAAACCACTTCGGGACACCAAACGGTGAGTAATAGTCCACGAAATGGGTCAGAATCGGCCAAAACCGCTAGTGTTGATGACGGACACATAAACGCACCCCGGGGTTCGTGAATTGTGGAAACCATCCCGGGACCCCAGAACAGTGAGTAATAGTCCACGGAACGGGTCAGAATTGGCCAAAACCGCGAGTGTTGATGACCGCCACGTAAACGCACCCCGGGGTTCGTCAATCAAGGAAATCACCCCGGGACCCCAAAACAGTGAGTAATTGTCCATGAAACGGGTCAGAATCGGCCAAAACCGCTAGTGTTGATGACCGACACGTAAATGCACCCCGGGGTTCATCAATCGTGGAAATCAACCCGGGACCCCAAAATAGTGAGTTATAGTCCACGAAATGGGTCAGAGTCGGCCAAAACCACGAGTCTTGATGACCGACACGTAAGCGCACCTTGGGGTCCAACAACTATGGAAATCGCTTCGAAACCCCAAAACGTTGAGTAATGGTGCACTTAACGGGCCAGAATCGGCCAGAATTGCTAACCATTGACGACAGACACGTAAACGCACCTTGGGGTTCAACAACTATGGAAATCGCTTCGAAACCCCCAAACGGTGAGTAATAGTGCACTTAACGGGCCAGAATCGGCCAGAATTGCTCACTATTGACGACGGACACGTAAACGCACCTTGGGGTTCAACAACCATGAAAACCACTTTGGGACACCAAACGATGAGTAATAGTCCACGAAACGGGTCAGAATTGGCCAAAACCGCGAGTGTTAATGACCGCCACGTAAACGCACCCCGGGGTTCGTCAATCATGGAAATCACCCCGGGACCCCAAACCAGTGAGTAATTGTCCATGAAACGGGTCAGAATCGGCCAAAACCGCGAGTGTTGATGACCGACACGTAAGCGCACCTTGGGGTCCAACAACTATGGAAATCGCTTCGAAACCCCAAAACGGTGAGTAATGGTGCACTTAACGGGCCAGAATCGGCCAGAATTGCTAACCATTGACGACAGACACGTAAACGCACCTTGGGGTTCAACAACTATGGAAATCGCTTCGAAACCCCCAAACGGTGAGTAATAGTGGACTTAACGGGCCAGAATCGGCCAGAATTGCTCACTATTGACGACGGACACGTAAACGCACCTTGGGGTTCAACAACCATGAAAACCACTTTGGGACACCAAACGATGAGTAATAGTCCACGAAACGGGTCAGAATTGGCCAAAACCGCGAGTGTTAATGACCGCCACGTAAACGCACCCCGGGGTTCGCCAATCATGGAAATCACCCCGGGACCCCAAACCAGTGAGTAATTGTCCATGAAACGGGTCAGAATCGGCCAAAACCGCTAGTGTTGATGACCGACACGTAAATGCACCCCGGGGTTCATTAATCGTGGAAATCAACCCGGGACCCCAAAATAGTGAGTTATAGTCCACGAAATGGGTCAGAGTCGGCCAAAACCGCGAGTGTTCATGACCGACATGTAAGCGCACCTTGGGGTCCAACAACTATGGAAATCGCTTCGAAACCCCAAAACGGTGAGTAATGGTGCACTTAACGGGCCAGAATTGCTAACCATTGACGACAGACACGTAAACGCACCTTGGGGTTCAACAACCATGGAAAGCACTTCGGGACACCAAACGGTGAGTAATAGTCCACGAAATGGGTCAGAATCGGCCAAAACCGCTAGTGTTGATAACGGACACATAAACGCACCCCGGGGTTCATGAATTGTGGAAACCATCGCGGGACCCCAAAACAGTGAGTAATAGTCCACGGAACGGGTCAGAATTGGCCAAAACCGCTAGGGTTGATGACCGACACGTAAACGCACCCCGGGGTCCAACAACTATGGAAATCGCTTCGAAACCCCCAAACGGTGAGTAATAGTGCACTTAACGGGCCAGAAACGGCCAGAATTGCTCACTATTGACAACGGACACGTAAACGCACCTTGGGGTTCAACAACCATGAAAACCATTTTCGGACACCAAACGATAAGTAATAGTCCACGAAACGGGTCAGAATTGGCCAAAACAGCGAGGGTTAATGACCGCCACGTAAACGCACCCCGGGGTTCGTCAATCATGGAAATCACCCCGGGACCCCAAAACAGTGAGTAATTGTCCATGAAACGTGTCAGAATCGGCCAAAACCGCTAGTGTTGATGACCGACACGTAAATGCACCCCGGGGTTCATTAATCGTGGAAATCAACCCGGGACCCCAAAATAGTGAGTTATAGTCCACGAAATGGGTCAGAGTCGGCCAAAACCGCGAGTGTTGATGACCGACACGTACGCGCACCTTGGGGTCCAACAACTATGGAAATCGCTTCGAAACCCCAAAACGGTGAGTAATAGTGCACTTAACGGGCCAGAATCGGCCAGAATTGCTAACCATTGACGACGGACACGTAAACGCACCTTGGGGTTCAACAACCATGAAAACCACTTCGGGACACCAAACGGTGAGTAATAGTCCACGAAATGGGTCAGAATCGGCCAAAACCGCTAGTGTTGATGACGGACACATAAACGCACCCCGGGGTTCGTGAATTGTGGAAACCATCCCGGGACCCCAGAACGGTGAGTAATAGTCCACGGAACGGGTCAGAATTGGCCAAAACCGCGAGTGTTGATGACCGCCACGTAAACGCACCCCGGGGTTCGTCAATCAAGGAAATCACCCCGGGACCCCAAAACAGTGAGTAATTGTCCATGAAACGGGTCAGAATCGGCCAAAACCGCTAGTGTTGATGACCGACACGTAAATGCACCCCGGGGTTCATCAATCGTGGAAATCAACCCGGGACCCCAAAATAGTGAGTTATAGTCCACGAAATGGGTCAGAGTCGGCCAAAACCACGAGTCTTGATGACCGACACGTAAGCGCACCTTGGGGTCCAACAACTATGGAAATCGCTTCGAAACCCCAAAACGTTGAGTAATGGTGCACTTAACGGGCCAGAATCGGCCAGAATTGCTAACCATTGACGACAGACACGTAAACGCACCTTGGGGTTCAACAACTATGGAAATCGCTTCGAAACCCCCAAACGGTGAGTAATAGTGCACTTAACGGGCCAGAATCGGCCAGAATTGCTCACTATTGACGACGGACACGTAAACGCACCTTGGGGTTCAACAACCATGAAAACCACTTTGGGACACCAAACGATGAGTAATAGTCCACGAAACGGGTCAGAATTGGCCAAAACCGCGAGTGTTAATAACCGCCACGTAAACGCACCCCGGGGTTCGTCAATCATGGAAATCACCCCGGGACCCCAAACCAGTGAGTAATTGTCCATGAAACGGGTCAGAATCGGCCAAAACCGCGAGTGTTGATGACCGACACGTAAGCGCACCTTGGGGTCCAACAACTATGGAAATCGCTTCAAAACCCCAAAACGGTGAGTAATGGTGCACTTAACGGGCCAGAATTGCTAACCATTGACGACAGACACGTAAACGCACCTTGGGGTTCAACAACCATGGAAAGCACTTCGGGTCACCAAACGGTGAGTAATAGTCCACGAAATGGGTCAGAATCGGCCAAAACCGCTAGTGTTGATAACGGACACATAAACGCACCCCGGGGTTCGTGAATTGTGGAAACCATCGCGGGACCCCAAAACAGTGAGTAATAGTCCACGGAACGGGTCAGAATTGGCCAAAACCGCTAGGGTTGATGACCGACACGTAAACGCACCCCGGGGTCCAACAACTATGGAAATCGCTTCGAAACCCCCAAACGGTGAGTAATAGTGCACTTAACGGGCCAGAAACGGCCAGAATTGCTCACTATTGACGACGGACACGTAAACGCACCTTGGGGTTCAACAACCATGAAAACCATTTTCGGACACCAAACGATAAGTAATAGTCCACGAAACGGGTCAGAATTGGCCAAAACAGCGAGTGTTAATGACCGCCACGTAAACGCACCCCGGGGTTCGTCAATCATGGAAATCACCCCGGGACCCCAAAACAGTGAGTAATTGTCCATGAAACGTGTCAGAATCGGCCAAAACCGCTAGTGTTGATGACCGACACGTAAATGCACCCCGGGGTTCATTAATCGTGGAAATCAACCCGGGACCCCAAAATAGTGAGTTATAGTCCACGAAATGGGTCAGAGTCGGCCAAAACCGCGAGTGTTGATGACCGACACGTACGCGCACCTTGGGGTCCAACAACTATGGAAATCGCTTCGAAACCCCAAAACGGTGAGTAATAGTGCACTTAACGGGCCAGAATCGGCCAGAATTGCTAACCATTGACGACGGACACGTAAACGCACCTTGGGGTTCAACAACCATGAAAACCACTTCGGGACACCAAACGGTGAGTAATAGTCCACGAAATGGGTCAGAATCGGCCAAAACCGCTAGTGTTGATGACGGACACATAAACGCACCCCGGGGTTCGTGAATTGTGGAAACCATCCCGGGACCCCAGAACAGTGAGTAATAGTCCACGGAACGGGTCAGAATTGGCCAAAACCGCGAGTGTTGATGACCGCCACGTAAACGCACCCCGGGGTTCGTCAATCAAGGAAATCACCCCGGGACCCCAAAACAGTGAGTAATTGTCCATGAAACGGGTCAGAATCGGCCAAAACCGCTAGTGTTGATGACCGACACGTAAATGCACCCCGGGGTTCATCAATCGTGGAAATCAACCCGGGACCCCAAAATAGTGAGTTATAGTCCACGAAATGGGTCAGAGTCGGCCAAAACCACGAGTGTTGATGACCGACACGTAAGCGCACCTTGGGGTCCAACAACTATGGAAATCGCTTCGAAACCCCAAAACGTTGAGTAATGGTGCACTTAACGGGCCAGAATCGGCCAGAATTGCTAACCATTGACGACAGACACGTAAACGCACCTTGGGGTTCAACAACTATGGAAATCGCTTCGAAACCCCCAAACGGTGAGTAATAGTGCACTTAACGGGCCAGAATCGGCCAGAATTGCTCACTATTGACGACGGACACGTAAACGCACCTTGGGGTTCAACAACCATGAAAACCACTTTGGGACACCAAACGATGAGTAATAGTCCACGAAACGGGTCAGAATTGGCCAAAACCGCGAGTGTTAATGACCGCCACGTAAACGCACCCCGGGGTTCGTCAATCATGGAAATCACCCCGGGACCCCAAACCAGTGAGTAATTGTCCATGAAACGGGTCAGAATCGGCCAAAACCGCTAGTGTTGATGACCGACACGTAAATGCACCCCGGGGTTCATTAATCGTGGAAATCAACCCGGGACCCCCAAAATAGTGAGTTATAGTCCACGAAATGGGTCAGAGTCGGCCAAAACCGCGAGTGTTGATGACCGACATGTAAGCGCACCTTGGGGTCCAACAACTATGGAAATCGCTTCGAAACCCCAAAACGGTGAGTAATGGTGCACTTAACGGGCCAGAATCGGCCAGAATTGCTAACCATTGACGACGGACACGTAAACGCACCTTGGGGTTCAACAACCATGAAAAGCACTTCGGGACACCAAACGGTGAGTAGTAGTCCACGAAATGGGTCAGAATCAGCCAAAACCGCTAGTGTTGATGACGGACACATAAACGCACCCCGGGGTTCATCAGTAGTGGAAATCAACCCGGGACCCCAAAATAGTGAGTTATAGTCCACGAAATGGGTCAGAGTCGGCCAAAACCGCGAGTGTTGATGACCGACACGTATGCACACCTTGGGGTCCAACAACTATGGAAATCGCTTCGAAACCCCAAAACGGTAAGTAATAGTGCACTTAACGGGCCAGAATCGGCCAGAATTGCTAACCATTGACGACGGACACGTAAACGCACCTTGGGGTTCAACAACCATGAAAACCACTTTGGGACACTAAACGGTGAGTAATAGTCCAAGAAATGGGTCAGAATCGGCCAAAACCGCTAGTGTTGATGACGGACACATAAACGCACACCGGGGTTCGTGAATTGTGGAAACCATCCCGGGACCCCAAAACAGTGAGTAATAGTCCACAGAACGGGTCAGAATTGGCCAAAACCGCTAGGGTTGATGACCGACACGTAAACGCACCCCGGGGTTCAACAACTATGGAAATCGCTTCGAAACCCCCAAACGGTGAGTAATAGTGCACTTAACGGGCCAGAATCGGCCAGAATTACTCACTATTGACGACGGACACGTAAACGCACCTTGGGGTTCAACAACCATGAATACCACTTTGGGACACCAAACGATGAGTAATAGTCCACGAAACGGGTCAAAATTGGCCAAAACCGCGAGTGTCAATGACCGCCACGTAAACGCACCCCGGGGTTCGTCAATCATGGAAATCACCCCGGGACCCCAAACCAGTGAGTAATTGTCCATGAAACGGGTCAGAATCGGCCAAAACCGCTAGTGTTGATGACCGACACGTAAATGCACCCCGGGGTTCATTAATCGTGGAAATCAACCTGGGACCGCAAAATAGTGAGTTATAGTCCACGAAATGGGTCAGAGTCGGCCAAAACCGCGAGTGTTGATGACCGACATGTAAGCGCACCTTGGGGTCCAACAACTATGGAAATCGCTTCGAAACCCCAAAAGGGTGAGTAATGGTGCACTTAACGGGCCAGAATCGGCCAGAATTGCTAACCATTGACGACGGACACGTAAACGCACCTTGGGGTTCAACAACCATGAAAAGCACTTCGGGACACCAAACGGTGAGTAGTAGTCCACGAAATGGGCCAGAATCGGCCAAAACCGCTAGTGTTGATGACGGACACATAAACGCACCCCGGGGTTCATCAATAGTGGAAATCAACCCGGGACCCCAAAATAGTGAGTTATAGTCCACGAAATGGGTCAGAGTCGGCCAAAACCGCGAGTGTTGATGACCGACACGTAACCGCACCTTGGGGTCCAACAACTATGGAAATCGCTTCGAAACCCCAAAACGGTGAGTAATAGTGCACTTAACGGGCCAGAATCGGCCAGAATTGCTAACCATTGACGACGGACACGTAAACGCACCTTGGGGTTCAACAACCATGAAAACCACTTCGGGACACTAAACAGTGAGTAATAGTCCACGAAATGGGTCAGAATCGGCCAAAACCGCTAGTGTTGATGACGGACACATAAACGCACCCCGGGGTTCGTGAATTGTGGAAACCATCCCGAGACCCCAAAACAGTGAGTAATAGTCCACGGAACGGGTCAGAATTGGCCAAAACCGCTAGGGTTGATGACCGACACGTAAACGCACCCCGGGGTGCAACAACTATGGAAATCGCTTCGAAACCCCCAAACGGTGAGTAATAGTGCACTTAACGGGCCAGAATCGGCCAGAATTACTCACTATTGATGACGGACACGTAAACGCACCTTGGGGTTCAACAACCATGAATACCACTTTGGGACACCAAACGATGAGTAATAGTCCACGAAACGGGTCAGAATTGGCCAAAACCGCGAGTGTTAATGACCGCCACGTAAACGCACCCCGGGGTTCGTCAATCATGGAAATCACCCCGGGACCCCAAAATAGTGAGTTATAGTCCACGAAATGGGTCATAGTCAGCCAAAACCGCGAGTGTTGATGACCGACACGTAAGCGGACCTTGGGGTCCAACAACTATGGAAATCGCTTCGAAACCCCAAAACGGTGAGTAATGGTGCACTTAACGGGCCAGAATTGCTAACCATTGACGACAGACACGTAAACGCACCTTGGGGTTCAACAACCATGGAAAGCACTTCGGGACACCAAACGGTGAGTAATAGTCCACGAAATGGGTCAGAATCGGCCAAAACCGCTAGTGTTGATGACGGACACATAAACACACCCCGGGGTTCGTGAATTGTGGAAACCATCCCGGGACCCCAAAACAGTGAGTAATAGTCCACGGAACGGGTCAGAATTGGCCAAAACCGCTAGGGTTGATGACCGACACGTAAACGCAACCCGGGGTCCAACAACTATGGAAATCGCTTCGAAACCCCCAAACGGTGAGTAATTGTGCACTTAACGGGCAGAAACGGCCAGAATTGCTCACTATTGACGACGGACACGTAAACGCACCTTGGGGTTCAACAACCATGAAAACCATTTTCGGACACCAAACGATAAGTAATAGTCCACGAAACGGGTCAGAATTGGCCAAAACCGCGAGTGTTAATGACCGCCACGTAAACGCACCCCGGGGTTCGTCAATCATGGAAATCACCCCGGGACCCCAAAACAGTGAGTAATTGTCCATGAAACGTGTCAGAATCGGCCAAAACCGCTAGTGTTGATGACCGACACGTAAATGCACCCCGGGGTTCATTAATCGTGGAAATCAACCCGGGACCCCAAAATAGTGAGTTATAGTCCACGAAATGGGTCAGAGTCGGCCAAAACCACGAGTGTTGATGACCGACACGTACGCGCACCTTGGGGTCCAACAACTATGGAAATCGCTTCGAAACCCCAAAACGGTGAGTAATAGTGCACTTAACGGGCCAGAATCGGCCAGAATTGCTAACCATTGACGACGGACACGTAAACGCACCTTGGGGTTCAACAACCATGAAAACCACTTCGGGACACCAAACGGTGAGTAATAGTCCACGAAATGGGTCAGAATCGGCCAAAACCGCTAGTGTTGATGACGGACACATAAACGCACCCCGGGGTTCGTGAATTGTGGAAACCATCCCGGGACCCCAAAACAGTGAGTAATAGTCCACGGAACGGGTCAGAATTGGCCAAAACCGCTAGGGTTGATGACCGACACGTAAACGCACCCCGGGGTGCAACAACTATGGAAATCGCTTCGAAACCCCCAAACGGTGAGTAATAGTGCACTTAACGGGCCAGAATCGGCCAGAATTACTCACTATTGATGACGGACACGTAAACGCACCTTGGGGTTCAACAACCATGAATACCACTTTGGGACACCAAACGATGAGTAATAGTCCACGAAACGGGTCAGAATTGGCCAAAACCGCGAGTGTTAATGACCGCCACGTAAACGCACCCCGGGGTTCGTCAATCATGGAAATCACCCCGGGACCCCAAAATAGTGAGTTATAGTCCACGAAATGGGTCAGAGTCAGCCAAAACCGCGAGTGTTGATGACCGACACGTAAGCGCACCTTGGGGTCCAACAACTATGGAAATCGCTTCGAAACCCCAAAACGGTGAGTAATGGTGCACTTAACGGGCCAGAATTGCTAACCATTGACGACAGACACGTAAACGCACCTTGGGGTTCAACAACCATGGAAAGCACTTCGGGACACCAAACGGTGAGTAATAGTCCACGAAATGGGTCAGAATCGGCCAAAACCGCTAGTGTTGATGACGGACACATAAACGCACCCCGGGGTTCGTGAATTGTGGAAACCATCCCCGGACCCCAAAACAGTGAGTAATAGTCCACGGAACGGGTCAGAATTGGCCAAAACCGCTAGGGTTGATGACTGACACGTAAACGCACCTCGGGGTCCAACAACTATGGAAATCGCTTCGAAACCCCCAAACGGTGAGTAATAGTGCACTTAACGGGCCAGAAACGGCCAGAATTGCTCACTATTGACGACGGAGACGTAAACGCACCTTGGGGTTCAACAACCATGAAAACCATTTTCGGACACCAAACGATAAGTAATAGTCCACGAAACGGGTCAGAATTGGCCAAAACCGCGAGTGTTAATGACCGCCACGTAAACGCACCCCGGGGTTCGTCAATCATGGAAATCACCCCGGGACCCCAAAACAGTGAGTAATTGTCCATGAAACGTGTCAGAATCGGCCAAAACCGCTAGTGTTGATGACCGACACGTAAATGCACCCCGGGGTTCATCAATCGTGGAAATCAACCCGGGACCCCAAAATAGTGAGTTATAGTCCACGAAATGGGTCAGAGTCGGCCAAAACCGCGAGTGTTGATGACCGACACGTAAGCGCACCTTGGGGTCCAACAACTATGGAAATCGCTTCGAAACCCCAAAACGGTGAGTAATAGTGCACTTAACGGGCCAGAATCGGCCAGAATTGCTAACCATTGACGACGGACACGTAAACGCACCTTGGGGTTCAACAACCATGAAAACCACTTCGGGACACCAAACGGTGAGTAATAGTCCACGAAATGGGTCAGAATCGGCCAAAACCGCTAGTGTTGATGACGGACACATAAACGCACCCCGGGGTTCGTGAATTGTGGAAACCATCCCGGGACCCCAGAACAGTGAGTAATAGTCCACGGAACGGGTCAGAATTGGCCAAAACCGCGAGTGTTGATGACCGCCACGTAAACGCACCCCGGGGTTCGTCAATCAAGGAAATCACCCCGGGACCCCAAAACAGTGAGTAATTGTCCATGAAACGGGTCAGAATCGGCCAAAACCGCTAGTGTTTATGACCGACACGTAAATGCACCCCGGGGTTCATCAATCGTGGAAATCAACCCGGGACCCCAAAATAGTGAGTTATAGTCCACGAAATGGGTCAGAGTCGGCCAAAACCACGAGTGTTGATGACCGACACGTAAGCGCACCTTGGGGTCCAACAACTATGGAAATCGCTTCGAAACCCCAAAACGGTGAGTAATGGTGCACTTAACGGGCCAGAATCGGCCAGAATTGCTAACCATTGACGACGGACACGTAAACGCACCTTGGGGTTCAACAACCATGAAAAGCACTTCGGGACACCAAACGGTGAGTAGTAGTCCACGAAATGGGTCAGAATCGGCCAAAACCGCTAGTGTTGATGACGGACACATAAACGCACCCCGGGGTTCATCAATAGTGGAAATCAACCCGGGACCCCAAAATAGTGAGTTATAGTCCACGAAATGGGTCAGAGTCGGCCAAAACCGCGAGTGTTGATGACCGACACGTAAGCGCACCTTGGGGTCCAACAACTATGGAAATCGCTTCGAAACCCCAAAACGGTGAGCAATAGTGCACTTAACGGGCCAGAATCGGCCAACATTGCTAACCATTGACGACGGACACGTAAACGCACCTTGGGGTTCAACAACCATGAAAACCACTTCGGGACACCAAACGGTGAGTAATAGTCCACGAAATGGGTCAGAATCGGCCAAAACCGCTAGCGTTGATGACGGACACATAAACGCACTCCGGGGTTCGTGAATTGTGGAAACCATCCCGGGACCCCAAAACAGTGAGTAATAGTCCACGGAACGGGTCAGAATTGGCCAAAACCGCTAGGGTTGATGACCGACACGTAAACGCACCCCGGGGTCCAACAACTATGGAAATCGCTTCGAAACCCCCAAACGGTGAGTAATAGTGCACTTAACGGGCCAGAATCGGCCAGAATTGCTCACTATTGACGACAGACACGTAAACGCACCTTGGGGTTCAACAACCATGAAAACCACTTTGGGACACCAAACGATGAGTAATAGTCCACGAAACGGGTCAGAATTGGCCAAAATCGCGAGTGTTAATGACCGCCACGTAAACGCACCCCGGGATTCGTCAATCATGGAAATCACCCCGGGACCCCAAAACAGTGAGTAATTGTCCATGAAACGGGTCAGAATCGGCCAAAACCGCTAGTGTTGATGACCGACACGTAAATGCACCCCGGGGTTCATTAATCGTGGAAATCAACCCGGGACCCCAAAATAGTGAGTTATAGTCCACGAAATGGGTCAGAGTCGGCCAAAACCGCGAGTGTTGATGACCGACACGTAAGCGCACCTTGGGGTCCAACAACTATGGAAATCGCTTCGAAACCCCAAAACGGTGAGCAATAGTGCACTTAACGGGCCAGAATCGGCCAACATTGCTAACCATTGACGACGGACACGTAAACGCACCTTGGGGTTCAACAACCATGAAAACCACTTCGGGACACCAAACGGTGAGTAATAGTCCACGAAATGGGTCAGAATCGGCCAAAACCGCTAGCGTTGATGACGGACACATAAACGCACTCCGGGGTTCGTGAATTGTGGAAACCATCCCGGGACCCCAAAACAGTGAGTAATAGTCCACGGAACGGGTCAGAATTGGCCAAAACCGCTAGGGTTGATGACCGACACGTAAACGCACCCCGGGGTCCAACAACTATGGAAATCGCTTCGAACCCCCAAACGGTGAGTAATAGTGCACTTAACAGGCCAGAATCGGCCAGAATTGCTCACTATTGACGACAGACACGTAAACGCACCTTGGGGTTCAACAACCATGAAAACCACTTTGGGACACCAAACGATGAGTAATAGTCCACGAAACGGGTCAGAATTGGCCAAAATCGCGAGTGTTAATGACCGCCACGTAAACGCACCCCAGGATTCGTCAATCATGGAAATCACCCCGGGACCCCAAAACAGTGAGTAATTGTCCATGAAACGGGTCAGAATCGGCCAAAACCGCTAGTGTTGATGACCGACACGTAAATGCACCCCGGGGTTCATTAATCGTGGAAATCAACCCGGGACCCCAAAATAGTGAGTTATAGTCCACGAAATGGGTCAGAGTCGGCCAAAACCGCGAGTGTTGATGACCGACACGTAAGCGCACCTTGGGGTCCAACAACTATGGAAATCGCTTCGAAACCCCAAAACGGTGAGTAATAGTGCACTTAACGGGCCAGAATCGGCCAAAATTGCTAACCATTGACGACGGACACGTAAACGCACCTTGGGGTTCAACAACCATGAAAACAACTTCGGGACACCAAACGGTGAGTAATAGTCCACGAAATGGGTCAGAATCGGCCAAAACCGCTAGCGTTGATGACGGACACATAAACGCACCCCGGGGTTCGTGAATTGTGGAAACCATCCCGGGACCCCAAAACAGTGAGTAATAGTCCACGGAACGGGTCAGAATTGGCCAAAACCGCTAGGGTTGATGACCGACACGTAAACGCACCCCGGGGTCCAACAACTATGGAAATCGCTTCGAACCCCCAAACGGTGAGTAATAGTGCACTTAACGGGCCAGAATCGGCCAGAATTGCTCACTATTGACGACGGACACGTAAACGCACCTTGGGGTTCAACAACCATGAAAACCACTTTGGGACACCAAACGATGAGTAATAGTCCACGAAACGGGTCAGAATTGGCCAAAACCACGAGTGTTAATGACCGCCACGTAAACGCACCCCGGGGTTCGTCAATCGTGGAAATCACCCCGGGACCCCAAAACAGTGAGTAATTGTCCATGAAACGGGTCAGAATCGGCCAAAACCGCTAGTGTTGATGACAGACACGTAAATGCACCCCGGGGTTCATCAATCGTGGAAATCAACCCGGGACCCCAGAATAGTGAGTTATAGTCCACAAAATGGGTCAGAGTCGGCCACAACCGTGAGTGTTGATGACCGACACGTAAGCGCACCTTGGGGTCCAACAACTATGGAAATCGCTTCGAAACCCCAAAACGGTGAGTAATGGTGCACTTAACGGGCCAGAATCGGCCAGAATTGCTAACCATTGACGACGGACACGTAAACGCACCTTGGGGTTCAACAACCATGAAAAGCACTTCGGGACACCAAATGGTGAGTAGTAGTCCACGAAATGGGTCAGAATCGGCCAAATCCGCTAGTGTTGATGACGGACACATAAACGCACCCCGGGGTTCATCAATAGTGGAAATCAACCCGGGACCCCAAAATAGTGAGTTATAGTCCACGAAATGGGTCAGAGTCGGCCAAAACCGCGAGTGTTGATGACCGACACGTAAGCGCACCTTGGGGTCCAACAACTATGGAAATCGCTTCGAAACCCCAAAATGGTGAGTAATAGTGCACTTAACGGGCCAGAATCGGCCAGAATTGCTAACCATTGACGACGGACACGTAAACGCACCTTGGGGCTCAACAACCATGAAAACCACTTCGGGACACTAAACAGTGAGTAATAGTCCACGAAATGGGTCAGAATCGGCCAAAACCGCTAGTGTTGATGACGGACACATAAACGCACCCCGGGGTTCGTGAATTGTGGAAACCATCCCGCGACCCCAAAACAGTGAGTAATAGTCCACGGAACGGGTCAGAATTGGCCAAAACCGCTAGGGTTGATGACCGACACGTAAACGCACCCCGGGGTCCAACAACTATGGAAATCGCTTCGAAACCCCCAAACGGTGAGTAATAGTGCACTTAACGGGCCAGAATCGGCCAGAATTACTCACTATTGACGACGGACACGTAAACGCACCTTGGGGTTCAACAACCATGAATACCACTTTGGGACACCAAACGATGAGTAATAGTCCACGAAACGGGTCAGAATTGGCCAAAACCACGAGTGTTAATGACCGCCACGTAAACGCACCCCGGGGTTCGTCAATCATGGAAATCACCCCGGGACCCCAAAACAGTGAGTAATTGTCCATGAAACGGGTCGGAATCGGCCAAAACCGCTAGTGTTGATGACAGACACGTAAATGCACCCCGGGGTTCATCAATCGTGGAAACCAACCCGGGACCCCAGAATAGTGAGTTATATTCCACGAAATGGGTCAGAGTCGGCCACAACCGTGAGTGTTGATGACCGACACGTAAGCGCACCTTGGGGTCCAACAACTATGGAAATCGCTTCGAAACCCCAAAACGGTGAGTAATGGTGCACTTAACGGGCCAGAATCGGCCAGAATTGCTAACCATTGACGACGGACACGTAAACGCACCTTGGGGTTCAACAACCATGAAAAGCACTTCGGGACACCAAACGGTGAGTAGTAGTCCACGAAATGGGTCAGAATCGGCCAAATCCGCTAGTGTTGATGACGGACACATAAACGCACCCCGGGGTTCATCAATAGTGGAAATCAACCCGGGACCCCAAAATAGTGAGTTATAGTCCACGAAATGGGTCAGAGTCGGCCAAAACCGCGAGTGTTGATGACCGACACGTAAGCGCACCTTGGGGTCCAACAACTATGGAATTCGCTTCGAAACCCCAAAATGGTGAGTAATAGTGCACTTAACGGGCCAGAATCGGCCAGAATTGCTAACCATTGACGACGGACACGTAAACGCACCTTGGGGCTCAACAACCATGAAAACCACTTCGGGACACTAAACGGTGAGTAATAGTCCACGAAATGGGTCAGAATCGGCCAAAACCGCTAGTGTTGATGACGGACACATAAACGCACCCCGGGGTTCGTGAATTGTGGAAACCATCCCGGGACCCCAAAACAGTGAGTAATAGTCCACGGAACGGGTCAGAATTGGCCAAAACCGCTAGGGTTCATGACCGACACGTAAACGCACCCCGGGGTCCAACAACTATGGAAATCGCTTCGAAACCCCCAAACGGTGAGTAATAGGGCACTTAACGGGCCAGAATCGGCCAGAATTACTCACTATTGACGACGGACACGTAAACGCACCTTGGGGTTCAACAACCATGAATACCACTTTGGGACACCAAACGATGAGTAATAGTCCACGAAACGGGTCAGAATTGGCCAAAACCGCGGGTGTTAATGACCGCCACGTAAACGCACCCCGGGGTTCGTCAATCATGGAAATCACCCCGGGACCCCAAAACAGTGAGTAATTGTCCATGAAACGGGTCAGAATCGGCCAAAACCGCTAGTGTTGATGACCGACACGTAAATGCACCCCGGGGTTCATCAATCGTGGAAATCAACCCGGGACCCCAAAATAGTGAGTTATAGTCCACGAAATGGGTCAGAGTCGGCCAAAACCGAGAGTGTTGATTACCGACACGTAAGCGCACCTTGGGGTCCAACAACTATGGAAATCGCTTCGAAACCCCAAAACGGTGAGTAATGGTGCACTTAACAGGCCAGAATCGGCCAGAATTGCTAACCATTGACGACGGACACGTAAACGCACCTTGGGGTTCAATAACCATGGAAAGCACTTCGGGACACCAAACGGTGAGTAATAGTCCACGAAATGGGTCAGAATCGGCAAAATCCGCTAGTGTTGATGACGGACACATAAACGCACCCCGGGGTTCTTCAATCATGGAAATCACCCCGGGACCCCAAAACAGTAAGTTATAGTCCACGAAATGGGTCAGAGTCGGCCAAAACCGCGAGTGTTGATGACCGACACGTAAGCGCACCTTGGGGTCCAACAACTATGGAAATCGCTTCGAAACCCCAAAACGGTGAGTAATGGTGCACTTAACGGGCCAAAATCGGCCAGAATTGCTAACCATTGACGACGGACACGTAAACGCACCTTGGGGTTCAACAACCATGAAAAGCACTTCGGGACACCAAACGGTGAGTAGTAGTCCACGAAATGGGTCAGAATCGGCCAAATCCGCTAGTGTTGATGACGGACACATAAACGCACCCCGGGGTTCATCAATAGTGCAAATCAACCCGGGACCTCAAAATAGTGAGTTATAGTCCACGAAATGGGTCAGAGTCGGCCAAAACCGCGAGTGTTGATGACCGACACGTAAGCGCACCTTGGGGTCGAACAACTATGGAAATCGCTTCGAAACCCCAAAACGGTGAGTAATAGTGCACTTAACGGGCCAGAATCGGCCAGAATTGCTAACCATTGACGACGGACACGTAAACGCACCTTGGGGTTCAACAACCATGAAAACCACTTCGGGACACTAAACGGTGAGTAATATTCCACGAAATGGGTCAGAATCGGCCAAAACCGCTAGTGTTGATGACGGACACATAAACGCACCCCGGGGTTCGTGAATTGTGGAAACCATCCCGGGACCCCAAAACAGTGAGTAATAGTCCACAGAACGGGTCAGAATTGGCCAAAACCGCTAGGGTTGATGACCGACACGTAAACGCACCCCGGGGTCCAACAACTATGGAAATCGCTTCGAAACCCCCAAACGGTGAGTAATAGTGCACTTAACGGGCCAGAATCGGCCAGAATTACCCACTATTGACGACGGACACGTAAACGCACCTTGGGGTTCAACAACCATGAAAACCCCTTTGGGACACCAAACGATGAGTAATAGTCCACGAAACGGGTCAGAATTGGCCAAAACCGCGAGTGTTAATGACCGCCACGTAAACGCACCCCGGGGTTCGTCAATCATGGAAATCACCCCGGGACCCCAAAACAGTGAGTAATTGTCCATGAAACGGGTCAGAATCGGCCAAAACCCGTAGTGTTGATGACCTACACGTAAATGCACCCCGGGGTTCATCAATCGTGGAAATCAACCCGGGACCCCAAAATAGTGAGTTATAGGCCACGAATTGGGTCAGAGTCGGCCAAAACCGAGAGTGTTAATTACCGACACGTAAGCGCACCTTGGGGTCCAACAACTATGGAAATCGCTTCGAAACCCCAAAACGGTGAGTAATGGTGCACTTAACAGGCCAGAATCGGCCAGAATTGCTAACCATTGACGACGGACACGTAAACGCACCTTGGGGTTCAATAACCATGGAAAGCACTTCGGGACACCAAACGGTGAGTAATAGTCCACGAAATGGGTCAGAATCGGCCAAAACCGCTAGTGTTGATGACGGACACATAAACGCACCCCGGGGTTCTTCAATCGTGGAAATCACCCCGGGACCCCAAAACAGTAAGTTATAGTCCACGAAATGGGTCAGAGTCGGCCAAAACCGCGAGTGTTGATGACCGACACGTAAGCGCACCTTGGGGTCCAACAACTATGGAAATCGCTTCGAAACCCCAAAACGGTGAGTAATGGTGCACTTAACGGGCCAGAATCGGCCAGAATTGCTAACCATTGACGACGGACACGTAAACGCACCTTGGGGTTCAACAACCATGAAAACCACTTCGGGACACCAAACGGTGAGTAATAGTCCACGAAATGGGTCAGAATCGGCCAAAACCGCTAGTGTTGATGATGGACACATAAACGCACCCCGGGGTTCGTGAATTGTGGAAACCATCCCGGGACCCCAAAACAGTGAGTAATAGTCCACGGAACGGGTCAGAATTGGCGAAAACCGCTAGGGTTGATGACCGACACGTAAACGCACCCCGGGGTCCAACAACTATGGAAATCGCTTCGAAACCCCCAAACGGTGAATAATAGTGCACTTAACGGGCCAGAATCGGCCAGAATTACTCACTAATGACGACGGACACGTAAACGCACCTTGGGGTTCAACAACCATGAATACCACTTTGGGACACCAAACGATGAGTAATAGTCCACGAAACGGGTCAGAATTGGCCAAAACCGCGAGTGTTAATGACCGCCACGTAAACGCACCCCGGGGTTCGTCAATCATGGAAATCACCCCGGGACCCCAAAACAGTGAGTAATTGTCCATGAAACGGGTCAGAATCGGCCAAAACCGCTAGTGTTGATGACCAACACGTAAATGCACCCCGGGGTTCATCAATCGTGGAAATCAACCCGGGACCCCAAATAGTGAGTTATAGTCCACGAAATGGGTCAGAGTCGGCCAAAACGGCGAGCGTTGATGACCGACACGTAAGCGCACCTTGGGGTCCAACAACTATGGAAATCGCTTCGAAACCCCAAAACGGTGAGTAATGGTGCACTTAACGGGCCAGAATCGGCCAGAATTGCTAACCATTGACGACGGACACGTAAACGCACCTTGGGGTTCAATAACCATGGAAAGCACTTCGGGACACCAAACGGTGAGTAATAGTCCACGAAATGGATCAGAATCGGCCAAATAAGCTAGTGTTGATGACGGACACATAAACGCACCCCGGGGTTCTTCAATCGTGGAAATCACCCCGGGACCCCAAAACAGTAAGTTATAATCCACGAAATGGGTCAGAGTCAGCCAAAACCGCGAGTGTTGATGACCGACACGTAAGCGCACCTTGGGGTCCAACAACTATGGAAATCGCTTCGAAACCCCAAAACGGTGAGTAATAGTGCACTTAATGGGACAGAATCGGCCAGAATTGCTAACCATTGACGACGGACACGTAAACGCACCTTGGGGTTCAACAACCATGAAAACCACTTCGGGACACCAAACGGTGAGTAATAGTCCACGAAATGGGTCAGAATCGGCCAAAACCGCTAGCGTTGATGACGGACACATAAACGCACCCCGGGGTTCGTGAATTGTGGAAACCATCCCGGGACCCCAAAACAGTGAGTAATAGTCCACGGAACAGGTCAGAATTGGGCAAAACCGCTAGGGTTGATGACCGACACGTAAACGCACCCCGGGGTCCAACAACTATGGAAATCGTTTCGAACCCCCAAACGGTGAGTAATAGTCCATGAAACGGGTCAGAATCGGCCAAAACCGCTAGTGTTGATGACCGACACGTAAATGCACCCCGGGGTTCATTAATCGTGGAAATCAACCCGGGACCCCAAAATAGTGAGTTATAGTCCACGAAATGGGTCAGAGTCGGCCAAAACCGCGAGTGTTGATGACCGACACGTAAGCGCACCTTGGGGTCCAACAACTATGGAAATCGCTTCGAAACCCCAAAACGGTGAGTAATGGTGCACTTAACGGGCCAGAATCGGCCAGAATTGCTAACCATTGACGACGGACACGTAAACGCACCTTGGGGTTCAACAACCATGAAAAGCACTTCGGGACACCAAACGGTGAGTAGTAGTCCACGAAATGGGTCAGAATCGGCCAAATCTGCTAGTGTTGATGACGGACACATAAACGCACCCCGGGGTTCATCAATAGTGGAAATCAACCCGGGACCCCAAAATAGTGAGTTATAGTCCACGAAATGGGTCAGAGTCGGCCAAAACCGCGAGTGTTGATGACCGACACGTAAGCGCACCTTGGGGTCCAACAACTATGGAAATCGCTTCGAAACCCCAAAACGGTGAGTAATAGTGCACTTAACGGGCCAGAATCGGCCAGAATTGCTAACCATTGACGACGGACACGTAAACGCACCTTGGGGTTCAACAACCATGAAAAGCACTTCGGGACACCAAACGGTGAGTAGTAGTCCACGAAATGGGTCAGAATCGGCCAAATCCGCTAGTGTTGATGACGGACACATAAACGCACCCCGGGGTTCATCAATAGTGCAAATCAACCCGGGACCTCAAAATAGTGAGTTATAGTCCACGAAATGGGTCAGAGTCGGCCAAAACCGCGAGTGTTAATGACCGCCACGTAAACGCACCCCGGGGTTCGTCAATCATGGAAATCACCCCGGGACCCCAAAACAGTGAGTAATTGTCCATGAAACGGGTCGGAATCGGCCAAAACCGCTAGTGTTGATGACAGACACGTAAATGCACCCCGGGGTTCATCAATCGTGGAAACCAACCCGGGACCCCAGAATAGTGAGTTATATTCCACGAAATGGGTCAGAGTCGGCCACAACCGTGAGTGTTGATGACCGACACGTAAGCGCACCTTGGGGTCCAACAACTATGGAAATCGCTTCGAAACCCCAAAACGGTGAGTAATGGTGCACTTAACGGGCCAGAATCGGCCAGAATTGCTAACCATTGACGACGGACACGTAAACGCACCTTGGGGTTCAACAACCATGAAAAGCACTTCGGGACACCAAACGGTGAGTAGTAGTCCACGAAATGGGTCAGAATCGGCCAAATCCGCTAGTGTTGATGACGGACACATAAACGCACCCCGGGGTTCATCAATAGTGGAAATCAACCCGGGACCCCAAAATAGTGAGTTATAGTCCACGAAATGGGTCAGAGTCGGCCAAAACCGCGAGTGTTGATGACCGACACGTAAGCGCACCTTGGGGTCCAACAACTATGGAATTCGCTTCGAAACCCCAAAATGGTGAGTAATAGTGCACTTAACGGGCCAGAATCGGCCAGAATTGCTAACCATTGACGACGGACACGTAAACGCACCTTGGGGCTCAACAACCATGAAAACCACTTCGGGACACTAAACGGTGAGTAATAGTCCACGAAATGGGTCAGAATCGGCCAAAACCGCTAGTGTTGATGACGGACACATAAACGCACCCCGGGGTTCGTGAATTGTGGAAACCATCCCGGGACCCCAAAACAGTGAGTAATAGTCCACGGAACGGGTCAGAATTGGCCAAAACCGCTAGGGTTCATGACCGACACGTAAACGCACCCCGGGGTCCAACAACTATGGAAATCGCTTCGAAACCCCCAAACGGTGAGTAATAGGGCACTTAACGGGCCAGAATCGGCCAGAATTACTCACTATTGACGACGGACACGTAAACGCACCTTGGGGTTCAACAACCATGAATACCACTTTGGGACACCAAACGATGAGTAATAGTCCACGAAACGGGTCAGAATTGGCCAAAACCGCGGGTGTTAATGACCGCCACGTAAACGCACCCCGGGGTTCGTCAATCATGGAAATCACCCCGGGACCCCAAAACAGTGAGTAATTGTCCATGAAACGGGTCAGAATCGGCCAAAACCGCTAGTGTTGATGACCGACACGTAAATGCACCCCGGGGTTCATCAATCGTGGAAATCAACCCGGGACCCCAAAATAGTGAGTTATAGTCCACGAAATGGGTCAGAGTCGGCCAAAACCGAGAGTGTTGATTACCGACACGTAAGCGCACCTTGGGGTCCAACAACTATGGAAATCGCTTCGAAACCCCAAAACGGTGAGTAATGGTGCACTTAACAGGCCAGAATCGGCCAGAATTGCTAACCATTGACGACGGACACGTAAACGCACCTTGGGGTTCAATAACCATGGAAAGCACTTTGGGACACCAAACGGTGAGTAATAGTCCACGAAATGGGTCAGAATCGGCAAAATCCGCTAGTGTTGATGACGGACACATAAACGCACCCCGGGGTTCTTCAATCATGGAAATCACCCCGGGACCCCAAAACAGTAAGTTATAGTCCACGAAATGGGTCAGAGTCGGCCAAAACCGCGAGTGTTGATGACCGACACGTAAGCGCACCTTGGGGTCCAACAACTATGGAAATCGCTTCGAAACCCCAAAACGGTGAGTAATGGTGCACTTAACGGGCCAAAATCGGCCAGAATTGCTAACCATTGACGACGGACACGTAAACGCACCTTGGGGTTCAACAACCATGAAAAGCACTTCGGGACACCAAACGGTGAGTAGTAGTCCACGAAATGGGTCAGAATCGGCCAAATCCGCTAGTGTTGATGACGGACACATAAACGCACCCCGGGGTTCATCAATAGTGCAAATCAACCCGGGACCTCAAAATAGTGAGTTATAGTCCACGAAATGGGTCAGAGTCGGCCAAAACCGCGAGTGTTGATGACCGACACGTAAGCGCACCTTGGGGTCGAACAACTATGGAAATCGCTTCGAAACCCCAAAACGGTGAGTAATAGTGCACTTAACGGGCCAGAATCGGCCAGAATTGCTAACCATTGACGACGGACACGTAAACGCACCTTGGGGTTCAACAACCATGAAAACCACTTCGGGACACTAAACGGTGAGTAATATTCCACGAAATGGGTCAGAATCGGCCAAAACCGCTAGTGTTGATGACGGACACATAAACGCACCCCGGGGTTCGTGAATTGTGGAAACCATCCCGGGACCCCAAAACAGTGAGTAATAGTCCACAGAACGGGTCAGAATTGGCCAAAACCGCTAGGGTTGATGACCGACACGTAAACGCACCCCGGGGTCCAACAACTATGGAAATCGCTTCGAAACCCCCAAACGGTGAGTAATAGTGCACTTAACGGGCCAGAATCGGCCAGAATTACCCACTATTGACGACGGACACGTAAACGCACCTTGGGGTTCAACAACCATGAAAACCCCTTTGGGACACCAAACGATGAGTAATAGTCCACGAAACGGGTCAGAATTGGCCAAAACCGCGAGTGTTAATGACCGCCACGTAAACGCACCCCGGGGTTCGTCAATCATGGAAATCACCCCGGGACCCCAAAACAGTGAGTAATTGTCCATGAAACGGGTCAGAATCGGCCAAAACCCGTAGTGTTGATGACCTACACGTAAATGCACCCCGGGGTTCATCAATCGTGGAAATCAACCCGGGACACCAAAATAGTGAGTTATAGGCCACGAATTGGGTCAGAGTCGGCCAAAACCGAGAGTGTTAATTACCGACACGTAAGCGCACCTTGGGGTCCAACAACTATGGAAATCGCTTCGAAACCCCAAAACGGTGAGTAATGGTGCACTTAACAGGCCAGAATCGGCCAGAATTGCTAACCATTGACGACGGACACGTAAACGCACCTTGGGGTTCAATAACCATGGAAAGCACTTCGGGACACCAAACGGTGAGTAATAGTCCACGAAATGGGTCAGAATCGGCCAAAACCGCTAGTGTTGATGACGGACACATAAACGCACCCCGGGGTTCTTCAATCGTGGAAATCACCCCGGGACCCCAAAACAGTAAGTTATAGTCCACGAAATGGGTCAGAGTCGGCCAAAACCGCGAGTGTTGATGACCGACACGTAAGCGCACCTTGGGTTCCAACAACTATGGAAATCGCTTCGAAACCCCAAAACGGTGAGTAATGGTGCACTTAACGGGCCAGAATCGGCCAGAATTGCTAACCATTGACGACGGACACGTAAACGCACCTTGGGGTTCAACAACCATGAAAACCACTTCGGGACACCAAACGGTGAGTAATAGTCCACGAAATGGGTCAGAATCGGCCAAAACCGCTAGTGTTGATGATGGACACATAAACGCACCCCGGGGTTCGTGAATTGTGGAAACCATCCCGGGACCCCAAAACAGTGAGTAATAGTCCACGGAACGGGTCAGAATTGGCGAAAACCGCTAGGGTTGATGACCGACACGTAAACGCACCCCGGGGTCCAACAACTATGGAAATCGCTTCGAAACCCCCAAACGGTGAATAATAGTGCACTTAACGGGCCAGAATCGGCCAGAATTACTCACTAATGACGACGGACACGTAAACGCACCTTGGGGTTCAACAACCATGAATACCACTTTGGGACACCAAACGATGAGTAATAGTCCACGAAACGGGTCAGAATTGGCCAAAACCGCGAGTGTTAATGACCGCCACGTAAACGCACCCCGGGGTTCGTCAATCATGGAAATCACCCCGGGACCCCAAAACAGTGAGTAATTGTCCATGAAACGGGTCAGAATCGGCCAAAACCGCTAGTGTTGATGACCGACACGTAAATGCACCCCGGGGTTCATCAATCGTGGAAATCAACCCGGGACCCCAAATAGTGAGTTATAGTCCACGAAATGGGTCAGAGTCGGCCAAAACGGCGAGCGTTGATGACCGACACGTAAGCGCACCTTGGGGTCCAACAACTATGGAAATCGCTTCGAAACCCCAAAACGGTGAGTAATGGTGCACTTAACGGGCCAGAATCGGCCAGAATTGCTAACCATTGACGACGGACACGTAAACGCACCTTGGGGTTCAATAACCATGGAAAGCACTTCGGGACACCAAACGGTGAGTAATAGTCCACGAAATGGATCAGAATCGGCCAAATAAGCTAGTGTTGATGACGGACACATAAACGCACCCCGGGGTTCTTCAATCGTGGAAATCACCCCGGGACCCCAAAACAGTAAGTTATAATCCACGAAATGGGTCAGAGTCAGCCAAAACCGCGAGTGTTGATGACCGACACGTAAGCGCACCTTGGGGTCCAACAACTATGGAAATCGCTTCGAAACCCCAAAACGGTGAGTAATAGTGCACTTAATGGGACAGAATCGGCCAGAATTGCTAACCATTGACGACGGACACGTAAACGCACCTTGGGGTTCAACAACCATGAAAACCACTTCGGGACACCAAACGGTGAGTAATAGTCCACGAAATGGGTCAGAATCGGCCAAAACCGCTAGCGTTGATGACGGACACATAAACGCACCCCGGGGTTCGTGAATTGTGGAAACCATCCCGGGACCCCAAAACAGTGAGTAATAGTCCACGGAACAGGTCAGAATTGGGCAAAACCGCTAGGGTTGATGACCGACACGTAAACGCACCCCGGGGTCCAACAACTATGGAAATCGTTTCGAACCCCCAAACGGTGAGTAATAGTCCATGAAACGGGTCAGAATCGGCCAAAACCGCTAGTGTTGATGACCGACACGTAAATGCACCCCGGGGTTCATTAATCGTGGAAATCAACCCGGGACCCCAAAATAGTGAGTTATAGTCCACGAAATGGGTCAGAGTCGGCCAAAACCGCGAGTGTTGATGACCGACACGTAAGCGCACCTTGGGGTCCAACAACTATGGAAATCGCTTCGAAACCCCAAAACGGTGAGTAATGGTGCACTTAACGGGCCAGAATCGGCCAGAATTGCTAACCATTGACGACGGACACGTAAACGCACCTTGGGGTTCAACAACCATGAAAAGCACTTCGGGACACCAAACGGTGAGTAGTAGTCCACGAAATGGGTCAGAATCGGCCAAATCTGCTAGTGTTGATGACGGACACATAAACGCACCCCGGGGTTCATCAATAGTGGAAATCAACCCGGGACCCCAAAATAGTGAGTTATAGTCCACGAAATGGGTCAGAGTCGGCCAAAACCGCGAGTGTTGATGACCGACACGTAAGCGCACCTTGGGGTCCAACAACTATGGAAATCGCTTCGAAACCCCAAAACGGTGAGTAATAGTGCACTTAACGGGCCAGAATCGGCCAGAATTGCTAACCATTGACGACGGACACGTAAACGCACCTTGGGGTTCAACAACCATGAAAACCACTTCGGGACACTAAATGGTGAGTAATAGTCCACGAAATGGGTCAGAATCGGCCAAAACCGCTAGTGTTGATGACGGACACATAAACGCACCCCGGGGTTCGTGAATTGTGGAAACCATCCCGGGACCCCAAAACAGTGAGTAATAGTCCACGGAACGGGTCAGAATTGGCCAAAACCGCTAGGGTTGATGACCGACACGTAAACGCACCCCGGGGTCCAACAACTATGGAAATCGCTTCGAAACCCCCAAACGGTGAGTAATAGTGCACTTAACGGGCCAGAATCGGCCAGAATTACTCACTATTGACGACGGACACGTAAACGCACCTTGGGGTTCAACAACCATGAATACCACTTTGGGACACCAAACGATGAGTAATAGTCCACGAAATGGGTCAGAATTGGCCAAAACCGCGAGTGTTAATGACCGCCACGTAAACGCACCCCGGGGTTCGTCAATCATGGAAATCACCCCGGGACCCCAAAACAGTGAGTAATTGTCCATGAAACGGATCAGAATCGGCCAAAACCGCTAGTGTTGATGACCGACACGTAAATGCACCCCGGGGTTCATCAATCGTGGAAATCAACCCGGGACCCCAAAATAGTGAGTTATAGTCCACGAAATGGGTCAGAGTCGGCCAAAACCGAGAGTGTTGATGACCGACACGTAAGCGCACCTTGGGGTCCAACAACTATGGAAATCGCTTCGAAACCCCAAAACGGTGAGTAATGGTGCACTTAACGGGCCAGAATCGGCCAGAATTGCTAACCATTGACGACGGACACGTAAACGCACCTTGGGGTTCAATAACCATGGAAAGCACTTCGGGACACCAAACGGTGAGTAATAGTCCACGAAATGGATCAGAATCGGCCAAATCCGCTAGTGTTGATGACGGACACATAAACGCACCCCGGGGTTCTTCAATCGTGGAAATCACCCCGGGACCCCAAAACAGTAAGTTATAATCCACGAAATGGGTCAGAGTCGGCCAAAACCGCGAGTGTTGATGACCGACACGTAAGCGCACCTTGGGGTCCAACAACTATGGAAATCGCTTCGAAACCCCAAAACGGTGAGTAATAGTGCACTTAACGGGCCAGAATCGGCCAGAATTGCTAACCATTAACGACGGACACGTAAACGCACCTTGGGGTTCAACAACCATGAAAACCACTTCGGGACACCAAACGGTGAGTAATAGTCCACGAAATGGGTCAGAATCGGCCAAAACCGCTAGTGTTGATGACGGACACATAAACGCACCCCGGGGTTCGTGAATTGTGGAAACCATCCCGGGACCCCAAAACAGTGAGTATAGTCCACGGAACGGGTCAGAATTGGCCAAAACCGCTAGGGTTGATGACCGACACGTAAACGTACCCCGGGGTCCAACAACTATGGAAATCGCTTCGAAACCCCAAAACGGTGAGTAATAGTGCACTTAACGGGCCAGAATCGGCCAGAATTGCTAACCATTGACGACGGACACGTAAACGCACCTTGGGGTTCAACAACCATGAAAACCACTTCGGGACACCAAACGGTGAGTAATAGTCCACGAAATGGGTCAGAATCGGCCAAAACCGCTAGCGTTGATGACGGACACATAAACGCACCCCGGGGTTCGTGAATTGTGGAAACCATCCCGGGACCCCAAAACAGTGAGTAATAGTCCACGGAATAGGTCAGAATTGGCCAAAACCTATAGGGTTGATGACCGACACGTAAACGCACCCCGGGGTCCAACAACTATGGAAATCGTTTCGAACCCCCAAACGGTGAGTAATAGTCCATGAAACGGGTCAGAATCGGCCAAAACCGCTAGTGTTGATGACCGACACGTAAATGCACCCCGGGGTTCATTAATCGTGGAAATCAACCCGGGACCCCAAAATAGTGAGTTATAGTCCACGAAATGGGTCAGAGTCGGCCAAAACCGCGAGTGTTGATGACCGACACGTAAGCGCACCTTGGGGTCCAACAACTATGGAAATCGCTTCGAAACCCCAAAACGGTGAGTAATGGTGCACTTAACGGGCCAGAATCGGCCAGAATTGCTAACCATTGACGACGGACACGTAAACGCACCTTGGGGTTCAACAACCATGAAAAGCACTTCGGGACACCAAACGGTGAGTAGTAGTCCACGAAATGGGTCAGAATCGGCCAAATCTGCTAGTGTTGATGACGGACACATAAACGCACCCCGGGGTTCATCAATAGTGGAAATCAACCCGGGACCCCAAAATAGTGAGTTATAGTCCACGAAATGGGTCAGAGTCGGCCAAAACCGCGAGTGTTGATGACCGACACGTAAGCGCACCTTGGGGTCCAACAACTATGGAAATCGCTTCGAAACCCCAAAACGGTGAGTAATAGTGCACTTAACGGGCCAGAATCGGCCAGAATTGCTAACCATTTTCGACGGACACGTAAACGCACCTTGGGGTTCAACAACCATGAAAACCACTTCGGGACACTAAATGGTGAGTAATAGTCCACGAAATGGGTCAGAATCGGCCAAAACCGCTAGTGTTGATGACGGACACATAAACGCACCCCGAGGTTCGTGAATTGTGGAAACCATCCCGGGACCCCAAAACAGTGAGTAATAGTCCACGGAACGGGTCAGAATTGGCCAAAACCGCTAGGGTTGATGACCGACACGTAAACGCACCCCGGGGTCCAACAACTATGGAAATCGCTTCGAAACCCCCAAACGGTGAGTAATAGTGCACTTAAAGGGCCAGAATCGGCCAGAATTACTCACTATTGACGACGGACACGTAAACGCACCTTGGGGTTCAACAACCATGAATACCACTTTGGGACACCAAACGATGAGTAATAGTCCACGAAATGGGTCAGAATTGGCCAAAACCGCGAGTGTTAATGACCGCCACATAAACGCACCCCGGGGTTCGTCAATCATGGAAATCACCCCGGGACCCCAAAACAGTGAGTAATTGTCCATGAAACGGATCAGAATCGGCCAAAACCGCTAGTGTTGATGACCGACACGTAAATGCACCCCGGGGTTCATCAATCGTGGAAATCAACCCGGGACCCCAAAATAGTGAGTTATAGTCCACGAAATGGGTCAGAGTCGGCCAAAACCGCGAGTGTTGATGACCGACACGTAAGCGCACCTTGGGGTCCAACAACTATGGAAATCGCTTCGAAACCCCAAAACGGTGAGTAATAGTGCACTTAATGGGACAGAATCGGCCAGAATTGCTAACCATTGACGACGGACACGTAAACGCACCTTGGGGTTCAACAACCATGAAAACCACTTCAGGACACCAAACGGTGAGTAATAGTCCACGAAATGGGTCAGAATCGGCCAAATAAGCTAGTGTTGATGACGGACACATAAACGCACCCCGGGGTTCGTGAATTGTGGAAACCACCCCGGGACCCCAAAACAGTAAGTTATAATCCACGAAATGGGTCAGAGTCAGCCAAAACCGCGAGTGTTGATGACCGACACGTAAGCGCACCTTGGGGTCCAACAACTATGGAAATCGCTTCGAAACCCCAAAACGGTGAGTAATAGTGCACTTAACGGGCCAGAATCGGCCAGAATTACTCACTATTGACGACGGACACGTAAACGCACCTTGGGGTTCAACAACCATGAATACCACTTTGGGACACCAAACGATGAGTAATAGTCCACGAAATGGGTCAGAATTGGCCAAAACCGCGAGTGTTAATGACCGCCACGTAAACGCACCCCGGGGTTCGTCAATCATGGAAATCACCCCGGGACCCCAAAACAGTGAGTAATTGTCCATGAAACGGATCAGAATCGGCCAAAACCGCTAGTGTTGATGACCGACACGTAAATGCACCCCGGGGTTCATCAATCGTGGAAATCAACCCGGGACCCCAAAATAGTGAGTTATAGTCCACGAAATGGGTCAGAGTCGGCCAAAACCGCGAGTGTTGATGACCGACACGTAAGCGCACCTTGGGGTCCAACAACTATGGAAATCGCTTCGAAACCCCAAAACGGTGAGTAATGGTGCACTTAACGGGCCAGAATCGGCCAGAATTGCTAACCATTGACGACGGACACGTAAACGCACCTTGGGGTTCAATAACCATGGAAAGCACTTCGGGACACCAAACGGTGAGTAATAGTCCACGAAATGGGTCAGAATCGGCCAAATAAGCTAGTGTTGATGACGGACACATAAACGCACCCCGGGGTTCTTCAATCGTGGAAATCACCCCGGGACCCCAAAACAGTAAGTTATAATCCACGAAATGGGTCAGAGTCGGCCAAAACCGCGAGTGTTGATGACCGACACGTAAGCGCACCTTGGGGTCCAACAACTATGGAAATCGCTTCGAAACCCCAAAACGGTGAGTAATAGTGCACTTAACGGGACAGAATCGGCCAGAATTGCTAACCATTAACGACGGACACGTAAACGCACCTTGGGGTTCAACAACCATGAAAACCACTTCGGGACACCAAACGGTGAGTAATAGTCCACGAAATGGGTCAGAATCGGCCAAAACCGCTAGTGTTGATGACGGACACATAAACGCACCCCGGGGTTCGTGAATTGTGGAAACCATCCCGGGACCCCAAAACAGTGAGTATAGTCCACGGAACGGGTCAGAATTGGCCAAAACCGCTAGGGTTGATGACCGACACGTAAACGTACCCCGGGGTCCAACAACTATGGAAATCGCTTCGAAACCCCAAAACGGTGAGTAATAGTGCACTTAACGGGCCAGAATCGGCCAGAATTGCTAACCATTGACGACGGACACGTAAACGCACCTTGGGGTTCAACAACCATGAAAACCACTTCGGGACACCAAACGGTGAGTAATAGTCCACGAAATGGGTCAGAATCGGCCAAAACCGCTAGCGTTGATGACGGACACATAAACGCACCCCGGGGTTCGTGAATTGTGGAAACCATCCCGGGACCCCAAAACAGTGAGTAATAGTCCACGGAATAGGTCAGAATTGGCCAAAACCGCTAGGGTTGATGACCGACACGTAAACGCACCCCGGGGTCCAACAACTATGGAAATCGTTTCGAACCCCCAAACGGTGAGTAATAGTCCATGAAACGGGTCAGAATCGGCCAAAACCGCTAGTGTTGATGACCGACACGTAAATGCACCCCGGGGTTCATTAATCGTGGAAATCAACCCGGGACCCCAAAATAGTGAGTTATAGTCCACGAAATGGGTCAGAGTCGGCCAAAACCGCGAGTGTTGATGACCGACACGTAAGCGCACCTTGGGGTCCAACAACTATGGAAATCGCTTCGAAACCCCAAAACGGTGAGTAATGGTGCACTTAACGGGCCAGAATCGGCCAGAATTGCTAACCATTGACGACGGACACGTAAACGCACCTTGGGGTTCAACAACCATGAAAAGCACTTCGGGACACCAAACGGTGAGTAGTAGTCCACGAAATGGGTCAGAATCGGCCAAATCTGCTAGTGTTGATGACGGACACATAAACGCACCCCGGGGTTCATCAATAGTGGAAATCAACCCGGGACCCCAAAATAGTGAGTTATAGTCCACGAAATGGGTCAGAGTCGGCCAAAACCGCGAGTGTTGATGACCGACACGTAAGCGCACCTTGGGGTCCAACAACTATGGAAATCGCTTCGAAACCCCAAAACGGTGAGTAATAGTGCACTTAACGGGCCAGAATCGGCCAGAATTGCTAACCATTGACGACGGACACGTAAACGCACCTTGGGGTTCAACAACCATGAAAACCACTTCGGGACACTAAATGGTGAGTAATAGTCCACGAAATGGGTCAGAATCGGCCAAAACCGCTAGTGTTGATGACGGACACATAAACGCACCCCGGGGTTCGTGAATTGTGGAAACCATCCCGGGACCCCAAAACAGTGAGTAATAGTCCACGGAACGGGTCAGAATTGGCCAAAACCGCTAGGGTTGATGACCGACACGTAAACGCACCCCGGGGTCCAACAACTATGGAAATCGCTTCGAAACCCCCAAACGGTGAGTAATAGTGCACTTAAAGGGCCAGAATCGGCCAGAATTACTCACTATTGACGACGGACACGTAAACGCACCTTGGGGTTCAACAACCATGAATACCACTTTGGGACACCAAACGATGAGTAATAGTCCACGAAATGGGTCAGAATTGGCCAAAACCGCGAGTGTTAATGACCGCCACATAAACGCACCCCGGGGTTCGTCAATCATGGAAATCACCCCGGGACCCCAAAACAGTGAGTAATTGTCCATGAAACGGATCAGAATCGGCCAAAACCGCTAGTGTTGATGACCGACACGTAAATGCACCCCGGGGTTCATCAATCGTGGAAATCAACCCGGGACCCCAAAATAGTGAGTTATAGTCCACGAAATGGGTCAGAGTCGGCCAAAACCGCGAGTGTTGATGACCGACACGTAAGCGCACCTTGGGGTCCAACAACTATGGAAATCGCTTCGAAACCCCAAAACGGTGAGTAATGGTGCACTTAACGGGCCAGAATCGGCAAGAATTGCTAACCATTGACGACGGACACGTAAACGCACCTTGGGGTTCAATAACCATGGAAAGCACTTCGGGACACCAAACGGTGAGTAATAGTCCACGAAATGGATCAGAATCGGCCAAATCC
Source organism: Hordeum marinum (assembly GCA_022496015.1). Taxonomy (NCBI): domain Eukaryota; kingdom Viridiplantae; phylum Streptophyta; class Magnoliopsida; order Poales; family Poaceae; genus Hordeum; species Hordeum marinum. The sequence continues at coordinate 3,161,907 of CM039676.1, forward strand.
GCTAGTGTTGATGACGGACACATAAACGCACCCCGGGGTTCTTCAATCGTGGAAATCACCCCGGGACCCCAAAACAGTAAGTTATAATCCACGAAATGGGTCAGAGTCGGCCAAAACCGCGAGTGTTGATGACCGACACGTAAGCGCACCTTGGGGTCCAACAACTATGGAAATCGCTTCGAAACCCCAAAACGGTGAGTAATAGTGCACTTAACGGGACAGAATCGGCCAGAATTGCTAACCATTGACGACGGACACGTAAACGCACCTTGGGGTTCAACAACCATGAAAAGCACTTCGGGACACCAAACGGTGAGTAGTAGTCCACGAAATGGGTCAGAATCGGCCAAATCTGCTAGTGTTGATGACGGACACATAAACGCACCCCGGGGTTCATCAATAGTGGAAATCAACCCGGGACCCCAAAATAGTGAGTTATAGTCCACGAAATGGGTCAGAGTCGGCCAAAACCGCGAGTGTTGATGACCGACACGTAAGCGCACCTTGGGGTCCAACAACTATGGAAATCGCTTCGAAACCCCAAAACGGTGAGTAATAGTGCACTTAACGGGCCAGAATCGGCCAGAATTGCTAACCATTGACGAAGGACACGTAAACGCACCTTGGGGTTCAACAACCATGAAAACCACTTCGGGACACTAAATGGTGAGTAATAGTCCACGAAATGGGTCAGAATCGGCCAAAACCGCTAGTGTTGATGACGGACACATAAACGCACCCCGGGGTTCGTGAATTGTGGAAACCATCCCGGGACCCCAAAACAGTGAGTAATAGTCCACGGAATGGGTCAGAATTGGCCAAAACCGCTAGGGTTGACGACCGACACGTAAACGCACCCCGGGGTCCAACAACTATGGAAATCGCTTCGAAACCCCCAAACGGTGAGTAATAGTGCACTTAACGGGCCAGAATCGGCCAGAATTACTCACTATTGACGACGGACACGTAAACGCACCTTGGGGTTCAACAACCATGAATACCACTTTGGGACACCAAACGATGAGTAATAGTCCACGAAATGGGTCAGAATTGGCCAAAACCGCGAGTGTTAATGGCCGCCACGTAAACGCACCCCGGGGTCCAACAACTATGGAAATCGCTTCGAAACCCCCAAACGGTGAGTAATAGTGCACTTAACGGGCCAGAATCGGCCAGAATTACTCACTATTGACGACGGACACGTAAACGCACCTTGGGGTTCAACAACCATGAATACCACTTTGGGACACCAAACGATGAGTAATAGTCCACGAAATGGGTCAGAATTGGCCAAAACCGCGAGTGTTAATGACCGCCACGTAAACGCACCCCGGGGTCCAACAACTATGGAAATCGCTTCGAAACCCCCAAACGGTGAGTAATAGTGCACTTAACGGGCCAGAATCGGCCAGAATTGCTAACCATTGACGACGGACACGTAAATGCACCTTGGGGTTCAATAACCATGGAAAGCACTTCGGGACACCAAACGGTGAGTAATAGTCCACGAAATGGATCAGAATCGGCCAAATCCGCTAGTGTTGATGACGGACACATAAACGCACCCCGGGGTTCTTCAATCGTGGAAATCACCCCGGGACCCCAAAACAGTAAGTTATAATCCACGAAATGGGTCAGAGTCGGCCAAAACCGCGAGTGTTGATGACCGACACGTAAGCGCACCTTGGGGTCCAACAACTATGGAAATCGCTTCGAAACCCCAAAACGGTGAGTAATAGTGCACTTAACGGGACAGAATCGGCCAGAATTGCTAACCATTGACGACGGGCACGTAAACGCACCTTGGGGTTCAACAACCATGAAAACCACTTCGGGACACCAAACGGTGAGTAGTAGTCCACGAAATGGTTCAGAATCGGCCAAATCTGCTAGTGTTGATGACGGACACATAAACGCACCCCGGGGTTCATCAATAGTGGAAATCAACCCGGGACCCCAAAATAGTGAGTTATAGTCCACGAAATGGGTCAGAGTCGGCCAAAACCGCGAGTGTTGATGACCGACACGTAAGCGCACCTTGGGGTCCAACAACTATGGAAATCGCTTCGAAACCCCAAAACGGTGAGTAATAGTGCACTTAACGGGCCAGAATCGGCCAGAATTGCTAACCATTGACGAAGGACACGTAAACGCACCTTGGGGTTCAACAACCATGAAAACCACTTCGGGACACTAAATGGTGAGTAATAGTCCACGAAATGGGTCAGAATCGGCCAAAACCGCTAGTGTTGATGACGGACACATAAACGCACCCCGGGGTTCGTGAATTGTGGAAACCATCCCGGGACCCCAAAACAGTGAGTAATAGTCCACGGAATGGGTCAGAATTGGCCAAAACCGCTAGGGTTGACGACCGACACGTAAACGCACCCCGGGGTCCAACAACTATGGAAATCGCTTCGAAACCCCCAAACGGTGAGTAATAGTGCACTTAACGGGCCAGAATCGGCCAGAATTACTCACTATTGACGACGGACACGTAAACGCACCTTGGGGTTCAACAACCATGAATACCACTTTGGGACACCAAACGATGAGTAATAGTCCACGAAATGGGTCAGAATTGGCCAAAACCGCGAGTGTTAATGGCCGCCACGTAAACGCACCCCGGGGTCCAACAACTATGGAAATCGCTTCGAAACCCCCAAACGGTGAGTAATAGTGCACTTAACGGGCCAGAATCGGCCAGAATTACTCACTATTGACGACGGACACGTAAACGCACCTTGGGGTTCAACAACCATGAATACCACTTTGGGACACCAAACGATGAGTAATAGTCCACGAAATGGGTCAGAATTGGCCAAAACCGCGAGTGTTAATGACCGCCACGTAAACGCACCCCGGGGTCCAACAACTATGGAAATCGCTTCGAAACCCCCAAACGGTGAGTAATAGTGCACTTAACGGGCCAGAATCGGCCAGAATTACTCACTATTGACGACGGACACGTAAACGCACCTTGGGGTTCAACAACCATGAATACCACTTTGGGACACCAAACGATGACTAATAGTCCACGAAATGGGTCAGAATTGGCCAAAACCGCGAGTGTTAATGACCGCCACGTAAACGCACCCCGGGGTTCGTCAATCATGGAAATCACCCCGGGACCCCAAAACAGTGAGTAATTGTCCATGAAACGGATCAGAATCGGCCAAAACCGCTAGTGTTGATGACCGACACGTAAATGCACCCCGGGGTTCATCAATCGTGGAAATCAACCCGGGACCCCAAAATAGTGAGTTATAGTCCACGAAATGGGTTAGAGTCGGCCAAAACCGCGAGTGTTGATGACCGACACGTAAGCGCACCTTGGGGTCCAACAACTATGGAAATCGCTTCGAAACCCCAAAACGGTGAGTAATGGTGCACTTAACGGGCCAGAATCGGCAAGAATTGCTAACCATTGACGACGGACACGTAAACGCACCTTGGGGTTCAATAACAATGGAAAGCACTTCGGGACACCAAACGGTGAGTAATAGTCCACGAAATGGATCGGAATCGGCCAAATCCGCTAGTGTTGATGACGGACACATAAACGCACCCCGGGGTTCTTCAATCGTGGAAATCACCCCGGGACCCCAAAACAGTAAGTTATAATCCACGAAATGGGTCAGAGTCGGCCAAAACCGCGAGTGTTGATGACCGACACGTAAGCGCACCTTGGGGTCCAACAACTATGGAAATCGCTTCGAAACCCCAAAACGGTGAGTAATAGTGCACTTAACGGGACAGAATCGGCCAGAATTGCTAACCATTGACGACGGACACGTAAACGCACCTTGGGGTTCAACAACCATGAAAACCACTTCGGGACACCAAACGGTGAGTAGTAGTCCACGAAATGGTTCAGAATCGGCCAAATCTGCTAGTGTTGATGACGGACACATAAACGCACCCCGGGGTTCATCAATAGTGGAAATCAACCCGGGACCCCAAAATAGTGAGTTATAGTCCACGAAATGGGTCAGAGTCGGCCAAAACCGCGAGTGTTGATGACCGACATGTAAGCGCACCTTGGGGTCCAACAACTATGGAAATCGCTTCGAAACCCCAAAACGGTGAGTAATAGTGCACTTAACGGGCCAGAATCGGCCAGAATTGCTAACCATTGACGAAGGACACGTAAACGCACCTTGGGGTTCAACAACCATGAAAACCACTTCGGGACACTAAATGGTGAGTAATAGTCCACGAAATGGGTCAGAATCGGCCAAAACCGCTAGTGTTGATGACGGACACATAAACGCACCCCGGGGTTCGTGAATTGTGGAAACCATCCCGGGACCCCAAAACAGTGAGTAATAGTCCACGGAATGGGTCAGAATTGGCCAAAACCGCTAGGGTTGACGACCGACACGTAAACGCACCCCGGGGTCCAACAACTATGGAAATCGCTTCGAAACCCCCAAACGGTGAGTAATAGTGCACTTAACGGGCCAGAATCGGCCAGAATTACTCACTATTGACGACGGACACGTAAACGCACCTTGGGGTTCAACAACCATGAATACCACTTTGGGACACCAAACGATGAGTAATAGTCCACGAAATGGGTCAGAATTGGCCAAAACCGCGAGTGTTAATGGCCGCCACGTAAACGCACCCCGGGGTCCAACAACTATGGAAATCGCTTCGAAACCCCCAAACGGTGAGTAATAGTGCACTTAACGGGCCAGAATCGGCCAGAATTACTCACTATTGACGACGGACACGTAAACGCACCTTGGGGTTCAACAACCATGAATACCACTTTGGGACACCAAACGATGAGTAATAGTCCACGAAATGGGTCAGAATTGGCCAAAACCGCGAGTGTTAATGACCGCCACGTAAACGCACCCCGGGGTCCAACAACTATGGAAATCGCTTCGAAACCCCCAAACGGTGAGTAATAGTGCACTTAACGGGCCAGAATCGGCCAGAATTACTCACTATTGACGACGGACACGTAAACGCACCTTGGGGTTCAACAACCATGAATACCACTTTGGGACACCAAACGATGACTAATAGTCCACGAAATGGGTCAGAATTGGCCAAAACCGCGAGTGTTAATGACCGCCACGTAAACGCACCCCGGGGTTCGTCAATCATGGAAATCACCCCGGGACCCCAAAACAGTGAGTAATTGTCCATGAAACGGATCAGAATCGGCCAAAACCGCTAGTGTTGATGACCGACACGTAAATGCACCCCGGGGTTCATCAATCGTGGAAATCAACCCGGGACCCCAAAATAGTGAGTTATAGTCCACGAAATGGGTCAGAGTCGGCCAAAACCGCGAGTGTTGATGACCGACACGTAAGCGCACCTTGGGGTCCAACAACTATGGAAATCGCTTCGAAACCCCAAAACGGTGAGTAATGGTGCACTTAACGGGCCAGAATCGGCAAGAATTGCTAACCATTGACGACGGACACGTAAACGCACCTTGGGGTTCAATAACAATGGAAAGCACTTCGGGACACCAAACGGTGAGTAATAGTCCACGAAATGGATCGGAATCGGCCAAATCCGCTAGTGTTGATGACGAACACATAAACGCACCCCGGGGTTCTTCAATCGTGGAAATCACCCCGGGACCCCAAAACAGTAAGTTATAATCCACGAAATGGGTCAGAGTCGGCCAAAACCGCGAGTGTTGATGACCGACACGTAAGCGCACCTTGGGGTCCAACAACTATGGAAATCGCTTCGAAACCCCAAAACGGTGAGTAATAGTGCACTTAACGGGACAGAATCGGCCAGAATTGCTAACCATTGACGACGGACACGTAAACGCACCTTGGGGTTCAACAACCATGAAAACCACTTCGGGACACCAAACGGTGAGTAGTAGTCCACGAAATGGTTCAGAATCGGCCAAATCTGCTAGTGTTGATGACGGACACATAAACGCACCCCGGGGTTCATCAATAGTGGAAATCAACCCGGGACCCCAAAATAGTGAGTTATAGTCCACGAAATGGGTCAGAGTCGGCCAAAACCGCGAGTGTTGATGACCGACACGTAAGCGCACCTTGGGGTCCAACAACTATGGAAATCGCTTCGAAACCCCAAAACGGTGAGTAATAGTGCACTTAACGGGCCAGAATCGGCCAGAATTGCTAACCATTGACGAAGGACACGTAAACGCACCTTGGGGTTCAACAACCATGAAAACCACTTCGGGACACTAAATGGTGAGTAATAGTCCACGAAATGGGTCAGAATCGGCCAAAACCGCTAGTGTTGATGACGGACACATAAACGCACCCCGGGGTTCGTGAATTGTGGAAACCATCCCGGGACCCCAAAACAGTGAGTAATAGTCCACGGAACGGGTCAGAATTGGCCAAAACCGCTAGGGTTGACGACCGACACGTAAACGCACCCCGGGGTCCAACAACTATGGAAATCGCTTCGAAACCCCCAAACGGTGAGTAATAGTGCACTTAACGGGCCAGAATCGGCCAGAATTACTCACTATTGACGACGGACACGTAAACGCACCTTGGGGTTCAACAACCATGAATACCACTTTGGGACACCAAACGATGAGTAATAGTCCACGAAATGGGTCAGAATTGGCCAAAACCGCGAGTGTTAATGACCGCCACGTAAACGCACCCCGGGGTTCGTCAATCATGGAAATCACCCCGGGACCCCAAAACAGTGAGTAATTGTCCATGAAACGGATCAGAATCGGCCAAAACCGCTAGTGTTGATGACCGACACGTAAATGCACCCCGGGGTTCATCAATCGTGGAAATCAACCCGAGACCCCAAAATAGTGAGTTATAGACCACGAAATGGGTCAGAGTCGGCCAAAACCACGAGTGTTGATGACCGACACGTAAGCGCACCTTGGGGTCCAACAACTATGGAAATCGCTTCGAAACCCCAAAACGGTGAGTAATGGTGCACTTAACGGGCCAGAATCGGCAAGAATTGCTAACCATTGACGACGGACACGTAAACGCACCTTGGGGTTCAATAACCATGGAAAGCACTTCGGGACACCAAACGGTGAGTAATAGTCCACGAAATGGATCGGAATCGGCCAAATCCGCTAGTGTTGATGACGGACACATAAACGCACCTCGGGGTTCTTCAATCGTGGAAATCACCCCGGGACCCCAAAACAGTAAGTTATAATCCAAGAAATGGGTCAGAGTCGGCCAAAACCGCGAGTGTTGATGACCGACGCGTAAGCGGACCTTGGGGTCCAACAACTATGGAAATCACTTCGAAACCCCAAAACGGTGAGTAATAGTGCACTTAACGGGACAGAATCGGCCAGAATTGCTAACCATTGACGACGGACACGTAAACGCACCTTGGGGTTCAACAACCATGAAAACCACTTCGGGACACCAAACGGTGAGTAATAGTCCACGAAATGGGTCAGAATCGGCCAAAACCGCTAGTGTTGATGACGGACACATAAACGCACCCCGGGGTTCGTGAATTGTGGAAACCATCCCGGGACCCCAAAACAGTGAGTATAGTCCACGGAACGGGTCAGAATTGGCCAAAACCGCTAGGGTTGATGACCGACACGTAAACGTACCCCGGGGTCCAACAACTATGGAAATCGCTTCGAAACCCCAAAACGGTGAGTAATAGTGCACTTAACGGGCCAGAATCGGCCAGAATTGCTAACCATTGACGACGGACACGTAAACGGACCTTGGGGTTCAACAACCATGAAAACCACTTCGGGACACCAAACGGTGAGTAATAGTCCACGAAATGGGTCAGAATCGGCCAAAACCGCTAGCGTTGATGACGGACACATAAACGCACCCCGGGGTTCGTGAATTGTGGAAACCATCCCGGGACCCCAAAACAGTGAGTAATAGTCCACGGAACAGGTCAGAATTGGCCAAAACCGCTAGGGTTGATGACCGACACCTAAACGCACCCCGGGGTCCAACAACTATGGAAATCGTTTCGAACCCCCAAACGGTGAGTAATAGTGCACTTAACGGGCCAGAATCGGCCAGAATTGCTCACTATTGACGACGGACACGTAAACGCACCTTGGGGTTCAACAACCATGAAAACCACTTTGGGACACCAAACGATGAGTAATAGTCCACGAAATGGGTCAGAATTGGCCAAAACCGCGAGTGTTAATGACCGCCACGTAACGCACCCCGGGGTTCGTCAATCATGGAAATCACCCCGGGACCCCAAAACAGTGAGTAATTGTCCATGAAACGGGTCAGAATCGGCCAAAACCGCTAGTGTTGATGACCGACACGTAAATGCACCCCGGGGTTCATTAATCGTGGAAATCAACCCGGGACCCCAAAATAGTGAGTTATAGTCCACGAAATGGGTCAGAGTCGGCCAAAACCGCGAGTGTTGATGACCGACACGTAAGCGCACCTTGGGGTCCAACAACTATGGAAATCGCTTCGAAACCCCAAAACGGGGAGTAATGGTGCAATTAACGGGCCAGAATCGGCCAGAATTGCTAACCATTGACGACGGACACGTAAACGCACCTTGGGGTTCAACAACCATGAAAAGCACTTCGGGACACCAAACGGTGAGTAGTAGTCCACGAAATGGGTCAGAATCGGCCAAATCTGCTAGTGTTCATGACGGACACATAAACGCACCCCGGGGTTCATCAATAGTGGAAATCAACCCGAGACCCCAAAATAGTCAGTTATAGTCCACGAAATGGGTCAGAGTCGGCCAAAACCGCGAGTGTTGATGACCGACACGTAAGCGCACCTTGGGGTCCAACAACTATGGAAATCGCAGCGAAACCCCAAAACGGTGAGTAATAGTGCACTTAACGGGCCAGAATCGGCCAGAATTGCTAACCATTGACGACAGACACGTAAACGCACCTTGGGGTTCAACAACCATGAAAACCACTTCGGGACACTAAACGGTGAGTAATAGTCCACGAAATGGGTCAGAATCGGCCAAAACCGCTAGCGTTGATGACGGACACATAAACGCACCCCGGGGTTCGTGAATTGTGGAAACCATCCCGGGACCCCAAAACAGTGAGTAATAGTCCACAGAACGGGTCAGAATTGGCCAAAACCGCTAGGGTTGATGACCGACACGTAAACGCACCCCGGGGTCCAACAACTATGGAAATCGCTTCGAAACCCCCAAACGGTGAGTAATAGTGCACTTAACGGGCCAGAATCGGCCAGAATTACTCACTATTGACGACGGACACGTAAACGCACCTTGGGGTTCAACAACCATGAAAACCACTTTGGGACACCAAACGATGAGTAATAGTCCACGAAACGGGTCAGAATTGGCCAAAACCGCGAGTGTTAATGACCGCCACGTAAACGCACCCCGGGGTTCGTCAATCATGGAAATCACCCCGGGACCCCAAAACAGTGAGTAATTGTCCATGAAACGGGTCAGAATCGGCCAAAACCGCTAGTGTTGATGACCGACACGTAAATACACCCTGGGGTTCATCAATCGTGGAAATCAACCCGGGACCCCAAAATAGTGAGTTATAGTCCACGAAATGGGTCAGAGTCGGCCAAAACCGCGAGTGTTGATGACCGACACGTAAGCGCACCTTGGGGTCCAACAACTATGGAAATCGCTTCGAAACCCCAAAACGGTGAGTAATGGTGAACTTAACGGGCCAGAATCGGCCAGAATTGTTAACCATTGACGACGGACACGTAAACGCACCTTGGGGTTCAACAACCATGGAAAGCACTTCGGGACACCAAACGGTGAGTAATAGTCCACGAAATGGGTCAGAATCGGCCAAAACCGCTAGTGTTGATGACGGACACATAAACGCACCCCGGGGTTCGTGAATTGTGGAAACCATCCCGGGACCCCAAAACAGTGAGTAATAGTCCACGGAACGGGTCAGAATTGGCCAAAACCGCTAGGGTTGATGACCGACACGTAAACGCACCCCGGGGTCCAACAACTATGGAAATCGCTTCGAAACCCCCAAACGGTGAGTAATAGTGCACTTAACGGGCCAGAATCGGCCAGAATTGCCCACTATTGACGACGGACACGTAAACGCACCTTGGGGTTCAACAACCATGAAAACCACTTTGGGACACCAAACGATGAGTAATAGTCCACGAAACAGGTCAGAATTGGCCAAAACCGCGAGTGTTAATGACCGCCACGTAAACGCACCCCGGGGTTCGTCAATCATGGAAATCACCCCGGGACCCCAAAACAGTGAGTAATTGTCCATGAAACGGGTCAGAATCGGCCAAAGCCGCTAGTGTTGATGACCGACACGTAAATGCACCCCGGGGTTCATTAATCGTGGAAATCAACCCGGGACCCCAAAATAGTGAGTTATAGTCCACGAAATGGGTCAGAGTCGGCCAAAACCGCGAGTGTTGATGACCGACACGTAAGCGCACCTTGGGGTCCAACAACTATGGAAATCGCTTCGAAACCCCAAAACGGTGAGTAATAGTGCACTTAACGGGCCAGAATCGGCCAGAATTGCTAACCATTGACGACGGACACGTAAACGCACCTTGGGGTTCAACAACCATGAAAACCACTTCGGGACACTAAACGGTGAGTAATAGTCCACGAAATGGGTCAGAATCGGCCAAAACCGCTAGTGTTGATGACGGACACATAAACGCACCTCGGGGTTCGTGAATTGTGGAAACCATCCCGGGACCCCAAAACAGTGAGTAATAGTCCACGGAACGGGTCAGAATTGGCCAAAACCGCTAGGGTTGATGATCGACACGTAAACGCACCCCGGGGTCCAACAACTATGGAAATCGCTTCGAAACCCCCAAACGGTGAGTAATAGTGCACTTAACGGGCCAGAATCGGCCAGAATTACCCACTATTGACGACGGACACGTAAACGCACCTTGGGGTTCAACAACCATGAAATCCACTTTGGGACACCAAACGATGAGTAATAGTCCACGAAACGGGTCAGAATTGGCCAAAACCGCGAGTGTTAATGACCGCCACGTAAATGCACCCCGGGGTTCGTCAATCATGGAAATCACCCCGGGACCCCAAAACAGTGAGTAATTGTCCATGAAACGGGTCAGAATCGGCCAAAACCGCTAGTGTTGATGACCGACACGTAAATGCACCCCGGGGTTCATCAATCGTGGAAATCAACCCGGGACCTCAAAATAGTGAGTTATAGGCCACAAAATGGGTCAGAGTCGGCCAAAACCGAGAGTGTTGATTACCGACACGTAAGCGCACCTTGGGGTCCAACAACTATGGAAATCGCTTCGAAACCCCAAAACGGTGAGTAATGGTGCACTTAACAGGCCAGAATCGGCCAGAATTGCTAACCATTGACGACGGACACGTAAACGCACCTTGGGGTTCAATAACCATGGAAAGCATTTCGGGACACCAGACGGTGAGTAATAGTCCACGAAATGGGTCAGAATCGGCCAAATCCGCTAGTGTTGATGACGGACACATAAACGCACCCGGGGTTCTTCAATCGTGGAAATCGCCCCGGGACCCCAAAACAGTAAGTTATAGTCCACGAAATTGGTCAGAGTCGGCCAAAACCGCGAGTGTTGATGACCGACACGTAAGCGCACCTTGGGGTCCAACAACTATGGAAATCGCTTTGAAACCCCAAAACGGTGAGTAATGGTGCACTTAACGGGCCAGAATCGGCCAGAATTGCTAACCATTGACGACGGACACGTAAACGCACCTTGGGGTTCAACAATCATGAAAAGCACTTCGGGACACAAAACGGTGAGTAGTAGTCCACGAAATGGGTCAGAATCGGCCAAATCCGCTAGTGTTGATGACGGACACATAAGCGCACCCCGGGGTTCGTGAATTGTGGAAACCATCCCGGGACCCCAAAACAGTGAGTATAGTCCACGGAACGGGTCAGAATTGGCCAAATTCGCTAGGGTTGATGACCGACACGTAAACGCACCCCGGGGTCCAACAACTATGGAAATCGCTTCGAAACCCCAAAACGGTGAGTAATAGTGCACTTAACGGGCCAGAATCGGCCAGAATTGCTAACCATTGACGACGGACACGTAAACGCACCTTGGGGTTCAACAACCATGAAAACCACTTCGGGACACTAAACGGTGAGTAATAGTCCACGAAATGGGTCAGAATCGGCCAAAACCGCTAGTGTTGATGACGGACACATAAACGCACCCCGGGGTTCGTGAATTGTGGAAACCATCCCGGGGCCCCAAAACAGTGAGTAATAGTCCACGGAACGGGTCAGAATTGGCCAAAACCGCTAGGGTTGATGACCGACACGTAAACGCACCCCGGGGTCCAACAACTATGGAAATCGCTTCGAAACCCCAAACCGGTGAGTAATGGTGCACTTAACAGGCCAGAATCGGCCAGAATTGCTAACCATTAACGACGGACACGTAAACGCACCTTGGGGTTCAAAAACCATGAATACCACTTTGGGACACCAAACGATGAGTAATAGTCCACGAAACGGGTCAGAATTGGCCAAAACCGCGAGTGTTAATGACCGCCACGTAAACGCACCCCGGGGTTCGTCAATCATGGAAATCACCCCGGGACCCCAAAACAGTGAGTAATTGTCCATGAAACGGGTCAGAATCGGCCAAAACCGCTAGTGTTGATGACCGACACGTAAATGCACCCAGGGGTTCATCAATCGTGGAAATCAACCCGGGACCCCAAAATAGTGAGTTATAGTCCACGAAATGGGTCAGAGTCGGCCAAAACCGAGAGTGTTGATTACCGACACGTAAGTGCACCTTGGGGTCCAACAACTATGGAAATCGCTTCGAAACCCCAAAACGGTGAGTAATGGTGCACTTAACAGGCCAGAATCGGCCAGAATTGCTAACCATTAACGACGGACACGTAAACGCACCTTGGGGTTCAATAACCATGGAAAGCACTTCGGGACACCAAACGGTGAGTAATAGTCCACGAAATGGGTCAGAATCGGCCAAATCCGCTAGTGTTGATGACGGACACATAAACGCACCCCGGGGTTCTTCAATCGTGGAAATCACCCCGGGACCCCAAAACAGTAAGTTATAGTCCACGAAATGGGTCAGAGTCGGCGAAAACCGCGAGTGTTGATGACTGACACGTAAATGCACCCCGGGGTTCATCAATCGTGGAAATCAACCCGGGACCCCAAAATAGTGAGTTATAGGCCACGAAATGGGTCAGAGTCGGCCAAAACCGAGAGTGTTGATTACCGACAAGTAAGCGCACCTTGGGGTCCAACAACTATGGAAATCGCTTCGAAACCCCAAAACGGTGAGTAATGGTGCACTTAACGGGCCAGAATCGGCCAGAATTGCTAACCATTGACGACGGACACGTAAACGCACCTTGGGGTTCAACAACCATGAAAACCACTTCGACACCAAACGGTGAGTAATAGTCCACGAAATGGGTCAGAATCGGCCAAAACCGCTAGTGTTGATGACGGACACATAAGCGCAACCCGGGGTTCGTGAATTGTGGAAACCATCCCGGGACCCCAAAACAGTGAGTATAGTCCACGAAACGGGTCAGAATTGGCCAAAACCGCTAGGGTTGATGACCGACACGTAAACGCACCCCGGGGTCCAACAACTATGGAAATCGCTTCGAAACCCCAAAACGGTGAGTAATAGTGCACTTAACGGGCCAGAATCGGCCAGAATTGCTAACCATTGACGACGGACACGTAAACGCACCTTGGGGTTCAACAACCATGAAAACCACTTCGGGACACTAAACGGTGAGTAATAGTCCACGAAATGGGTCAGAATCGGCCAAAACCGCTAGCGTTGATGACGGACACATAAACGCACCCCGGGGTTCGTGAATTGTGGAAACCATCCCGGGACCCCAAAACAGTGAGTAATAGTCCACGGAACGGGTCAGAATTGGCCAAAACCGCTAGGGTTGATGACCAACACGTAAACGCACCCCGGGGTCCAACAACTATGGAAATCGCTTCGAAACCCCCAAACGGTGAGTAATAGTGCACTTAACGGGCCAGAATCGGCCAGAATTACTCACTATTGACGACGGACACGTAAACGCACCTTGGGGTTCAACAACCATGAATACCACTTTGGGACACCAAACGATGAGTAATAGTCCACGAAACGGGTCAGAATTGGCCAAAACCGCGAGTGTTAATGACCGCCACGTAAACGCACCCCGGGGTTCGTCAATCATGGAAATCACCCCGGGACCCCAAAACAGTGAGTAATTGTCCATGAAACGGGTCAGAATCGGCCAAAACCGCTAGTGTTGATGACCGACACGTAAATGCACCCCGGGGTTCATCAATCGTGGAAATCAACCCGGGACCCCAAAATAGTGAGTTATAGTCCACGAAATGGTTCAGAGTCGGCCAAAACCGAGAGTGTTGATTACCGACACGTAAGCGCACCTTGGGGTCCAACAACTATGGAAATCGCTTCGAAACCCCAAAACGGTGAGTAATGGTGCACTTAACAGGCCAGAATCGGCTAGAATTGCTAACCATTGACGACGGACACGTAAACGCAACTTGGGGTTTAATAACCATGGAAAGCACTTCGGGACACCAAACGGTGAGTAATAGTCCACGAAATGGGTCAGAATCGGCCAAATCCGCTAGTGTTGATGACGGACACATAAACGCACCCCGGGGTTCTTCAATCGTGGAGATCACCCCGGGACCCCAAAACAGTCAGTTATAGTCCACGAAATGGGTCAGAGTCGGCCAAAACCGCGAGTGTTGATAACCGACACGTAAGCGCACCTTGGGGTCCAACAACTATGGAAATCGCTTCGAAACCCCAAAACGGTGAGTACTGGTGCACTTAACGGGCCAGACTCGGCCAGAATTGCTAACCATTGACGATGGACACGTAAACGCACCTTGGGGTTCAACAACCATGAAAAGCACTTCGGGACACCAAACGGTGAGTAGTAGTCCACGAAATGGGTCAGAATCGGCCAAATCCGCTAGTGTTGATGACGGACACATAAACGCACCCCGGGGTTCATCAATAGTGGAAATCAACCCGGGACCTCAAAATAGTGAGTTATAGTCCACGAAATGGGTCAGAGTCGGCCAAAACCGCGAGTGTTGATGACCGACACGTAAGCGCACCTTGGGGTCCAACAACTATGGAAATCGCTTCGAAACCCCAAAACGGTGAGTAATAGTGCACTTAACGGGCCAGAATCGGCCAGAATTGCTAAGCATTGACGACGGACACGTAAACGCACCTTGGGGTTCAACAACCATGAAAACCACTTCGGGACACTAAACGGTGAGTAATAGTCCATGAAACGGGTCAGAATCGGCCAAAACCGCTAGTGTTGATGACCGACACGTAAATGCACCCCGGGGTTCATCAATCGTGGAAATCAACCCGGGACCCCAAAATAGTGAGTTATAGTCCACGAAATGGGTCAGAGTCGGCCAAAACCGAGAGTGTTGATTACCGACACGTAAGCGCACCTTGGGGTCCAACAACTATGGAAATCGCTTCGAAACCCCAAAACGGTGAGTAATGGTGCACTTAACAGGCCAGAATCGGCCAGAATTGCTAACCATTAACGACGGACACGTAAACGCACCTTGGGGTTCAATAACCATGGAAAGCACTTCGGGACACCAAACGGTGAGTAATAGTCCACGAAATGGGTCAGAATCGGCCAAATCCGCTAGTGTTGATGACGGACACATAAACGCACCCCGGGGTTCGTCAATCGTGGAAATCACCCCGGGACCCCAAAACAGTGAGTAATTGTCCATGAAACGGGTCAGAATCGGCCAAAGCCGCTAGTGTTGATGACCGACACGTAAACGCACCGCGACCCCAAAATAGTGAGTTATAGTCCACGAAATGGGTCAGAGTCGGCCAAAACCGCGAGTGTTGATGACCGACACGTAAGCGCACCTTGGGATCCAACAACTATGGAAATCGCTTCGAAACCCCAAAACGGTGAGTAATAGTGCACTTAACGGGCCAGAATCGGCCAGAATTGCTAACCATTGACGACGGACACGTAAACGCACCTTGGGGTTCAACAACCATGAAAACCACTTCGGGACACTAAACGGTGAGTAATAGTCCACGAAATGGGTCAGAATCGGCCAAAACCGCTAGTGTTGATGACGGACACATAAACGCACCCCGGGGTTCGTGAATTGTGGAAACCATCCCGGGACCCCAAAACAGTGAGTAATAGTCCACGGAACGGGTCAGAATTGGCCAAAACCGCTAGGGTTGATGATCGACACGTAAACGCACCCCGGGGTCCAACAACTATGGAAATCGCTTCGAAACCCCCAAACGGTGAGTAATAGTGCACTTAACGGGCCAGAATCGGCCAGAATTACCCACTATTGACGACGGACACGTAAACGCACCTTGGGGTTCAACAACCATGAAATCCACTTTGGGACACCAAACGATGAGTAATAGTCCACGAAACGGGTCAGAATTGGCCAAAACCGCGAGTGTTAATGACCGCCACGTAAATGCACCCCGGGGTTCGTCAATCATGGAAATCACCCCGGGACCCCAAAATAGTGAGTAATTGTCCATGAAACGGGTCAGAATCGGCCAAAACCGCTAGTGTTGATGACTGACACGTAAATGCACCCCGGGGTTCATCAATCGTGGAAATCAACCCGGGACCCCAAAATAGTGAGTTATAGGCCACGAAATGGGTCAGAGTCGGCCAAAACCGAGAGTGTTGATGACCGACACGTAAGCGCACCTTGGGGTCCAACAACTATGGAAATCGCTTCGAAACCCCAAAACGGTGAGTAATAGTGCACTTAACGGGCCAGAATCGGCCAGAATTGCTAAGCATTGACGACGGACACGTAAACGCACCTTGGGGTTCAACAACCATGAAAACCACTTCGGGACACTAAACGGTGAGTAGTAGTCCATGAAACGGGTCAGAATCGGCCAAAACCGCTAGTGTTGATGACCGACACGTAAATGCACCCCGGGGTTCATCAATCGTGGAAATCAACCCGGGACCCCAAAATAGTGAGTTATAGTCCACGAAATGGGTCAGAGTCGGCCAAAACCGAGAGTGTTGATTACCGACACGTAAGCGCACCTTGGGGTCCAACAACTATGGAAATCGCTTCGAAACCCCAAAACGGTGAGTAATGGTGCACTTAACAGGCCAGAATCGGCCAGAATTGCTAACCATTAACGACGGACACGTAAACGCACCTTGGGGTTCAATAACCATGGAAAGCACTTCGGGACACCAAACGGTGAGTAATAGTCCACGAAATGGGTCAGAATCGGCCAAATCCGCTAGTGTTGATGATGGACACATAAACGCACCCCGGGGTTCTTCAATCGTGGAAATCACCCCGGGACCCCAAAACAGTAAGCTATAGTCCACGAAATGGGTCAGAGTCGGCCAAAACCGCGAGTGTTGATGACCGACACGTAAATGCACCCCGGGGTTCATCAATCGTGGAAATCAACCCGGGACCCCAAAATAGTGAGTTATAGGCCACGAAATGGGTCAGAGTCGGCCAAAACCGAGAGTGTTGATTACCGACACGTAAGCGCACCTTGGGGTCCAACAACTCTTGAAATCGCTTCGAAACCCCAAAACGGTGAGTAATGGTGCACTTAACGGGCCAGAATCGGCCAGAATTGCTAACCATTGACGACGGACACGTAAACGCACCTTGGGGTTCAACAACCATGAAAACCACTTCGGGACACCAAACGGTGAGTAATAGTCCACGAAATGGGTCAGAATCGGCCAAAACCGCTAGTGTTGATGACGGACACATAAGCGCACCCCGGGGTTCGTGAATTGTGGAAACCATCCCGGGACCCCAAAACAGTGAGTATAGTCCACGGAACGGGTCAGAATTGGCCAAAACCGCTAGGGTTGATGACCGACACGTAAACGCACCCCGGGGTCCAACAACTATGGAAATCGCTTCGAAACCCCAAAACGGTGAGTAATAGTGCACTTAACGGGCCAGAATCGGCCAGAATTGCTAACCATTGACGACGGACACGTAAACGCACCTTGGGGTTCAACAACCGTGAAAACCACTTCGGGACACTAAACGGTGAGTAATAGTCCACGAAATGGGTCAGAATCGGCCAAAACCGCTAGTGTTGATGACGGACACATAAACGCATCCCGGGGTTCGTGAATTGTGGAAACCATCCCGGGACCCCAAAACAGTGAGTAATAGTCCACGGAACGGGTCAGAATTGGCCAAAACCGCTAGGGTTGATGACCGACACGTAAACGCACCCCGGGGTCCAACAACTATGGAAATCGCTTCGAAACCCCCAAACGGTGAGTAATAGTGCACTTAACGGGCCAGAACCGGCCAGAATTACTCACTATTGACGACGGACATGTAAACGCACCTTGGGGTTCAACAACCATGAAATCCACTTTGGGACACCAAACGATGAGTAATAGTCCACGAAACGGGTCAGAATTGGCCAAAACCGCGAGTGTTAATGACCGCCACGTAAACGCACCCCGGGGTTCGTCAATCATGGAAATCACCCCGGGACCCCAAAACAGTGAGTAATTGTCCATGAAACGGGTCAGAATCGGCCAAAACCGCTAGTGTTGATGACCGACACGTAA
Organism: Hordeum marinum; assembly: GCA_022496015.1. NCBI lineage: Eukaryota > Viridiplantae > Streptophyta > Magnoliopsida > Poales > Poaceae > Hordeum > Hordeum marinum. The sequence continues at coordinate 3,180,537 of CM039676.1, forward strand.
ATGCACCCCGGGGTTCATCAATCGTGGAAATCAACCCGGGACCCCAAAATAGTGAGTTATAGTCCACGAAATGGGTCAGAGTCGGCCAAAACCGCGAGTGTTGATGACCGACACGTAAGCGCACCTTGGGGTCCAACAACTATGGAAATCGCTTCGAAACCCCAAAACGGTGAGTAATGGTGCACTTAACGGGCCAGAATCGGCCAGAATTGTTAACCATTGACGACGGACACGTAAACGCACCTTGGGGTTCAACAACCATGGAAAGCACTTCGGGACACCAAACGGTGAGTAATAGTCCACGAAATGGGTCAGAATCGGCCAAAACCGCTAGTGTTGATGACGGACACATAAACGCACCCCGGGGTTCGTGAATTGTGGAAACCATCCCGGGACCCCAAAACAGTGAGTAATAGTCCACGGAACGGGTCAGAATTGGCCAAAACCGCTAGGGTTGATGACCGACACGTAAACGCACCCCGGGGTCCAACAACTATGGAAATCGCTTCGAAACCCCCAAACGGTGAGTAATAGTGCACTTAACGGGCCAGAATCGGCCAGAATTGCGCACTATTGACGACGGACACGTAAACGCACCTTGGGGTTCAACAACCATGAAAACCACTTTGGGACACCAAACGATGAGTAATAGTCCACGAAACGGGTCAGAATTGGCCAAAACCGCGAGTGTTAATGACCGCCACGTAAACGCACCCCGGGGTTCGTCAATCATGGAAATCACCCCGGGACCCCAAAACAGTGAGTAATTGTCCATGAAACGGGTCAGAATCGGCCAAAGCCGCTAGTGTTGATGACCGACACGTAAACGCACCGCGACCCCAAAATAGTGAGTTATAGTCCACGAAATGGGTCAGAGTCGGCCAAAACCGCGAGTGTTGATGACCGACACGTAAGCGCACCTTGGGATCCAACAACTATGGAAATCGCTTCGAAACCCCAAAACGATGAGTAATAGTGCACTTAACGGGCCAGAATCGGCCAGAATTGCTAACCATTGACGACGGACACGTAAACGCACCTTGGGGTTCAACAACCATGAAAACCACTTCGGGACACTAAACGGTGAGTAATAGTCCACGAAATGGGTCAGAATCGGCCAAAACCGCTAGTGTTGATGACGGACACATAAACGCACCCCGGGGTTCGTGAATTGTGGAAACCATCCCGGGACCCCAAAACAGTGAGTAATAGTCCACGGAACGGGTCAGAATTGGCCAAAACCGCTAGGGTTGATGATCGACACGTAAACGCACCCCGGGGTCCAACAACTATGGAAATCGCTTCGAAACCCCCAAACGGTGAGTAATAGTGCACTTAACGGGCCAGAATCGGCCAGAATTACCCACTATTGACGACGGACACGTAAACGCACCTTGGGGTTCAACAACCATGAAATCCACTTTGGGACACCAAACGATGAGTAATAGTCCACGAAACGGGTCAGAATTGGCCAAAACCGCGAGTGTTAATGACCGCCACGTAAATGCACCCCGGGGTTCGTCAATCATGGAAATCACCCCGGGACCCCAAAATAGTGAGTAATTGTCCATGAAACGGGTCAGAATCGGCCAAAACCGCTAGTGTTGATGACCGACACGTAAATGCACCCCGGGGTTCATCAATCGTGGAAATCAACCCGGGACCCCAAAATAGTGAGTTATAGGCCACGAAATGGGTCAGAGTCGGCCAAAACCGAGAGTGTTGATTACCGACACGTAAGCGCACCTTGGGGTCCAACAACTATGGAAATCGCTTCGAAACCCCAAAACGGTGAGTAATGGTGCACTTAACAGGCCAGAATCGGCCAGAATTGCTAACCATTGACGACGGACACGTAAACGCACCTTGGGGTTCAATAACCATAGAAAGCATTTCGGGACACCAAACGGTGAGTAATAGTCCACGAAATGGGTCAGAATCGGCCAAATCCGCTAGTGTTGATGACGGACACATAAACGCACCCGGGGTTCTTCAATCGTGGAAATCACCCCGGGACCCCAAAACAGTAAGTTATAGTCCACGAAATTGGTCAGAGTCGGCCAAAACCGCGAGTGTTGATGACCGACACGTAAGCGCACCTTGGGGTCCAACAACTATGGAAATCGCTTCGAAACCCCAAAACGGTGAGTAATGGTGCACTTAACGGGCCAGAATCGGCCAGAATTGCTAACCATTGACGACGGACACATAAACGCACCTTGGGGTTCAACAATCATGAAAAGCACTTCGGGACACTAAACGGTAAGTAATAGTCCATGAAATGGGTCAGAATCGGCCAAAACCGCTAGTGTTGATGACGGACACATAAACGCACCCCGGGGTTCGTGAATTGTGGAAACCATCCCGGGACCCCAAAACAGTGAGTAATAGTCCACGGAACGGGTCAGAATTGGCCAAAACCGCTAGGGTTGATGACCGACACGTAAACGCACCCCGGGGTCCAACAACTATGGAAATCGCTTCGAAACCCCAAAACGGTGAGTAATAGTGCACTTAACGGGCCAGAATCGGCCAGAATTACTCACTATTGACGACGGACATGTAAACGCACCTTGGGGTTCAACAACCATGAATACCACTTTGGGACACCAAACGATGAGTAATAGTCCACGAAACGGGTCAGAATTGGCCAAAACCGCGAGTGTTAATGACCGCCACGTAAACGCACCCCGGGGTTCGTCAATCATGGAAATCACCCCGGGACCCCAAAACAGTGAGTAATTGTCCATGAAACGGGTCAGAATCGGCCAAAACCGCTAGTGTTGATGACCGACACGTAAATGCACCCAGGGGTTCATCAATCGTGGAAATCAACCCGGGACCCCAAAATAGTGAGTTATAGTCCACGAAATGGGTCAGAGTCGGCCAAAACCGAGAGTGTTGATTACCGACACGTAAGTGCACCTTGGGGTCCAACAACTATGGAAATCGCTTCGAAACCCCAAAACGGTGAGTAATGGTGCACTTAACAGGCCAGAATCGGCCAGAATTGCTAACCATTAACGACGGACACGTAAACGCACCTTGGGGTTCAATAACCATGGAAAGCACTTCGGGACACCAAACGGTGAGTAATAGTCCACGAAATGGGTCAGAATCGGCCAAATCCGCTAGTGTTGATGACGGACACATAAACGCACCCCGGGGTTCTTCAATCGTGGAAATCACCCCGGGACCCCAAAACAGTAAGTTATAGTCCACGAAATGGGTCAGAGTCGGCCAAAACCGCGAGTGTTGATGACCGACACGTAAATGCACCCCGGGGTTCATCAATCGTGGAAATCAACCCGGGACCCCAAAATAGTGAGTTATAGGCCACGAAATGGGTCAGAGTCGGCCAAAACCGAGAGTGTTGATTACCGACACGTAAGCGCACCTTGGGGTCCAACAACTATGGAAATCGCTTCGAAACCCCAAAACGGTGAGTAATGGTGCACTTAACGGGCCAGAATCGGCCAGAATTGCTAACCATTGACGACGGACACGTAAACGCACCTTGGGGTTCAACAACCATGAAAACCACTTCGACACCAAACGGTGAGTAATAGTCCACGAAATGGGTCAGAATCGGCCAAAACCGCTAGTGTTGATGACGGACACATAAGCGCACCCCGGGGTTCGTGAATTGTGGAAACCATCCCGGGACCCCAAAACAGTGAGTATAGTCCACGGAACGGGTCAGAATTGGCCAAAACCGCTAGGGTTGATGACCGACACGTAAACGCACCCCGGGGTCCAACAACTATGGAAATCGCTTCGAAACCCCAAAACGGTGAGTAATAGTGCACTTAACGGGCCAGAATCAGCCAGAATTGCTAACCATTGACGACGGACACGTAAACGCACCTTGGGGTTCAACAACCATGAAAACCACTTCGGGACACTAAACGGTGAGTAATAGTCCACGAAATGGGTCAGAATCGGCCAAAACCGCTAGTGTTGATGACGGACACATAAACGCACCCCGGGGTTCGTGAATTGTGGAAACCATCCCGGGACCGCAAAACAGTGAGTAATAGTCCACGAAACGGGTCAGAATTGGCCAAAACCGCTAGGGTTGATGATCGACACGTAAACGCACCCCGGGGTCCAACAACTATGGAAATCGCTTCGAAACCCCCAAACGGTGAGTAATAGTGCACTTAACGGGCCAGAATCGGCCAGAATTACCCACTATTGACGACGGACACGTAAACGCACCTTGGGGTTCAACAACCATGAAATCCACTTTGGGACACCAAACGATGAGTAATAGTCCACGAAACGGGTCAGAATTGGCCAAAACCGCGAGTGTTAATGACCGCCACGTAAATGCACCCCGGGGTTCGTCAATCATGGAAATCACCCCGGGACCCCAAAATAGTGAGTAATTGTCCATGAAACGGGTCAGAATCAGCCAAAACCGCTAGTGTTGATGACCGACACGTAAATGCACCCCGGGGTTCATCAATCGTGGAAATCAACCCGGGACCCCAAAATAGTGAGTTATAGTCCACGAAATGGGTCAGAGTCGGCCAAAACCGAGAGTGTTGATTACCGACACGTAAGCGCACCTTGGGGTCCAACAACTATGGAAATCGCTTCGAAACCCCAAAACGGTGAGTAATGGTGCACTTAATAGGCCAGAATCGGCCAGAATTGCTAACCATTGACGACGGACACGTAAACGCACCTTGGGGTTCAATAACCATGGAAAGCACTTCGGGACACCAAACGGTGAGTAATAGTCCACGAAATGGGTCAGAATCGGCCAAATCCGCTAGTGTTGATGACGGACACATAAACGCACCCCGGGGTTCTTCAATCGTGGAAATCACCCCGGGACCCCAAAACAGTAAGTTATAGTCCACGAAATGGGTCAGAGTCGGCCAAATCCGCTAGTGTTGATGACGGACACATAAACGCACCCCGGGGTTCATCAATAGTGGAAATCAACCCGGGACCTCAAAATAGTGAGTTATAGTCCACGAAATGGGTCAGAGTCGGCCAAAACCGCGAGTGTTGATGACCGACACGTAAGCGCACCTTGGGGTCCAACAACTATGGAAATCGCTTCGAAACCCCAAAACGGTGAGTAATAGTGCACTTAACGGGCCAGAATCGGCCAGAATTGCTAACCATTGACGACGGATACGTAAACGCACCTTGGGGTTCAACAACCATGAAAACCACTTCGGGACACTAAACGGTAAGTAATAGTCCACGAAATGGGTCAGAATCGGCCAAAACCGCTAGTGTTGATGACGGACACATAAACGCACCCCGGGGTTCGTGAATTGTGGAAACCATCCCGGGACCCCAAAACAGTGAGTAATAGTCCACGGAACGGGTCAGAATTGGCCAAAACCGCTAGGGTTGATGACCGACACGTAAACGCACCCCGGGGTCCAACAACTATGGAAATCGCTTCGAAACCCCAAAACGGTGAGTAATAGTGCACTTAACGGGCCAGAATCGGCCAGAATTACTCACTATTGACGACGGACATGTAAACGCACCTTGGGGTTCAACAACAATGAATACCACTTTGGGACACCAAACGATGAGTAATAGTCCACGAAACGGGTCAGAATTGGCCAAAACCGCGAGTGTTAATGACCGCCACGTAAACGCACCCCGGGGTTCGTCAATCATGGAAATCACCCCGGGACCCCAAAACAGTGAGTAATTGTCCATGAAACGGGTCAGAATCGGCCAAAACCGCTAGTGTTGATGACCGACACGTAAATGCACCCCGGGGTTCATCAATCGTGGAAATCAACCCGGGACCCCAAAATAGTGAGTTATAGTCCACGAAATGGGTCAGAGTCGGCCAAAACCGCGAGTGTTGATGACCGACACGTAAGCGCACCTTGGGGTCCAACAACTATGGAAATCGCTTCGAAACCCCAAAACGGTGAGTAATAGTGCACTTAACGGGCCAGAATCGGCAAGAATTGCTAACCATTGACGACGGACACGTAAACGCACCTTGGGGTTCAACAACCATGAAAACCACTTCGGGACACTAAACGGTGAGTAATAGTCCACGAAATGGGTCAGAATCGGCCAAAACCGCTAGTGTTGATGACGGACACATAAACGCACCCCGGGGTTCGTGAATTGTGGAAACCATCCCGGGACCCCAAAACAGTGAGTAATAGTCCACGGAACGGGTCAGAATTGGCCAAAACCGCTAGGGTTGATGACCGACACGTAAACGCACCCCGGGGTCCAACAACTATGGAAATCGCTTCGAAAGCCCCAAACGGTGAGTAATAGTGCACTTAACGGGCCAGAATCGGCCAGAATTACTCACTATTGACGACGGACATGTAAACGCACCTTGGGGTTCAACAACCATGAATACCACTTTGGGACACCAAACGATGAGTAATAGTCCACGAAACGGGTCAGAATTGGCCAAAACCGCGAGTGTTAATGACCGCCACGTAAACGCACCCCGGGGTTCGTCAATCATGGAAATCACCCCGGGACCCCAAAACAGTGAGTAATTGTCCATGAAACGGGTCAGAATCGGCCAAAACCGCTAGTGTTGATGACCGACACGTAAATGCACCCCGGGGTTCATCAATCGTGGAAATCAACCCGGGACCCCAAAATAGTGAGTTATAGTCCACGAAATGGGTCAGAGTCGGCCAAAACCGAGAGTGTTGATTACCGACACGTAAGCGCACCTTGGGGTCCAACAACTATGGAAATCGCTTCGAAACCCCAAAACGGTGAGTAATGGTGCACTTAATAGGCCAGAATCGGCCAGAATTGCTAACCATTGACGACGGACACGTAAACGCACCTTGGGGTTCAATAACCATGGAAAGCACTTCGGGACACCAAACGGTGAGCAATAGTCCACGAAATGGGTCAGAATCGGCCAAATCCGCTAGTGTTGATGACGGACACATAAACGCACCCCGGGGTTCTTCAATCGTGGAAATCACCCCGGGACCCCAAAACAGTAAGTTATAGTCCACGAAATGGGTCAGAGTCGGCCAAATCCGCTAGTGTTGATGACGGACACATAAACGCACCCCGGGGTTCATCAATAGTGGAAATCAACCCGGGACCCCAAAATAGTGAGTTATAGTCCACGAAATGGGTCAGAATCGGCCATAATTACTCACTATTGACGACGGACATGTAAACGCACCTTGGGGTTCAACAACCATGAATACCACTTTGGGACACCAAACGATGAGTAATAGTCCACGAAACGGGTCAGAATTGGCCAAAACCGCGAGTGTTAATGACCGCCACGTAAACGCACCCCGGGGTTCGTCAATCATGGAAATCACCCCGGGACCCCAAAACAGTGAGTAATTGTCCATGAAACGGGTCAGAATCGGCCAAAACCGCTAGTGTTGATGACCGACACGTAAATGCACCCCGGGGTTCATCAATCGTGGAAATCAACCCGGGACCCCAAAATAGTGAGTTATAGTCCACGAAATGGGTCAGAGTCGGCCAAAACCGAGAGTGTTGATTACCGACACGTAAGCGCACCTTGGGGTCCAACAACTATGGAAATCGCTTCGAAACCCCAAAACGGTGAGTAATGGTGCACTTAACAGGCCAGAATCGGCCAGAATTGCTAACCATTGACGACGGACACGTAAACGCACCTTGGGGTTCAATAACCATGGAAAGCACTTCGGGACACCAAACGGTGAGTAATAGTCCACGAAATGGGTCAGAATCGGCCAAATCCGCTAGTGTTGATGACGGACACATAAACGCACCCCGGGGTTCTTCAATCGTGGAAATCACCCCGGGACCCCAAAACAGTAAGTTATAGTCCACGAAATTGGTCAGAGTCGGCCAAAACCGCGAGTGTTGATGACCGACACGTAAGCGCACCTTGGGGTCCAACAACTATGGAAATCACTTCGAAACCCCAAAACGGTGAGTAATGGTGCACTTAACGGGCCAGAATCGGCCAGAATTGCTAACCATTGACGACGGACACGTAAACGCACCTTGGGGTTCAACAACCATGAAAAGCACTTCGGGACACCAAACGGTGAGTAGTAGTCCACGAAATGGGTCAGAATGGGCCAAATCCGCTAGTGTTGATGACGGACACATAAGCGCACCGCGGGGTTCGTGAATTGTGGAAACCATCCCGGGACCCCAAAACAGTGAGTATAGTCCACGGAACGGGTCAGAATTGGCCAAAACCGCTAGGGTTGATGACCGACACGTAAACGCACCCCGGGGTCCAACAACTATGGAAATCGCTTCGAAACCCCAAAACGGTGAGTAATAGTGCACTTAACGGGCCAGAATCGGCCAGAATTGCTAACCATTGACGACAGACACGTAAACGCACCTTGGGGTTCAACAACCATGAAAACCACTTCGGGACACTAAACGGTGAGTAATAGTCCACGAAATGGGTCAGAATCGGCCAAAACCGCTAGTGTTGATGACGGACACATAAACGCACCCCGGGGTTCGTGAATTGTGGAAACCATCTCGCGGTCCCAAAACAGTGAGTAATAGTCCACGGAACGGGTCAGAATTGGCCAAAACCGCTAGGGTTGATGACCGACACGTAAATGCACCCCGGGGTTCATCAATCGTGGAAATCAACCCGGGACCCCAAAATAGTGAGTTATAGTCCACGAAATGGGTCAGAGTCGGCCAAAACCGCGAGTGTTGATGACCGACACGTAAGCGCACCTTGGGGTCCAACAACTATGGAAATCGCTTCGAAACCCCAAAACGGTGAGTAATAGTGCACTTAACGGGCCAGAATCGGCCAGAATTGCTAACCATTGACGACGGACACGTAAACGCACCTTGGGGTTCAACAACCATGAAAACCACTTCGGGACACTAAACGGTGAGTAATACTCCACGAAATGGGTCAGAATCGGCCAAAACCGCTAGTGTTGATGACGGACACATGAACGCACCCCGGGGTTCGTGAATTGTGGAAACCATCTCGGGACCCCAAAACAGTGAGTAATAGTCCACGGAACGGGTCAGAATTGGCCAAAACCGCTAGGGTTGATGACCGACACGTAAACGCACCCCGGGGTCCAACAACTATGGAAATCGCTTCGAAACCCCCAAACAGTGAGTAATAGTGCACTTAACGGGCCAGAATCGGCCATAATTACTCACTATTGACGACGGACATGTAAACGCACCTTGGGGTTCAACAACCATGAATACCACTTTGGGACACCAAACGATGAGTAATAGTCCACGAAACGGGTCAGAATTGGCCAAAACCGCGAGTGTTAATGACCGCCACGTAAACGCACCCCGGGGTTCGTCAATCATGGAAATCACCCCGGGACCCCAAAACAGTGAGTAATTGTCCATGAAACGGGTCAGAATCGGCCAAAACCGCTAGTGTTGATGACCGACACGTAAATGCACCCCGGGGTTCATCAATCGTGGAAATCAACCCGGGACCCCAAAATAGTGAGTTATAGTCCACGAAATGGGTCAGAGTCGGCCAAAACCGCGAGTGTTGATGACCGACACGTAAGCGCACCTTGGGGTCCAACAACTATGGAAATCGCTTCGAAACCCCAAAACGGTGAGTAATAGTGCACTTAACGGGCCAGAATCGGCCAGAATTGCTAACCATTGACGACGGACACGTAAACGCACCTTGGGGTTCAACAACCATGAAAACCACTTCGGGACACTAAACGGTGAGTAATACTCCACGAAATGGGTCAGAATCGGCCAAAACCGCTAGTGTTGATGACGGACACATGAACGCACCCCGGGGTTCGTGAATTGTGGAAACCATCCCGGGACCCCAAAACAGTGAGTAATAGTCCACGGAACGGGTCAGAATTGGCCAAAACCGCTAGGGTTGATGACCGACACGTAAACGCACCCCGGGGTCCAACAACTATGGAAATCGCTTCGAAACCCCCAAACGGTGAGTAATAGTGCACTTAACGGGCCAGAATCGGCCATAATTACTCACTATTGACGACGGACATGTAAACGCACCTTGGGGTTCAACAACCATGAATACCACTTTGGGACACCAAACGATGAGTAATAGTCCACGAAACGGGTCAGAATTGGCCAAAACCGCGAGTGTTAATGACCGCCACGTAAACGCACCCCGGGGTTCGTCAATCATGGAAATCACCCCGGGACCCCAAAACAGTGAGTAATTGTCCATGAAACGGGTCAGAATCGGCCAAAACCGCTAGTGTTGATGACCGACACGTAAATGCACCCCGGGGTTCATCAATCGTGGAAATCAACCCGGGACCCCAAAATAGTGAGTTATAGTCCACGAAATGGGTCAGAGTCGGCCAAAACCGAGAGTGTTGATTACCGACACGTAAGCGCACCTTGGGGTCCAACAACTATGGAAATCGCTTCGAAACCCCAAAACGGTGAGTAATGGTGCACTTAACAGGCCAGAATCGGCCAGAATTGCTAACCATTGACGACGGACACGTAAACGCACCTTGGGGTTCAATAACCATGGAAAGCACTTCGGGACACCAAACGGTGAGTAATAGTCCACGAAATGGGTCAGAATCGGCCAAATCCGCTAGTGTTGATGACGGACACATAAACGCACCCCGGGGTTCTTCAATCGTGGAAATCACCCCGGGACCCCAAAACAGTAAGTTATAGTCCACGAAATTGGTCAGAGTCGGCCAAAACCGCGAGTGTTGATGACCGACACGTAAGCGCACCTTGGGGTCCAACAACTATGGAAATCGCTTCGAAACCCCAAAACGGTGAGTAATGGTGCACTTAACGGGCCAGAATCGGCCAGAATTGCTAACCATTGACGACGGACACGTAAACGCACCTTGGGGTTCAACAACCATGAAAAGCACTTCGGGACACCAAACGGTGAGTAGTAGTCCACGAAATGGGTCAGAATCGGCCAAATCCGCTAGTGTTGATGACGGACACATAAGCGCACCCCGGGGTTCGTGAATTGTGGAAACCATCCCGGGACCCCAAAACAGTGAGTATAGTCCACGGAACGGGTCAGAATTGGCCAAAACCGCTAGGGTTGATGACCGACACGTAAACGCACCCCGGGGTCCAACAACTATGGAAATCGCTTCGAAACCCCAAAACGGTGAGTAATAGTGCACTTAACGGGCCAGAATCGGCCAGAATTGCTAACCATTGACGACGGACACGTAAACGCACCTTGGGGTTCAACAACCATGAAAACCACTTCGGGACACTAAACGGTGAGTAATAGTCCACGAAATGGGTCAGAATCGGCCAAAACCGCTAGTGTTGATGACGGACACATAAACGCACCCCGGGGTTCGTGAATTGTGGAAACCATCCCGGGGCCCCAAAACAGTGAGTAATAGTCCACGGAACGGGTCAGAATTGGCCAAAACCGCTAGGGTTGATGACCGACACGTAAACGCACCCCGGGGTCCAACAACTATGGAAATCGCTTCGAAACCCCCAAACGGTGAGTAATAGTGCACTTAACGGGCCAGAATCGGCCAGAATTACCCACTATTGACGACGGACACGTAAACGCACCTTGGGGTTCAACAACCATGAAAACCATTTTGGGACACCAAACGATGAGTAATAGTCCACGAAACGGGTCAGAATTGGCCAAAACCGCGAGTGTTAATGACCGCCACGTAAACGCACCCCGGGGTTCGTCAATCATGGAAATCACCCCGGGACCCCAAAACAGTGAGTAATTGTCCATGAAACGGGTCAGAATCGGCCAAAACCGCTAGTGTTGATGACCGACACGTAAATGCACCCCGGGGTTCATCAATCGTGGAAATCAACCCGGGACCCCAAAATAGTGAGTTATAGTCCACGAAATGGGTCAGACTCGGCCAAAACCGAGAGTGTTGATTACCGACACGTAAGCGCACCTTGGGGTCCAACAACTATGGAAATCGCTTCGAAACCCCAAAACGGTGAGTAATGGTGCACTTAATAGGCCAGAATCGGCCAGAATTGCTAACCATTGACGACGGACACGTAAACGCACCTTGGGGTTCAATAACCATGGAAAGCACTTCGGGACACCAAACGGTGAGTAATAGTCCACGAAATGGGTCAGAATCGGCCAAATCCGCTAGTGTTGATGACGGACACATAAACGCACCCCGGGGTTCTTCAATCGTGGAAATCACCCCGGGACCCCAAAACAGTAAGTTATAGTCCACGAAATTGGTCAGAGTCGGCCAAAACCGCGAGTGTTGATGTCCGACACGTAAGCGCACCTTGGGGTCCAACAACTATGGAAATCGCTTCGAAACCCCAAACGGTGAGTAATGGTGCACTTAACGGGCCAGAATCGGCCAGAATTGCTAACCATTGACGACGGACACGTAAACGCACCTTGGGTTTCAACAACCATGAAAAGCACTTCGGGACACCAAACGGTGAGTAGTAGTCCACGAAATGGGTCAGAATCGGCCAAATCCGCTAGTGTTGATGACGGACACATAAGCGCACCCCGGGGTTCGTGAATTGTGGAAACCATCCCGGGACCCCAAAACAGTGAGTATAGTCCACGGAACAGGTCAGAATTGGCCAAAACCGCTAGGGTTGATGACCGACACGTAAACGCACCCCGGGGTCCAACAACTATGGAAATCGCTTCGAAACCCCAAAACGGTGAGTAATAGTGCACTTAACGGGCCAGAATCGGCCAGAATTGCTAACCATTGACGACGGACACGTAAACGCACCTTGGGTTTCAACAACCATGAAAACCACTTCGGGACACTAAACGGTGAGTAATAGTCCACGAAATGGGTCAGAATCGGCCAAAACCGCTAGTGTTGATGACGGACACATAAACGCACCCCGGGGTTCGTGAATTGTGGAAACCATCCCGGGGCCCCAAAACAGTGAGTAATAGTCCACGGAACGGGTCAGAATTGGCCAAAACCGCTAGGGTTGATGACCGACACGTAAACGCACCCCGGGGTCCAACAACTATGGAAATCGCTTCGAAACCCCAAAACGGTGAGTAATGGTGCACTTAACAGGCCAGAATCGGCCAGAATTGCTAACCATTAACGACGGACACGTAAACGCACCTTGGGGTTCAACAACCATGAATACCACTTTGGGACACCAAACGATGAGTAATAGTCCACGAAACGGGTCAGAATTGGCCAAAACCGCGAGTGTTAATGACCGCCACGTAAACGCACCCCGGGGTTCGTCAATCATGGAAATCACCCCGGGACCCCAAAACAGTGAGTAATTGTCCATGAAACGGGTCAGAATCGGCCAAAACCGCTAGTGTTGATGACCGACACGTAAATGCACCCCGGGGTTCATCAATCGTGGAAATCAACCCGGGACCCCAAAATAGTGAGTTATAGTCCACGAAATGGGTCAGAGTCGGCCAAAACCGAGAGTGTTGATTACCGACACGTAAGCGCACCTTGGGGTCCAACAACTATGGAAATCGCTTCGAAACCCCAAAACGGTGAGTAATGGTGCACTTAACAGGCCAGAATCGGCCAGAATTGCTAACCATTAACGACGGACACGTAAACGCACCTTGGGGTTCAATAACCATGGAAAGCACTTCGGGACACCAAACGGTGAGTAATAGTCCACGAAATGGGTCAGAATCGGCCAAATCCGCTAGTGTTGATGACGGACACATAAACGCACCCCGGGGTTCTTCAATCGTGGAAATCACCCCGGGACCCCAAAACAGTAAGTTATAGTCCACGAAATGGGTCAGAGTCGGCCAAAACCGCGAGTGTTGATGACCGACACGTAAATGCACCCCGGGGTTCATCAATCGTGGAAATCAACCCGGGACCCCAAAATAGTGAGTTATAGGCCACGAAATGGGTCAGAGTCGGCCAAAACCGAGAGCATTGATTACCGACACGTAAGCGCACCTTGGGGTCCAACAACTATGGAAATCGCTTCGAAACCCCAAAACGGTGAGTAATGGTGCACTTAACAGGCCAGAATCGGCCAGAATTGCTAACCATTGACGACGGACACGTAAACGCACCTTGGGGTTCAACAACCATGAAAACCACTTCGACACCAAACGGTGAGTAATAGTCCATGAAATGGGTCAGAATCGGCCAAAACCGCTAGTGTTGATGACGGACACATAAGCGCACCCCGGGGTTCGTGAATTGTGGAAACCATCCCGGGACCCCAAAACAGTGAGTATAGTCCACGGAACGGGTCAGAATTGGCCAAAACCGCTAGGGTTGATGACCGACACGTAAACGCACCCCGGGGTCCAACAACTATGGAAATCGCTTCGAAACCCCAAAACGGTGAGTAATAGTGCACTTAACGGGCCAGAATCGGCCAGAATTGCTAACCATTGACGACGGACACGTAAACGCACCTTGGGGTTCAACAACCATGAAAACCACTTCGGGACACTAAACGGTGAGTAATAGTCCACGAAATGGGTCAGAATCGGCCAAAACCGCTAGTGTTGATGACGGACACATAAACGCACCCCGGGGTTCGTGAATTGTGGAAACCATCCCGGGGCCCCAAAACAGTGAGTAATAGTCCACGGAACGGGTCAGAATTGGCCAAAACCGCTAGGGTTGATGACCGACACGTAAACGCACCCCGGGGTCCAACAACTATGGAAATCGCTTCGAAACCCCAAAACGGTGAGTAATGGTGCACTTAACAGGCCAGAATCGGCCAGAATTGCTAACCATTAACGACGGACACGTAAACGCACCTTGGGGTTCAACAACCATGAATACCACTTTGGGACACCAAACGATGAGTAATAGTCCACGAAACGGGTCAGAATTGGCCAAAACCGCGAGTGTTAATGACCGCCACGTAAACGCACCCCAGGGTTCGTCAATCATGGAAATCACCCCGGGACCCCAAAACAGTGAGTAATTGTCCATGAAACGGGTTAGAATCGGCCAAAACCGCTAGTGTTGATGACCGACACGTAAATGCACCCCGGGGTTCATCAATCGTGGAAATCAACCCGGGACCCCAAAATAGTGAGTTATAGTCCACGAAATGGGTCAGAGTCGGCCAAAACCGAGAGTGTTGATTACCGACACGTAAGCGCACCTTGGGGTCCAACAACTATGGAAATCGCTTCGAAACCCCAAAACGGTGAGTAATGGTGCACTTAACAGGCCAGAATCGGCCAGAATTGCTAACCATTAACGACGGACACGTAAACGCACCTTGGGGTTCAATAACCATGGAAAGCACTTCGGGACACCAAACGGTGAGTAATAGTCCACGAAATGGGTCAGAATCGGCCAAATCCGCTAGTGTTGATGACGGACACATAAACGCACCCCGGGGTTCTTCAATCGTGGAAATCACCCCGGGACCCCAAAACAGTAAGTTATAGTCCACGAAATGGGTCAGAGTCGGCCAAAACCGAGAGTGTTGATTACCGACACGTAAGCGCACCTTGGGGTCCAACAACTATGGAAATCGCTTCGAAACCCCAAAACGGTGAGTAATGCTGCACTTAACAGGCCAGAATCGGCCAGAATTGCTAACCATTAACGACGGACACGTAAACGCACCTTGGGGTTCAATAACCATGGAAAGCACTTCGGGACACCAAACGGTGAGTAATAGTCCACGAAATGGGTCAGAATCGGCCAAATCCGCTAGTGTTGATGACGGACACATAAACGCACCCCGGGGTTCTTCAATCGTGGAAATCACCCCGGGACCCCAAAACAGTAAGTTATAGTCCACGAAATGGGTCAGAGTCGGCCAAAACCGCGAGTGTTGATGACCGACACGTAAATGCACCCCGGGGTTCATCAATCGTGGAAATCAACCCGGGACCCCAAAATAGTGAGTTATAGGCCACGAAATGGGTCAGAGTCGGCCAAAACCGAGAGCATTGATTACCGACACGTAAGCGCACCTTGGGGTCCAACAACTATGGAAATCGCTTCGAAACCCCAAAACGGTGAGTAATGGTGCACTTAACAGGCCAGAATCGGCCAGAATTGCTAACCATTGACGACGGACACGTAAACGCACCTTGGGGTTCAACAACCATGAAAACCACTTCGACACCAAACGGTGAGTAATAGTCCATGAAATGGGTCAGAATCGGCCAAAACCGCTAGTGTTGATGACGGACACATAAGCGCACCCCGGGGTTCGTGAATTGTGGAAACCATCCCGGGACCCCAAAACAGTGAGTATAGTCCACGGAACGGGTCAGAATTGGCCAAAACCGCTAGGGTTGATGACCGACACGTAAACGCACCCCGGGGTCCAACAACTATGGAAATCGCTTCGAAACCCCAAAACGGTGAGTAATAGTGCACTTAACGGGCCAGAATCGGCCAGAATTGCTAACCATTGACGACGGACACGTAAACGCACCTTGGGGTTCAACAACCATGAAAACCACTTCGGGACACTAAACGGTGAGTAATAGTCCACGAAATGGGTCAGAATCGGCCAAAACCGCTAGTGTTGATGACGGACACATAAACGCACCCCGGGGTTCGTGAATTGTGGAAACCATCCCGGGGCCCCAAAACAGTGAGTAATAGTCCACGGAACGGGTCAGAATTGGCCAAAACCGCTAGGGTTGATGACCGACACGTAAACGCACCCCGGGGTCCAACAACTATGGAAATCGCTTCGAAACCCCAAAACGGTGAGTAATGGTGCACTTAACAGGCCAGAATCGGCCAGAATTGCTAACCATTAACGACGGACACGTAAACGCACCTTGGGGTTCAACAACCATGAATACCACTTTGGGACACCAAACGATGAGTAATAGTCCACGAAACGGGTCAGAATTGGCCAAAACCGCGAGTGTTAATGACCGCCACGTAAACGCACCCCAGGGTTCGTCAATCATGGAAATCACCCCGGGACCCCAAAACAGTGAGTAATTGTCCATGAAACGGGTTAGAATCGGCCAAAACCGCTAGTGTTGATGACCGACACGTAAATGCACCCCGGGGTTCATCAATCGTGGAAATCAACCCGGGACCCCAAAATAGTGAGTTATAGTCCACGAAATGGGTCAGAGTCGGCCAAAACCGAGAGTGTTGATTACCGACACGTAAGCGCACCTTGGGGTCCAACAACTATGGAAATCGCTTCGAAACCCCAAAACGGTGAGTAATGGTGCACTTAACAGGCCAGAATCGGCCAGAATTGCTAACCATTAACGACGGACACGTAAACGCACCTTGGGGTTCAATAACCATGGAAAGCACTTCGGGACACCAAACGGTGAGTAATAGTCCACGAAATGGGTCAGAATCGGCCAAATCCGCTAGTGTTGATGACGGACACATAAACGCACCCCGGGGTTCTTCAATCGTGGAAATCACCCCGGGACCCCAAAACAGTAAGTTATAGTCCACGAAATGGGTCAGAGTCGGCCAAAACCGCGAGTGTTGATGACCGACACGTAAATGCACCCCGGGGTTCATCAATCGTGGAAATCAACCCGGGACCCCAAAATAGTGAGTTATAGGCCACGAAATGGGTCAGAGTCGGCCAAAACCGAGAGTATTGATTACCGACACGTAAGCGCACCTTGGGGTCCAACAACTATGGAAATCGCTTCGAAACCCCAAAACGGTGAGTAATGGTGCACTTAACGGGCCAGAATCGGCCAGAATTGCTAACCATTGACGACGGACACGTAAACGCACCTTGGGGTTCAACAACCATGAAAACCACTTCGACACCAAACGGTGAGTAATAGTCCATGAAATGGGTCAGAATCGGCCAAAACCGCTAGTGTTGATGACGGACACATAAGCGCACCCCGGGGTTCGTGAATTGTGGAAACCATCCCGGGACCCCAAAACAGTGAGTATAGTCCACGGAACGGGTCAGAATTGGCCAAAACCGCTAGGGTTGATGACCGACACGTAAACGCACCCCGGGGTCCAACAACTATGGAAATCGCTTCGAAACCCCAAAACGGTGAGTAATAGTGCACTTAACGGGCCAGAATCGGCCAGAATTGCTAACCATTGACGACGGACACGTAAACGCACCTTGGGGTTCAACAACCATGAAAACCACTTCGGGACACTAAACGGTGAGTAATAGTCCACGAAATGGGTCAGAATCGGCCAAAACCGCTAGTGTTGATGACGGACACATAAACGCACCCCGGGGTTCGTGAATTGTGGAAACCATCCCGGGGCCCCAAAACAGTGAGTAATAGTCCACGGAACGGGTCAGAATTGGCCAAAACCGCTAGGGTTGATGACCGACACGTAAACGCACCCCGGGGTCCAACAACTATGGAAATCGCTTCGAAACCCCAAAACGGTGAGTAATGGTGCACTTAACAGGCCAGAATCGGCCAGAATTGCTAACCATTAACGACGGACACGTAAACGCACCTTGGGGTTCAACAACCATGAATACCACTTTGGGACACCAAACGATGAGTAATAGTCCACGAAACGGGTCAGAATTGGCCAAACCCGCGAGTGTTAATGACCGCCACGTAAACGCACCCCAGGGTTCGTCAATCATGGAAATCACCCCGGGACCCCAAAACAGTGAGTAATTGTCCATGAAACGGGTTAGAATCGGCCAAAACCGCTAGTGTTGATGACCGACACGTAAATGCACCCCGGGGTTCATCAATCGTGGAAATCAACCCGGGACCCCAAAATAGTGAGTTATAGTCCACGAAATGGGTCAGAGTCGGCCAAAACCGAGAGTGTTGATTACCGACACGTAAGCGCACCTTGGGGTCCAACAACTATGGAAATCGCTTCGAAACCCCAAAACGGTGAGTAATGGTGCACTTAACAGGCCAGAATCGGCCAGAATTGCTAACCATTAACGACGGACACGTAAACGCACCTTGGGGTTCAATAACCATGGAAAGCACTTCGGGACACCAAACGGTGAGTAATAGTCCACGAAATGGGTCAGAATCGGCCAAATCCGCTAGTGTTGATGACGGACACATAAGCGCACCCCGGGGTTCGTGAATTGTGGAAACCATCCCGGGACCCCAAAACAGTGAGTATAGTCCACGGAACGGGTCAGAATTGGCCAAAACCGCTAGGGTTGATGACGGACACGTAAACGCACCCCGGGGTCCAACAACTATGGAAATCGCTTCCAAACCCCAAAACGGTGAGTAATAGTGCACTTAACGGGCCAGAATCGGCCAGAATTGCTAACCATTGACGACGGACACGTAAACGCACCTTGGGGTTCAACAACCATGAAAACCACTTCGGGACACTAAACGGTGAGTAATAGTCCACGAAATGGGTCAGAATCGGCCAAAACCGCTAGTGTTGATGACGGACACATAAACGCACCCCGGGGTTCGTGAATTGTGGAAACCATCCCAGGGCCCCAAAACAGTGAGTAATAGTCCACGGAACGGGTCAGAATTGGCCAAAACCGCTAGGGTTGATGACCGACACGTAAACGCACCCCGGGGTCCAACAACTATGGAAATCGCTTCGAAACCCCCAAACGGTGAGTAATAGTGCACTTAACGGGCCAGAATCGGCCAGAATTACCCACTATTGACGTCGGACACGTAAACGCACCTTGGGGTTCAACAACCATGAAAACCATTTTGGGACACCAAACGATGAGTAATAGTCCACGAAACGGGTCAGAATTGGCCAAAACCGCGAGTGTTAATGACCGCCACGTAAACGCACCCCGGGGTTCGTCAATCATGGAAATCACCCCGGGACCCCAAAACAGTGAGTAATTGTCCATGAAACGGGTCAGAATCGGCCAAAACCGCTAGTGTTGATGACCGACACGTAAATGCACCCCGGGGTTCATCAATCGTGGAAATCAACCCGGGACCCCAAAATAGTGAGTTATAGTCCACGAAATGGGTCAGAGTCGGCCAAAACCGAGAGTGTTAATTACCGACACGTAAGAGCACCTTGGGGTCCAACAACTATGGAAATCGCTTCGAAACCCCAAAACGGTGAGTAATGGTGCACTTAACGGGCCAGAATCGGCCAGAATTGCTAACCATTGACGACGGACACGTAAACGCACCTTGGGGTTCAACAACCATGAAAACCACTTCGACACCAAACGGTGAGTAATAGTCCATGAAATGGGTCAGAATCGGCCAAAACCGCTAGTGTTGATGACGGACACATAAGCGCACCCCGGGGTTCGTGAATTGTGGAAACCATCCCGGGACCCCAAAACAGTGAGTATAGTCCACGGAACGGGTCAGAATTGGCCAAAACCGCTAGGGTTGATGACCGACACGTAAACGCACCCCGGGGTCCAACAACTATGGAAATCGCTTCGAAACCCCAAAACGGTGAGTAATAGTGCACTTAACGGGCCAGAATCGGCCAGAATTGCCAACCATTGACGACGGACACGTAAACGCACCTTGGGGTTCAACAACCATGAAAACAACTTCGGGACACTAAACGGTGAGTAATAGTCCACGAAATGGGTCAGAATCGGCCAAAACCGCTAGTGTTGATGACGGACACATAAACGCACCTCGGGGTTCGTGAATTGTGGAAACCATCCCGGGGCCCCAAAACAGTGAGTAATAGTCCACGGAACGGGTCAGAATTGGCCAAAACCGCTAGGGTTGATGACCGACACGTAAACGCACCCCGGGGTCCAACAACTATGGAAATCGCTTCGAAACCCCAAAACGGTGAGTAATGGTGCACTTAACAGGCCAGAATCGTTCAGAATTGCTAACCATTAACGACGGACACGTAAACGCACCTTGGGGTTCAATAACCATGGAAAGCACTTCGGGACACCAAACGGTGAGTAATAGTCCACGAAATGGGTAAGAATCGGCCAAATCCGCTAGTGTTGATGACGGACACATAAACGCACCCCGGGGTTCTTCAATCGTGGAAATCACCCCGGGACCCGAAAACAGTAAGTTATAGTCCACGAAATGGGTCAGAGTCGGCCAAAACCGCGAGTGTTGATGACCGACACGTAAATGCACCCCGGGGTTCATCAATCGTGGAAATCAACCCGGGACCCCAAAATAGTGAGTTATAGGCCACGAAATGGGTCAGAGTCGGCCAAAACCGAGAGTGTTGATTACCGACACGTAAGCGCACCTTGGGGTCCAACAACTATGGAAATCGCTTCGAAACCCCAAAACGGTGAGTAATGGTGCACTTAACGGGCCAGAATCGGCCAGAATTGCTAACCATTGACGACGGACACGTAAACGCACCTTGGGGTTCAACAACCATGAAAACCACTTCGACACCAAACGGTGAGTAATAGTCCACGAAATGGGTCAGGATCGGCCAAAACCGCTAGTGTTGATGACGGACACATAAGCGCACCCCGGGGTTCGTGAATTGTGGAAACCATCCCGGGACCCCAAAACAGTGAGTATAGTCCACGGAACGGGTCAGAATTGGCCAAAACCGCTAGGGTTGATGACCGACACGTAAACGCACCCCGGGGTCCAACAACTATGGAAATCGCTTCCAAACCCCAAAACGGTGAGTAATAGTGCACTTAACGGGCCAGAATCGGCCAGAATTGCTAACCATTGACGACGGACACGTAAACGCACCTTGGGGTTCAACAACCATGAAAACCACTTCGGGACACTAAACGGTGAGTAATAGTCCACGAAATGGGTCAGAATCGGCCAAAACCGCTAGTGTTGATGACGGACACATAAACGCACCCCGGGGTTCGTGAATTGTGGAAACCATCCCGGGGCCCCAAAACAGTGAGTAATAGTACACGGAACGGGTCAGAATTGGCCAAAACCGCTAGGGTTGATGACCGACACGTAAACGCACCCCGGGGTCCAACAACTATGGAAATCGCTTCGAAACCCCCAAACGGTGAGTAATAGTGCACTTAACGGGCCAGAATCGGCCAGAATTACCCACTATTGTCGACGGACACGTAAACGCACCTTGGGGTTCAACAACCATGAAAACTATTTTGGGACACCAAACGATGAGTAATAGTCCACGAAACGGGTCAGAATTGGCCAAAACCGCGAGTGTTAATGACCGCCACGTAAACGCACCCCGGGGTTCGTCAATCATGGAAATCACCCCGGGACCCCAAAACAGTGAGTAATTGTCCATGAAACGGGTCAGAATCGGCCAAAACCGCTAGCGTTGATGACCGACACGTAAATGCACCCCGGGGTTCATCAATCGTGGAAATCAACCCGGGACCCCAAAATAGTGAGTTATAGTCCACGAAATGGGTCAGAGTCGGCCAAAACCGAGAGTGTTAATTACCGACACGTAAGCGCACCTTGGGGTCCAACAACTATGGAAATCGCTTCGAAACCCCAAAACGGTGAGTAATGGTGCACTTAACGGGCCAGAATCGGCCAGAATTGCTAACCATTGACGACGGACACGTAAACGCACCTTGGGGTTCAACAACCATGAAAACCACTTCGACACCAAACGGTGAGTAATAGTCCATGAAATGGGTCAGAATCGGCCAAAACCGCTAGTGTTGATGACGGACACATAAGCGCACCCCGGGGTTCGTGAATTGTGGAAACCATCCCGGGACCCCAAAACAGTGAGTATAGTCCACGGAACGGGTCAGAATTGGCCAAAACCGCTAGGGTTGATGACCGACACGTAAACGCACCCCGGGGTCCAACAACTATGGAAATCGCTTCGAAACCCCAAAACGGTGAGTAATAGTGCACTTAACGGGCCAGAATCGGCCAGAATTGCTAACCATTGACGACGGACACGTAAACGCACCTTGGGGTTCAACAACCATGAAAACCACTTCGGGACACTAAACGGTGAGTAATAGTCCACGAAATGGGTCAGAATCGGCCAAAACCGCTAGTGTTGATGACGGACACATAAACGCACCTCGGGGTTCGTGAATTGTGGAAACCATCCCGGGGCCCCAAAACAGTGAGTAATAGTCCACGGAACGGGTCAGAATTGGCCAAAACCGCTAGGGTTGATGACCGACACGTAAACGCACCCCGGGGTCCAACAACTATGGAAATCGCTTCGAAACCCCAAAACGGTGAGTAATGGTGCACTTAACAGGCCAGAATCGGCCAGAATTGCTAACCATTAACGACGGACACGTAAACGCACCTTGGGGTTCAACAACCATGAAAACCATTTTGGGACACCAAACGATGAGTAATAGTCCACGAAACGGGTCAGAATTGGCCAAAACCGCGAGTGTTAATGACCGCCACGTAAACGCACCCCGGGGTTCGTCAATCATGGAAATCACCCCGGGACCCCAAAACAGTGAGTAATTGTCCATGAAACGGGTCAGAATCGGCCAAAACCGCTAGTGTTGATGACCGACACGTAAATGCACCCCGGGGTTCATCAATCGTGGAAATCAACCCGGGACCCCAAAATAGTGAGTTATAGTCCACGAAATGGGTCAGAGTCGGCCAAAACCGAGAGTGTTAATTACCGACACGTAAGCGCACCTTGGGGTCCAACAACTATGGAAATCGCTTCGAAACCCCAAAACGGTGAGTAATGGTGCACTTAACGGGCCAGAATCGGCCAGAATTGCTAACCATTGACGACGGACACGTAAACGCACCTTGGGGTTCAACAACCATGAAAACCACTTCGACACCAAACGGTGAGTAATAGTCCATGAAATGGGTCAGAATCGGCCAAAACCGCTAGTGTTGATGACGGACACATAAGCGCACCCCGGGGTTCGTGAATTGTGGAAACCATCCCGGGACCCCAAAACAGTGAGTATAGTCCACGGAACGGGTCAGAATTGGCCAAAACCGCTAGGGTTGATGACCGACACGTAAACGCACCCCGGGGTCCAACAACTATGGAAATCGCTTCGAAACCCCAAAACGGTGAGTAATAGTGCACTTAACGGGCCAGAATCGGCCAGAATTGCTAACCATTGACGACGGACACGTAAACGCACCTTGGGGTTCAACAACCATGAAAACCACTTCGGGACACTAAACGGTGAGTAATAGTCCACGAAATGGGTCAGAATCGGCCAAAACCGCTAGTGTTGATGACGGACACATAAACGCACCTCGGGGTTCGTGAATTGTGGAAACCATCCCGGGGCCCCAAAACAGTGAGTAATAGTCCACGGAACGGGTCAGAATTGGCCAAAACCGCTAGGGTTGATGACCGACACGTAAACGCACCCCGGGGTCCAACAACTATGGAAATCGCTTCGAAACCCCAAAACGGTGAGTAATGGTGCACTTAACAGGCCAGAATCGGCCAGAATTGCTAACCATTAACGACGGACACGTAAACGCACCTTGGGGTTCAATAACCATGGAAAGCACTTCGGGACACCAAACGGTGAGTAATAGTCCACGAAATGGGTCAGAATCGGCCAAATCCGCTAGTGTTGATGACGGACACATAAACGCACCCCGGGGTTCTTCAAACGTGGAAATCACCCCGGGACCCCAAAACAGTAAGTTATAGTCCACGAAATGGGTCAGAGTCGGCCAAAACCGCGAGTGTTGATGACCGACACGTAAATGCACCCCGGGGTTCATCAATCGTGGAAATCAACCCGGGACCCCAAAATAGTGAGTTATAGGCCACGAAATGGGTTAGAGTCGGCCAAAACCGAGAGTGTTGATTACCGACACGTAAGCGCACCTTGGGGTCCAACAACTATGGAAATCGCTTCGAAACCCCAAAACGGTGAGTAATGGTGCACTTAACGGGCCAGAATCGGCCAGAATTGCTAACCATTGACGACGGACACGTAAACGCACCTTGGGGTTCAACAACCATGAAAACCACATCGACACCAAACGGTGAGTAATAGTCCACGAAATGGGTCAGAATCGGCCAAAACCGCTAGTGTTGATGACGGACACATAAGCGCACCCCGGGGTTCGTGACTACTGGAAACCATCCCGGGACCCCAAAACAGTGAGTATAGTCCACGGAACGGGTCAGAATTGGCCAAAACCGCTAGGGTTGATGACCGACACGTAAACGCACCCCGGGGTCCAACAACTATGGAAATCGCTTCCAAACCCCAAAACGGTGAGTAATAGTGCACTTAACGGGCCAGAATCGGCCAGAATTGCTAACCATTGACGACGGACACGTAAACGCACCTTGGGGTTCAACAACCATGAAAACCACTTTGGGACACTAAACGGTGAGTAATAGTCCACGAAATGGGTCAGAATCGGCCAAAACCGCTAGTGTTGATGACGGACACATAAACGCACCCCGGGGTCCGTGAATTGTGGAAACCATCCCGGGTCCCCAAAACAGTGAGTAGTAGTCCACGGAACGGGTCAGAATTGGCCAAAACCGCTAGGGTTGATGACCGACACGTAAACGCACCCCGGGGTCCAACAACTATGGAAATCGCTTCGAAACCCCCAAACGGTGAGTAATAGTGCACTTAACGGGCCAGAATCGGCCAGAATTACCCACTATTGACGACGGACACGTAAACGCACCTTGGGGTTCAACAACCATGAAAACCATTTTGGGACACCAAACGATGAGTAATAGTCCACGAAACGGGTCAGAATTGGCCAAAACCGCGAGTGTTAATGACCGCCACGTAAACGCACCCCGGGGTTCGTCAATCATGGAAATCACCCCGGGACCCCAAAACAGTGAGTAATTGTCCATGAAACGGGTCAGAATCGGCCAAAACCGCTAGTGTTGATGACCGACACGTAAATGCACCCCGGGGTTCATCAATCGTGGAAATCAACCCGGGACCCCAAAATAGTGAGTTATAGTCCACGAAATGGGTCAGAGTCGGCCAAAACCGAGAGTGTTAATTACCGACACGTAAGCGCACCTTGGGGTCCAACAACTATGGAAATCGCTTCGAAACCCCAAAACGGTGAGTAATGGTGCACTTAACAGGCCAGAATCGGCCAGAATTGCTAACCATTGACGACGGACACGTAAACGCACCTTGGGGTTCAATAACCATGGAAAGCACTTCGGGACACCAAACGGTGAGTAATAGTCCACGAAATGGGTCAGAATCGGCCAAATCCGCAAGTGTTGATGACGGACACATAAACGCACCCCGGGGTTCTTCAATCGTGGAAATCACCCCGGGACCCCAAAACAGTAAGTTATAGTCCACGAAATGGGTCAGAGTCGTCCAAAACCGCGAGTGTTGATGACCGACACGTAAGCGCACCTTGGGGTCCAACAACTATGGAAATCGCTTCGAAACCCCAAAACGGTGAGTAATGGTGCACTTAACGGGCCAGAATCGGCCAGAATTGCTAACCATTGACGACGGACACGTAAACGCACCTTGGGGTTCAACAACCATGAAAAGCACTTCGGGACACCAAACGGTGAGTAGTAGTCCACGAAATGGGTCAGAATCGGCCAAATCCGCTAGTGTTGATGACGGACACATAAACGCACCCCGGGGTTCATCAATAGTGGAAATCAACCCGGCACCTCAAAATAGTGAGTTATAGTCCACGAAATGGGTCAGAGTCGGCCAAAACCGCGAGTGTTGATGACCGACACGTAAGCGCACCTTGGGGTCCAACAACTATGGAAATCGCTTCGAAACCCCAAAACGGTGAGTAATAGTGCACTTAACGGGCCAGAATCGGCAAGAATTGCTAACCATTGACGACGGATACGTAAACGCACCTTGGGGTTCAACAACCATGAAAACCACTTCGGGACACTAAACGGTGAGTAATAGTCCACGAAATGGGTCAGAATCGGCCAAAACCGCTAGTGTTGATGACGGACACATAAACGCACCCCGGGGTTCGTGAATTGTGGAAACCATCCCGGGACCCCAAAACAGTGAGTAATAGTCCATGGAACGGGTCAGAATTGGCCAAAACCGCTAGGGTTGATGACCGACACGTAAACGCACCCCGGGGTCCAACAACTATGGAAATCGCTTCCAAACCCCAAAACGGTGAGTAATAGTGCACTTAACGGGCCAGAATCGGCCAGAATTGCTAACCATTGACGACGGACACGTAAACGCACCTTGGGGTTCAACAACCATGAAAACCACTTCGGGACACTAAACGGTGAGTAATAGTCCACGAAATGGGTCAGAATCGGCCAAAACCGCTAGTGTTGATGACGGACACATAAACGCACCCCGGGGTTCGTGAATTGTGGAAACCATCCCGGGGCCCCAAAACAGTGAGTAATAGTCCACGGAACGGGTCAGAATTGGCCAAAACCGCTAGGGTTGATGACCGACACGTAAACGCACCCCGGGGTCCAACAACTATGGAAATCGCTTCGAAACCCCCAAACGGTGAGTAATAGTGCACTTAACGGGCCAGAATCGGCCAGTAATGCTAACCATTGACGACGGACACGTAAACGCACCTTGGGGTTCAACAACCATGAAAACCACTTCGGGACACTAAACGGTGAGTAATAGTCCACGAAATGGGTCAGAATCGGCCAAAACCGCTAGTGTTGATGACGGACACATAAACGCACCCCGGGGTTCTTCAATCGTGGAAATCACCCCGGGACCCCAAAACAGTAAGTTATAGTCCACGAAATGGGTCAGAGTCGGCCAAAACCGCGAGTGTTGATGACCGACACGTAAATGCACCCCGGGGTTCATCAATCGTGGAAATCAACCCGGGACCCCAAAATAGTGAGTTATAGGCCACGAAATGGGTCAGAGTCGGCCAAAACCGCGAGTGTTGATGACCGACACGTAAGCGCACCTTGGGGTCCAACAACTATGGAAATCGCTTCAAAACCCCCAAACGGTGAGTAATAGTGCACTTAACGGGCCAGAATCGGCCAGAATTGCTAACCATTGACGACGGACACGTAAACGCACCTTGGGGTTCAACAACCATGAAAACCACTTCGACACCAAACGGTGAGTAATAGTCCACGAAATGGGTCAGAATCGGCCAAAACCGCTAGTGTTGATGACGGACACATAAGCGCACCCCGGGGTTCGTGAATTGTGGAAACCATCCCGGGACCCCAAAACAGTGAGTATAGTCCACGGAACGGGTCAGAATTGGCCAAAACCGCTAGGGTTGATGACCGACACGTAAACGCACCCCGGGGTCCAACAACTATGGAAATCGCTTCCAAACCCCAAAACGGTGAGTAATAGTGCACTTAACGGGCCAGAATCGGCCAGAATTGCTAACCATTGACGACGGACACGTAAACGCACCTTGGGGTTCAACAACCATGAAAACCACTTCGGGATACTAAACGGTGAGTAATAGTCCACGAAATGGGTCAGAATCGGCCAAAACCGCTAGTGTTGATGAGGGACACATAAACGCACCCCGGGGTTCGTGAATTGTGGAAACCATCCCGGGGCCCCAAAACAGTGAGTAATAGTCCACGGAACGGGTCAGAATTGGCCAAAACCGCTAGGGTTGATGACCGACACGTAAACGCACCCCGGGGTCCAACAACTATGGAAATCGCTTCGAAACCCCCAAACAGTGAGTAATAGTGCACTTAACGGGCGAGAATCGGCCAGAATTACCCACTATTGACGACGGACACGTAAACGCACCTTGGGGTTCAACAACCATGAAAACCATTTTGGGACACCAAACGATGAGTAATAGTCCACGAAACGGGTCAGAATTGGCCAAAACCGCGAGTGTTAATGACCGCCACGTAAACGCACCCCGGGGTTCGTCAATCATGGAAATCACCCCGGGACCCCAAAACAGTGAGTAATTGTCCATGAAACGGGTCAGAATCGGCCAAAACCGCTAGTGTTGATGACCGACACGTAAATGCACCCCGGGGTTCATCAATCGTGGAAATCAACCCGGGACCCCAAAATAGTGAGTTATAGTCCACGAAATGGGTCAGAGTCGGCCAAAACCGAGAGTGTTAATTACCGACACGTAAGCGCACCTTGGGTCCAACAACTATGGAAATCGCTTCGAAACCCCAAAACGGTGAGTAATGGTGCACTTAACAGGCCAGAATCGGCCAGAATTGCTAACCATTGACGACGGACACGTAAACGCACCTTGGGGTTCAATAACCATGGAAAGCACTTCGGGACACCAAACGGTGAGTAATAGTCCACGAAATGGGTCAGAATCGGCCAAATCCGCTAGTGTTGATGACGGACACATAAACGCACCCCGGGGTTCTTCAATCGTGGAAATCACCCCGGGACCCCAAAACAGTAAGTTATAGTCCACGAAATGGGTCAGAGTCGTCCAAAACCGCGAGTGTTGATGACCGACACGTAAGCGCACCTTGGGGTCCAACAACTATGGAAATCGCTTCGAAACCCCAAAACGGTGAGTAATGGTGCACTTAACGGGCCAGAATCGGCCAGAATTGCTAACCATTGACGACGGACACGTAAACGCACCTTGGGGTTCAACAACCATGAAAAGCACTTCGGGACACCAAACGGTGAGTAGTAGTCCACGAAATGGGTCAGAATCGGCCAAATCCGCTAGTGTTGATGACAGACACATAAACGCACCCCGGGGTTCATCAATAGTGGAAATCAACCCGGGACCTCAAAATAGTGAGTTATAGTCCACGAAATGGGTCAGAGTCGGCCAAAACCGCGAGTGTTGATGACCGACACGTAAGCGCACCTTGGGGTCCAACAACTATGGAAATCGCTTCAAAACCCCCAAACGGTGAGTAATAGTGCACTTAACGGGCCAGAATCGGCCAGAATTGCTAACCATTGACGACGGACACGTAAACGCACCTTGGGGTTCAACAACCATGAAAACCACTTCGACACCAAACGGTGAGTAATAGTCCACGAAATGGGTCAGAATCGGCCAAAACCGCTAGTGTTGATGACGGACACATAAGCGCACCCCGGGGTTCGTGAATTGTGGAAACCATCCCGGGACCCCAAAACAGTGAGTATAGTCCACGGAACGGGTCAGAATTGGCCAAAACCGCTAGGGTTGATGACCGACACGTAAACGCACCCCGGGGTCCAACAACTATGGAAATCGCTTCCAAACCCCAAAACGGTGAGTAATAGTGCACTTAACGGGCCAGAATCGGCCAGAATTGCTAACCATTGACGACGGACACGTAAACGCACCTTGGGGTTCAACAACCATGAAAACCACTTCGGGATACTAAACGGTGAGTAATAGTCCACGAAATGGGTCAGAATCGGCCAAAACCGCTAGTGTTGATGAGGGACACATAAACGCACCCCGGGGTTCGTGAATTGTGGAAACCATCCCGGGGCCCCAAAACAGTGAGTAATAGTCCACGGAACGGGTCAGAATTGGCCAAAACCGCTAGGGTTGATGACCGACACGTAAACGCACCCCGGGGTCCAACAACTATGGAAATCGCTTCGAAACCCCCAAACAGTGAGTAATAGTGCACTTAACGGGCGAGAATCGGCCAGAATTACCCACTATTGACGACGGACACGTAAACGCACCTTGGGGTTCAACAACCATGAAAACCATTTTGGGACACCAAACGATGAGTAATAGTCCACGAAACGGGTCAGAATTGGCCAAAACCGCGAGTGTTAATGACCGCCACGTAAACGCACCCCGGGGTTCGTCAATCATGGAAATCACCCCGGGACCCCAAAACAGTGAGTAATTGTCCATGAAACGGGTCAGAATCGGCCAAAACCGCTAGTGTTGATGACCGACACGTAAATGCACCCCGGGGTTCATCAATCGTGGAAATCAACCCGGGACCCCAAAATAGTGAGTTATAGTCCACGAAATGGGTCAGAGTCGGCCAAAACCGAGAGTGTTAATTACCGACACGTAAGCGCACCTTGGGTCCAACAACTATGGAAATCGCTTCGAAACCCCAAAACGGTGAGTAATGGTGCACTTAACAGGCCAGAATCGGCCAGAATTGCTAACCATTGACGACGGACACGTAAACGCACCTTGGGGTTCAATAACCATGGAAAGCACTTCGGGACACCAAACGGTGAGTAATAGTCCACGAAATGGGTCAGAATCGGCCAAATCCGCTAGTGTTGATGACGGACACATAAACGCACCCCGGGGTTCTTCAATCGTGGAAATCACCCCGGGACCCCAAAACAGTAAGTTATAGTCCACGAAATGGGTCAGAGTCGTCCAAAACCGCGAGTGTTGATGACCGACACGTAAGCGCACCTTGGGGTCCAACAACTATGGAAATCGCTTCGAAACCCCAAAACGGTGAGTAATGGTGCACTTAACGGGCCAGAATCGGCCAGAATTGCTAACCATTGACGACGGACACGTAAACGCACCTTGGGGTTCAACAACCATGAAAAGCACTTCGGGACACCAAACGGTGAGTAGTAGTCCACGAAATGGGTCAGAATCGGCCAAATCCGCTAGTGTTGATGACGGACACATAAACGCACCCCGGGGTTCATCAATAGTGGAAATCAACCCGGGACCTCAAAATAGTGAGTTATAGTCCACGAAATGGGTCAGAGTCGGCCAAAACCGCGAGTGTTGATGACCGACACGTAAGCGCACCTTGGGGTCCAACAACTATGGAAATCGCTTCGAAACCCCAAAACGGTGAGTAATAGTGCACTTAACGGGCCAGAATCGGCAAGAATTGCTAACCATTGACGACGGAGACGTAAACGCACCTTGGGGTTCAACAACCATGAAAACCACTTCGGGACACTAAACGGTGAGTAATAGTCCACGAAATGGGTCAGAATCGGCCAAAACCGCTAGTGTTGATGACGGACACATAAACGCACCCCGGGGTTCGTGAATTGTGGAAACCATCCCGGGGCCCCAAAACAGTGAGTAATAGTCCACGGAACGGGTCAGAATTGGCCAAAACCGCTAGGGTTGATGACCGACACGTAAACGCACCCCGGGGTCCAACAACTATGGAAATCGCTTCCAAACCCCAAAACGGTGAGTAATAGTGCACTTAACGGGCCAGAATCGGCCAGAAATGCTAACCATTGACGACGGACACGTAAACGCACCTTGGGGTTCAACAACCATGAAAACCACTTCGGGACACTAAACGGTGAGTAATAGTCCACGAAATGGGTCAGAATCGGCCAAAACCGCTAGTGTTGATGACGGACACATAAACGCACCCCGGGGTTCGTGAATTGTGGAAACCATCCCGGGGCCCCAAAACAGTCAGTAATAGTCCACGAAACGGGTCAGAATTGGCCAAAACCGCTAGGGTTGATGACCGACACGTAAACGCACCCCGGGGTCCAACAATTATGGAAATCGCTTCGAAACCCCCAAACGGTGAGTAATAGTGCACTTAACGGGCCAGAATCGGCCAGAATTACCCACTATTGACGACGGACACGTAAACGCACCTTGGGGTTCAACAACCATGAAAACCATTTTGGGACACCAAACGATGAGTAATAGTCCACGAAACGGGTCAGAATTGGCCAAAACCGCGAGTGTTAATGACCGCCACGTAAACGCACCCCGGGGTTCGTCAATCATGGAAATCACCCCGGGACCCCAAAACAGTGAGTAATTGTCCATGAAACGGGTCAGAATCGGCCAAAACCGCTAGTGTTGATGACCGACACGTAAATGCACCCCGGGGTTCATCAATCGTGGAAATCAACCCGGGACCCCAAAATAGTGAGTTATAGTCCACGAAATGGGTCAGAGTCGGCCAAAACCGAGAGTGTTGATTACCGACACGTAAGCGCACCTTGGGGTCCAACAACTATGGAAATCGCTTCGAAACCCCAAAACGGTGAGTAATGGTGCACTTAACAGGCCAGAATCGGCCAGAATTGCTAACCATTGACGACGGACACGTAAACGCACCTTGGGGTTCAATAACCATGGAAAGCACTTCGGGACACCAAACGGTGAGTAATAGTCCACGAAATGGGTCAGAATCGGCCAAATCCGCTAGTGTTGATGACGGACACATAAACGCACCCCGGGTTTCTTCAATCGTGGAAATCACCCCGGGACCCCAAAACAGTAAGTTATAGTCCACGAAATGGGTCAGAGTCGTCCAAAACCGCGAGTGTTGATGACCGACACGTAAGCGCACCTTGGGGTCCAACAACTATGGAAATCGCTTCGAAACCCCAAAACGGTGAGTAATGGTGCACTTAACGGGCCAGAATCGGCCAGAATTGCTAACCATTAACGACGGACACGTAAACGCACCTTGGGGTTCAACAACCATGAAAAGCACTTCGGGACACCAAACGGTGAGTAGTAGTCCACGAAATGGGTCAGAATCGGCCAAATCCGCTAGTGTTGATGACGGACACATAAACGCACCCCGGGGTTCATCAATAGTGAAAATCAACCCGGGACCTCAAAATAGTGAGTTATAGTCCACGAAATGGGTCAGAGTCGGCCAAAACCGCGAGTGTTGATGACCGACACCTAAGCGCACCTTGGGGTCCAACAACTATGGAAATCGCTTCGAAACCCCAAAACGGTGAGTAATAGTGCACTTAACGGGCCAGAATCGGCCAGAATTGCTAACCATTGACGACGGATACGTAAACGCACCTTGGGGTTCAACAACCATGAAAACCACTTCGGGACACTAAACGGTGAGTAATAGTCCACGAAATGGGTCAGAATCGGCCAAAACCGCTAGTGTTGATGACGGACACATAAACGCACCCCGGGGTTCGTGAATTGTGGAAACCATCCCGGGACCCCAAAACAGTGAGTAATAGTCCACGGAACGGGTCAGAATTTGCCAAAACCGCTAGGGTTGATGACCGACACGTAAACGCACCCAGGGGTCCAACAACTATGGAAATCGCTTCGAAACCCCCAAACGGTGAGTAATAGTGCACTTAACGGGCCAGAATCGGCCAGAATTACTCACTATTGACGACGGACACGTAAACGCACCTTGGGGTTCAACAACCATGAATACCACTTTGGGACACCAAACGATGAGTAATAGTCCACGAAACGGGTCAGAATTGGCCAAAACCGCGAGTGTTAATGACCGCCACGTAAACGCACCCCGGGGTTCGTCAATCATGGAAATCACCCCGGGACCCCAAAACAGTGAGTAATTGTCCATGAAACGGGTCAGAATCGGCCAAAACCGCTAGTGTT
Source organism: Hordeum marinum (assembly GCA_022496015.1). Lineage (NCBI taxonomy): Eukaryota > Viridiplantae > Streptophyta > Magnoliopsida > Poales > Poaceae > Hordeum > Hordeum marinum. The sequence goes on from CM039676.1 coordinate 3,214,552, forward strand.
GATGACCGACACGTAAATGCACCCCGGGGTTCATCAATCGTGGAAATCAACCCGGGACCCCAAAATAGTGAGTTATAGTCCACGAAATGGGTCAGAGTCGGCCAAAACCGAGAGTGTTGATTACCGACACGTAAGCGCACCTTGGGGTCCAACAACTATGGAAATCGCTTCGAAACCCCAAAACGGTGAGTAATGGTGCACTTAACAGGCCAGAATCGGCCAGAATTGCTAACCATTAACGACGGACACGTAAACGCACCTTGGGGTTCAATAACCATGGAAAGCACTTCGGGACACCAAACGGTGAGTAATAGTCCACGAAATGGGTCAGAATTGGCCAAATCCGCTAGTGTTGATGACGGACACATAAACGCACCCCGGGGTTCTTCAATCGTGGAAATCACCCCGGGACCCCAAAACAGTAAGTTATAGTCCACGAAATGGGTCAGAGTCGGCCAAAACCGCGAGTGTTGATGACCGACACGTAAATGCACCCCGGGGTTCATCAATCGTGGAAATCAACCCGGGACCCCAAAATAGTGAGGTATAGGCCACGAAATGGGTCAGAGTCGGCCAAAACCGAGAGTGTTGATTACCGACACGTAAGCGCACCTTGGGGTCCAACAACTATGGAAATCGCTTCGAAACCCCAAAACGGTGAGTAATGGTGCACTTAACGGGCCAGAATCGGCCAGAATTGCTAACCATTGACGACGGACACGTAAACGCACCTTGGGGTTCAACAACCATGAAAACCACTTCGGGACACCAAACGGTGAGTAATAGTCCACGAAATGGGTCAGAATCGGCCAAAACCGCTAGTGTTGATGACGGACACATAAGCGCACCCCGGGGTTCGTGAATTGTGGAAACCATCCCGGGACCCCAAAACAGTGAGTATAGTCCACGGAACGGGTCAGAATTTGCCAAAACCGCTAGGGTTGATGACCGACACGTAAACGCACCCCGGGGTCCAACAACTATGGAAATCGCTTCCAAACCCCAAAACGGTGAGTAATAGTGCACTTAACGGGCCAGAATCGGCCAGAATTGCTAACCATTGACGACGGACACGTAAACGCACCTTGGGGTTCAACAACCATGAAAACCACTTCGGGACACTAAACAGTGAGTAATAGTCCACGAAATGGGTCAGAATCGGCCAAAACCGCTAGTGTTGATGACGGACACATAAACGCACCCCGGGGTTCTTCAATCGTGGAAATCACCCCGGGACCCCAAAACAGTAAGTTATAGTCCACGAAATGGGTCAGAGTCGGCCAAAACTGCGAGTGTTGATGACCGACACGTAAATGCACCCCGAGGTTCATCAATCGTGGAAATCAACCCGGGACCCCAAAATAGTGAGTTATAGGCCACGAAATGGGTCAGAGTCGGCCAAAACCGAGAGTGTTGATTACCGACACGTAAGCGCACCTTGGGGTCCAATAACTATGGAAATCGCTTCGAAACCCCAAAACGGTGAGTAATGGTGCACTTAACGGGCCAGAATCGGCCAGAATTGCTAACCATTGACGACGGACACGTAAACGCACCTTGGGGTTCAACAACCATGAAAACCACTTCGACACCAAACGGTGAGTAATAGTCCACGAAATGGGTCAGAATCGGCCAAAACCGCTAGTGTTGATGACGGACACATAAGCGCACCCCGGGGTTCGTGAATTGTGGAAACCATCCCGGGACCCCAAAACAGTGAGTATAGTCCACGGAACGGGTCAGAATTGGCCAAAACCGCTAGGGTTGATGACCGACACGTAAACGCACCCCGGGGTCCAACAACTATGGAAATCGCTTCCAAACCCCAAAACGGTGAGTAATAGTGCACTTAACGGGCCAGAATCGGCCAGAATTGCTAACCATTGACGACGGTCACGTAAACGCACCTTGGGGTTCAACAACCATGAAAACCACTTCGGGACACTAAGCGGTGAGTAATAGTCCACGAAATGGGTCAGAATCGGCCAAAACCGCTAGTGTTGATGACGGACACATAAACGCACCCCGGGGTTCGTGAATTGTGGAAACCATCCCGGGGCCCCAAAACAGTGAGTAATAGTCCACGGAACGGGTCAGAATTGGCCAAAACCGCTAGGGTTGATGACCGACACGTAAACGCACCCCGGGGTCCAACAACTATGGAAATCGCTTCGAAACCCCCAAACGGTGAGTAATAGTGCACTTAACGGGCCAGAATCGGCCAGAATTACTCACTATTGACGACGGACACGTAAACGCACCTTGGGATTCAACAACCATGAATACCACTTTGGGACACCAAACGATGAGTAATAGTCCACGAAACGGGTCAGAATTGGCCAAAACCGCGAGTGTTAATGACCGCCACGTAAACGCACCCCGGGGTTCGTCAATCATGGAAATCACCCCGGGACCCCAAAACAGTGAGTAATTGTCCATGAAACGGGTCAGAATCGGCGAAAACCGCTAGTGTTGATGACCGACACGTAAATGCACCCCGGGGTTCATCAATCGTGGAAATCAACCCGGGACCCCAAAATAGTGAGGTATAGGCCACGAAATGGGTCAGAGTCGGCCAAAACCGAGAGTGTTGATTACCGACACGTAAGCGCACCTTGGGGTCCAACAACTATGGAAATCGCTTCGAAACCCCAAAACGGTGAGTAATGGTGCACTTAACGGGCCAGAATCGGCCAGAATTGCTAACCATTGACGACGGACACGTAAACGCACCTTGGGGTTCAACAACCATGAAAACCACTTCGGGACACCAAACGGTGAGTAATAGTCCACGAAATGGGTCAGAATCGGCCAAAACCGCTAGTGTTGATGACGGACACATAAGCGCACCCCGGGGTTCGTGAATTGTGGAAACCATCCCGGGACCCCAAAACAGTGAGTATAGTCCACGGAACGGGTCAGAATTTGCCAAAACCGCTAGGGTTGATGACCGACACGTAAACGCACCCCGGGGTCCAACAACTATGGAAATCGCTTCCAAACCCCAAAACGGTGAGTAATAGTGCACTTAACGGGCCAGAATCGGCCAGAATTGCTAACCATTGACGACGGACACGTAAACGCACCTTGGGGTTCAACAACCATGAAAACCACTTCGGGACACTAAACGGTGAGTAATAGTCCACGAAATGGGTCAGAATCGGCCAAAACCGCTAGTGTTGATGACGGACACATAAACGCACCCCGGGGTTCTTCAATCGTGGAAATCACCCCGGGACCCCAAAACAGTAAGTTATAGTCCACGAAATGGGTCAGAGTCGGCCAAAACCGCGAGTGTTGATGACCGACACGTAAATGCACCCCGAGGTTCATCAATCGTGGAAATCAACCCGGGACCCCAAAATAGTGAGTTATAGGCCACGAAATGGGTCAGAGTCGGCCAAAACCGAGAGTGTTGATTACCGACACGTAAGCGCACCTTGGGGTCCAACAACTATGGAAATCGCTTCGAAACCCCAAAACGGTGAGTAATGGTGCACTTAACGGGCCAGAATCGGCCAGAATTGCTAACCATTGACGACGGACACGTAAACGCACCTTGGGGTTCAACAACCATGAAAACCACTTCGACACCAAACGGTGAGTAATAGTCCACGAAATGGGTCAGAATCGGCCAAAACCGCTAGTGTTGATGACGGACACATAAGCGCACCCCGGGGTTCGTGAATTGTGGAAACCATCCCGGGACCCCAAAACAGTGAGTATAGTCCACGGAACGGGTCAGAATTGGCCAAAACCGCTAGGGTTGATGACCGACACGTAAACGCACCCCGGGGTCCAACAACTATGGAAATCGCTTCCAAACCCCAAAACGGTGAGTAATAGTGCACTTAACGGGCCAGAATCGGCCAGAATTGCTAACCATTGACGACGGTCACGTAAACGCACCTTGGGGTTCAACAACCATGAAAACCACTTCGGGACACTAAGCGGTGAGTAATAGTCCACGAAATGGGTCAGAATCGGCCAAAACCGCTAGTGTTGATGACGGACACATAAACGCACCCCGGGGTTCGTGAATTGTGGAAACCATCCCGGGGCCCCAAAACAGTGAGTAATAGTCCACGGAACGGGTCAGAATTGGCCAAAACCGCTAGGGTTGATGACCGACACGTAAACGCACCCCGGGGTCCAACAACTATGGAAATCGCTTCGAAACCCCCAAACGGTGAGTAATAGTGCACTTAACGGGCCAGAATCGGCCAGAATTACTCACTATTGACGACGGACACGTAAACGCACCTTGGGATTCAACAACCATGAATACCACTTTGGGACACCAAACGATGAGTAATAGTCCACGAAACGGGTCAGAATTGGCCAAAACCGCGAGTGTTAATGACCGCCACGTAAACGCACCCCGGGGTTCGTCAATCATGGAAATCACCCCGGGACCCCAAAACAGTGAGTAATTGTCCATGAAACGGGTCAGAATCGGCGAAAACCGCTAGTGTTGATGACCGACACGTAAATGCACCCCGGGGTTCATCAATCGTGGAAATCAACCCGGGACCCCAAAATAGTGAGGTATAGGCCACGAAATGGGTCAGAGTCGGCCAAAACCGAGAGTGTTGATTACCGACACGTAAGCGCACCTTGGGGTCCAACAACTATGGAAATCGCTTCGAAACCCCAAAACGGTGAGTAATGGTGCACTTAACGGGCCAGAATCGGCCAGAATTGCTAACCATTGACGACGGACACGTAAACGCACCTTGGGGTTCAACAACCATGAAAACCACTTCGGGACACCAAACGGTGAGTAATAGTCCACGAAATGGGTCAGAATCGGCCAAAACCGCTAGTGTTGATGACGGACACATAAGCGCACCCCGGGGTTCGTGAATTGTGGAAACCATCCCGGGACCCCAAAACAGTGAGTATAGTCCACGGAACGGGTCAGAATTTGCCAAAACCGCTAGGGTTGATGACCGACACGTAAACGCACCCCGGGGTCCAACAACTATGGAAATCGCTTCCAAACCCCAAAACGGTGAGTAATAGTGCACTTAACGGGCCAGAATCGGCCAGAATTGCTAACCATTGACGACGGACACGTAAACGCACCTTGGGGTTCAACAACCATGAAAACCACTTCGGGACACTAAACGGTGAGTAATAGTCCACGAAATGGGTCAGAATCGGCCAAAACCGCTAGTGTTGATGACGGACACATAAACGCACCCCGGGGTTCTTCAATCGTGGAAATCACCCCGGGACCCCAAAACAGTAAGTTATAGTCCACGAAATGGGTCAGAGTCGGCCAAAACCGCGAGTGTTGATGACCGACACGTAAATGCACCCCGAGGTTCATCAATCGTGGAAATCAACCCGGGACCCCAAAATAGTGAGTTATAGGCCACGAAATGGGTCAGAGTCGGCCAAAACCGAGAGTGTTGATTACCGACACGTAAGCACACCTTGGGGTCCAACAACTATGGAAATCGCTTCGAAACCCCAAAACGGTGAGTAATGGTGCACTTAACGGGCCAGAATCGGCCAGAATTGCTAACCATTGACGACGGACACGTAAACGCACCTTGGGGTTCAACAACCATGAAAACCACTTCGACACCAAACGGTGAGTAATAGTCCACGAAATGGGTCAGAATCGGCCAAAACCGCTAGTGTTGATGACGGACACATAAGCGCACCCCGGGGTTCGTGAATTGTGGAAACCATCCCGGGACCCCAAAACAGTGAGTATAGTCCACGGAACGGGTCAGAATTGGCCAAAACCGCTAGGGTTGATGACCGACACGTAAACGCACCCCGGGGTCCAACAACTATGGAAATCGCTTCCAAACCCCAAAACGGTGAGTAATAGTGCACTTAACGGGCCAGAATCGGCCAGAATTGCTAACCATTGACGACGGTCACGTAAACGCACCTTGGGGTTCAACGACCATGAAAACCACTTCGGGACACTAAGCGGTGAGTAATAGTCCACGAAATGGGTCAGAATCGGCCAAAACCGCTAGTGTTGATGACGGACACATAAACGCACCCCGGGGTTCGTGAATTGTGGAAACCATCCCGGGGCCCCAAAACAGTGAGTAATAGTCCACGGAACGGGTCAGAATTGGCCAAAACCGCTAGGGTTGATGACCGACACGTAAACGCACCCCGGGGTCCAACTACTATGGAAATCGCTTCGAAACCCCCAAACGGTGAGTAATAGTGCACTTAACGGGCCAGAATCGGCCAGAATTACTCACTATTGACGACGGACACGTAAACGCACCTTGGGATTCAACAACCATGAATACCACTTTGGGACACCAAACGATGAGTAATAGTCCACGAAACGGGTCAGAATTGGCCAAAACCGCGAGTGTTAATGACCGCCACGTAAACGCACCCCGGGGTTCGTCAATCATGGAAATCACCCCGGGACCCCAAAACAGTGAGTAATTGTCCATGAAACGGGTCAGAATCGGCCTAAACCGCTAGTGTTGATGACCGACACGTAAATGCACCCCGGGGTTCATCAATCGTGGAAATCAACCCGGGACCCCAAAATAGTGAGTTATAGTCCACGAAATGGGTCAGAGTCGGCCAAAACCGAGAGTGTTGATTACCGACACGTAAGCGCACCTCGGGGTCCAACAACTATGGAAATCGCTTCGAAACCCCAAAACGGTGAGTAATGGTGCACTTAACAGGCCAGAATCGGCCAGAATTGCTAACCATTAACGACGGACACGTAAACGCACCTTGGGGTTCAATAACCATGGAAAGCACTTCGGGACACCAAACGGTGAGTAATAGTCCACGAAATGGGTCAGAATTGGCCAAATCCGCTAGTGTTGATGACGGACACATAAACGCACCCCGGGGTTCTTCAATCGTGGAAATCACCCCGGGACCCCAAAACAGTAAGTTATAGTCCACGAAATGGGTCAGAGTCGGCCAAAACCGCGAGTGTTGATGACCGACACGTAAATGCACCCCGGGGTTCATCAATCGTGGAAATCAACCCGGGACCCCAAAATAGTGAGGTATAGGCCACGAAATGGGTCAGAGTCGGCCAAAACCGAGAGTGTTGATTACCGACACGTAAGCGCACCTTGGGGTCCAACAACTATGGAAATCGCTTCGAAACCCCAAAACGGTGAGTAATGGTGCACTTAACGGGCCAGAATCGGCCAGAATTGCTAACCATTGACGACGGACACGTAAACGCACCTTGGGGTTCAACAACCATGAAAACCACTTCGGGACACCAAACGGTGAGTAATAGTCCACGAAATGGGTCAGAATCGGCCAAAACCGCTAGTGTTGATGACGGACACATAAGCGCACCCCGGGGTTCGTGAATTGTGGAAACCATCCCGGGACCCCAAAACAGTGAGTATAGTCCACGGAACGGGTCAGAATTGGCCAAAACCACTAGGGTTGATGACCGACACGTAAACGCACCCCGGGGTCCAACAACTATGGAAATCGCTTCCAAACCCCAAAACGGTGAGTAATAGTGCACTTAACGGGCCAGAATCGGCCAGAATTGCTAACCATTGATGACGGACACGTAAACGCACCTTGGGGTTCAACAACCATGAAAACCACTTCGGGACACTAAACGGTGAGTAATAGTCCACGAAATGGGTCAGAATCGGCCAAAACCGCTAGTGTTGATGACGGACACATAAACGCACCCCGGGGTTCGTGAATTGTGGAAACCATCCCGGGACCCCAAAACAGTGAGTATAGTCCACGGAACGGGTCAGAATTGGCCAAAACCGCTAGGGTTGATGACCGACACGTAAACGCACCCCGGGGTCCAACAACTATGGAAATCGCTTCGAAACCCCAAAACGGTGAGTAATAGTGCACTTAACGGGCCAGAATCGGCCAGCAATGCTAACCATTGACGACGGACACGTAAACGCACCTTGGGGTTCAACAACCATGAAAACCACTTCGGGACACTAAACGGTGAGTAATAGTCCACGAAATGGGTCAGAATCGGCCAAAACCGCTAGTGTTGATGACGGACACATAAACGCACCCCGGGGTTCGTGAATTGTGGAAACCATCCCGGGACCCCAAAACAGTGAGTATAGTCCACGGAACGGGTCAGAATTGGCCAAAACCGCTAGGGTTGATGACCGACACGTAAACGCACCCCGGGGTCCAACAACTATGGAAATCGCTTCCAAACCCCAAAACGGTGAGTAATAGTGCACTTAACGGGCCAGAATCGGCCAGAATTGCTAACCATTGACGACAGACACGTAAACGCACCTTGGGGTTCAACAACCATGAAAACCACTTCGGGACACTAAGCGGTGAGTAATAGTCCACGAAATGGGTCAGAATCGGCCAAAACCGCTAGTGTTGATGACGGACACATAAACGCACCCCGGGGTTCGTGAATTGTGGAAACCATCCCGGGGCCCCAAAACAGTGAGGAATAGTCCACGGAACGGGTCAGAATTGGCCAAAACCGCTAGGGTTGATGACCGACACGTAAACGCACCCCGGGGTCCAACAACTATGGAAATCGCTTCGAAACCCCCAAACGGTGAGTAATAGTGCACTTAACGGGCCAGAATCGGCCAGAATTACTCACTATTGACGACGGACACGTAAACGCACCTTGGGATTCAACAACCATGAATACCACTTTGGGACACCAAACGATGAGTAATAGTCCACGAAACGGGTCAGAATTGGCCAAAACCGCGAGTGTTAATGACCGCCACGTAAACGCACCCCGGGGTTCGTCAATCATGGAAATCACCCCGGGACCCCAAAACAGTGAGTAATTGTCCATGAAACGGGTCAGAATCGGCCAAAACCGCTAGTGTTGATGACCGACACGTAAATGCACCCCGGGGTTCATCAATCGTGGAAATCAACCCGGGACCCCAAAATAGTGAGTTATAGTCCACGAAATGGGTCAGAGTCGGCCAAAACCGAGAGTGTTGATTACCGACACGTAAGCGCACCTTGGGGTCCAACAACTATGGAAATCGCTTCGAAACCCCAAAACGGTGAGTAATGGTGCACTTAACAGGCCAGAATCGGCCAGAATTGCTAACCATTAACGACGGACACGTAAACGCACCTTGGGGTTCAATAACCATGGAAAGCACTTCGGGACACCAAACGGTGAGTAATAGTCCACGAAATGGGTCAGAATTGGCCAAATCCGCTAGTGTTGATGACGGACACATAAACGCACCCCGGGGTTCTTCAATCGTGGAAATCACCCCGGGACCCCAAAACAGTAAGTTATAGTCCACGAAATGGGTCAGAGTCGGCCAAAACCGCGAGTGTTGATGACCGACACGTAAATGCACCCCGGGGTTCATCAATCGTGGAAATCAACCCGGGACCCCAAAATAGTGAGGTATAGGCCACGAAATGGGTCAGAGTCGGCCAAAACCGAGAGTGTTGATTACCGACACGTAAGCGCACCTTGGGGTCCAACAACTATGGAAATCGCTTCGAAACCCCAAAACGGTGAGTAATGGTGCACTTAACGGGCCAGAATCGGCCAGAATTGCTAACCATTGACGACGGACACGTAAACGCACCTTGGGGTTCAACAACCATGAAAACCACTTCGGGACACCAAACGGTGAGTAATAGTCCACGAAATGGGTCAGAATCGGCCAAAACCGCTAGTGTTGATGACGGACACATAAGCGCACCCCGGGGTTCGTGAATTGTGGAAACCATCCCGGGACCCCAAAACAGTGAGTATAGTCCACGGAACGGGTCAGAATTGGCCAAAACCACTAGGGTTGATGACCGACACGTAAACGCACCCCGGGGTCCAACAACTATGGAAATCGCTTCCAAACCCCAAAACGGTGAGTAATAGTGCACTTAACGGGCCAGAATCGGCCAGAATTGCTAACCATTGATGACGGACACGTAAACGCACCTTGGGGTTCAACAACCATGAAAACCACTTCGGGACACTAAACGGTGAGTAATAGTCCACGAAATGGGTCAGAATCGGCCAAAACCGCTAGTGTTGATGACGGACACATAAACGCACCCCGGGGTTCGTGAATTGTGGAAACCATCCCGGGACCCCAAAACAGTGAGTATAGTCCACGGAACGGGTCAGAATTGGCCAAAACCGCTAGGGTTGATGACCGACACGTAAACGCACCCCGGGGTCCAACAACTATGGAAATCGCTTCGAAACCCCAAAACGGTGAGTAATAGTGCACTTAACGGGCCAGAATCGGCCAGCAATGCTAACCATTGACGACGGACACGTAAACGCACCTTGGGGTTCAACAACCATGAAAACCACTTCGGGACACTAAACGGTGAGTAATAGTCCACGAAATGGGTCAGAATCGGCCAAAACCGCTAGTGTTGATGACGGACACATAAACGCACCCCAGGGTTCTTCAATCGTGGAAATCACCCCGGGACCCCAAAACAGTAAGTTATAGTCCACGAAATGGGTCAGAGTCGGCCAAAACCGCGAGTGTTGATGACCGACACGTAAATGCACCCCGGGGTTCATCAATCGTGGAAATCAACCCGGGACCCCAAAATAGTGAGTTATAGGCCACGAAATGGGTCAGAGTCGGCCAAAACCGAGAGTGTTGATTACCGACACGTAAGCGCACCTTGGGGTCCAACAACTATGGAAATCGCTTCGAAACCCCAAAACGGTGGGTAATGGTGCACTTAACGGGCCAGAATCGGCCAGAATTGCTAACCATTGACGACGGACACGTAAACGCACCTTGGGGTTCAACAACCATGAAAACCACTTTGACACCAAACGGTGAGTAATAGTCCACGAAATGGGTCAGAATCGGCCAAAACCGCTAGTGTTGATGACGGACACATAAGCGCACCCCGGGGTTCGTGAATTGTGGAAACCATCCCGGGACCCCAAAACAGTGAGTATAGTCCACGGAACGGGTCAGAATTGGCCAAAACCGCTAGGGTTGATGACCGACACGTAAACGCACCCCGGGGTCCAACAACTATGGAAATCGCTTCCAAACCCCAAAACGGTGAGTAATAGTGCACTTAACGGGCCAGAATCGGCCAGAATTGCTAACCATTGACGACGGACACGTAAACGCACCTTGGGGTTCAACAACCATGAAAACCACTTCGGGACACTAAGCGGTGAGTAATAGTCCACGAAATGGGTCAGAATCGGCCAAAACCGCTAGTGTTGATGACGGACACATAAACGCACCCCGGGGTTCGTGAATTGTGGAAACCATCCCGGGGCCCCAAAACAGTGAGTAATAGTCCACGGAACGGGTCAGAATTGCCCAAAACCGCTAGGGTTGATGACCGACACGTAAACGCACCCCGGGGTCCAACAACTATGGAAATCGCTTCGAAACCCCCAAACGGTGAGTAATAGTGCACTTAACGGGCCAGAATCGGCCAGAATTACCCACTATTGACGACGGACACGTAAACGCACCTTGGGGTTCAACAACCATGAAAACCATTTTGGGACACCAAACGATGAGTAATAGTCCACGAAACGGGTCAGAATTGGCCAAAACCGCGAGTGTTAATGACCGCCACGTAAACGCACCCCGGGGTTCGTCAATCATGGAAATCACCCCGGGACCCCAAAACAGTTAGTAATTGTCCATGAAACGGGTCAGAATCGGCCAAAACCGCTAGTGTTGATGACCGACACGTAAATGCACCCCGGGGTTCATCAATCGTGGAAATCAACCCGGGACCCCAAAATAGTGAGTTATAGTCCACGAAATGGGTCAGAGTCGGCCAAAACCGAGAGTGTTGATTACCGACACGTAAGCGCACCTTAGGGTCCAACAACTATGGAAATCGCTTCGAAACCCCAAAACGGTGAGTAATGGTGCACTTAACAGGCCAGAATCGGCCAGAATTGCTAACCATTGACGACGGACACGTAAACGCACCTTGGGGTTCAATAACCATGGAAAGCACTTCGGGACACCAAACGGTGAGTAATAGTCCACGAAATGGGTCAGAATCGGCCAAATCCGCTAGTGTTGATGACGGACACATAAACGCACCCCGGGGTTCTTCAATCGTGGAAATCACCCCGGGACCCCAAAACAGTAAGTTATAGTCCACGAAATGGGTCAGAGTCGTCCAAAACCGCGAGTGTTGATGACCGACACGTAAGCGCACCTTGGGGTCCAACAACTATGGAAATCGCTTCGAAACCCCAAAACGGTGAGTAATGGTGCACTTAACGGGCCAGAATCGGCCAGAATTGCTAACCATTGACGACGGACACGTAAACGCACCTTGGGGTTCAACAACCATGAAAAGCACTTCGGGACACCAAACGGTGAGTAGTAGTCCACGAAATGGGTCAGAATCGGCCAAATCCGCTAGTGTTCATGACGGACACATAAACGCACCCCGGGGTTCATCAATAGTGGAAATCAACCCGGGACCTCAAAATAGTGAGTTATAGTCCACGAAATGGGTCAGAGTCGGCCAAAACCGCGAGTGTTGATGACCGACACGTAAGCGCACCTTGGGGTCCAACAACTATGGAAATCGCTTCGAAACCCCAAAACGGTGAGTAATAGTGCACTTAACGGGCCAGAATCGGCCAGAATTGCTAACCATTGACGACGGATACGTAAACGCACCTTGGGGTTCAACAACCATGAAAACCACTTCGGGACACTAAACGGTGAGTAATAGTCCACGAAATGGGTCAGAATCGGCCAAAACCGCTAGTGTTGATGACGGACACATAAACGCATCCCGGGGTTCGTGAATTGTGGAAACCATCCCGGGACCCCAAAAAAGTGAGTAATAGTCCACGGAACGGGTCAGAATTGGCCAAAACCGCTAGGGTTGATGACCGACACGTAAACACACCCCGGGGTCCAACAACTATGGAAATCGCTTCGAAACCCCCAAACGGTGAGTAATAGTGCACTTAACGGGCCAGAATCGGCCAGAATTACTCACTATTGACGACGGACATGTAAACGCACCTTGGGGTTCAACAACCATGAATACCACTTTGGGACACCAAACGATGAGTAATAGTCCACGAAACGGGTCAGAATTGGCCAAAACCGCGAGTGTTAATGACAGCCACGTAAACGCACCCCGGGGTTCGTCAATCATGGAAATCACCCCGGGACCCCAAAACAGTGAGTAATTGTCCATGAAACGGGTCAGAATCGGCCAAAACCGCTAGTGTTGATGACCGACACGTAAATGCACCCCGGGGTTCATCAATCGTGGAAATTAACCCGGGACCCCAAAATAGTGAGTTATAGTCCACGAAATGGGTCAGAGTCGGCCAAAACCGAGAGTGTTGATTACCGACACGTAAGCGCACCTTGGGGTCCAACAACTATGGAAATCGCTTCGAAACCCCAAAACGGTGAGTAATGGTGCACTTAACAGGCCAGAATCGGCCAGAATTTTTAACCATTAACGACGGACACGTAAACGCACCTTGGGGTTCAACAACCATGGAAAGCACTTCGGGACACCAAACGGTGAGTAATAGTCCACGAAATGGGTCAGAATCGGCCAAAACCGCTAGTGTTGATGACGGACACATAAACGCACCCCGGGGTTCGTGAATTGTGGAAACCATCCCGGGACCCCAAAACAGTGAGTAATAGTCCACGAAACGGGTCAGAATTGGCCAAAACCGCTAGGGTTGATGACCGACACGTAAACGCACCCCGGGGTCCAACAACTATGGAAATCGCTTCGAAACCCCCAAACGGTGAGTAATAGTGCACTTAACGGGCCAGAATCGGCCAGAATTACCCACTATTGACGACGGACACGTAAACGCACCTTGGGGTTCAACAACCATGAAAACCATTTTGGGACACCAAACGATGAGTAATAGTCCACGAAACGGGTCAGAATTGGCCAGAACCGCGAGTGTTAATGACCGCCACGTAAACGCACCCCGGGGTTCGTCAATCATGGAAATCACCCCGGGACCCCAAAACAGTGAGTAATTGTCCATGAAACGGGTCAGAATCGGCCAAAACCGCTAGTGTTGATGACCGACACGTAAATGCACCCCGGGGTTCATCAATCGTGGAAATCAACCCGGGACCCCAAAATAGTGAGTTATAGTCCACGAAATGGGTCAGAGTCGGCCAAAACCGAGAGTGTTGATTACCGACACGTAAGCGCACCTTGGGGTCCAACAACTATGGAAATCGCTTCGAAACCCCAAAACGGTGAGTAATGGTGCACTTAACAGGCCAGAATCGGCCAGAATTGCTAACCATTAACGACGGACACGTAAACGCACCTTGGGGTTCAATAACCATGGAAAGCACTTTGGGACACCAAACGGTGAGTAATAGTCCACGAAATGGGTCAGAATTGGCCAAATCCGCTAGTGTTGATGACGGACACATAAACGCACCCCGGGGTTCTTCAATCGTGGAAATCACCCCGGGACCCCAAAACAGTAAGTTATAGTCCACGAAATGGGTCAGAGTCGGCCAAAACCGCGAGTGTTGATGACCGACACGTAAGTGCACCCCGGGGTTCATCAATCGTGGAAATCAACCCGGGACCCCAAAATAGTGAGGTATAGGCCACGAAATGGGTCAGAGTCGGCCAAAACCGAGAGTGTTGATTACCGACACGTAAGCGCACCTTGGGGTCCAACAACTATGGAAATCGCTTCGAAACCCCAAAACGGTGAGTAATGGTGCACTTAACGGGCCAGAATCGGCCAGAATTGCTAACCATTGACGACGGACACGTAAACGCACCTTGGGGTTCAACAACCATGAAAACCACTTCGGGACACCAAACGGTGAGTAATAGTCCACGAAATGGGTCAGAATCGGCCAAAACCGCTAGTGTTGATGACGGACACATAAGCGCACCCCGGGGTTCGTGAATTGTGGAAACCATCCCGGGACCCCAAAACAGTGAGTATAGTCCACGGAACGGGTCAGAATTGGCCAAAACCACTAGGGTTGATGACCGACACGTAAACGCACCCCGGGGTCCAACAACTATGGAAATCGCTTCCAAACCCCAAAACGGTGAGTAATAGTGCACTTAACGGGCCAGAATCGGCCAGAATTGCTAACCATTGATGACGGACACGTAAACGCACCTTGGGGGTTCAACAACCATGAAAACCACTTCGGGACACTAAACGGTGAGTAATAATCCACGAAATGGGTCAGAATCGGCCAAAACCGCTAGTGTTGATGACGGACACATAAACGCACCCCGGGGTTCGTGAATTGTGGAAACCATCCCGGGACCCCAAAACAGTGAGTATAGTCCACGGAACGGGTCAGAATTGGCCAAAACCGCTAGGGTTGATGACCGACACGTAAACGCACCCCGGGGTCCAACAACTATGGAAATCGCTTCGAAACCCCAAAACGGTGAGTAATAGTGCACTTAACGGGCCAGAATCGGCCAGCAATGATAACCATTGACGACGGACACGTAAACGCACCTTGGGGTTCAACAACCATGAAAACCACTTCGGGACACTAAACGGTGAGTAATAGTCCACGAAATGGGTCAGAATCGGCCAAAACCGCTAGTGTTGATGACGGACACATAAACGCACCCCAGGGTTCTTCAATCGTGGAAATCACCCCGGGACCCCAAAACAGTAAGTTATAGTCCACGAAATGGGTCAGAGTCGGCCAAAACCGCGAGTGTTGATGACCGACACGTAAATGCACCCCGGGGTTCATCAATCGTGGAAATCAACCCGGGACCCCCAAAATAGTGAGTTATAGGCCACGAAATGGGTCAGAGTCGGCCAAAACCGAGAGTGTTGATTACCGACACGTAAGCGCACCTTGGGGTCCAACAACTATGGAAATCGCTTCGAAACCCCAAAACGGTGAGTAATGGTGCACTTAACGGGCCAGAATCGGCCAGAATTGCTAACCATTGACGACGGACACGTAAACGCACCTTGGGGTTCAACAACCATGAAAACCACTTCGACACCAAACGGTGAGTAATAGTCCACGAAATGGGTCAGAATCGGCCAAAACCGCTAGTGTTGATGACGGACACATAGCGCACCCCGGGGTTCGTGAATTGTGGAAACCATCCCGGGACCCCAAAACAGTGAGTATAGTCCACGGAACGGGTCAGAATTGGCCAAAACCGCTAGGGTTGATGACCGACACGTAAACGCACCCCAGGGTCCAACAACTATGGAAATCGCTTCCAAACCCCAAAACGGTGAGTAATAGTGCACTTAACGGGCCAGAATCGGCCAGAATTGCTAACCATTGACGACGGACACGTAAACGCACCTTGGGGTTCAACAACAATGCAAACCACTTCGGGACACTAAGCGGTGAGTAATAGTCCACGAAATGGGTCAGAATCGGCCAAAACCGCTAGTGTTGATGACGGACACATAAACGCACCCCGGGGTTCGTGAATTGTGGAAACCATCCCGGGGCCCCAAAACAGTGAGTAATAGTCCACGGAACGGGTCAGAATTGCCCAAAACCGCTAGGGTTGATGACCGACACGTAAACGCACCCCGGGGTCCAACAACTATGGAAATCGCTTCGAAACCCCCAAACGGTGAGTAATAGTGCACTTAACGGGCCAGAATCGGCCAGAATTACCCACTATTGACGACGGACACGTAAACGCACCTTGGGGTTCAACAACCATGAAAACCATTTTGGGACACCAAACGATGAGTAATAGTCCACGAAACGGGTCAGAATTGGCCAAAACCGCGAGTGTTAATGACCGCCACGTAAACGCACCCCGGGGTTCGTCAATCATGGAAATCACCCCGGGACCCCAAAACAGTTAGTAATTGTCCATGAAACGGGTCAGAATCGGCCAAAACCGCTAGTGTTGATGACCGACACGTAAATGCACCCCGGGGTTCATCTATCGTGGAAATCAACCCGGGACCCCAAAATAGTGAGTTATAGTCCACGAAATGGGTCAGAGTCGGCCAAAACCGAGAGTGTTGATTACCGACACGTAAGCGCACCTTGGGGTCCAACAACTATGGAAATCGCTTCGAAACCCCAAAACGGTGAGTAATGGTGCACTTAACAGGCCAGAATCGGCCAGAATTGCTAACCATTGACGACGGACACGTAAACGCACCTTGGGGTTCAATAACCATGGAAAGCACTTCGGGACACCAAACGGTGAGTAATAGTCCACGAAATGGGTCAGAATCGGCCAAATCCGCTAGTGTTGATGACGGACACATAAACGCACCCCGGGGTTCTTCAATCGTGGAAATCACCCCGGGACCCCAAAACAGTAAGTTATAGTCCACGAAATGGGTCAGAGTCGTCCAAAACCGCGAGTGTTGATGACCGACACGTAAGCGCACCTTGGGGTCCAACAACTATGGAAATCGCTTCGAAACCCCAAAACGGTGAGTAATGGTGCACTTAACGGGCCAGAATCGGCCAGAATTGCTAACCATTGACGACGGACACGTAAACGCACCTTGGGGTTCAACAACCATGAAAAGCACTTCGGGACACCAAACGGTGAGTAGTAGTCCACGAAATGGGTCAGAATCGGCCAAATCCGCTAGTGTTGATGACGGACACATAAACGCACCCCGGGGTTCATCAATAGTGGAAATCAACCCGGGACCTCAAAATAGTGAGTTATAGTCCACGAAATGGGTCAGAGTCGGCCAAAACCGCGAGTGTTGATGACCGACACGTAAGCGCACCTTGGGGTCCAACAACTATGGAAATCGCTTCGAAACCCCAAAACGGTGAGTAATAGTGCACTTAACGGGCCAGAATCGGCCAGAATTGCTAACCATTGACGACGGATACGTAAACGCACCTTGGGGTTCAACAACCATGAAAACCACTTCGGGACACTAAACGGTGAGTAATAGTCCACGAAATGGGTCAGAATCGGCCAAAACCGCTAGTGTTGATGACGGACACATAAACGCATCCCGGGGTTCGTGAATTGTGGAAACCATCCCGGGACCCCAAAAAAGTGAGTAATAGTCCACGGAACGGGTCAGAATTGGCCAAAACCGCTAGGGTTGATGACCGACACGTAAACACACCCCGGGGTCCAACAACTATGGAAATCGCTTCGAAACCCCCAAACGGTGAGTAATAGTGCACTTAACGGGCCAGAATCGGCCAGAATTACTCACTATTGACGACGGACATGTAAACGCACCTTGGGGTTCAACAACCATGAATACCACTTTGGGACACCAAACGATGAGTAATAGTCCACGAAACGGGTCAGAATTGGCCAGAACCGCGAGTGTTAATGACAGCCACGTAAACGCACCCCGGGGTTCGTCAATCATGGAAATCACCCCGGGACCCCAAAACAGTGAGTAATTGTCCATGAAACGGGTCAGAATCGGCCAAAACCGCTAGTGTTGATGACCGACACGTAAATGCACCCCGGGGTTCATCAATCGTGGAAATCAACCCGGGACCCCAAAATAGTGAGTTATAGTCCACGAAATGGGTCAGAGTCGGCCAAAACCGAGAGTGTTGATTACCGACACGTAAGCGCACCTTGGGGTCCAACAACTATGGAAATCGCTTCGAAACCCCAAAACGGTGAGTAATGGTGCACTTAACAGGCCAGAATCGGCCAGAATTGCTAACCATTAACGACGGACACGTAAACGCACCTTGGGGTTCAATAACCATGGAAAGCACTTCGGGACACCAAACGGTGAGTAATAGTCCACGAAATGGGTCAGAATCGGCCAAAACCGCTAGTGTTGATGACGGACACATAAGCGCACCCCGGGGTTCGTGAATTGTGGAAACCATCCCGGGACCCCAAAACAGTGAGTATAGTCCACGGAACGGGTCAGAATTGGCCAAAACCGCTAGGGTTGATGACCGACACGTAAACGCACCCCGGGGTCCAACAACTATGGAAATCGCTTCGAAACCCCAAAACGGTGAGTAATAGTGCACTTAACGGGCCAGCATCGGCCAGAAATGCTAACCATTGACGACGGACACGTAAACGCACCTTGGGGTTCAACAACCATGAAAACCACTTCGACACCAAACGGTGAGTAATAGTCCACGAAATGGGTCAGAATCGGCCAAAACCGCTAGTGTTGATGACGGACACATAGCGCACCCCGGGGTTCGTGAATTGTGGAAACCATCCCGGGACCCCAAAACAGTGAGTATAGTCCACGGAACGGGTCAGAATTGGCCAAAACCGCTAGGGTTGATGACCGACACGTAAACGCACCCCAGGGTCCAACAACTATGGAAATCGCTTCCAAACCCCAAAACGGTGAGTAATAGTGCACTTAACGGGCCAGAATCGGCCAGAATTGCTAACCATTGACGACGGACACGTAAACGCACCTTGGGGTTCAACAACAATGCAAACCACTTCGGGACACTAAGCGGTGAGTAATAGTCCACGAAATGGGTCAGAATCGGCCAAAACCGCTAGTGTTGATGACGGACACATAAACGCACCCCGGGGTTCGTGAATTGTGGAAACCATCCCGGGGCCCCAAAACAGTGAGTAATAGTCCACGGAACGGGTCAGAATTGCCCAAAACCGCTAGGGTTGATGACCGACACGTAAACGCACCCCGGGGTCCAACAACTATGGAAATCGCTTCGAAACCCCCAAACGGTGAGTAATAGTGCACTTAACGGGCCAGAATCGGCCAGAATTACCCACTATTGACGACGGACACGTAAACGCACCTTGGGGTTCAACAACCATGAAAACCATTTTGGGACACCAAACGATGAGTAATAGTCCACGAAACGGGTCAGAATTGGCCAAAACCGCGAGTGTTAATGACCGCCACGTAAACGCACCCCGGGGTTCGTCAATCATGGAAATCACCCCGGGACCCCAAAACAGTTAGTAATTGTCCATGAAACGGGTCAGAATCGGCCAAAACCGCTAGTGTTGATGACCGACACGTAAATGCACCCCGGGGTTCATCAATCGTGGAAATCAACCCGGGACCCCAAAATAGTGAGTTATAGTCCACGAAATGGGTCAGAGTCGGCCAAAACCGAGAGTGTTGATTACCGACACGTAAGCGCACCTTGGGGTCCAACAACTATGGAAATCGCTTCGAAACCCCAAAACGGTGAGTAATGGTGCACTTAACAGGCCAGAATCGGCCAGAATTGCTAACCATTGACGACGGACACGTAAACGCACCTTGGGGTTCAATAACCATGGAAAGCACTTCGGGACACCAAACGGTGAGTAATAGTCCACGAAATGGGTCAGAATCGGCCAAATCCGCTAGTGTTGATGACGGACACATAAACGCACCCCGGGGTTCTTCAATCGTGGAAATCACCCCGGGACCCCAAAACAGTAAGTTATAGTCCACGAAATGGGTCAGAGTCGTCCAAAACCGCGAGTGTTGATGACCGACACGTAAGCGCACCTTGGGGTCCAACAACTATGGAAATCGCTTCGAAACCCCAAAACGGTGAGTAATGGTGCACTTAACGGGCCAGAATCGGCCAGAATTGCTAACCATTGACGACGGACACGTAAACGCACCTTGGGGTTCAACAACCATGAAAAGCACTTCGGGACACCAAACGGTGAGTAGTAGTCCACGAAATGGGTCAGAATCGGCCAAATCCGCTAGTGTTGATGACGGACACATAAACGCACCCCGGGGTTCATCAATAGTGGAAATCAACCCGGGACCTCAAAATAGTGAGTTATAGTCCACGAAATGGGTCAGAGTCGGCCAAAACCGCGAGTGTTGATGACCGACACGTAAGCGCACCTTGGGGTCCAACAACTATGGAAATCGCTTCGAAACCCCAAAACGGTGAGTAATAGTGCACTTAACGGGCCAGAATCGGCCAGAATTGCTAACCATTGACGACGGATACGTAAACGCACCTTGGGGTTCAACAACCATGAAAACCACTTCGGGACACTAAACGGTGAGTAATAGTCCACGAAATGGGTCAGAATCGGCCAAAACCGCTAGTGTTGATGACGGACACATAAACGCATCCCGGGGTTCGTGAATTGTGGAAACCATCCCGGGACCCCAAAAAAGTGAGTAATAGTCCACGGAACGGGTCAGAATTGGCCAAAACCGCTAGGGTTGATGACCGACACGTAAACACACCCCGGGGTCCAACAACTATGGAAATCGCTTCGAAACCCCCAAACGGTGAGTAATAGTGCACTTAACGGGCCAGAATCGGCCAGAATTACTCACTATTGACGACGGACATGTAAACGCACCTTGGGGTTCAACAACCATGAATACCACTTTGGGACACCAAACGATGAGTAATAGTCCACGAAACGGGTCAGAATTGGCCAGAACCGCGAGTGTTAATGACAGCCACGTAAACGCACCCCGGGGTTCGTCAATCATGGAAATCACCCCGGGACCCCAAAACAGTGAGTAATTGTCCATGAAACGGGTCAGAATCGGCCAAAACCGCTAGTGTTGATGACCGACACGTAAATGCACCCCGGGGTTCATCAATCGTGGAAATCAACCCGGGACCCCAAAATAGTGAGTTATAGTCCACGAAATGGGTCAGAGTCGGCCAAAACCGAGAGTGTTGATTACCGACACGTAAGCGCACCTTGGGGTCCAACAACTATGGAAATCGCTTCGAAACCCCAAAACGGTGAGTAATGGTGCACTTAACAGGCCAGAATCGGCCAGAATTGCTAACCATTAACGACGGACACGTAAACGCACCTTGGGGTTCAATAACCATGGAAAGCACTTCGGGACACCAAACGGTGAGTAATAGTCCACGAAATGGGTCAGAATCGGCCAAAACCGCTAGTGTTGATGACGGACACATAAGCGCACCCCGGGGTTCGTGAATTGTGGAAACCATCCCGGGACCCCAAAACAGTGAGTATAGTCCACGGAACGGGTCAGAATTGGCCAAAACCGCTAGGGTTGATGACCGACACGTAAACGCACCCCGGGGTCCAACAACTATGGAAATCGCTTCGAAACCCCAAAACGGTGAGTAATAGTGCACTTAACGGGCCAGAATCGGCCAGAAATGCTAACCATTGACGACGGACACGTAAACGCACCTTGGGGTTCAACAACCATGAAAACCACTTCGGGACACTAAACGGTGAGTAATAGTCCACGAAATGGGTCAGAATCGGCCAAAACCGCTAGTGTTCATGACGGACACATAAACGCACCCCGGGGTTCGTGAATTGTGGAAACCATCCCGGGGCCCCAAAACAGTGAGTAATAGTCCACGAAACGGGTCAGAATTGGCCAAAACCGCTAGGGTTGATGACCGACACGTAAACGCACCCCGGGGTCCAACAACTATGGAAATCGCTTCGAAACCCCCAAACGGTGAGTAATAGTGCACTTAACGGGCCAGAATCGGCCAGAATTACCCACTATTGACAACGGATACGTAAACGCACCTTGGGGTTCAACAACCATGAAAACCATTTTGGGACACCAAACGATGAGTAATAGTCCACGAAACGGGTCAGAATTGGCCAAAACCGCGAGTGTTAATGACCGCCACGTAAACGCACCCCGGGGTTCGTCAATCATGGAAATCACCCCGGGACCCCAAAACAGTGAGTAATTGTCCATGAAACGGGTCAGAATCGGCCAAAACCGCTAGTGTTGATGACCGACACGTAAATGCACCCCGGGGTTCATCAATCGTGGAAATCAACCCGGGACCCCAAAATAGTGAGTTATAGTCCACGAAATGGGTCAGAGTCGGCCAAAACCGAGAGTGTTGATTACCGACACGTAAGCGCACCTTGGGGTCCAACAACTATGGAAATCGCTTCGAAACCCCAAAACGGTGAGTAATGGTGCACTTAACAGGCCAGAATCGGCCAGAATTGCTAACCATTGACGACGGACACGTAAACGCACCACGAAATGGGTCAGAATCGGCCAAATCCGCTAGTGTTGGTGACGGACACATAAACGCACCCCGGGGTTCTTCAATCGTGGAAATCACCCCGGGACCCCAAAACAGTAAGTTATAGTCCACGAAATGGGTCAGAGTCGTCCAAAACCGTGAGTGTTGATGACCGACACGTAAGCGCACCTTGGGGTCCAACAACTATGGAAATCGCTTTGAAACCCCAAAACGGTGAGTAATGGTGCACTTAACGGGCCAGAATCGGCCAGAATTGCTAACCATTGACGACGGACACGTAAACGCACCTTGGGGTTCAACAACCATGAAAAGCACTTCGGGACACCAAACGGTGAGTAGTAGTCCACGAAATGGGTCAGAATCGGCCAAATCCGCTAGTGTTGATGACGGACACATAAACGCACCCCGGGGTTCATCAATAGTGGAAATCAACCCGGGACCTCAAAATAGTGAGTTATAGTCCACGAAATGGGTCAGAGTCGGCCAAAACCGCGAGTGTTGATGACCGACACGTAAGCGCACCTTGGGGTCCAACAACTATGGAAATCGCTTCGAAACCCCAAAACGGTGAGTAATAGTGCACTTAACGGGCCAGAATCGGCCAGAATTGCTAACCATTGACGACGGAGACGTAAACGCACCTTGGGGTTCAACAACCATGGAAAGCACTTCGGGACACCAAACGGTGAGTAATAGTCCATGAAATGGGTCAGAATCGGCCAAAACCGCTAGTGTTGATGACGGACACATAAACGCATCCCGGGGTTCGTGAATTGTGGAAACCATCCCGGGACCCCAAAACAGTGAGTAATAGTCCACGGAACGGGTCAGAATTGGCCAAAACCACTAGGGTTGATGACCGACACGTAAACGCACCCCGGGGTCCAACAACTATGGAAATCGCTTCGAAACCCCCAAACGGTGAGTAATAGTGCACTTAACGGGCCAGAATCGGCCAGAATTACTCACTATTGACGACGGACATGTAAACGCACCTTGGGGTTCAACAACCATGAATACCACTTTGGGACACCAAACGATGAGTAATAGTCCACGAAACGGGTCAGAATTGGCCAAAACCGCGAGTGTTAATGACAGCCACGTAAACGCACCCCGGGGTTCGTCAATCATGGAAATCACCCCGGGACCCCAAAACAGTGAGTAATTGTCCATGAAACGGGTCAGAATCGGCCAAAACCGCTAGTGTTGATGACCGACACGTAAATGCACCCCGGGGTTCATCAATCGTGGAAATCAACCCGGGACCCCAAAATAGTGAGTTATAGTCCACGAAATGGGTCAGAGTCGGCCAAAACCGAGAGTGTTGATTACCGACACGTAAGCGCACCTTGGGGTCCAACAACTATGGAAATCGCTTCGAAACCCCAAAACGGTGAGTAATGGTGCACTTAACAGGCCAGAATCGGCCAGAATTTTTAACCATTAACGACGGACACGTAAACGCACCTTGGGGTTCAACAACCATGGAAAGCACTTCGGGACACCAAACGGTGAGTAATAGTCCACGAAATGGGTCAGAATCGGCCAAAACCGCTAGTGTTGATGACGGACACATAAACGCACCC
Organism: Hordeum marinum; assembly: GCA_022496015.1. Lineage (NCBI taxonomy): Eukaryota > Viridiplantae > Streptophyta > Magnoliopsida > Poales > Poaceae > Hordeum > Hordeum marinum. The sequence goes on from CM039676.1 coordinate 3,239,033, forward strand.
CGGGGTTCGTGAATTGTGGAAACCATCCCGGGACCCCAAAACAGTGAGTAATAGTCCACGAAACGGGTCAGAATTGGCCAAAACCGCTAGGGTTGATGACCGACACGTAAACGCACCACGGGGTCCAACAACTATGGAAATCGCTTCGAAACCCCAAAACGGTGAGTAATAGTGCACTTAACGGGCCAGAATCGGCCAGAAATGCTAACCATTGACGACGGACACGTAAACGCACCTTGGGGTTCAACAACCATGAAAACCACTTCGGGACACTAAACGGTGAGTAATAGTCCACGAAATGGGTCAGAATCGGCCAAAACCGCTAGTGTTGATGACGGACACATAAACGCACCCCGGGGTTCGTGAATTGTGGAAACCATCCCGGGGCCCCAAAACAGTGAGTAATAGTCCACGAAACGGGTCAGAATTGGCCAAAACCGCTAGGGTTGATGACCGACACGTAAACGCACCCCGGGGTCCAACAACTATGGAAATCGCTTCGAAACCCCCAAACGGTGAGTAATAGTGCACTTAACGGGCCAGAATCGGCCAGAATTACCCACTATTGACGACGGACACGTAAACGCACCTTGGGGTTCAACAACCATGAAAACCATTTTGGGACACCAAACGATGAGTAATAGTCCACGAAACGGGTCAGAATTGGCCAGAACCGCGAGTGTTAATGACCGCCACGTAAACGCACCCCGGGGTTCGTCAATCATGGAAATCACCCCGGGACCCCAAAACAGTGAGTAATTGTCCATGAAACAGGTCAGAATCGGCCAAAACCGCTAGTGTTGATGACCGACACGTAAATGCACCCCGGGGTTCATCAATCGTGGAAATCAACCCGGGACCCCAAAATAGTGAGTTATAGTCCACGAAATGGGTCAGAGTCGGCCAAAACCGAGAGTGTTGATTACCGACACGTAAGCGCACCTTGGGGTCCAACAACTATGGAAATCGCTTCGAAACCCCAAAACGGTGAGTAATGGTGCACTTAACAGGCCAGAATCGGCCAGAATTGCTAACCATTAACGACGGACACGTAAACGCACCTTGGGGTTCAATAACCATGGAAAGCACTTCGGGACACCAAACGGTGAGTAATAGTCCACGAAATGGGTCAGAATCGGCCAAAACCGCTAGTGTTGATGACGGACACATAAGCGCACCCCGGGGTTCGTGAATTGTGGAAACCATCCCGGGACCCCAAAACAGTGAGTATAGTCCACGGAACGGGTCAGAATTGGCCAAAACCGCTAGGGTTGATGACCGACACGTAAACGCACCCCGGGGTCCAACAACTATGGAAATCGCTTCGAAACCCCAAAACGGTGAGTAATAGTGCACTTAACGGGCCAGAATCGGCCAGAAATGCTAACCATTGACGACGGACACGTAAACGCACCTTGGGGTTCAACAACCATGAAAACCACTTCGGGACACTAAACGGTGAGTAATAGTCCACGAAATGGGTCAGAATCGGCCAAAACCGCTAGTGTTGATGACGGACACATAAACGCACCCCGGGGTTCGTGAATTGTGGAAACCATCCCGGGGCCCCAAAACAGTGAGTAATAGTCCACGAAACGGGTCAGAATTGGCCAAAACCGCTAGGGTTGATGACCGACACGTAAACGCACCCCGGGGTCCAACAACTATGGAAATCGCTTCGAAACCCCCAAACGGTGAGTAATAGTGCACTTAACGGGCCAGAATCGGCCAGAATTACCCACTATTGACGACGGACACGTAAACGCACCTTGGGGTTCAACAACCATGAAAACCATTTTGGGACACCAAACGATGAGTAATAGTCCACGAAACGGGTCAGAATTGGCCAAAACCGCGAGTGTTAATGACCGCCACGTAAACGCACCCCGGGGTTCGTCAATCATGGAAATCACCCCGGGACCCCAAAACAGTGAGTAATTGTCCATGAAACGGGTCAGAATCGGCCAAAACCACTAGTGTTGATGACCGACACGTAAATGCACCCCGGGGTTCATCAATCGTGGAAATCAACTCGGGACCCCAAAATAGTGAGTTATAGTCCACGAAATGGGTCAGAGTCGGCCAAAACCGAGAGTGTTGATTACCGACACGTAAGCGCACCTTGGGGTCCAACAACTATGGAAATCGCTTCGAAACCCCAAAACGGTGAGTAATGGTGCACTTAACAGGCCAGAATCGGCCAGAATTGCTAACCATTGACGACGGACACGTAAACGCACCTTGGGGTTCAATAACCATGGAAAGCACTTCGGGACACCAAACGGTGAGTAATAGTCCACGAAATGGGTCAGAATCGGCCAAATCCGCTAGTGTTGATGACGGACACATAAACGCACCCCGGGGTTCTTCAATCGTGGAAATCACCCCGGGACCCCAAAACAGTAAGTTATAGTCCACGAAATGGGTCAGAGTCGTCCAAAACCGTGAGTGTTGATGACCGACACGTAAGCGCACCTTGGGGTCCAACAACTATGGAAATCGCTTTGAAACGCCAAAACGGTGAGTAATGGTGCACTTAACGGGCCAGAATCGGCCAGAATTGCTAACCATTGACGACGGACACGTAAACGCACCTTGGGGTTCAACAACCATGAAAAGCACTTCGGGACACCAAACGGTGAGTAGTAGTCCACGAAATGGGTCAGAATCGGCCAAATCCGCTAGTGTTGATGACGGACACATAAACGCACCCCGGGGTTCATCAATAGTGGAAATCAACCCGGGACCTCAAAATAGTGAGTTATAGTCCACGAAATGGGTCAGAGTCGGCCAAAACCGCGAGTGTTGATGACCGACACGTAAGCGCACCTTGGGGTCCAACAACTATGGAAATCGCTTCGAAACCCCAAAACGGTGAGTAATAGTGCACTTAACGGGCCAGAATCGGCCAGAATTGCTAACCATTGACGACGGAGACGTAAACGCACCTTGGGATTCAACAACCATGAAAACCACTTCGGGACACTAAACGGTGAGTAATAGTCCATGAAATGGGTCAGAATCGGCCAAAACCGCTAGTGTTGATGACGGACACATAAACGCATCCCGGGGTTCGTGAATTGTGGAAACCATCCCGGGACCCCAAAACAGTGAGTAATAGTCCACGGAACGGGTCAGAATTGGCCAAAACCGCTAGGGTTGATGACCGACACGTAAACGCACCCCGGGGTCCAACAACTATGGAAATCGCTTCGAAACCCCCAAACGGTGAGTAATAGTGCACTTAACGGGCCAGAATCGGCCAGAATTACTCACTATTGACGACAGACATGTAAACGCACCTTGGGGTTCAACAACCATGAATACCACTTTGGGACACCAAACGATGAGTAATAGTCCACGAAACGGGTCAGAATTGGCCACAACCGCGAGTGTTAATGACAGCCACGTAAACGCACCCCGGGGTTCGTCAATCATGGAAATCACCCCGGGACCCCAAAACAGTGAGTAATTGTCCATGAAACGGGTCAGAATCGGCCAAAACCGCTAGTGTTGATGACCGACACGTAAATGCACCCCGGGGTTCATCAATCGTGGAAATCAACCCGGGACCCCAAAATAGTGAGTTATAGTCCACGAAATGGGTCAGAGTCGGCCAAAACCGAGAGTGTTGATTACCGACACGTAAGCGCACCTTGGGGTCCAACAACTATGGAAATCGCTTCGAAACCCCAAAACGGTGAGTAATGGTGCACTTAACAGGCCAGAATCGGCCAGAATTTTTAACCATTAACGACGGACACGTAAACGCACCTTGGGGTTCAACAACCATGGAAAGCACTTCGGGACACCAAACGGTGAGTAATAGTCCACGAAATGGGTCAGAATCGGCCAAAACCGCTAGTGTTGATGACGGACACATAAACGCACCCCGGGGTTCGTGAATTGTGGAAACCATCCCGGGACCCCAAAACAGTGAGTAATAGTCCACGAAACGGGTCAGAATTGGCCAAAACCGCTAGGGTTGATGACCGACACGTAAACGCACCCCGGGGTCCAACAACTATGGAAATCGCTTCGAAACCCCCAAACGGTGAGTAATAGTGCACTTAACGGGCCAGAATCGGCCAGAATTACCCACTATTGACGACGGACACGTAAACGCACCTTGGGGTTCAACAACCATGAAAACCATTTTGGGACACCAAACGATGAGTAATAGTCCACGAAACGGGTCAGAATTGGCCAGAACCGCGAGTGTTAATGACCGCCACGTAAACGCACCCCGGGGTTCGTCAATCATGGAAATCACCCCGGGACCCCAAAACAGTGAGTAATTGTCCATGAAACGGGTCAGAATCGGCCAAAACCGCTAGTGTTGATGACCGACACGTAAATGCACCCCGGGGTTCATCAATCGTGGAAATCAACCCGGGACCCCAAAATAGTGAGTTATAGTCCACGAAATGGGTCAGAGTCGGCCAAAACCGAGAGTGTTGATTACCGACACGTAAGCGCACCTTGGGGTCCAACAACTATGGAAATCGCTTCGAAACCCCAAAACGGTGAGTAATGGTGCACTTAACAGGCCAGAATCGGCCAGAATTGCTAACCATTAACGACGGACACGTAAACGCACCTTGGGGTTCAATAACCATGGAAAGCACTTCGGGACACCAAACGGTGAGTAATAGTCCACGAAATGGGTCAGAATCGGCCAAAACCGCTAGTGTTGATGACGGACACATAAGCGCACCCCGGGGTTCGTGAATTGTGGAAACCATCCCGGGACCCCAAAACAGTGAGTATAGTCCACGGAACGGGTCAGAATTGGCCAAAACCGCTAGGGTTGATGACCGACACGTAAACGCACCCCGGGGTCCAACAACTATGGAAATCGCTTCGAAACCCCAAAACGGTGAGTAATAGTGCACTTAACGGGCCAGAATCGGCCAGAAATGCTAACCATTGACGACGGACACGTAAACGCACCTTGGGGTTCAACAACCATGAAAACCACTTCGGGACAATAAACGGTGAGTAATAGTCCACGAAATGGGTCAGAATCGGCCAAAACCGCTAGTGTTGATGACGGACACATAAACGCACCCCGGGGTTCGTGAATTGTGGAAACCATCCCGGGGCCCCAAAACAGTGAGTAATAGTCCACGAAACGGGTCAGAATTGGCCAAAACCGCTAGGGTTGATGACCGACACGTAAACGCACCCCGGGGTCCAACAACTATGGAAATCGCTTCGAAACCCCCAAACGGTGAGTAATAGTGCACTTAACGGGCCAGAATCGGCCAGAATTACCCACTATTGACGACGGACACGTAAACGCACCTTGGGGTTCAACAACCATGAAAACCATTTTGGGACACCAAATGATGAGTAATAGTCCACGAAACGGGTCAGAATTGGCCAGAACCGCGAGTGTTAATGACCGCCACGTAAACGCACCCCGGGGTTCGTCAATCATGGAAATCACCCCGGGACCCCAAAACAGTGAGTAATTGTCCATGAAACGGGTCAGAATCGGCCAAAACCGCTAGTGTTGATGACCGACACGTAAATGCACCCCGGGGTTCATCAATCGTGGAAATCAACCCGGGACCCCAAAATAGTGAGTTATAGTCCACGAAATGGGTCAGAGTCGGCCAAAACCGAGAGTGTTGATTACCGACACGTAAGCGCACCTTGGGGTCCAACAACTATGGAAATCGCTTCGAAACCCCAAAACGGTGAGTAATGGTGCACTTAACAGGCCAGAATCGGCCAGAATTGCTAACCATTAACGACGGACACGTAAACGCACCTTGGGGTTCAATAACCATGGAAAGCACTTCGGGACACCAAACGGTGAGTAATAGTCCACGAAATGGGTCAGAATCGGCCAAAACCGCTAGTGTTGATGACGGACACATAAGCGCACCCCGGGGTTCGTGAATTGTGGAAACCATCCCGGGACCCCAAAACAGTGAGTATAGTCCACGGAACGGGTCAGAATTGGCCAAAACCGCTAGGGTTGATGACCGACACGTAAACGCACCCCGGGGTCCAACAACTATGGAAATCGCTTCGAAACCCCAAAACGGTGAGTAATAGTGCACTTAACGGGCCAGAATCGGCCAGAAATGCTAACCATTGACGACGGACACGTAAACGCACCTTGGGGTTCAACAACCATGAAAACCACTTCGGGACACTAAACGGTGAGTAATAGTCCACGAAATGGGTCAGAATCGGCCAAAACCGCTAGTGTTGATGACGGACACATAAACGCACCCCGGGGTTCGTGAATTGTGGAAACCATCCCGGGGCCCCAAAACAGTGAGTAATAGTCCACGAAACGGGTCAGAATTGGCCAAAACCGCTAGGGTTGATGACCGACACGTAAACGCACCCCGGGGTCCAACAACTATGGAAATCGCTTCGAAACCCCCAAACGGTGAGTAATAGTGCACTTAACGGGCCAGAATCGGCCAGAATTACCCACTATTGACGACGGACACGTAAACGCACCTTGGGGTTCAACAACCATGAAAACCATTTTGGGACACCAAATGATGAGTAATAGTCCACGAAACGGGTCAGAATTGGCCAGAACCGCGAGTGTTAATGACCGCCACGTAAACGCACCCCGGGGTTCGTCAATCATGGAAATCACCCCGGGACCCCAAAACAGTGAGTAATTGTCCATGAAACGGGTCAGAATCGGCCAAAACCGCTAGTGTTGATGACCGACACGTAAATGCACCCCGGGGTTCATCAATCGTGGAAATCAACCCGGGACCCCAAAATAGTGAGTTATAGTCCACGAAATGGGTCAGAGTCGGCCAAAACCGAGAGTGTTGATTACCGACACGTAAGCGCACCTTGGGGTCCAACAACTATGGAAATCGCTTCGAAACCCCAAAACGGTGAGTAATGGTGCACTTAACAGGCCAGAATCGGCCAGAATTGCTAACCATTAACGACGGACACGTAAACGCACCTTGGGGTTCAATAACCATGGAAAGCACTTCGGGACACCAAACGGTGAGTAATAGTCCACGAAATGGGTCAGAATCGGCCAAAACCGCTAGTGTTGATGACGGACACATAAGCGCACCCCGGGGTTCGTGAATTGTGGAAACCATCCCGGGACCCCAAAACAGTGAGTATAGTCCACGGAACGGGTCAGAATTGGCCAAAACCGCTAGGGTTGATGACCGACACGTAAACGCACCCCGGGGTCCAACAACTATGGAAATCGCTTCGAAACCCCAAAACGGTGAGTAATAGTGCACTTAACGGGCCAGAATCGGCCAGAAATGCTAACCATTGACGACGGACACGTAAACGCACCTTGGGGTTCAACAACCATGAAAACCACTTCGGGACACTAAACGGTGAGTAATAGTCCACGAAATGGGTCAGAATCGGCCAAAACCGCTAGTGTTGATGACGGACACATAAACGCACCCCGGGGTTCGTGAATTGTGGAAACCATCCCGGGGCCCCAAAACAGTGAGTAATAGTCCACGAAACGGGTCAGAATTGGCCAAAACCGCTAGGGTTGATGACCGACACGTAAACGCACCCCGGGGTCCAACAACTATGGAAATCGCTTCGAAACCCCCAAACGGTGAGTAATAGTGCACTTAACGGGCCAGAATCGGCCAGAATTACCCACTATTGACGACGGACACGTAAACGCACCTTGGGGTTCAACAACCATGAAAACCATTTTGGGACACCAAACGATGAGTAATAGTCCACGAAACGGGTCAGAATTGGCCAAAACCGCGAGTGTTAATGACCGCCACGTAAACGCACCCCGGGGTTCGTCAATCATGGAAATCACCCCGGGACCCCAAAACAGTGAGTAATTGTCCATGAAACGGGTCAGAATCGGCCAAAACCGCTAGTGTTGATGACCGACACGTAAATGCACCCCGGGGTTCATCAATCGTGGAAATCAACCCGGGACCCCAAAATAGTGAGTTATAGTCCACGAAATGGGTCAGAGTCGGCCAAAACCGAGAGTGTTGATTACCGACACGTAAGCGCACCTTGGGGTCCAACAACTATGGAAATCGCTTCGAAACCCCAAAACGGTGATTAATGGTGCACTTAACAGGCCAGAATCGGCCAGAATTGCTAACCATTAACGACGGACACGTAAACGCACCTTGGGGTTCAATAACCATGGAAAGCACTTCGGGACACCAAACGGTGAGTAATAGTCCACGAAATGGGTCAGAATCGGCCAAAACCGCTAGTGTTGATGACGGACACATAAGCGCACCCCGGGGTTCGTGAATTGTGGAAACCATCCCGGGACCCCAAAACAGTGAGTATAGTCCACGGAACGGGTCAGAATTGGCCAAAACCGCTAGGGTTGATGACCGACACGTAAACGCACCCCGGGGTCCAACAACTATGGAAATCGCTTCGAAACCCCAAAACGGTGAGTAATAGTGCACTTAACGGGCCAGAATCGGCCAGAAATGCTAACCATTGACGACGGACACGTAAACGCACCTTGGGGTTCAACAACCATGAAAACCACTTCGGGACACTAAACGGTGAGTAATAGTCCACGAAATGGGTCAGAATCGGCCAAAACCGCTAGTGTTGATGACGGACACATAAACGCACCCCGGGGTTCGTGAATTGTGGAAACCATCCCGGGGCCCCAAAACAGTGAGTAATAGTCCACGAAACGGGTCAGAATTGGCCAAAACCGCTAGGGTTGATGACCGACACGTAAACGCACCCCGGGGTCCAACAACTATGGAAATCGCTTCGAAACCCCCAAACGGTGAGTAATAGTGCACTTAACGGGCCAGAATCGGCCAGAATTACCCACTATTGACGACGGACACGTAAACGCACCTTGGGGTTCAACAACCATGAAAACCATTTTGGGACACCAAACGATGAGTAATAGTCCACGAAACGGGTCAGAATTGGCCAAAACCGCGAGTGTTAATGACCGCCACGTAAACGCACCCCGGGGTTCGTCAATCATGGAAATCACCCCGGGACCCCAAAACAGTGAGTAATTGTCCATGAAACGGGTCAGAATCGGCCAAAACCACTAGTGTTGATGACCGACACGTAAATGCACCCCGGGGTTCATCAATCGTGGAAATCAACCCGGGACCCCAAAATAGTGAGTTATAGTCCACGAAATGGGTCAGAGTCGGCCAAAACCGAGAGTGTTGATTACCGACACGTAAATGCACCCCGGTGTTCGTCAATCGTGGAAATCAACCCGGGACCCCAAAATAGTGAGTTATAGTCCACGAAACGGGTCAGAGTCAGCCAAAACCGCGAGTGTTGATGACCGACACGTAAGCGCACCTTGGGATCCAACAACTATGGAAATCGCTTCGAAACCCTAAAACGGTGAGCAATGGTGCACTTAACGGGCCAGAATCGGCCAGAATTGCTAACCATTGACGACGGACACGTAAACGCACCTTGGGGTTCAACAACCATGGAAAGCACTTCGGGACACCAAACGGTGAGTAATAGTCCACGAAATGCGTCAGAATCGGCCAAAACCGCTAGTGTTGATGACGGACACATAAACGCACCCCGGGGTTCGTCCATCGTGGAAATCACCCCGGGACCCCAAAACAGTGAGTAATAGTCCACGAATCGGGTCAGAATCGGCCAAAACCGCTAGTGTTGATGACTGACACGTAAACGCACCCCGGGGTCCAACAACTATGGAAATCGCTTCGAAACCCCAAACGGTGAGTAATAGTGCACTTAACGGGCTAGAATCGGACAGAATTGCTCACTATTGACGACGGACACGTAAACGCACCTTGGGGTTCAACAACCATGAAAACCACTTTGGGACACCAAACGATGAGTAATAGTACACGAAACGGGTCAGAATTGGCCAAAACCGCTAGTGTTGATGACGGACACATAAACGCACCCCGGGGTTCGTCAATCATGGAAACCATCCCGGGACCCCAAAACAGTGAGTAATAGTCCACGAAACGGGTCAGAATTGGCCAAAACCGCTAGTGTTGACGATCGACACATAAACGCACCCCGGGGTCCAACAACTATGGAAATCGCTTCGAAACCCCCAAACGGTGAGTAATAGTGCACTTAACGGGCTAGAATCGGCCAGAATTGCTCACTATTGACGACGGACACGTAAACGCACCTTGGGGTTCAACAACCATGAAAACCACTTCGGGACACCAAACGATGAGTAATAGTACACGAAACGGGTCAGAATTGGCCAAAACCGCGAGTGTTAATGACCGCCACGTAAACGCACCCCGGGGTTCGTCAATCATGGAAATCACCCCGGGACCCCAAAACAGTGAGTAATAGTCCACGAAACGGGTCAGAATCGGCCAAAACCGCTAGGGTTGATGACCGACACGTAAACGCACCCCGGGGTCCAACAACTATGGAAATCACTTCGAAACCCCCAAACGGTGAGTAATAGTGCACTTAACGGGCTAGAATCGGCCAGAATTGCTCACTATTGACGACGGACACGTAAACGAACCTTGGGGTTTAACAACCATGAAAACCACTTTGGGACACCAAACGATGAGTAATAGTCCACGGAACGGGTCAGAATTGGCCAAAACCACGAGTGTTGATGACGGCCACGTAAACGCACCCCGGGGTTTGTCAATCATGGAAATCACCCCGGGACCCCAAAACAGTGAGTAATTGTCCATGAAACGGGTCAGAATTGGCCAAAACCGCGAGTGTTGATGACCGCCACGTAAGCGCACCCCGGGGTTCGTCAATCATGGAAATCGCCCCGGGACCCCAAAACAGTGAGTAATTGTCCATGAAACGGGTCAGAATCGGCCAAAACCGCTAGTGTTGATGACCGACACGTAAATGCACCCCGGGGTTCGTCAATCTTGGAAATCAACCCGGGACCCCAAAATAGTGAGTTATAGTCCACGAAACGGGTCAGAGTCGGCCAAAACCGCGAGTGTTGATGACCGACACGTAAGCGCACCTTGGGGTCCAACAACTATGGAAATCGCTTCGAAACCCCAAAACGGTGAGTAACGGTGCACTTAACGGGCCAGAATCGGCCAGAATTGCTAACCATTGATGACGGACACGTAGACGCACCTTGGGGTTCAACAACCATGGAAACCACTTCGGGACACCAAACTGTGAGTAATAGTCCACGAAATGGATCAGAATCGGCCAAAACCGCTAGAGTTGATGACGGACACATAAACGCACCCCGGGGTTCGTGAATTGTGGAAACCATCCCGGGACCCCAAAACAGTGAGTAATAGTCCACGGAACGGGTCAAAATTGGCCAAAACCGCTAGGGTTGATGACCGACACGTAAACGCACCCCGGGGTCCAACAACTATGGAAATCGCTTCGAAACCCCCAAACGGTGAGTAATAGTGCACTTAACGGGCCAGAATCGGCCAGAATTACCCACTATTGACGACGGACACGTAAACGCACCTTGGGGTTCAACAACCATGAAAACCACTTTGGGACACCAAACGATGAGTAATAGTACACGAAACGGGTCAGAATTGGCCAAAACCGCGAGTGTTAATGACCGCCACGTAAACGCACCCCGGGGTTCGTCAATCATGGAAATCACCCCGGGACCCCAAAACAGTGAGTAATAGTCCACGAAACGGGTCAGAATCGGCCAAAACCGCTAGGGTTGATGACCGACACGTAAACGCACCCCGGGGTCCAACAACTATGGAAATCACTTCGAAACCCCCAAACGGTGAGTAATAGTGCACTTAACGGGCTAGAATCGGCCAGAATTGCTCACTATTGACGACGGACACGTAAACGAACCTTGGGGTTTAACAACCATGAAAACCACTTTGGGACACCAAACGATGAGTAATAGTCCACGGAACGGGTCAGAATTGGCCAAAACCGCGAGTGTTGATGACCGCCACGTAAACGCACCCCGGGGTTCGTCAATCATGGAAATCGCCCCGGGACCCCAAAACAGTGAGTAATTGTCCATGAAACGGGTCAGAATCGGCCAAAACCGCTAGTGTTGATGACCGACACGTAAATGCACCCCAGGGTTCGTCAATCTTGGAAATCAACCCGGGACCCCAAAATAGTGAGTTATAGTCCACGAAACGGGTCAGAGTCGGCCAAAACCGCGAGTGTTGATGACCGACACGTAAGCGCACCTTGGGGTCCAACAACTATGGAAATCGCTTCGAAACCCCAAAACGGTGAGTAACGGTGCACTTAACGGGCCAGAATCGGCCAGAATTGCTAACCATTGATGACGGACACGTAGACGCACCTTGGGGTTCAACAACCATGGAAACCACTTCGGGACACCAAACTGTGAGTAATAGTCCACGAAATGGATCAGAATCGGCCAAAACCGCTAGTGTTGATGACGGACACATAAACGCACCCTGGGGTTCGTGAATTGTGGAAACCATCCCGGGACCCCAAAACAGTGAGTAATAGTCCACGGAACGGGTCAGAATTGGCCAAAACCGCTAGGGTTGATGACCGACACGTAAACGCACCCCGGGGTCCAACAACTATGGAAATCGCTTCGAAACCCCCAAACGGTGAGTAATAGTGCACTTAACGGGCCAGAATCGGCCAGAATTACCCACTATTGACGACGGACACGTAAACGCACCTTGGGGTTCAACAACCATGAAAACCACTTTGGGACACCAAACGATGAGTAATAGTACACGAAACGGGTCAGAATTGGCCAAAACCGCGAGTGTTAATGACCGCCACGTAAACGCACCCCGGGGTTCGTCAATCATGGAAATCACCCCGGGACCCCAAAACAGTGAGTAATAGTCCACGAAACGGGTCAGAATCGGCCAAAACCGCTAGGGTTGATGACCGACACGTAAACGCACCCCGGGGTCCAACAACTATGGAAATCACTTCGAAACCCCCAAACGGTGAGTAATAGTGCACTTAACGGGCTAGAATCGGCCAGAATTGCTCACTATTGACGACGGACACGTAAACGAACCTTGGGGTTTAATAACCATGAAAACCACTTTGGGACACCAAACGATGAGTAATAGTCCACGGAACGGGTCAGAATTGGCCAAAACCGCGAGTGTTGATGACCGCCACGTAAACGCACCCCGGGGTTCGTCAATCATGGAAATCGCCCCGGGACCCCAAAACAGTGAGTAATTGTCCATGAAACGGGTCAGAATCGGCCAAAACCGCTAGTGTTGATGACCGACACGTAAATGCACCCCAGGGTTCGTCAATCTTGGAAATCAACCCGGGACCCCAAAATAGTGAGTTATAGTCCACGAAACGGGTCAGAGTCGGCCAAAACCGCGAGTGTTGATGACCGACACGTAAGCGCACCTTGGGGTCCAACAACTATGGAAATCGCTTCGAAACCCCAAAACGGTGAGTAACGGTGCACTTAACGGGCCAGAATCGGCCAGAATTGCTAACCATTGATGACGGACACGTAGACGCACCTTGGGGTTCAACAACCATGGAAACCACTTCGGGACACCAAACTGTGAGTAATAGTCCACGAAATGGATCAGAATCGGCCAAAACCGCTAGTGTTGATGACGGACACATAAACGCACGCCGGGGTTCGTGAATTGTGGAAACCATCCCGGGACCCCAAAACAGTGAGTAATAGTCCACGGAACGGGTCAGAATTGGCCAAAACCGCTAGGGTTGATGACCGACACGTAAACGCACCCCGGGGTCCAACAACTATGGAAATCGCTTCGAAACCCCCAAACGGTGAGTAATAGTGCACTTAACGGGCCAGAATCGGCCAGAATTACCCACTATTGACGACGGACACGTAAACGCACCTTGGGGTTCAACAACCATGAAAACCACTTTGGGACACCAAACGATGAGTAATAGTACACGAAACGGGTCAGAATTGGCCAAAACCGCGAGTGTTAATGACCGCCACGTAAACGCACCCCGGGGTTCGTCAATCATGGAAATCACCCCGGGACCCCAAAACAGTGAGTAATAGTCCACGAAACGGGTCAGAATCGGCCAAAACCGCTAGGGTTGATGACCGACACGTAAACGCACCCCGGGGTCCAACAACTATGGAAATCACTTCGAAACCCCCAAACGGTGAGTAATAGTGCACTTAACGGGCTAGAATCGGCCAGAATTGCTCACTATTGACGACGGACACGTAAACGAACCTTGGGGTTTAACAACCATGAAAACCACTTTGGGACACCAAACGATGAGTAATAGTCCACGGAACGGGTCAGAATTGGCCAAAACCGCGAGTGTTGATGACCGCCACGTAAACGCACCCCGGGGTTCGTCAATCATGGAAATCGCCCCGGGACCCCAAAACAGTGAGTAATTGTCCATGAAACGGGTCAGAATCGGCCAAAACCGCTAGTGTTGATGACCGACACGTAAATGCACCCCAGGGTTCGTCAATCTTGGAAATCAACCCGGGACCCCAAAATAGTGAGTTATAGTCCACGAAACGGGTCAGAGTCGGCCAAAACCGCGAGTGTTGATGACCGACACGTAAGCGCACCTTGGGGTCCAACAACTATGGAAATCGCTTCGAAACCCCAAAACGGTGAGTAACGGTTCACTTAACGGGCCAGAATCGGCCAGAATTGCTAACCATTGATGACGGACACGTAGACGCACCTTGGGGTTCAACAACCATGGAAACCACTTCGGGACACCAAACTGTGAGTAATAGTCCACGAAATGGATCAGAATTGGCCAAAACCGCTAGTGTTGATGACGGACACATAAACGCACCCCGGGGTTCGTGAATTGTGGAAACCATCCCGGGACCCCAAAACAGTGAGTAATAGTCCACGAAACGGGTCAGAATTGGCCAAAACCGCTAGTGTTGATGAACGACACGTAAACGCACCCCGGGGTTCGTCAATCATGCAAATCACCCCGGGACCCCAAAACAGTGAGTAATTGTCCATGAAACGGGTCAGAATCGGCCAAAACCGCTAGTGTTGATGACCGACACGTAAACGCACCCCGGGGTTCTTCAATCGTGGAAATCAACCCGGGACCCCAAAATAGTGAGTTACAGTCCACGAAATGGGTCAGAGTCGGCCAAAACCGCGAGTGTTGATGACCGACACGTAAGCGCACCTTGGGGTCCAACAACTATGGAAATCGCTTCGAAACCCCAAAACGGTGAGTAATGGTGCACTTAACGGGCCAGAATCGGCCAGAATTGCTAACCATTGACGACGGGCACGTAAACGCACCTTGGGGTTCAACAACCTTGGAAAGCACTTCGGGACACCAAACGGTGAGTAATAGTCGACGAAATGGGTCAGAATCGGCCAAAACCGCTAGTGTTGATGACGGACACATAAACGCACCCCGGGGTTCGTGAATTGTGGAAACCATCCCGGGACCCCAAAACAGTGAGTAATAGTTCACGAAACGGGTCAGAATTGGCCAAAACCGCTAGTGTTGATGACCGACACATAAACGCACCCCGGGGTCCAACAACTATGGAAATCGCTTCGAAACCCCCAAACGGTGAGTAATAGTGCACTTAACGGGCTAGAATCGGCCAGAATTGCTCACTATTGACGACGGACACGTAAACGCACCTTGGGGTTCAACAACCATGAAAACCACTTCGGGACACCAAACGATGAGTAATTGTCCACGAAACGGGTCAGAATTGGCCAAAACCGCGAGTGTTGATGATCGCCACGTAAACGCACCCCGGGGTTCGTTAATCATGGAAATCACCCCGGGACCCCAAAACAGTGAGTAATTGTCCATGAAACGGGTCAGAATCGGCCAAAACCGCTAGTGTTGATCACCGCCACGTAAACGCACCCCGGTGTTTGTCAATGAAGGAAATCACCCCGGGACCCCAAAACAGTGAGTAATTGTCCACGAAACGGGTAAGAATCGGCCAAAATCTTGAGTGTTGATTACCGACACGTAAATGCACCCCGGTGTTCGTCAATCGTGGAAATCAACCCGGGACCCCAAAATAGTGAGTTATAGTCCACGAAACGGGTCAGAGTCAGCCAAAACCGCGAGTGTTGATGACCGACACGTAAGCGCACCTCGGGATCCAACAACTATGGAAATCGCTTCGAAACCCTAAAACGGTGAGTAATGGTGCACTTAACGGGCCAGAATCGGCCAGAATTGGTAACCATTGACGACGGGCACGTAAACGCACCTTGGGGTTCAACAACCATCGAAAGCACTTCGGGACACCAAACGGTGAGTAATAAGTCCACGAAATGCGTCAGAATCGGCCAAAACCGCTAGTGTTGATGACGGACACATAAACGCACCCCGGGGTTCGTCCATCGTGGAAATCACCCCGGGACCCCAAAACAGTGAGTAATAGTCCACGAATCGGGTCAGAATCGGCCAAAACCGCTAGTGTTAATGACTGACACGTAAACGCACCCCGGGGTCCAACAACTATGGAAATCGCTTCGAAACCCCCAAACGGTGAGTAATAGTGCACTTAACGGGCTAGAATCGGACAGAATTGCTCACTATTGACGACGGACACGTAAACGCACCTTGGGGTTCAACAACCATGAAAACCACTTTGGGACACCAAACGATGAGTAATAGTCCACGAAACGGGTCAGAATTGGCCAAAACCGCTAGTCTTGATGACGGACACATAAACGCACCCTGGGGTTCGTGAATTGTGGAAACCATCCCGGGACCCCAAAACAGTGAGTAATAGTCCACGGAACGGGTCAGAATTGGCCAAAACCGCTAGGGTTGATGACCGACACGTAAACGCACCCCGGGGTCCAACAACTATGGAAATCGCTTCGAAGCCCCGAAACGGTGAGTAATAGTGCACTTAACGGGCCAGAATCGGCCAGAATTACCCACTATTGACGACGGACACGTAAACGCACCTTGGGGTTCAACAACCATGAAAACCACTTTGGGACACCAAACGATGAGTAATAGTACACGAAACGGGTCAGAATTGGCCAAAACCGCGAGTGTTAATGACCGCCACGTAAACGCACCCCGGGGTTCGTCAATCATGGAAATCACCCCGGGACCCCAAAACAGTGAGTAATAGTCCACGAAACGGGTCAGAATCGGCCAAAACCGCTAGGGTTGATGACCGACACGTAAACGCACCCCGGGGTCCAACAACTATGGAAATCACTTCGAAACCCCCAAACGGTGAGTAATAGTGCACTTAACGGGCTAGAATCGGCCAGAATTGCTCACCATTGACGACGGACACGTAAACGAACCTTGGGGTTTAACAACCATGAAAACCACTTTGGGACACCAAACGATGAGTAATAGTCCACGGAACGGGTCAGAATTGGCCAAAACCGCGAGTGTTGATGACCGCCACGTAAACGCACCCCGGGGTTTGTCAATCATGGAAATCACCCCGGGACCCCAAAACAGTGAGTAATTGTCCATGAAACGGGACAGAACTGGCCAAAACCGCGAGTGTTGATGACCGCCACGTAAGCGCACCCCGGGGTTCGTCAATCATGGAAATCGCCCCGGGACCCCAAAACAGTGAGTAATTGTCCATGAAACGGGTCAGAATCGGCCAAAACCGCTAGTGTTGATGACCGACACGTAAATGCACCCCGGGGTTCGTCAATCTTGCAAATCAACCCGGGACCCCAAAATAGTGAGTTATAGTCCACGAAACGGGTCAGAGTCGGCCAAAACCGCGAGTGTTGATGACCGACACGTAAGCGCACCTTGGGGTCCAACAACTATGGAAATCGCTTCGAAACCCCAAAACGGTGAGTAACGGTGCACTTAACGGGCCAGAATCGGCCAGAATTGCTAACCATTGATGACGGACACGTAGACGCACCTTGGGGTTCAACAACCATGGAAACCACTTCGGGAAACCAAACTGTGAGTAATAGTCCACGAAATGGATCAGAATCGGCCAAAACCGCTAGTGTTGATGACGGACACATAAACGCACCCCGGGGTTCGTGAATTGTGGAAACCATCCCGGGACCCCAAAACAGTGAGTAATAGTCCACGAAACGGGTCAGAATTGGCCAAAACCGCTAGTGTTAATGAACGACACGTAAACGCATCCCGGGGTTCGTCAATCATGCAAATCACCCCGGGACCCCAAAACAGTGAGTAATTGTCCATGAAACGGGTCAGAATCGGCCAAAACCGCTAGTGTTGATGACCGACACGTAAACGCACCCCGGGGTTCTTCAATCGTGGAAATCAACCCGGGACCCCAAAATAGTGAGTTATAGTCCACGAAATGGGTCAGAGTCGGCCAAAACCGCGAGTGTTGATGACCGACACGTAAGCGCACCTTGGGGTCCAACAACTATGGAAATCGCTTCGAAACCCCAAAACGGTGAGTAATGGTGCACTTAACGGGCCAGAATCGGCCAGAATTGCTAACCATTGACGACGGGCACGTAAACGCACCTTGGGGTTCAACAACCATGGAAAGCACTTCGGGACACCAAACGGTGAGTAATAGTCCACGAAATGGGTCAGAATCGGCCAAAACCGCTAGTGTTGATGACGGACACGTAAACGCACCCCGGGGTTCGTGAATTGTGGAAACCATCCCGGGACCCCAAAACAGTGAGTAATAGTCCACGAAACGGGTCAGAATTGGCCAAAACCGCTAGTGTTGACGACCGACACATAAACGCACCCCGGGGTCCAACAACTATGGAAATCGCTTCGAAACCCCCAAACGGTGAGTAATAGTGCACTTAACGGGCTAGAATCGGCCAGAATTGCTCACTATTGACGACGGACACGTAAACGCACCTTGGGGTTCAACAACCATGAAAACCACTTCGGGACACCAAACGATGAGTAATTGTCCACGAAACGGGTCAGAATTGGCCAAAACCGCGAGTGTTGATGATCGCCACGTAAACGCACCCCGGGGTTCGTTAATCATGGAAATCACCCCGGGACCCCAAAACAGTGAGTAATTGTCCATGAAACGGGTCAGAATCGGCCAAAACCGCTAGTGTTGATCACCGCCACGTAAACGCACCCCGGTGTTTGTCAATGAAGGAAATCACCCCGGGACACCAAAACAGTGAGTAATTGTCCACGAAACGGGTCAGAATCGGCCAAAATCTTGAGTGTTGATTACCGACACGTAAATGCACCCCGGTGTTCGTCAATCGTGGAAATCAACCCGGGACCCCAAAATAGTGAGTTATAGTCCACGAAACGGGTCAGAGTCAGCCAAAACCGCGAGTGTTGATGACCGACACGTAAGCGCACCTTGGGATCCAACAACTATGGAAATCGCTTCGAAACCCTAAAACGGTGAGCAATGGTGCACTTAACGGGCCAGAATCGGCCAGAATTGCTAACCATTGACGACGGACACGTAAACGCACCTTGGGGTTCAACAACCATGGAAAGCACTTCGGGACACCAAACGGTGAGTAATAGTCCACGAAATGCGTCAGAATCGGCCAAAACCGCTAGTGTTGATGACGGACACATAAACGCACCCCGGGGTTCGTCCATCGTGGAAATCACCCCGGGACCCCAAAACAGTGAGTAATAGTCCACGAATCGGGTCAGAATCGGCCAAAACCGCTAGTGTTGATGACTGACACGTAAACGCACCCCGGGGTCCAACAACTATGGAAATCGCTTCGAAACCCCAAACGGTGAGTAATAGTGCACTTAACGGGCTAGAATCGGACAGAATTGCTCACTATTGACGACGGACACGTAAACGCACCTTGGGGTTCAACAACCATGAAAACCACTTTGGGACACCAAACGATGAGTAATAGTACACGAAACGGGTCAGAATTGGCCAAAACCGCTAGTGTTGATGACGGACACATAAACGCACCCCGGGGTTCGTCAATCATGGAAACCATCCCGGGACCCCAAAACAGTGAGTAATAGTCCACGAAACGGGTCAGAATTGGCCAAAACCGCTAGTGTTGACGACCGACACATAAACGCACCCCGGGGTCCAACAACTATGGAAATCGCTTCGAAACCCCCAAACGGTGAGTAATAGTGCACTTAACGGGCTAGAATCGGCCAGAATTGCTCACTATTGACGACGGACACGTAAACGCACCTTGGGGTTCAACAACCATGAAAACCACTTCGGGACACCAAACGATGAGTAATTGTCCACGAAACGGGTCAGAATTGGCCAAAACCGCGATTGTTGATGATCGCCACGTAAACGCACCCCGGGGTTCGTTAATCATGGAAATCACCCCGGGACCCCAAAACAGTGAGTAATTGTCCATGAAACGGGTCAGAATCGGCCAAAACCGCTAGTGTTGATCACCGCCACGTAAACGCACCCCGGTGTTTGTCAATGAAGGAAATCACCCCGGGACCCCAAAACAGTGAGTAATTGTCCACGAAACGGGTCAGAATCGGCCAAAATCTTGAGTGTTGATTACCGACACGTAAATGCACCCCGGGGTTCTTCAATCGTGGAAATCAACCCGAGACCCCAAAATAGTGAGTTATAGTCCACGAAATGGGTCAGAGTCGGCCAAAACCGCGAGTGTTGATGACCGACACGTAAGCGCACCTTGGGGTCCAACAACTATGGAAATCGCTTCGAAACCCCAAAACGGTGAGTAATGGTGCACTTAACGGGCCAGAATCGGCCAGAATTGCTAACCATTGACGACGGGCACGTAAACGCACCTTGTGGTTCAACAACCATGGAAAGCACTTCGGGACACCAAACGGTGAGTAATAGTCCACGAAATGGGTCAGAATCGGCCAAAACCGCTAGTGTTGATGACGGACACGTAAACGCACCCCGGGGTTCGTGAATTGTGGAAACCATCCCGGGACCCCAAAACAGTGAGTAATAGTCCACGAAACGGGTCAGAATTGGCCAAAACCGCTAGTGTTGACGACCGACACATAAACGCACCCCGGGGTCCAACAACTATGGAAATCGCTTCGAAACCCCCAAACGGTGAGTAATAGTGCACTTAACGGGCTAGAATCGGCCAGAATTGCTCACTATTGACGACGGACACGTAAACGCACCTTGGGGTTCAACAACCATGAAAACCACTTCGGGACACCAAACGATGAGTAATTGTCCACGAAACGGGTCAGAATTGGCCAAAACCGCGAGTGTTGATGATCGCCACGTAAACGCACCCCGGGGTTCGTTAATCATGGAAATCACCCCGGGACCCCAAAACAGTGAGTAATTGTCCATGAAACGGGTCAGAATCGGCCAAAACCGCTAGTGTTGATCACCGCCACGTAAACGCACCCCGGTGTTTGTCAATGAAGGAAATCACCCCGGGACACCAAAACAGTGAGTAATTGTCCACGAAACGGGTCAGAATCGGCCAAAATCTTGAGTGTTGATTACCGACACGTAAATGCACCCCGGTGTTCGTCAATCGTGGAAATCAACCCGGGACCCCAAAATAGTGAGTTATAGTCCACGAAACGGGTCAGAGTCAGCCAAAACCGCGAGTGTTGATGACCGACACGTAAGCGCACCTTGGGATCCAACAACTATGGAAATCGCTTCGAAACCCTAAAACGGTGAGCAATGGTGCACTTAACGGGCCAGAATCGGCCAGAATTGCTAACCATTGACGACGGACACGTAAACGCACCTTGGGGTTCAACAACCATGGAAAGCACTTCGGGACACCAAACGGTGAGTAATAGTCCACGAAATGCGTCAGAATCGGCCAAAACCGCTAGTGTTGATGACGGACACATAAACGCACCCCGGGGTTCGTCCATCGTGGAAATCACCCCGGGACCCCAAAACAGTGAGTAATAGTCCACGAATCGGGTCAGAATCGGCCAAAACCGCTAGTGTTGATGACTGACACGTAAACGCACCCCGGGGTCCAACAACTATGGAAATCGCTTCGAAACCCCAAACGGTGAGTAATAGTGCACTTAACGGGCTAGAATCGGACAGAATTGCTCACTATTGACGACGGACACGTAAACGCACCTTGGGGTTCAACAACCATGAAAACCACTTTGGGACACCAAACGATGAGTAATAGTACACGAAACGGGTCAGAATTGGCCAAAACCGCTAGTGTTGATGACGGACACATAAACGCACCCCGGGGTTCGTCAATCATGGAAACCATCCCGGGACCCCAAAACAGTGAGTAATAGTCCACGAAACGGGTCAGAATTGGCCAAAACCGCTAGTGTTGACGACCGACACATAAACGCACCCCGGGGTCCAACAACTATGGAAATCGCTTCGAAACCCCCAAACGGTGAGTAATAGTGCACTTAACGGGCTAGAATCGGCCAGAATTGCTCACTATTGACGACGGACACGTAAACGCACCTTGGGGTTCAACAACCATGAAAACCACTTCGGGACACCAAACGATGAGTAATTGTCCACGAAACGGGTCAGAATTGGCCAAAACCGCGATTGTTGATGATCGCCACGTAAACGCACCCCGGGGTTCGTTAATCATGGAAATCACCCCGGGACCCCAAAACAGTGAGTAATTGTCCATGAAACGGGTCAGAATCGGCCAAAACCGCTAGTGTTGATCACCGCCACGTAAACGCACCCCGGTGTTTGTCAATGAAGGAAATCACCCCGGGACCCCAAAACAGTGAGTAATTGTCCACGAAACGGGTCAGAATCGGCCAAAATCTTGAGTGTTGATTACCGACACGTAAATGCACCCCGGGGTTCTTCAATCGTGGAAATCAACCCGGGACCCCAAAATAGTGAGTTATAGTCCATGAAATGGGTCAGAGTCGGCCAAAACCGCGAGTGTTGATGACCGACACGTAAGCGCACCTTGGGGTCCAACAACTATGGAAATCGCTTCGAAACCCCAAAACGGTGAGTAATGGTGCACTTAACGGGCCAGAATCGGCCAGAATTGCTAACCATTGACGACGGGCACGTAAACGCACCTTGTGGTTCAACAACCATGGAAAGCACTTCGGGACACCAAACGGTGAGTAATAGTCCACGAAATGGGTCAGAATCGGCCAAAACCGCTAGTGTTGATGACGGACACGTAAACGCACCCCGGGGTTCGTGAATTGTGGAAACCATCCCGGGACCCCAAAACAGTGAGTAATAGTCCACGAAACGGGTCAGAATTGGCCAAAACCGCTAGTGTTGACGACCGACACATAAACGCACCCCGGGGTCCAACAACTATGGAAATCGCTTCGAAACCCCCAAACGGTGAGTAATAGTGCACTTAACGGGCTAGAATCGGCCAGAATTGCTCACTATTGACGACGGACACGTAAACGCACCTTGGGGTTCAACAACCATGAAAACCACTTCGGGACACCAAACGATGAGTTATTGTCCACGAAACGGGTCAGAATTGGCCAAAACCGCGAGTGTTGATGATCGCCACGTAAACGCACCCCGGGGTTCGTTAATCATGGAAATCACCCCGGGACCCCAAAACAGTGAGTAATTGTCCATGAAACGGGTCAGAATCGGCCAAAACCGCTAGTGTTGATCACCGCCACGTAAACGCACCCCGGTGTTTGTCAATGAAGGAAATCACCCCGGGACACCAAAACAGTGAGTAATTGTCCACGAAACGGGTCAGAATCGGCCAAAATCTTGAGTGTTGATTACCGACACGTAAATGCACCCCGGTGTTCGTCAATCGTGGAAATCAACCCGGGACCCCAAAATAGTGAGTTATAGTCCACGAAACGGGTCAGAGTCAGCCAAAACCGCGAGTGTTGATGACCGACACGTAAGCGCACCTTGGGATCCAACAACTATGGAAATCGCTTCGAAACCCTAAAACGGTGAGCAATGGTGCACTTAACGGGCCAGAATCGGCCAGAATTGCTAACCATTGACGACGGACACGTAAACGCACCTTGGGGTTCAACAACCATGGAAAGCACTTCGGGACACCAAACGGTGAGTAATAGTCCACGAAATGCGTCAGAATCGGCCAAAACCGCTAGTGTTGATGACGGACACATAAACGCACCCCGGGGTTCGTCCATCGTGGAAATCACCCCGGGACCCCAAAACAGTGAGTAATAGTCCACGAATCGGGTCAGAATCGGCCAAAACCGCTAGTGTTGATGACTGACACGTAAACGCACCCCGGGGTCCAACAACTATGGAAATCGCTTCGAAACCCCAAACGGTGAGTAATAGTGCACTTAACGGGCTAGAATCGGATAGAATTGCTCACTATTGACGACGGACACGTAAACGCACCTTGGGGTTCAACAACCATGAAAACCACTTTGGGACACCAAACGATGAGTAATAGTACACGAAACGGGTCAGAATTGGCCAAAACCGCTAGTGTTGATGACGGACACATAAACGCACCCCGGGGTTCGTCAATCATGGAAACCATCCCGGGACCCCAAAACAGTGAGTAATAGTCCACGAAACGGGTCAGAATTGGCCAAAACCGCTAGTGTTGACGACCGACACATAAACGCACCCCGGGGTCCAACAACTATGGAAATCGCTTCGAAACCCCCAAACGGTGAGTAATAGTGCACTTAACGGGCTAGAATCGGCCAGAATTGCTCACTATTGACGACGGACACGTAAACGCACCTTGGGGTTCAACAACCATGAAAACCACTTCGGGACACCAAACGATGAGTAATTGTCCACGAAACGGGTCAGAATTGGCCAAAACCGCGATTGTTGATGATCGCCACGTAAACGCACCCCGGGGTTCGTTAATCATGGAAATCACCCCGGGACCCCAAAACAGTGAGTAATTGTCCATGAAACGGGTCAGAATCGGCCAAAACCGCTAGTGTTGATCACCGCCACGTAAACGCACCCCGGTGTTTGTCAATGAAGGAAATCACCCCGGGACCCCAAAACAGTGAGTAATTGTCCACGAAACGGGTCAGAATCGGCCAAAATCTTGAGTGTTGATTACCGACACGTAAATGCACCCCGGTGTTCGTCAATCGTGGAAATCAACCCGGGACCCCAAAATAGTGAGTTATAGTCCACGAAACGGGTCAGAGTCAGCCAAAACCGCGAGTGTTGATGACCGACACGTAAGCGCACCTTGGGATCCAACAACTATGGAAATCGCTTCGAAACCCTAAAACGGTGAGTAATGGTGCACTTAACGGGCCAGAATCGGCCAGAATTGCTAACCATTGACGACGGACACGTAAACGCACCTTGGGGTTCAACAACCATGGAAAGCACTTCGGGACACCAAACGGTGAGTAATAGTCCACGAAATGCGTCAGAATCGGCCAAAACCGCTAGTGTTGATGACAGACACATAAACGCACCCCGGGGTTCGTCCATCGTGGAAATCACCCCGGGACCCCAAAACAGTGAGTAATAGTCCACGAATCGGGTCAGAATCGGCCAAAACCGCTAGTGTTGATGACTGACACGTAAACGCACCCCGGGGTCCAACAACTATGGAAATCGCTTCGAAACCCCCAAACGGTGAGTAATAGTGCACTTAACGGGCTAGAATCGGACAGAATTGCTCACTATTGACGACGGACACGTAAACGCACCTTGGGGTTCAACAACCATGAAAACCACTTTGTGACACCAAACGATGAGTAATAGTCCACGAAACGGGTCAGAATTGGCCAAAACCGCGAGTGTTGATGACCGCCATGTAAACACACCCCGGGGTTCGTCAATCATGGAAATCACCCCGGGACCCGAAAACAATGAGTAATTGTCCATGAAACGGGTCAGAATCAGCCAAAACCTCTAGTGTTGATGACCGCCACGTAAACGCACCCCGGGGTTCGTCAATCATGGAAATCACCCCGGGACCCCAAAACAGTGAGTAATTGTCCACGAAACGGGTCAGAATCAGCCAAAACCGCTAGTGTTGATGACCGACACGTAAATGCACGCCGGGGTTCGTCAATCGTGGAAATCAACCCGGGACCACAAAATAGTGAGTTATATTCCACGAAATGGGTCAGAGTCGGCCAAAACCGCGAGTGTTGATGACCGACACGTAAGTGCACCTTGGGGTCCAACAACTATGGAAATCGCTTCGAAACCCCAAAACGGTGAGTAATGGTGCACTTAACGGGCAAGAATTGGCCAGAATTGCTAACCATTGACGACGGACACGTAAACGCACCTTGGGGTTCAACAACCATGGAAACCACTTCGGGACACCAAACTGTGAGTAATAGTCCACGAAATGGGTCAGAATCGGCCAAAACCGCTAGTGTTGATGACGGACACATAAACGCACCCCGGGGTTCGTGAATTGTAGAAACCATCCCGAGACCCCAAAACAGTGAGTAATAGTCCACGAAACGGGTCAGAATCAGCCAAAACCTCTAGTGTTGATGACCGCCACGTAAACGCACCCCGGGGTTCGTCAATCATGGAAATCACCCCGGGACCCCAAAACAGTGAGTAATTGTCCATGAAACGGGTTAGAATCGGCCAAAACCGCTAGTGTTGATCACCGCCACGTAAACGCACCCCGGTGTTTGTCAATGAAGGAAATCACCCCGGGACCCCAAAACAGTGAGTAATTGTCCACGAAACGGGTCAGAATCGGCCAAAACCTTGAGTGTTGATTACCGACACGTAAATGCACCCCGGTGTTCGTCAATCGTGGAAATCAACCCGGGACCCCAAAATAGTGAGTTATAGTCCACGAAACGGGTCAGAGTCGGCCAAAACCGCGAGTGTTGATGACCGACACGTAAGCGCACCTTGGGATCCAACAACTATGGAAATCGCTTCGAAACCCTAAAACGGTGAGTAATGGTGCACTTAACGGGCCAGAATCGGCCAGAATTGCTAACCATTGACGACGGACACGTAAACGCACCTTGGGGTTCAACAACCATGGAAAGCACTTCGGGACACCAAACGGTGAGTAATAGTCCACGAAATGCGTCAGAATCGGCCAAAACCGCTAGTGTTGATGACGGACACATAAACGCACCCCGGGGTTCGTCCATCGTGGAAATCACCCCGGGACCCCAAAACAGTGAGTAATAGTCCACGAATCGGGTCAGAATCGGCCAAAACCGCTAGTGTTGATGACTGACATGTAAACGCACCCCGGGGTCCAACAACTATGGAAATCGCTTCGAAACCCCCAAACGGTGAGTAATAGTGCACTTAACAGGCTAGAATCGGACAGAATTGCTCACTATTGACGACGGACACGTAAACGCACCTTGGGGTTCAACAACCATGAAAACCACTTTGTGACACCAAACGATGAGTAATAGTCCACGAAACGGGTCAGAATTGGCCAAAACCGCGAGTGTTGATGACCGCCATGTAAACGCACCCCGGGGTTCGTCAATCATGGAAATCACCCCGGGACCCGAAAACAATGAGTAATTGTCCATGAAACGGGTCAGAATCAGCCAAAACCTCTAGTGTTGATGACCGCCACGTAAACGCACCCCGGGGTTCGTCAATCATGGAAATCACCCCGGGACCCCAAAACAGTGAGTAATTGTCCACGAAACGGGTCAGAATCAGCCAAAACCGCTAGTGTTGATGACCGACACGTAAATGCACGCCGGGGTTCGTCAATCGTGGAAATCAACCCGGGACCACAAAATAGTGAGTTATATTCCACGAAATGGGTCAGAGTCGGCCAAAACCGCGAGTGTTGATGACCGACACGTAAGCGCACCTTGGGGTCCAACAACTATGGAAATCGCTTCGAAACCCCAAAACGGTGAGTAATGGTGCACTTAACGGGCAAGAATTGGCCAGAATTGCTAACCATTGACGACGGACACGTAAACGCACCTTGGGGTTCAACAACCATGGAAACCACTTCGGGACACCAAACTGTGAGTAATAGTCCACGAAATGGGTCAGAATCGGCCAAAACCGCTAGTGTTGATGACGGACACATAAACGCACCCCGGGGTTCGTGAATTGTAGAAACCATCCCGAGACCCCAAAACAGTGAGTAATAGTCCACGAAACGGGTCAGAATCAGCCAAAACCTCTAGTGTTGATGACCGCCACGTAAACGCACCCCGGGGTTCGTCAATCATGGAAATCACCCCGGGACCCCAAAACAGTGAGTAATTGTCCATGAAACGGGTCAGAATCGGCCAAAACCGCTAGTGTTGATCACCGCCACGTAAACGCACCCCGGTGTTTGTCAATGAAGGAAATCACCCCGGGACCCCAAAACAGTGAGTAATTGTCCACGAAACGGGTCAGAATCGGCCAAAACCTTGAGTGTTGATTACCGACACGTAAATGCACCCCGGTGTTCGTCAATCGTGGAAATCAACCCGGGACCCCCAAAATAGTGAGTTATAGTCCACGAAACGGGTCAGAGTCGGCCAAAACCGCGAGTGTTGATGACCGACACGTAAGCGCACCTTGGGATCCAACAACTATGGAAATCGCTTCGAAACCCTAAAACGGTGAGTAATGGTGCACTTAACGGGCCAGAATCGGCCAGAATTGCTAACCATTGACGACGGACACGTAAACGCACCTTGGGGTTCAACAACCATGGAAAGCACTTCGGGACACCAAACGGTGAGTAATAGTCCACGAAATGCGTCAGAATCGGCCAAAACCGCTAGTGTTGATGACGGACACATAAACGCACCCCGGGGTTCGTCCATCGTGGAAATCACCCCGGGACCCCAAAACAGTGAGTAATAGTCCACGAATCGGGTCAGAATCGGCCAAAACCGCTAGTGTTGATGACTGACATGTAAACGCACCCCGGGGTCCAACAACTATGGAAATCGCTTCGAAACCCCCAAACGGTGAGTAATAGTGCACTTAACAGGCTAGAATCGGACAGAATTGCTCACTATTGACGACGGACACGTAAACGCACCTTGGGGTTCAACAACCATGAAAACCACTTTGGGACACCAAACGATGAGTAATAGTCCACGAAACGGGTCAGAATTGGCCAAAACCGCGAGTGTTGATGACCGCCACGTAAACGCACCCCGGGGTTCGTCAATCATGGAAATCACCCCGGGACCCGAAAACAATGAGTAATTGTCCATGAAACGGGTCAGAATCAGCCAAAACCTCTAGTGTTGATGACCGCCACGTAAACGCACCCCGGGGTTCGTCAATCATGGAAATCACCCCGGGACCCCAAAACAGTGAGTAATTGTCCACGAAACGGGTCAGAATCAGCCAAAACCGCTAGTGTTGATGACCGACACATAAATGCACGCCGGGGTTCGTCAATCGTGGAAATCAACCCGGGACCACAAAATAGTGAGTTATATTCCACGAAATGGGTCAGAGTCGGCCAAAACCGCGAGTGTTGATGACCGACACGTAAGCGCACCTTGGGGTCCAACAACTATGGAAATCGCTTCGAAACCCCAAAACGGTGAGTAATGGTGCACTTAACGGGCCAGAATTGGCCAGAATTGCTAACCTTTGACGACGGACACGTAAACGCACCTTGGGGTTCAACAACCATGGAAACCACTTCGTGACACCAAACTGTGAGTAATAGTCCACGAAATGGGTCAGAATCGGCCAAAACCGCTAGTGTTGATGACGGACACATAAACGCACCCCGGGATTCGTGAATTGTGGAAACCATCCCGAGACCCCAAAACAGTGAGTAATAGTCCACGAAACGGGTCAGAATCAGCCAAAACCTCCAGTGTTGATGACCGCCACATAAACGCACCCCGGGGTTCGCCAATCATGGAAATCACCCCGGGACCCCAAAACAGTGAGTAATTGTCCATGAAACGGGTCAGAATCGGCCAAAGCCGCTAGTGTTGATGACCGACACGTAAATGCACCCCGGGGTTCATCAATCGTGGAAATCAACCCGGGACCCCAAAATAGTGAGTTATAGTCCACGAAATAGGTCAGAGTCGGCCAAAACCGCAAGTGTTGATGACCGACACGTAAGCGCACCTTGGGGTCCAACAACTATGGAAATCGCTTCGAAACCCCAAAACGGTGAGTAATAATGCACTTAACGGGCCAGAATCGGCCAGAATTGCTAACCATTGACGACGGACACGTAAACGCACCTTGGGGTTCAACAACCATGGAAAGCACTTCGGGACACCAAACGGTGAGTAATAGTCCACGAAATGGGTCAGAATCGGCCAAAACCGCTAGTGTTGATGACGGACACATAAACGCACCCCAGGGTTCGTCAATTGTGGAAATCACCCCGGGACCCCAAAAGAGTGAGTAATAGTCCACGAAACGGGTCAGAATCGGCCAAAACCGCTAGGGTTGATGACCGACACGTAAACGCACCCCGGGGTCCAACAACTATGGAAATCACTTCGAAACCCCCAAACGGTGAGTAATAGTGCACTTAACGGGCTAGAATCGGCCAGAATTGCTCACTATTGACGACGGACACGTAAACGAACCTTGGGGTTTAACAACCATGAAAACCACTTTGGGACACCAAACGATGAGTAATAGTCCACGGAACGGGTCAGAATTGGCCAAAACCGCGAGTGTTGATGACCGCCACGTAAACGCACCCCGGGGTTTGTCAATCATGGAAATCACCCCGGGACCCCCAAACAGTGAGTAATTGTCCATGAAACGGGTCAGAATCGGCCAAAACCGCTAGTGTTGATGACCGACACGTAAATGCACCCCGGGGTTCGTCAATCATGGAAATTGCCCCGGGACCCCCAAACAGTGAGTAATTGTCCATGAAACGGGTCAGAATCGGCCAAAACCGCGAGTGTTGATCACCGACACGTAAGCGCACCCCGGGGTTCGTCAATCTTGGAAATCAACCCGGGACCCCAAAATAGTGAGTTATAGTCCACGAAACGGGTCAGAGTCGGCCAAAACCGCGAGTGTTGATGACCGACACGTAAGCGCACCTTGGGATCCAACAACTATGGAAATCGCTTCGAAACCCTGAAACGGTGAGTAATGGTGCACTTAACGGGCCAGAATCGGCCAGAATTGCTAACCATTGACGACGGACACGTAAACGCACCTTGGGGTTCAACAACAATGGAAAGCACTTCGGGACACCAAACGGTGAGTAATAGTCCACGAATTGCGTCAGAATCGGCCAAAACCGCTAGTGTTGATGACGGACACATAAACGCACCCCGGGGTTCGTCCATCGTGGAAATCACCCCGGGACCCCAAAACAGTGAGTAATAGTCCACGAATCGGGTCAGAATCGGCCAAAACCGCTAGTGTTGATGACTGACACGTAAACGCACCTTGGGGTCCAACAACTATGGAAATCGCTTCGAAACCCCCAAACGGTGAGTAATAGTGCACTTAACGGGCTAGAATCGGCCAGAATTGCTCACTATTGACGACGGACACGAAAACGAACCTTGGGGTTTAACAACCATGAAAACCACTTTGGGACACCAAACGATGAGTAATAGTCCAGGGAACGGGTCGGAATTGGCCAAAACCGCGAGTGTGGATGACCGCCACGTAAACGCACCCCGGGGTTTGTCAATTATGGAAATCACCCCGGGACCCCAAAACAGTGAGTAATTGTCCATGAAACGGGTCAGAATCGGCCAAAACCGCTAGTGTTGATGACCGACACGTAAATGCACCCCGGGGTTCGTTAATCATGGAAATCACCCCGGGACCCCAAAACAGTGAGTAATTGTCCGTGAAACGGGTCAGAGTCGGCCAAAACCGCGAGTGTTCATGACCGACACGTAAGCGCACCTTGGGGTCCAACAACTATGGAAATCGCTTCGAAACCCCAAAACGGTGAGTAACGGTGCACTTAACGGGCCAGAATCGGCCAGAATTGCTAACCATTGATGACGGACACGTAGACGCACCTTGGGGTTCAACAACCATGGAAACCACTTCGGGACACCAAACTGTGAGTAATAGTCCACGAAATGGGTCAGAATCGGCCAAAACCGCTAGTGTTGATGACGGACACATAAACGCACCCCGGGGTTCGTGAATTGTGGAAACCATCCCGGGACCCCAAAACAGTGAGTAATAGTCCACGAAACGGGTCAGAATTGGCCAAAACCGCTAGTGTTGATGACCGACACGTAAACGCACCCCGGGGTTCGTCAATCATGGAAATCACCCCGAGACCCCAAAACAGTGAGTAATTGTCCATGAAACGGGTCAGAATCGGCCAAAACCGCTAGTGTTGATGACCGACACGTAAATGCACCCCGGGGTTCGTCAATCGTGGAAATCAACCCGGGACCCCAAAATAGTGAGTTAAAGTCCACGAAATGGGTCAGAGTCGGCCAAAACCGCAAGTGTTGATGACCGACACGTAAGCGCACCTTGGGGTCCAACAACTATGGAAATCGCTTCGAAACCCCAAAACGGTGAGTAATGGTGCACTTAACGGGCCAGAATCGGCCAGAATTGCTAACCATTGATGACGGGCACGTAAACGCACCTTGGGGTTCAACAACCATGGAAAGCACTTCGGGACACCAAACGGTGAGTAATAGTCCACGAAATGGGTCAGAATCGGCCAAAACCGCTAGTGTTGATGACGGACACATAAACGCACCCCGGGGTTCGTGAATTGTGGAAACCATCCCGGGACCCCAAAACACTGAGTAATAGTCCACGAAACGGGTCAGAATTGGCCAAAACCGCTAGTGTTGATGACCGACACGTAAACGCACCCCGGGGTCCAACAACTATGGAAATCGCTTCGAAACCCCCACACGGTTAGTAATAGTGCACTTAACAGGCTAGAATCGGCCCGAATTGCTCACTATTGACGACAGACACGTAAACGCACCTTGGGGTTCAACAACCATGAAAACCACTTCGGGACACCAAATGGTGCGTAATAGTCCACGAAATGGGTCAGAATCGGCCAAAACCGCTAGTGTTGATGACGGACACATAAACGCACCCCGGGGTTCGTGAATTGTGGAAACCATCCCGGGACCCCAAAACAGTGAGTATAGTCCACGGAACGGGTCAGAATTGGCCAAAACCGCTAGGGTTGATGATCGACACGTAAACGCACCCCGGGGTCCAACAACTATGGAAATCGCTTCGAAACCCCCAAACGGTGAGTAATAGTGCACTTAACAGGCTAGAATCGGCCCGAATTGCTCACTATTGACGACAGACACGTAAACGCACCTTGGGGTTCAACAACCATGAAAACCACTTCGGGACACCAAACGGTGAGTAATAGTCCACGAAATGGGTCAGAATCGGCCAAAACCGCTAGTGTTGATGACGGACACATAAACGCACCCCGGGGTTCGTGAATTGTGGAAACCATCCCGGCACCCCAAAACAGTGAGTATAGTCCACGAAACGGGTCAGAATTGGCCAAAACCGCTAGTGTTGATGACCGACACGTAAACGCACCCCGGGGTCCAACAACTATGGAAATCGCTTCGAAACCCCCAAACGGTGAGTAATAGTGCACTTAACGGGCCAGAATCGGCCAGAATTACTCACTATTGACGACGGACACGTAAACGCACCTTGGGGTTCAACAACCATGAAAACCACTTCGGGACACCAAACGATGAGTAATAGTCCACGAAATGGGTCAGAATTGGCCAAAACCGCGAGTGTTAATGACCGCCACGTAAACACACCCCGGGGTTCGTCAATCATGGAAATCACCCCGGGACCCCAAAACAGTGAGTAATTGTCCATGAAACGGGTCAGAATCGGCCAAAACCGCTAGTGTTGATGACCGACACGTAAATGCACCCAGGTGTTCATCAATCGTGGAAATCAACCCGGGACCCCAAAATAGTGAGTTATAGTCCACGAAATGGGTCAGAGTCGGCCAAAACCGCGAGTGTTGATGACCGACACGTAAGCGCACCTTGGGGTCCAACAACTATGGAAATCGCTTCGAAACCCCAAAACGGTGAGTAATGGTGCTCTTAACGGGCCAGAATCGGCCAAAATTGCTAACCATTGACGACGGACACGTAAACACACCTTGGGGTTCAACAACCATGGAAAGCACTTCGGGACACCAAACGGTGAGTAATAGTCCACGAAATGGGTCAGAATCGGCCAAAACCGCTAGTGTTGATGACGGACACATAAACGCACCCCAGGGTTCGTCAATTGTGGAAATCACCCCGGGACCCCAAAACAGTGAGTAATAGTCCACGAAACGGGTCAGAATCGGCCAAAACCGCTAGGGTTGATGACCGACACGTAAACGCACCCCGGGGTCCAACAACTATGGAAATCACTTCGAAACCCCCAAACGGTGAGTAATAGTGCACTTAACGGGCTAGAATCGGCCAGAATTGCTCACTATTGACGACGGACACGTAAACGAACCTTGGGGTTTAACAACCATGAAAACCACTTTGGGACACCAAACGATGAGTAATAGTCCACGGAACGGGTCAGAATTGGCCAAAACCGCGAGTGTTGATGACCGCCACGTAAACGCACCCCGGGGTTTGTCAATCATGGAAATCACCCCGGGACCCCAAAACAGTGAGTAATTGTCCATGAAACGGGTCAGAATTGGCCAAAACCGCGAGTGTTGACGACCGCCACGTAAGCGCACCCCGGGGTTTGTCAATCATGGAAATCGCCCCGGGACCCCAAAACAGTGAGTAATTGTCCATGAAACGGGTCAGAATCGGCCAAAACCGCTAGTGTTGATGACCGACACGTAAATGTACCCCGGGGTTCGTCAATCATGGAAATCAACCCGGGACCCCAAAATAGTGAGTTATAGTCCACGAAATGGGTCAGAGTCGGCCAAAGCTGCGAGTGTTGATGACCGACACGTAAGCGCACCTTGGGGTCCAACAACTATGGAAATCGCTTCGAAACCCCAAAACGGTGAGTAACGGTGCACTTAACGGGCCAGAATCGGCCAGAATTGCTAACCATTGATGACGGACACGTAGACGCACCTTGGGGTTCAACAACCATGGAAACCACTTCGGGACACCAAACTGTGAGTAATAGTCCACGAAATGGGTCAGAATCGGCCAAAACCGCTAGTGTTGATGACGGACACATAAACGCACCCCGGGGTTCGTGAATTGTGGAAACCATCCCGGGACCCCAAAACAGTGAGTAATAGTCCACGAAACGGGTCAGAATTGGCCAAAACCGCTAGTGTTGACGACCGACACGTAAACACACCCCGGGATTCGTCAATCATGGAAATCACCCTGGGACCCCAAAACAGTGAGTAATTGTCCATGAAACGGGTCAGAATCGGCCAAAACCGCTAGTGTTGATGACCGACACGTAAATGCACCCCGGGGTTCGTCAATCGTGGAAATCAACCCGGGACCCCAAAATAGTGAGTTAAAGTCCATGAAATGGGTCAGAGTCGGCCAAAACCGCAAGTGTTGATGACCGACACGTAAGCGCACCTTGGGGTCCAACAACTATGGAAATCGCTTCGAAACCCCAAAACGGTGTGTAATGGTGCACTTAACGGGCCAGAATCGGCCAGAATTGCTAACCATTGACGACGGGCACGTAAACGCACCTTGGGGTTCAACAACCATGGAAAGCACTTCGGGACACCAAACGGTGAGTAATAGTCCACGAAATGGGTCAGAATCGGCCAAAACCGCTAGTGTTGATGACGGACACATAAACGCACCCCGGGGTTCGTGAATTGTGGAAACCATCCCGGGACCGCAAAACAGTGAGTAATAGTCCACGAAACGGGTCAGAATTGGCCAAAACCGCTAGTGTTGATGACCGACACGTAAACGCACCTCGGGGTCCAACAACTATGGAAATCGCTTCGAAACCCCCAAACGGTGAGTAATAGTGCACTTAACAGGCTAGAATCGGCCCGAATTGCTCACTATTGACGACAGACACGTAAACGCACCTTGGGGTTCAACAACCATGAAAACCACTTCGGGACACCAAACGGTGAGTAATAGTCCACGAAATGGGTCAGAATCGGCCAAAACCGCTAGTGTTGATGACGGACACATAAACGCACCCCGGGGTTCGTGAATTGTGGAAACCATCCCGGGACCCCAAAACAGTGAGTATAGTCCACGGAACGGGTCAGAATTGGCCAAAACCGCTAGGGTTGATGATCGACACGTAAACGCACCCCGGGGTCCAACAACTATGGAAATCGCTTCGAAACCCCCAAACGGTGAGTAATAGTGCACTTAACGGGCCAGAATCGGCCAGAATTACTCACTATTGACGACGGACACGTAAACGCACCTTGGGGTTCAACAACCATGAAAACCACTTCGGGACACCAAACGATGAGTAATAGTCCACGAAACGGGTCAGAATTGGCCAAAACCGCGAGTGTTAATGACCGCCACGTAAACGCACCCCGGGGTTCGTCAATCATGGAAATCACCCCGGGACCCCAAAACAGTGAGTAATTGTCCATGAAACGGGTCAGAATCGGCCAAAACCGCTAGTGTTGATGACCGACACGTAAATGCACCCAGGGTTCATCAATCGTGGAAATCAACCCGGGACCCCAAAATAGTGAGTTATAGTCCACGAAATGGGTCAGAGTCGGCCAAAACCGCGAGTGTTGATGACCGACACGTAAGCGCACCTTGGGGTCCAACAACTATGGAAATCGCTTCGAAACCCCAAAACGGTGGGTAATGGTGCACTTAACGGGCCAGAATCGGCCAGAATTGCTAACCATTGACGACGGACACGTAAACGCACCTTGGGGTTCAACAACCATGGAAAGCACTTCGGGACACCAAACGGTGAGTAATAGTCCACGAAATGGGTCAGAATCGGCCAAAACCGCTAGTGTTGATGACGGACACATAAACGCACCCCAGGGTTCGTCAATCATGGAAATCACCCCGGGACCCCAAAACAGTGAGTAATAGTCCACGAAACGGGTCAGAATTGGCCAAAACCGCTAGGGTTGATGACCGACACGTAAACGCACCCCGGGGTCCAACAACTATGGAAATCACTTCGAAACCCCCAAACGGTGAGTAATAGTGCACTTAACGGGCTAGAATCGGCCAGAATTGCTCACTATTGACGACGGACACGTAAACGAACCTTGGGGTTTAACAACCATGAAAACCACTTTGGGACACCAAACGATGAGTAATAGTCCACGGAACGGGTCAGAATTGGCCAAAACCGCGAGTGTTGATGACCGCCACGTAAACGCACCCCGGGGTTTGTCAATCATGGAAATCACCCCGGGACCCCAAAACAGTGAGTAATTGTCCATGAAACGGGTCAGAATTGGCCAAAACCGTCAGTGTTGATGACCGCCACGTAAGCGCACCCCGGGGTTCGTCAATCATGGAAATCGCCCCGGGACCCCCAAAATAGTGAGTAATTGTCCATGAAACGGGTCAGAATCGGCCAAAACCGCTAGTGTTGATGACCGACACGTAAATGCACCCCGGGGTTCGTCAATCTAGGAAATCAACCCGGGACCCCAAAATAGTGAGTTATAGTCCACGAAATGGGTCAGAGTCGGCCAAAGCTGCGAGTGTTGATGACCGACACGTAAGAGCACCTTGGGGTCCAACAACTATGGAAATCGCTTCGAAACCCCAAAATGGTGAGTAACGGTGCACTTGACGGGCCAGAATCGGCCAGAATTGCTAACCATTGATGACGGACACGTAGACGCACCTTGGGGTTCAACAACCGTGGAAACCACTTCGGGACACCAAACTGTGAGTAATAGTCCACGAAATGGGTCAGAATCGGCCAAAACCGCTAGTGTTGATGACGGACACATAAACGCTCCCCGGGGTTCGTGAATTGTGGAAACCATCCCGGGACCCCAAAACAGTGAGTAATAGTCCACGAAACGGGTCAGAATTGGCCAAAACCGCTAGTGTTGATGACCGACACGTAAACGCACCCCGGGGTTCGTCAATAATGGAAATCACCCCGGGACCCCAAAACAGTGAGTAATTATCCATGAAACGGGTCAGAATCGGCCAAAACCGCTAGTGTTGATGACCGACACGTAAATGCACCCCGGGGTTCGTCAATCGTGGAAATCAACCCGGGACCCCAAAATAGTGAGTTAAAGTCCACGAAATGGGTCAGAGTCGGCCAAAACCGCAAGTGTTGATGACCGACACGTAAGCGCACCTTGGGGTCCAACAACTATGGAAATCGCTTCGAAACCCCAAAACGGTGAGTAATGGTGCACTTAACGGGCCAGAATCGGCCAGAATTGCTAACCATTGACGACGGGCACGTAAACGCACCTTGGGGTTCAACAACCATGGAAAGCACTTCGGGACACCAAACGGTGAGTAATAGTCCACGAAATGGGTCAGAATCGGCCAAAACCGCTAGTGTTGATGACGGACACATAAACGCACCCCGGGGTTCGTGAATTGTGGAAACCATCCCGGGACCGCAAAACAGTGAGTAATAGTCCACGAAACGGGTCAGAATTGGCCAAAACCGCTAGTGTTGATGACCGACACATAAACGCACCCCGGGGTCCAACAACTATGGAAATCGCTTCGAAACCCCCAAACGGTGAGTAATAGTGCACTTAACGGGCTAGAATCGGCCAGAATTGCTCACTATTGACGACGGACACGTAAACGCACCTTGGGGTTCAACAACCATGAAAACCACTTCGGGACACCAAACGATGAGTAATTGTCCACGAAACGGGTCAGAATTGGCCAAAACCGCGAGTGTTGATGATCGCCACGTAAACGCACCCCGGGGTTCGTTAATCATGGAAATCACCCCGGGACCCCAAAACAGTGAGTAATTGTCCATGAAACGGGTCAGAATCGGCCAAAACCGCTAGTGTTGATCACCGCCACGTAAACGCACCCCGGTGTTTGTCAATGAAGGAAATCACCCCGGGACCCCAAAACAGTGAGTAATTGTCCACGAAACGGGTCAGAATCGGCCAAAACCTTAAGTGTTGATTACCGACACGTAAATGCACCCCGGGGTTCGTCAATCGTGGAAATCAACCCGGGACCCCAAAATAGTGAGTTATAGTCCACGAAACGGGTCAGAGTCGGCCAAAACCGCGAGTGTTGATGATCGACACGTAAGCGCACCTTGGGATCCAACAACTATGGAAATCGCTTCGAAACCCTAAAACGGTGAGTAATGGTGCACTTAACGGGCCAGAATCGGCCAGAATTGCTAACCATTGACGACGGACACGTAAACGCACCTTGGGGTTCAACAACCATGGAAAGCACTTCGGGACACCAAACGGTGAGTAATAGTCCACGAAATGTGTCAGAATCGGCCAAAACCGCTAGTGTTGATGACGGACACATAAACGCACCCCGGGGTTCGTCCATCGTGGAAATCACCCCGGGACCCCAAAACAGTGAGTAATAGTCCACGAATCGGGTCAGAATCGGCCAAAACCGCTAGTGTTGATGACTGACACGTAAACGCACCCCGGGGTCCAACAACTATGGAAATCGCTTCGAAACCCCCAAACGGTGAGTAATAGTGCACTTAACGGGCTAGAATCGGACAGAATTGCTCACTATTGACGACGGACACGTAAACGCACCTTGGGGTTCAACAACCATGAAAACCACTTTGGGACACCAAACGATGAGTAATAGTCCACGAAACGGGTCAGAATTGGCCAAAACCGCGAGTGTTGATGACCGCCACGTAAACGCACCCCGGGGTTCGTCAATCATGGAAATCACCCCGGGACCCGAAAACAATGAGTAATTGTCCATGAAACGGGTCAGAATCAGCCAAAACCTCTAGTGTTGATGACCGCCACGTAAACGCACCCCGGGGTTCGTCAATCATGGAAATCACCCCGGGACCCCAAAACAGTGAGTAATTGTCCACGAAACGGGTCAGAATCAGCCAAAACCGCTAGTGTTGATGACCGACACGTAAATGCACGCCGGGGTTCGTCAATCGTGGAAATCAACCCGGGACCACAAAATAGTGAGTTATATTCCACGAAATGGGTCAGAGTCGGCCAAAGCTGCGAGTGTTGATGACCGACACGTAAGCGCACCTTGGGGTCCAACAACTATGGAAATCGCTTCGAAACCCCAAAACGGTGAGTAACGGTGCACTTAACGGGCCAGAATCGGCCAGAATTGCTAACCATTGATGACGGACACGTAGACGCACCTTGGGGTTCAACAACCATGGAAACCACTTCGGGACACCAAACTGTGAGTAATAGTCCACGAAATGGGTCAGAATCGGCCAAAACCGCTAGTGTTGATGACGGACACATAAACGCACCCCGGGGTTCGTGAATTGTGGAAACCATCCCGGGACCCCAAAACAGTGAGTAATAGTCCACGAAACGGGTCAGAATTGGCCAAAACCGCTAGTGTTGACGACCGACACGTAAACACACCCCGGGATTCGTCAATCATGGAAATCACCCTGGGACCCCAAAACAGTGAGTAATTGTCCATGAAACGGGTCAGAATCGGCCAAAACCGCTAGTGTTGATGACCGACACGTAAATGCACCCCGGGGTTCGTCAATCGTGGAAATCAACCCGGGACCCCAAAATAGTGAGTTAAAGTCCATGAAATGGGTCAGAGTCGGCCAAAACCGCAAGTGTTGATGACCGACACGTAAGCGCACCTTGGGGTCCAACAACTATGGAAATCGCTTCGAAACCCCAAAACGGTGTGTAATGGTGCACTTAACGGGCCAGAATCGGCCAGAATTGCTAACCATTGACGACGGGCACGTAAACGCACCTTGGGGTTCAACAACCATGGAAAGCACTTCGGGACACCAAACGGTGAGTAATAGTCCACGAAATGGGTCAGAATCGGCCAAAACCGCTAGTGTTGATGACGGACACATAAACGCACCCCGGGGTTCGTGAATTGTGGAAACCATCCCGGGACCCCAAAACAGTGAGTAATAGTCCACGAAACGGGTCAGAATTGGCCAAAACCGCTAGTGTTGATGACCGACACGTAAACGCACCTCGGGGTCCAACAACTATGGAAATCGCTTCGAAACCCCCAAACGGTGAGTAATAGTGCACTTAACAGGCTAGAATCGGCCCGAATTGCTCACTATTGACGACAGACACGTAAACGCACCTTGGGGTTCAACAACCATGAAAACCACTTCGGGACACCAAACGGTGAGTAATAGTCCACGAAATGGGTCAGAATCGGCCAAAACCGCTAGTGTTGATGACGGACACATAAACGCACCCCGGGGTTCGTGAATTGTGGAAACCATCCCGGGACCCCAAAACAGTGAGTATAGTCCACGGAACGGGTCAGAATTGGCCAAAACCGCTAGGGTTGATGATCGACACGTAAACGCACCCCGGGGTCCAACAACTATGGAAATCGCTTCGAAACCCCCAAACGGTGAGTAATAGTGCACTTAACGGGCCAGAATCGGCCAGAATTACTCACTATTGACGACGGACACGTAAACGCACCTTGGGGTTCAACAACCATGAAAACCACTTCGGGACACCAAACGATGAGTAATAGTCCACGAAACGGGTCAGAATTGGCCAAAACCGCGAGTGTTAATGACCGCCACGTAAACGCACCCCGGGGTTCGTCAATCATGGAAATCACCCCGGGACCCCAAAACAGTGAGTAATTGTCCATGAAACGGGTCAGAATCGGCCAAAACCGCTAGTGTTGATGACCGACACGTAAATGCACCCAGGGTTCATCAATCGTGGAAATCAACCCGGGACCCCAAAATAGTGAGTTATAGTCCACGAAATGGGTCAGAGTCGGCCAAAACCGCGAGTGTTGATGACCGACACGTAAGCGCACCTTGGGGTCCAACAACTATGGAAATCGCTTCGAAACCCCAAAACGGTGGGTAATGGTGCACTTAACGGGCCAGAATCGGCCAGAATTGCTAACCATTGACGACGGACACGTAAACGCACCTTGGGGTTCAACAACCATGGAAAGCACTTCGGGACACCAAACGGTGAGTAATAGTCCACGAAATGGGTCAGAATCGGCCAAAACCGCTAGTGTTGATGACGGACACATAAACGCACCCCAGGGTTCGTCAATCATGGAAATCACCCCGGGACCCCAAAACAGTGAGTAATAGTCCACGAAACGGGTCAGAATTGGCCAAAACCGCTAGGGTTGATGACCGACACGTAAACGCACCCCGGGGTCCAACAACTATGGAAATCACTTCGAAACCCCCAAACGGTGAGTAATAGTGCACTTAACGGGCTAGAATCGGCCAGAATTGCTCACTATTGACGACGGACACGTAAACGAACCTTGGGGTTTAACAACCATGAAAACCACTTTGGGACACCAAACGATGAGTAATAGTCCACGGAACGGGTCAGAATTGGCCAAAACCGCGAGTGTTGATGACCGCCACGTAAACGCACCCCGGGGTTTGTCAATCATGGAAATCACCCCGGGACCCCAAAACAGTGAGTAATTGTCCATGAAACGGGTCAGAATTGGCCAAAACCGTCAGTGTTGATGACCGCCACGTAAGCGCACCCCGGGGTTCGTCAATCATGGAAATCGCCCCGGGACCCCAAAATAGTGAGTAATTGTCCATGAAACGGGTCAGAATCGGCCAAAACCGCTAGTGTTGATGACCGACACGTAAATGCACCCCGGGGTTCGTCAATCTAGGAAATCAACCCGGGACCCCAAAATAGTGAGTTATAGTCCACGAAATGGGTCAGAGTCGGCCAAAGCTGCGAGTGTTGATGACCGACACGTAAGAGCACCTTGGGGTCCAACAACTATGGAAATCGCTTCGAAACCCCAAAATGGTGAGTAACGGTGCACTTGACGGGCCAGAATCGGCCAGAATTGCTAACCATTGATGACGGACACGTAGACGCACCTTGGGGTTCAACAACCGTGGAAACCACTTCGGGACACCAAACTGTGAGTAATAGTCCACGAAATGGGTCAGAATCGGCCAAAACCGCTAGTGTTGATGACGGACACATAAACGCTCCCCGGGGTTCGTGAATTGTGGAAACCATCCCGGGACCCCAAAACAGTGAGTAATAGTCCACGAAACGGGTCAGAATTGGCCAAAACCGCTAGTGTTGATGACCGACACGTAAACGCACCCCGGGGTTCGTCAATAATGGAAATCACCCCGGGACCCCAAAACAGTGAGTAATTATCCATGAAACGGGTCAGAATCGGCCAAAACCGCTAGTGTTGATGACCGACACGTAAATGCACCCCGGGGTTCGTCAATCGTGGAAATCAACCCGGGACCCCAAAATAGTGAGTTAAAGTCCACGAAATGGGTCAGAGTCGGCCAAAACCGCAAGTGTTGATGACCGACACGTAAGCGCACCTTGGGGTCCAACAACTATGGAAATCGCTTCGAAACCCCAAAACGGTGAGTAATGGTGCACTTAACGGGCCAGAATCGGCCAGAATTGCTAACCATTGACGACGGGCACGTAAACGCACCTTGGGGTTCAACAACCATGGAAAGCACTTCGGGACACCAAACGGTGAGTAATAGTCCACGAAATGGGTCAGAATCGGCCAAAACCGCTAGTGTTGATGACGGACACATAAACGCACCCCGGGGTTCGTGAATTGTGGAAACCATCCCGGGACCGCAAAACAGTGAGTAATAGTCCACGAAACGGGTCAGAATTGGCCAAAACCGCTAGTGTTGATGACCGACACATAAACGCACCCCGGGGTCCAACAACTATGGAAATCGCTTCGAAACCCCCAAACGGTGAGTAATAGTGCACTTAACGGGCTAGAATCGGCCAGAATTGCTCACTATTGACGACGGACACGTAAACGCACCTTGGGGTTCAACAACCATGAAAACCACTTCGGGACACCAAACGATGAGTAATTGTCCACGAAACGGGTCAGAATTGGCCAAAACCGCGAGTGTTGATGATCGCCACGTAAACGCACCCCGGGGTTCGTTAATCATGGAAATCACCCCGGGACCCCAAAACAGTGAGTAATTGTCCATGAAACGGGTCAGAATCGGCCAAAACCGCTAGTGTTGATCACCGCCACGTAAACGCACCCCGGTGTTTGTCAATGAAGCAAATCACCCCGGGACCCCAAAACAGTGAGTAATTGTCCACGAAACGGGTCAGAATCGGCCAAAACCTTAAGTGTTGATTACCGACACGTAAATGCACCCCGGGGTTCGTCAATCGTGGAAATCAACCCGGGACCCCAAAATAGTGAGTTATAGTCCACGAAACGGGTCAGAGTCGGCCAAAACCGCGAGTGTTGATGATCGACACGTAAGCGCACCTTGGGATCCAACAACTATGGAAATCGCTTCGAAACCCTAAAACGGTGAGTAATGGTGCACTTAACGGGCCAGAATCGGCCAGAATTGCTAACCATTGACGACGGACACGTAAACGCACCTTGGGGTTCAACAACCATGGAAAGCACTTCGGGACACCAAACGGTGAGTAATAGTCCACGAAATGTGTCAGAATCGGCCAAAACCGCTAGTGTTGATGACGGACACATAAACGCACCCCGGGGTTCGTCCATCGTGGACATCACCCCGGGACCCCAAAACAGTGAGTAATAGTCCACGAATCGGGTCAGAATCGGCCAAAACCGCTAGTGTTGATGACTGACACGTAAACGCACCCCGGGGTCCAACAACTATGGAAATCGCTTCGAAACCCCCAAACGGTGAGTAATAGTGCACTTAACGGGCTAGAATCGGACAGAATTGCTCACTATTGACGACGGACACGTAAACGCACCTTGGGGTTCAACAACCATGAAAACCACTT
Organism: Hordeum marinum; assembly: GCA_022496015.1. NCBI lineage: Eukaryota > Viridiplantae > Streptophyta > Magnoliopsida > Poales > Poaceae > Hordeum > Hordeum marinum. The sequence goes on from CM039676.1 coordinate 3,283,654, forward strand.
TGGGACACCAAACGATGAGTAATAGTCCACGAAACGGGTCAGAATTGGCCAAAACCGCGAGTGTTGATGACCGCCACGTAAACGCACCCCGGGGTTCGTCAATCATGGAAATCACCCCGGGACCCGAAAACAATGAGTAATTGTCCATGAAACGGGTCAGAATCAGCCAAAACCTCTAGTGTTGATGACCGCCACGTAAACGCACCCCGGGGTTCGTCAATCATGGAAATCACCCCGGGACCCCAAAACAGTGAGTAATTGTCCACGAAACGGGTCAGAATCAGCCAAAACCGCTAGTGTTGATGACCGACACGTAAATGCACGCCGGGGTTCGTCAATCGTGGAAATCAACCCGGGACCACAAAATAGTGAGTTATATTCCACGAAATGGGTCAGAGTCGGCCAAAGCTGCGAGTGTTGATGACCGACACGTAAGCGCACCTTGGGGTCCAACAACTATGGAAATCGCTTCGAAACCCCAAAACAGTGAGTAATGGTGCACTTAACGGGCCAGAATTGGCCAGAATTGCTAACCTTTGACGACGGACACGTAAACGCACCTTGGGGTTCAACAACCATGGAAACCACTTCGGGACACCAAACGGTGAGTAATAGTCCACGTAATGGGTCAGAATCGGCCAAAACCGCTAGTGTTGATGACGGACACATAAACGCACCCTGGGGTTCGTGAATTGTGGAAACCATCCCGGGACCCCAAAACAGTGAGTAATAGTCCACGGAACGGGTCTGAATTAGCCAAAACCGCTAGGGTTAATGACCGACACGTCAACGCACCCCGGGGTCCAACAACTATGGAAATCGCTTCGAAACCCCCAAACGGTGAGTAATAGTGCACTTAACGGGCTAGAATCGGCCAGAATTGCTCACTATTGACGACGGACACGTAAACGAACCTTGGGGTTTAACAACCATGAAAACCACTTTGGGACACCAAACGATGAGTAATAGTCCACGGAACGGGTCAGAATTGGCCAAACCGCGAGTGTTGATGACCGCCACGTAAATGCACCCCGGGGTTTGTCAATCATGGAAATCACCGCGGGACCCCAAAACAGTGAGTAATTGTCCATGAAACGGGTCAGAATTGGCCAAAACCGTCAGTGTTGATGACCGCCACGTAAGCGCACCCCGGGGTTCGTCAATCATGGAAATCGCCCCGGGACCCCAAAATAGTGAGTAATTGTCCATGAAACGGGTCAGAATCGGCCAAAACCGCTAGTGTTGATGACCGACACGTAAATGCACCCCGGGGTTCGTCAATCTAGGAAATCAACCCGGGACCCCAAAATAGTGAGTTATAGTCCACGAAATGGGTCAGAGTCGGCCAAAGCTGCGAGTGTTGATGACCGACACGTAAGCGCACCTTGGGGTCCAACAACTATGGAAATCGCTTCGAAACCCCAAAACGGTGAGTAACGGTGCACTTAACGGGCCAGAATCGGCCAGAATTGCTAACCATTGATGACGGACACGTAGACGCACCTTGGGGTTCAACAACCATGGAAACCACTTCGGGACACCAAACTGTGAGTAATAGTCCACGAAATGGGTCAGAATCGGCCAAAACCGCTAGTGTTGATGACGGACACATAAACGCACCCCGGGGTTCGTGAATTGTGGAAACCTTCCCGGGACCCCAAAACAGTGAGTAATAGTCCACGAAACGGGTCAGAATTGTCCAAAACCGCTAGTGTTGATGACCGACACGTAAACGCACCCCGGGGTTCGTCAATCATGGAAATCACCCCGGGACCCCAAAACAGTGAGTAATTGTCCATGAAACGGGTCAGAATCGGCCAAAACCGCTAGTGTTGATGACCGACATGTAAATGCACCCCGGGGTTCGTCAATCGTGGAAATCAACCCGGGACCCCAAAATAGTGAGTTAAAGTCCACGAAATGGGTCAGAGTCGGCCAAAACCGCAAGTGTTGATGACCGACACGTAAGCGCACCTTGGGGTCCAACAACTATGGAAATCGCTTCGAAACCCCAAAACGGTGAGTAATGGTGCACTTAACGGGCCAGAATCGGCCAGAATTGCTAACCATTGACGACGGGCACGTAAACGCACCTTGGGGTTCAACAACCATGGAAAGCACTTCGGGACACCAAACGGTGAGTAATAGTCCACGAAATGGGTCAGAATCGGCCAAAACCGCTAGTGTTGATGACGGACACATAAACGCACCCCGGGGTTCGTGAATTGTGGAAACCATCCCGGGACCGCAAAACAGTGAGTAATAGTCCACGAAACGGGTCAGAATTGGCCAAAACCGCTAGTGTTGATGACCGACACATAAACGCACCCCGGGGTCCAACAACTATGGAAATCGCTTCGAAACCCCCAAACGGTGAGTAATAGTGCACTTAACGGGCTAGAATCGGCCAGAATTGCTCACTATTGACGACGGACACGTAAACGCACCTTGGGGTTCAACAACCATGAAAACCACTTCGGGACACCAAACGATGAGTAATTGTCCACGAAATGGGTCAGAATCGGCCAAAACCGCGAGTGTTGATGACGGACACATAAACGCACCCCGGGGTTCGTGAATTGTGGAAACCATCCCGGGACCCCAAAACAGTGAGTAATAGTCCACGAAACGGGTCAGAATTGGCCAAAACCGCTAGTGTTGATGACCGACACGTAAACGCACCCCGGGGTCCAACAACTATGGAAATCGCTTCGAAACCCCCAAACGGTGAGTAATAGTGCACTTAACAGGCTAGAATCGGCCCGAATTGCTCACTATTGACGACAGACACGTAAACGCACCTTGGGGTTCAACAACCATGAAAACCACTTCGGGACACCAAACGATGAGTAATTGTCCACGAAACGGGTCAGAATTGGCCAAAACAGCGAGTGTTGATGATCGCCACGTAAACGCACCCCGGGGTTCGTTAATCATGGAAATCACCCCGGGACCCCAAAACAGTGAGTAATTGTCCATGAAACGGGTCAGAATCAGCCAAAACCTCTAGTGTTGATGACCGCCACGTAAACGCACCCCGGGGTTCGTCAATCATGGAAATCACCCCGGGACCCCAAAACAGTGAGTAATTGTCCACGAAACGGGTCAGAATCAGCCAAAACCGCTAGTGTTGATGACCGACACGTAAATGCACGCCGGGGTTCGTCAATCGTGGAAATCAACCCGGGACCACAAAATAGTGAGTTATAGTCCACGAAATGGGTCAGAGTCGGCCAAAACCGCGAGTGTTGATGACCGACACGTAAGCGCACCTTGGGGTCCAACAACTATGGAAATCGCTTCGAAACCCCAAAACGGTGAGTAACGGTGCACTTAACGGGCCAGAATCGGCCAGAATTGCTAACCATTGATGACGGACACGTAGACGCACCTTGGGGTTCAACAACCATGGAAACCACTTCGGGACACCAAACTGTGAGTAATAGTCCACGAAATGGGTCAGAATCGGCCAAAACCGCTAGTGTTGATGACGGACACATAAACGCACCCCGGGGTTCGTGAATTGTGGAAACCTTCCCGGGACCCCAAAACAGTGAGTAATAGTCCACGAAACGGGTCAGAATTGTCCAAAACCGCTAGTGTTGATGACCGACACGTAAACGCACCCCGGGGTTCGTCAATCATGGAAATCACCCCGGGACCCCAAAACAGTGAGTAATTGTCCATGAAACGGGTCAGAATCGGCCAAAACCGCTAGTGTTGATGACCGACATGTAAATGCACCCCGGGGTTCGTCAATCGTGGAAATCAACCCGGGACCCCAAAATAGTGAGTTAAAGTCCACGAAATGGGTCAGAGTCGGCCAAAACCGCAAGTGTTGATGACCGACACGTAAGCGCACCTTGGGGTCCAACAACTATGGAAATCGCTTCGAAACCCCAAAACGGTGAGTAATGGTGCACTTAACGGGCCAGAATCGGCCAGAATTGCTAACCATTGACGACGGGCACGTAAACGCACCTTGGGGTTCAACAACCATGGAAAGCACTTCGGGACACCAAACGGTGAGTAATAGTCCACGAAATGGGTCAGAATCGGCCAAAACCGCTAGTGTTGATGACGGACACATAAACGCACCCCGGGGTTCGTGAATTGTGGAAACCATCCCGGGACCGCAAAACAGTGAGTAATAGTCCACGAAACGGGTCAGAATTGGCCAAAACCGCTAGTGTTGATGACCGACACATAAACGCACCCCGGGGTCCAACAACTATGGAAATCGCTTCGAAACCCCCAAACGGTGAGTAATAGTGCACTTAACGGGCTAGAATCGGCCAGAATTGCTCACTATTGACGACGGACACGTAAACGCACCTTGGGGTTCAACAACCATGAAAACCACTTCGGGACACCAAACGATGAGTAATTGTCCACGAAATGGGTCAGAATCGGCCAAAACCGCGAGTGTTGATGACGGACACATAAACGCACCCCGGGGTTCGTGAATTGTGGAAACCATCCCGGGACCCCAAAACAGTGAGTAATAGTCCACGAAACGGGTCAGAATTGGCCAAAACCGCTAGTGTTGATGACCGACACGTAAACGCACCCCGGGGTCCAACAACTATGGAAATCGCTTCGAAACCCCCAAACGGTGAGTAATAGTGCACTTAACAGGCTAGAATCGGCCCGAATTGCTCACTATTGACGACAGACACGTAAACGCACCTTGGGGTTCAACAACCATGAAAACCACTTCGGGACACCAAACGATGAGTAATTGTCCACGAAACGGGTCAGAATTGGCCAAAACAGCGAGTGTTGATGATCGCCACGTAAACGCACCCCGGGGTTCGTTAATCATGGAAATCACCCCGGGACCCCAAAACAGTGAGTAATTGTCCATGAAACGGGTCAGAATCAGCCAAAACCTCTAGTGTTGATGACCGCCACGTAAACGCACCCCGGGGTTCGTCAATCATGGAAATCACCCCGGGACCCCAAAACAGTGAGTAATTGTCCACGAAACGGGTCAGAATCAGCCAAAACCGCTAGTGTTGATGACCGACACGTAAATGCACGCCGGGGTTCGTCAATCGTGGAAATCAACCCGGGACCACAAAATAGTGAGTTATAGTCCACGAAATGGGTCAGAGTCGGCCAAAACCGCGAGTGTTGATGACCGACACGTAAGCGCACCTTGGGGTCCAACAACTATGGAAATCGCTTCGAAACCCCAAAACGGTGAGTAATGGTGCACTTAACGGGCTAGAATTGGCCAGAATTGCTAACCATTGACGACGGACAAGTAAACGCACCTTGGGGTTCAACAACCATGCAAACCACTTCGGGACACCAAACGGTGAGTAATAGTCCACGTAATGGGTCAGAATCGGCCAAAACCGCTAGTGTTGATGACGGACACATAAACGCACCCCGGGGTTCGTGAATTGTGGAAACCATCCCGGGACCCCAAAATAGTGAGTAATAGTCCACGGAATGGGTCAGAATTAGCCAAAACCGCTAGGGTTAATGACCGACACGTAAACGCACCCCGGGGTCCAACAACTATGTAAATCGCTTCGAAACCCCCAAACAGTGAGTAATAGTGCACTTAACGGGCTAGAATCGGCCAGAATTGCTCACTATTGACGACGGACACGTAAACGCACCTTGGGGTTCAACAACCATGAAAACCACTTTGGACACCAAACGATGAGTAATAGTCCACGAAACGGGTCAGAATTGGCCAAACCGCGAGTGTTGATGACCGCCACGTAAACGCACCCCGGGGTTCATCAATCATGGAAATCACCCCGGGACCCCAAAATAGTGAGTAATAGTCCACGAAACGGGTCAGAATCGGCCAAAACCGCTAGTGTTGATGACCGACACGTAAATGCACCCCGGGGTTTGTCAATCGTGGTAATCAACCCGGGACCCCAAAATAGTGAGTTATAGTCCACGAAACGGGTCAGAATCGGTCAAAACAGCAAGTGTTGATGACCGACACGTAAGCGCACCCCGGGGTCCAACAACTATGGAAATCGCTTCGAAACCCCCAAACGGTGAGTAATAGTGCACTTAACGGGCTAGAATCGGACAGAATTGCTCACTATTGACGACGGACACGTAAACGCACCTTGGGGTTCAACAACCTTGAAAACCACTTCGGGACACCAAACGATGAGTAATAGTCCACGAAACGGGTCAGAATTGGCCAAAACCGCGAGTGTTGATGACCGCCACGTAAACACACCCCGGGGTTCGTCAATCATGGAAATCACCCCGGGACCCCAAAACAGTGAGTAATTGTCCATGAAACGGGTCAGAATCGGCCAAATCCGCTAGTGTTGATGACCGACACGTATATGCACCCTGGGGTTCGTCAATCGTGGAAATCAACCCGGGACCCCAAAATAGTGAGTTATAGTCCACGAAATGGGTCAGAGTCGGCCAAAACCACGAGTGTTGATGACCGACACATAGGCGCACCTTGGGGTCCAACAACTATGGAAATCGCTTCGAAACCCCAAAACGGTGAGTAATGGTGCACTTAACGGGCCAGAATCGGCCAGAATTGCTAACCATTAACGACGGACACGTAAACGCACCTTGGGGTTCAACAACCATGGAAACCACTTCGGGACACCAAACGGTGAGTAATAGTCCACGAAGTGGGTCAGAATCGGCCAAAACCGCTAGTGTTGATGACGGACACATAAACGCACCCCGGGGTTCGTCAATTGTGGAAATCACCCCGGGACCCCAAAACAGTGAGTAATAGTCCACGAAACGGGTCAGAATCGGCCAAAACCGCTACGGTTGATGACCGACACGTAAACGCACCCCGGGGTCCAACAACTATGGAAATCACTTCGAAACCCCCAAACGGTGAGTAATAGTGCACTTAACGGGCTAGAATCGGCCGGAATTGCTCACTATTGACGACGGACATGTAAACGAACCTTGGGGTTTAACAACCATGAAAACCACTTTGGGACACCAAACGATGAGTAATAGTCCACGGAACGGGTCAGAATTGGCCAAAACCGCGAGTGTTGATGACCGCCACGTAAACGCACCCCGGGGTTTGTCAATCATGGAAATCACCCCGGGACCCCAAAACAGTGAGTAATTGTCCATGAAACGGGTCAGAATTGGCCAAAACCGTGAGTGTTGATGACCGCCACGTAAGCGCACCCCGGGATTCGTCAATCATGGAAATCGCCCCGGGACCCCAAAACAGTGAGTAATTGTCCATGAAACGGGTCAGAATCGGCCAAAACCGCTAGTGTTGATGACCGACACGTAAATGCACCCCGGGGTTCGTCAATCTTGGAAATCAACCCGGGACCCCAAAATAGTGAGTTATAGTCCACGAAATGGGTCAGAGTCGGCCAAAACTGCGAGTGTTGATGACCAACACGTAAGCGCACCTTGGGGTCCAACAACTATGGAAATCGCTTCGAAACCCCAAAACGGTGAGTAACGGTGCACTTAACGGGCCAGAATCGGCCAGAATTGCTAACCATTGACGACGGACACGTAGACGCACCTTGGGGTTCATCAACCATGGAAACCACTTCGGGACACCAAACTGTGAGTAATAGTCCACGAAATGGGTCAGAATCGGCCAAAACCGCTAGTGTTGATGACGGACACATAAACGCACCCGGGGTTCGTCAATCGTGGAAATCACCCCGGGACCCCAAAACAGTGAGTAATAGTCCACGAAACGGGTCAGAATCGGCTAAAACCGCTAGTGCTGATGACCGACACGTAAACACACCCCGGGGTCTAACAACTATGGAAATCGCTTTGAAACCCCCAAAGGGTGAGTAATAGTGCACTTAACGGGCTAGAATCGGCCAGAATTGCTCACTATTAACGACGGACACGTAAACACACCTTGGGGTTCAACAACCATGAAAACCACTTCGGGACACCAAACGATGAGTAATAGTCGACGAAATGGGTCAGAATTGGCCAAAACCGCGAGTGTTGATGACCGCCACGTAAATGCACCCCGGGGTTTGTCAATCATGGAAATCACCCTGGGACCCCAAAACAGTGAGTAATTGTCCATGAAACGGGTCAGAATCGGCCAAAAACGCTAGTGTTGATGACCGACACGTAAATGCACCCCGGGGTTCGTCAATCGTGGAAATCAACCCGGGACCACAAAATAGTGAGTTATAGTCCACGAAATGGGTCAGAGTCGGTATATTTACTTAATTTCTCACCTTCACTGATGACTTACGTAGATATGGGTATATTTACTTAATGAAACACAAGTCTGAAACGTTTGAAAAGTTCAAGCAATTTCAGAGTGAAGTTGAGAACCATCATAACAAGAAGATTTAATTCCTATGATCTGATCGAGGAGGAGAATATCTAAGTTATGAGTTTGGCAATCACTTAAGACAATGTGGAATTGTTTCATAGGTGACACCGGCTAGAACACTACTGTGAAGTGGTGTATCCGAACGTCGCAATCGAACCTTATTAGATATGGTGCGGTCTATGATGTCTCTTACCGATTTGCCACTATCATTTTGGGGTTATGCATTAGAGACAGTTGCATTCACTTTAAATAGAGCACCGTCTAAATCCGTTGAGATGACGTTGTATGAACCATGGTTTGGCAAGAAACCAAAATTGTCGTTTCTTAAAGTTTGGGGTGTGATTCTTATGTGAAAAAGCTTCATCCTGAAAAGCTGGAACCCAAACCGGAGAAATGCGTCTTCATAGGATACCCAAAGAGACAGTTGGGTATGCCTTCTATCTCAAATCTGAAGGCAAAGTGTTTGTCGCTAAAAACAGAACATTTCTTGAGAAAGAGTTTCTCTCTAAAGAGTTGAGTGGGAGGAAGATAGAACTTGATGCGGTTTTTTAACCTTTACTTCAACCAGAAAGTAGCTCAGCGTAGAAAGATGTTTCTTTGGAGCATCCAACAGTTGAAGAGGAAGCTAATGATGATGATCATGAAACTTCGGATCAAGTTGCTATCGAACCTCGTAGGTCGACAAGGACGCGTACTGCTCCTGAGTGGTACGGCAACCCTGTCTTAGAGGTCACATTGTTAGACAACAATGAGCCTACGAGATATGAAGAAGCAATGATGGGCCTGGATTCCAACAAATGGTTAGAGGCCATGAAATCTAAGATAGGATCCATGTATGAAAACAAAGTATGGACTTTGGAAGTATTACCTAAAGGGCGAAAGGCCATTCAGAACAAATGGATCTATAAGAAGAACACGGACGCGGATGGTAATGTTACCGTCTATAAAGCTCGACTTGTGGCAAAGGGTTTTTCACAAGTTCAAGGAGTTGACTCCGATGAGACTTTCTCACCCGTAGCGATGCTTAAGTCCATCAGAATCATGTTGGCAATAGCTGCATTTTTCAATTATAAATTTGGCAGATGGATGTCAAAACAGCGTTCCTTAACGGTTTCCTTAAGGAAGTGTTTTATATGATGCAACCAGAAGGTTTTGTCGATCCAGAAAATGTTGACAATGTATGCAAGCTCCAGCACTCCATCTATGGGTTGGTGCAAGCATCTCGGAGTTGGAACAAGCGTTTTGATGAGGTGATCAAAGCGTTTGGGCTTATACAAGTGTATGGAGAATCTTGTATTTACAAGAAAGTGAGTGGGAGCTCTATAGCGTTTCTAGTCTTATATGTGGATGACATATTGCTGAATGGAAATAGTATAGAACTTTTAGAGAGCGTAAAGGGATACTTGAATAAAAGTTTTTCAATGAAGGACCTAGGAGAAGCTGCTTACATATTAGGCATCAAGATCTATAGAGATAGATCAAGACGCTTAATAGAACTTTCACAGAGTACATACCTTGACAAAGTTTTGAAGAAGTTCAAAATGAAACAGTCCAAGAAGGGGTTCTTGCATGTGTTGCAGGGTGTGAAGTTGAGTAAGACTCAATGCCCAGTGACTGCAGAAGATAGAGAAAAGATGAGTGTCGTCCCCTATGCTTCAGCCATATGCTCTATCATGTATGCAATGCTTTGCATAAGACCATACGTCAGCCTTGCCATTAGTATGGCAGGAAGGTTTCAAAGTGATCCAGGAGTGGAACACTAGACAGCGGTCAAGAATATCTTGAAGTACCTGAAAAGGACCAAGGAGATGTTTCTCGCTTATGGAGGTGATCAAGAGCTCTTCGTAAAGGGTTACATCAATGCAAGTTTTGACACTGATCCGGATGACTCTAAGTCACAAACCGGATACGTATACATTCTTAATGGTGGTGCAGTAAGTTGGTGCAGTTCCAAGCAAAGTGTGGTAGCCGATTCTACGTGTGAAGCGGAGTACATAGTTGCCTCGGAGGCGGCAAAGGAAGGTGTCTGGATGAAGGAGTTCAAGACAAATCTTGGAGTTGTGCCTAGTGCACTGGACCCAATAAATCTGTTATGTGACAACACTGGTGCCGTTGCTCTAGCCAAGGAACCAAGGTTTCGCAAGAAGACCATACACATAAAGCGACGCTTCAACTCCATCCGACATTACGTCGGACTGGAAGACATAAATATTTGCAAACTACACATAGATCTGAATGTTGCACACCCACTGACTAAACCTCTTCCACGGGCTAAACATGATCAGCACTAGAACTGTATGGGTGTTAGATACATTACAATATAAATCACATAGTGATGTGAACTAGATTATTCAATCTAGTGCAAGTGGGAGACTGTTGGAAATATGCCCTAGAGGCAATAATAAATGGGTTATTATTATATTTCCTTGTTCATGATAATCGTTTATTATCCATGCTATAATTGTATTGATCGGAAACTAAATATATGTGTGGGTATATAGACAAACACTATGTCCCTAGAATGCCTCTAGTAGACTAGCTCGTTGATCAAAGATGGTCAAGGTTTCCTAGCCATAGACATGAGATGTCATTTGATAACGGGATCACATCATTAGGAGAATGATGTGATGGATAAGACCCAAACTATAAATGTAGCGTATGATCGTGTGAGTTTATTGTTGTTGTTTTCTACATGTCAATGTATCTGTTCCTATGACCATGAGATCATGCAACTCCCTGACACCAGAGGAATGCCTTGTGTGTATCAAACGTCGCAACGTAACTAGGTGACTATAAAGATGCTCTACAGGTATCTCCGAGGGTGTCAGTTGGGTTGGCATGGATCAAGACTGGGATTTGTTACTCCGTGTGACGGAGAGGTATGTCAGGGCCCACTCGGTAATGCAACATCACAACAAGCCTTGCAAGCACAGTGACTAAGTGTTAGTCACAGGATCTTGTATTATGAAACGAGTAAAGAGACTTGCCAGTAACGAGATTGAACTAGGTATAGAGAGACCGACGATCGAATCTCGGGCAAGTAACATACCGAAGAACAAAGGGAACAACATACGGGATTAACTGAATCCTTGACATAGAGGTTCAACCGATAAAGATCGTTGTAGAATATGTAGGAACCAATATGGGCATCCTGGTTCCGCTATTGGTTATTGACCGTAGAGGTGTCTCGGTCATGTCAACATAGTTCTCGAACCCACAGGGTCTGCACACTTAAGGTTCGGTGACGTTTCGGTAGTATAGAGTTATGTATGGTGATAACCGAAGGTTGTTTGGAGTTTTGGATGAGATCGTGGACGTAGCGAGGAGCTCTGGAATGGTCCGGAGGTAAAAATTGATATATAGGAAATCCTGTTTTGGTCACCGAAAAAGTTTTGGACTTATCGATAGTGTACCAGGAGTTCCGGGAGTGTGCCCGGAGACCATCGGGAGGGGTATTTCGACCCAAGGGGCTACATGGGCTGTGGGAGGATGTTTACCAGACCTTAGTGGGCTGGCCGAAGTCCCAAGACAGGCCCATGCGGCTGGGAGGAAAAGTCCAAGTGAAAAAGAGGTTTCTTATATTGTTAGTAGCACGGGCCGTAGCGGTGGCCTTGGTTTGTTTTGGAATGATGCAATAAAAATAAATGTTTCTAGTTACTCAGAGTATCATATAGACGCTACTGTTAGCTCAAACAACAGCCTCGATTGGCGTCTCATGTGTGTCTATGGTGAAACTCAGGTGGGAGAGAGATACAAAACATGGGACACCCTAAAATCCCTAGTTGCAGCTAGATCGTTACCTTGGTTGTGCCTGGGAGATTTTAACGAGGTACTATATGCACATGAGCATGTGGGTGTTGGGCAGAGGAGAGCGATGCAAATAGCTAGGTTCAGAGACGCCTTAGATGTTTGTGCTCTTGAGGACTTGGGTTACCAAGGGAGGCCATGGACGTTTGAAAAGAAAACTTCAGGAGGATCCTACTGCCGTGTCCGTCTAGACCGGGCAGTGGCCAACAATGACTGGAACATGTTGTTCCCTCATGCAATGCTCTTCCACGAGACGGCGGCTACATCAGACCATGCGCCAATCCGGCTGCAGCTGGAGACACCTACTGCTATGTAGAATCAGAAGAAGATCTTCAGGTATGAGCTTTACTGGGAGAAGCATGTAGAATACAAAGTTACCCTTGATCACATGTGGACCGGGGAGCGGGGCGCTCGTACTGTGGCTGATTTGAATAAGAAGCTTCAGAATTTGGTTGTTTCTCTGACGCAATGGAGTGGGGTGACGATTGGACAAGTCCCTAAGGAAATAAAAAAGCTGAAGAGGGAGCTGGCCAATCTACAGAATGACCCCCAGAGGGTGGCGCCGTCACACGCTGAAGTCAAAACTTCTGATCGCCTGGTAGAGCTTTATCACATGGAGGAAATTCTTCTCCGACAGCGATCGAGAGTGGACTGGCTCACGGATGGGGACAAAAACACCAAGTACTTCCAGCGTAGGGCCAGTATGAGACGTCGGAAAAATCAGATAAAACATCTCATGAGAGAAGATGGCTCTACGACGCAGGATCCTTCAGAGATGGCAAGTTTGACGAACTCTTTTTACAAGAGTCTGTTTGCGGCGGAAGGCACGTCGGGTGTTGGTGAAGTTCTTGAGGCTGTCCCCTCTAAGGTGACTCCAGAGATGAATGAAAATTTTCTTGCACCTTACACAGCCGAGGAGGTTAAGACAACCCTTTTCCAAATGTACCCCACCAAAGCACCAGGCCCCGACGGATATCCTGCACATTTTTTCAAAGGCAATGGGCTTTGTGTGGGGCTGAAGTAACCGATGTGGTGTTGCGTCTTCTTCGTGGTGAGGAAAGCCCGGAGGTGATCAACAAAACTATCCTGGTTCTGATCCCGAAGCATATGAATGCCTGCATTTCATAAAGAGGAATAAAGCTCAAAGGAACAGATTTTGCGCGGTCAAGCTGGATATGATGAAAGCATATGACAGAGTTGAGGGGGAATACTTGGAAGCCATCATGCTTAAACTAGGATTTGCGCCATCTTGGGTAACCCTGATTATGAGAATGGTGAGCTCTGTCAAATTTTCAGTTCTTTTCAATGGTTGCAAACTTGAGGAATTTGAGCCTTCAAGAGGGATCCGACAAGGGGACCCCATTTCTCCATACTTGTTCTTGATAGAAGCGGAGGTCCTTTCGTGCCTCTTAAAAACTACAAATAGGTGCGGCACCTCAGGGAGATTTAAGTAGCTCCAACAGCTCCGCCGGCAAGCCACTTGCTTTTTGCAGATGATAGCCTGTTGTTTGTCAAGGACAATGTTGATGGAGCAAATGAGTTGTGTTCCTTGCTGGATCACTATTGCAATGCGTCTGGGCAATGAGTGAACTTGTCAAAATCTTCAGTATTTTTTAGTAAGGGTTGTCCCAATGATTTGGAGCAGGAGGTAAAGGGTGCTATGAATATATCCAATGAATCCTTATCGGAGCGGTATCTAGGAATGCCCTCTGATGTAGGCAACAACAAGAATGGGGCCTTCAAGTTCCTAAAAGATAGAGTTTGGAATAAGATCAAAGGATGGATGGAGAAAATCCTCTCTGTAGGAGGGAAAGAAGTCCTAATCAAATCAGTGGCGCAAGTTGTACCGGTGTTCTCTATGTCTTGTTTCAAGCTTCCTCGGGGCCTATGTGAGCACTTGAACTCGCTGATTCATAAATTTTGGTGGGGGCGTAAAGAAGGAAAAAGGAAGCCAAGTTAGATTTCATGGAGCACTATGACCAGACCCAAGGCATGTGGTGGACTTGGTTTCTGCGATATTGAACTCTTTAACCTGGCCCTAGTTGCTAGGCAAGCTTGGAGAATTCTGACAGACCCCACCTTTCTCAGTGCAAGGATTCTGCGAGCCAAGTATTTCTCCACAACAAATTTTCTGCTAGCTGAACTTGGGCCGGCGACATCGCAGGTGTGGAGGGCGATCATAGAGGGACGAGACACTTTGAAGCAGGGGCATTGGCGACGGCCAGACTACCTAGATTTGGCAACACAATTGGCTCCCTCATCCTCACAACATGCGTCCGATCATGAGCAGAGTTCAAAACCCCCTCATCTGGTGGGGGATTTGATCTTACCTGATGCTAGCTGGGACCGAGACACTATCTAGAATGTTTTATTCCCAACTGATGCAGCAACAATCCTCTCCATCCCGCTATGCACTAGGCACATTGAGGATTTCTGGTCATGGATGCATGAGAGGAATGGGATCTTCTCTATCCGCTCTGCGTATCGAATGTTGAATACAACGAAGCACAACTATCGTGGATTTATCACGGCAGATGTCCGGGTTATAGATTTGAGGTTCGGGGCGTCGCAGCTATGTGGCGGCTTGAAGGGGTTGGTCAGGATCGGGAGACGCAAGGCGGTTTACCAAGGTTCGGCCCCTCGTGAGAGGTAAAAGCCTACATCCTGCTTATCTGGTATTGATGATGAGGAAGACCTCTTGATTACAAAGGGTATTGTCTAGCCTCTAATATGTCTATTTAGGCGTCTAATCTATCTATCTTAACTTGTCCCAACTTGGGGGACCTTACCCCTTCTTATATAGGTGGAAGGGGTAAGTTTACATGTAGAGTCCTACTGGGAGTAGGATTAGGACTAGTCTTACTAGAATCCTATTCCGGGTCTTGTTTCCTTCATGAGGGAGTCTTTCCTTCTTGGGCCTTCCTTTGTGAGCCGCCTGGCACCGGCTTGCACGCCGGGCCTAGGGCCTGGTCATCCCGTGGCCCGGTAGTAGAAGTAATGCATGAACCACCATTCGGACGAGTCAGGTCATTCCTCCTGGCGGGTCACTAATAAATCATCAAGTGCGGGCGTGTCTCCTGTGAGTCGTCAAGCCAGGTCATACCATGGGGTAAATCCCCAACATTAGCCCCCAGGTTAGCTTAAATTTATTCATGGTAACCTCCTGAAATAAGAATAGTAAATATGTTAAGTGGATGGCTTGCTCTTTTGGCCGGCTTATGAAGTGGCTCTTTAGAAATCCGGGCTTCATACGAATGAGCCATATTGAAAATCATCTTGCTTGTGAGTGTCCTTTGAAAAATATTGGGAATAGAATACCCATATGCCATTGAGTTGGCTTCCAATACTTTGGCTTGATAAAAACACTTGAGATAATAAAACCATATGAAGTTGAACCAGTTGCATTGTTGTGAAGCCAGACGGCTTATATAAACTCTGGCAGGTTATGATATTTTGATAATGCCGGGTCATGATTGTTGATGACGCCGGGTCTAACAATGAACTCCATCTGACTTGATAAAATCATTGGGAATAAAGAACTCCTTGTAATGTTGAGCCGGTCTAGTAATAAAAATCTGTTGAGCCGGTCTTGTTCACAATTATCATCTTCAAAATTCTCTTCAAAGTTTTGATATATCCATATTACCTGTAGCCCCCAAGTGTCGGGTTGTCCTGCCTGCAGCAACTCGGGACTTGTAAATATCGTATACCTTATGGAACTTCACCTGGTGTAGCCCCCAAGGTCCGGCTCATCGGAATATGATGCGCCGGGTCTTCAGTTTGAACCTTATTATATGCTTTGAACAAGTGAATACTGTAGCCCCCAAATGCCGGGTCGCCTGCCTGCAGCGACTTGGGACTTTAATTTTTTTTTATCTGAGCGGTGTAGCCCCCAAGTGTCGGGTCAGTACGAAATACTGGGCTGGGACTTTTAGAAAGTAAACCGGCTCATCTCCTTGAAATAATAGGGTCTTGCTAACCATGTAATTATTTGAAAACCGTTTTGCATTAGCTCCCAAGTGTCGGGTCGTCTGCCTGCGGCGGCTCGGGACTTGCATACTTGATATAAGCCGGACTTGAATAATATAGCCCCCAAGTGTCGGGTCGTCTGCCTGCGGCGACTCGGGACTATGTGTAAATAATATGACTCGCCACAATTTGAATGAATCCTTGACCATGGTTGTAACCCGGCATGAACATCCTGGAATAACGCCTTTGACCTTGAGATGAAATCCCTGCTCGTGGTTGCGGTGTAACCCGGCAAATATATGTTTCAGAAATCCATAAGTGCTATAGCGCACAATTTGAAAAAATCTAAGAGCCGGTCAAATAGATGACCCGACATTATATCTGATAGGGCAGCTTGAAAAAGCACAACCAATTCTCAAAACTGGCTTGAAGAACCCCAATTACTTAATATTGGTTATGATAAACCATAATGAAGATCCAGCCATTTAGGCTATTAAAGATCTATTTGTTCCTGCAGAAGTTCCTGCATAACACTTAACGGCGGCTCATCTTAAGAGACAAGACCTGCAAAATAAATAAGACAGAGTATGTTCTGCATTGTTGTGAGGGCGTCTTGAAGAAGCACAACCCATAAGTACTTAGATCTTTCACAGCCTGCCAAACAAACAAGACAGAATATGTTCTGTGTTGTCATGAGGGCGGCTTGAAGAAGCACAACCCGTAAATATCTTAAACCTTCCCAACCTTTGCTCTTTCTTTCGTAATCGTGCTCTTTCTTGCACAACCTTACTCTTTCTTTCACAATCTTGCTCTTTTTTGCACAATCTTACTCTTTCTTTCACAACCTTGCCCTTACCCGCCATTACATATATGTATGATAAAATGTATGATGCAAATGTATGATGCAATGTATGATGCTTTTTCCTGCGATTTTGGTTTTTGAAAACTCATTGCTTATCCCTTCTGGTGGGGACCCGTTGTGTTTGAACTGCTTAACAGCGTACGCCTCCTAATGAGAGTGACCCTTAACTTGCTTGAACGGATCAGTGTCTCGAAGGGGAACTTACTGTTAAGGCACAACAGACTAGAATTCGGAGCGGGGCGAGTACCCCCATCCCATAGGCTCCTTCTCACATGGTGTAAATCCGGTCGTTTGGAACCTCAAACAACATAACTTTGCTCGTTTGAGAGTATGACGGTACCACTTGGTGGAGAGTGTGTAGGTAGTATGAGGGAGCTTGCCTATTGCCACTGTGCAGGCTTTTGCAGGGGGTAAGTGTGATAACTTTGGCACCCCTGTCATAGCACTTCTGCATATAGGCTAGTATAACTTAGTCGTGCTGATCAAAAGGAGGTAAGTTTAGAAACTCGCTGCACCCCTTGTTGACCGTAATAGAGGAAGTCCGGGTCCCCAAACCCGTCTTATGGTCGAGAGGGTCCAAAGCTTAACCCGGAAGGTTGAAAGCCCCCAAACGACAAGGTTGACGTGGCCAACCTTTTGGGTCCATGACCCGCCTTACAGTGGCTGAAAAGTCGATCAAGAGGGGGGGCGACCTTCACTCCCTCTCAACCTTGTTAACAAAATCAACTCTTGGGTCCATGACCCGCCTTACAGTGGCTAAAGAGCCGATCAAGCGGTTTGAAGCTTAACCCGGAAGGTTGAAAGCCCCCAAACAACCTGCTGCCCCCAAATCTTGAAATTGACTCGAAGAGGCGGTTTAAATAATTATCCTGCGAAGAGATATTGTAGGCCAAAGTAATTGTTCTCAAAAGAATTTAATATATACCGAAAAATAAATAGGGTAAATAGCACCTGGTATCCGCAGTGTTGTAAGTCGGCGCATATGGTGAGTCGCCCGTGGCGTTTGAAGATCAGCACAAACAGCGGATCGCCGTGGCATTTGTCAGCCGGCACGGCGGATGAATCGCCCATGGTATTTATAAACTGGCTTGGATGGTGAACCGCCGTTTTTGTAAGCCGCCATTTTACATGGAGAAACGGCATAAGCCTCCACGTGACCTTATGATGACCCAATAAATCCGGGCACCCATGTTTGAACGGTCTCATCGCGGCGGTTTGTCTTCATGATCTGCCTTTAATCCTTCCTCCAATGATATAGTAGCCCTCAGGATCGGGTTAACTTCCTCGCAATGACCCGGGTTCTTGTTGAAGATGATCCAATGTGTGGAGCCATGTCTTTAGCCCCCGAGTCTTAAGTTGACTCAAAGAGGCAGCTTGAGAATCTCTAGTGAAGGTTGAATTTAACCGTGGTGGGTTAAAAAATGACCTTGTATGAGTTGTTTTAATGACTCGGCCGATGGTTCGTCCCAACTGGTTGTTGAAAGTTCACCAAACCGTAATGGTGGCGACTCAGGCGCCTGTCCGTCGGGCGGCTCATGCAGGCGAGTACTGCACTGATATGTCAATGTAGATTGGACCGCAAGGCGGCAATTCAGAGACATCCGTTGGGTGGCTCACATCGGTGTCTGCAGCCCCGGGCGTGTTGATGTAGACGTTGAAGTCGGTCGTGGCAATGTGAGCCGGTGCAGTCGCGAGAGACGGCCAATTCGTTGTAAGCCGGCGTGGCCGTGAGAAATGGCCACTTCGTTGTTGATGTAGTCCAGGTCGAAGGGACGGCGGCTTGCAGATGTCCATTGGGCGGCTTGTCGCGTCCATTGGGCGGCTCATACTGGCGGGTGAGTGCGCACAGTATCGGTGTGTTGATGCAAACCGGGTCACGGTGGTGACGGCTTGCACGCACCCGCCGAGCAACGCGGCATATTAAATTGTACTGGCGGCTTGCTGGCGTGCACTCCACCTCCGTGGTATAATGCCCACATAAATAAATGTCCTACGAAAAATATTACACACAACAGTAACTGTTCTCACATAAAGTAATATGTGTTTAGAAAATAGATGAACAGATGTCACCTGGTATTCTTTTTTGCCATCCTCTACTTCTTTGCCTTATCCTCTCATTAACCATACTACACGGGGGGAGGCAAGACCGCCACATTGACCAGCGGACGAGGCCTGGCCTCAGCGGATGGGCGGCTCGTGGCGGAGCCGATGCAAGCGCGGCGAGGTGAGGTCGCGACGACAGAGCCGGTGCAGTGGCGGTGAGCCGTGCGGCGGAGCGGGGCGACACGGGGGCGCGCGGCGAAGCTCCCAGGGCAGAGGCAAGCTACGATGGTGGCAGGCACACGCGAGGGGTGTGGAGAGGCTACGGCAGCTCAGCGGCGGACACGACAGGCAGTTTGAGGTGGAGATGGCCGTGGAAAGACGAGACGCGTGCGTGGCTGGGAGCCGGCAGCTATCGCGTGGAGGCAAAGCACAACTGTAGCGGAAGGGAGCCAGCAGACGGCAGAGGCAAGCGCAGGCCGGCTTGGATGCGGCAAGGTGTGGTGAGGCCGAGTCGGAGAAGCGCCGTTGGAGGCGGGGCTGACTCGGAGACGGATAGGGCCATGGCCGAGGTAGGCAGGCGATGCCACGACGGAGAACTACGCCGGTGAGCGGGGCAAGGCGGAGACACAGCATCGGCCGGCGGGCGAAGCAAGCCGCGGTGGTGAGTGTTGGGGTGATTTGCGGCGACAGGTGACTAGGGCGGAAGGCCGGAGTCAGCATGGCTTGGCGAAGCCGGTAGGAAACAGGGTCGCGGGCGGAGCGCGGTCATGGCTGTTGGAAATATGCCCTAGAGGCAATAATAAAATGGTTATTATTGTATTTCCTTGTTCATGATAATTGTCTATTGTTCATGCTATAATTGTGTTAACCGGAAACCATAATACATGTGTGAATACATAGACCACAACATGTCCCTAGTGAGCCTCTAGTTGACTAGCTCGTTGATCAATAGATGGTCACGGTTTCATGGCCATGGACATTGGATGTCATTGATAACGGGATCACATCATTAGGAGAATGATGTGATGGACAAGACCCAATTCTAAGCATAGCACAAGATCGTGTAGTTCGTTTGCTAAAGCTTTTCAATGTCAAGTATCGTTTCCTTAGACCATGAGATTGTGCAACTCCCGGATACCGTAGGAATGCTTTGGGTGTGCCAAACGTCACAACGTAACTGGGTGGCTATAAAGGTGCACTACGGGTATCTCCGAAAGTATCTGTTGGGTTGGCATGAATCGAGACTGGGATTTGTCACTCCGTGTGACGGAGAGGTATCTCTGGGCCCACTCGGTAAGACATCATCATTATGAGCTCAATGTGACTAAGGAGTTAGTCACGGGATGATGTATTACGGAACGAGTAAAGAGACTTGCCGGTAACGAGATTGAACAAGGTATGGGGATACCGACGATCGAATCTCGGGCAAGTATCATACCGATAGACAAAGGGAATTGTATACGGGATTGATTGAATCCTTGACATCGTGGTTCATCCGATGAGATCATCGTGGAGTACGTGGGAGCCAACATGGGTATCCAGATCCCGCTGTTGGTTATTGACCGGAGAGGTGTCTCGGTCATGTCTACGTGTCTCCCGAACCCGTAGGGTCTACACACTTAAGGTTCGATGACGCTAGGGTTATAGGGAAAAGGTATACGTGATTACCGAAGGTTGTTCGGAGTCCCGGATGAGATCCCGGACGTCACGAGGAGCTCCGGAATGGTCCGGAGGTAAAGATTGATATATAGGAAGTCCAGTTTTGGTCACCGGAAAGTTTTCGGGCTCATCGGTAGTGTACCGGGAGTGCCGGGAGGGTGCCGGATGACCCCCGGGAGGGGTGTGACGACCAAAGGACCACATGGGCTGTTAGATAAAGTGTGCCAGCCCTTATTGGGCTGGGCAAGACTTTTGCTAAAGGCCCATGCGGCTGGAGATAAGGAGATAAGGCAAAAAGGATTTAAAAGGAGGAGATCCACCTCCCTTGTGGGAGGTGGACTCTCCCTTTAATTCGGCCGGCCATCTCCTCTTTGGAGTAGAGGCCAAGCCAGCCCTCCACGTCCCTCCTCCTATATATACTTGAGGTTTTGGATGTTTTGAGATAAGATTTGATCTCTCTCTCTCACGGCGAAGCCCTACCTCTCTTCTTCCTCCTCCGCAGCGCTTAGGCGAAGCCCTGTCGGAATACCTTGCTACTCCACCACCACCACGCCGTCGTGCTGCTGTTGGAGCCCTTCCCCAACCTCTCCTTCCTCCTTGCTGGATCAAGGTGTTGGAGACGTCACTGGGCTGCACGTGTGTTGAACGCGGAGGTGCCGTCCGTTCGGCACTTGATCGGATCTACCGCGATCTGAATCGCTGCGAGTACGACTCCATCAACCGTGTTCTTGTAACGCTTCCGCTTAGCGATCTTCAAAGGTATGAAGATGCAATCTCTCCCCTCTCGTTGCTGGTTTCTCCATAGATAGATCTTGGTGAACGTAGGAAAATTTTGATTTACTACTACGTCTCCCAACAGTGGTATCAGAGCTAGGTCTATGCGTAGAATCTATGCACGAGTAGAACACAAAGTAGTTGTGGGCGTCGATTTTGTTAATATGCTTGCCGTTACTAGTCTTATCTTGATTCGACGGTATTGTGGGATGAAGCGGCCCGGACCAACCTTACACGTACGCTTACGTGAGACCGGTTCCACCGCCTGACATGCACTAGATGCATAAGGTGGCTAGCGGGTGTCTGTCTCTCCTACCTTAGTCGGATCGGATTCGATGAAAAGGGTCCTTATGAAGGGTAAATAGCAATTGGCAAATCACGTTGTGGTGTTGACGTAGGTAAGAAACGTTCTTGCTAGTAACCTATAGCAGCCACGTAAAAACTTGCAACTACAAATTAGAGGACGTCTAACTTGTTTTTGCAGCATGTGCCTTGTGATGTGATATGGCCAAAGGATGTGATGTGATGCATTGTGATGTATGAATTGATCATGTTCTTGTAATAGGATTCACGACTTGCATGTCGATGATTATGACAACCGGCAGGAGCCATAGGAGTTGTCTTATTTATTGTATGACCTGCGTGTCAATCATAAACGCCATGTAATTACTTTACTTTATTGCTAAGCGTTAGCCATAGTAGTAGAAGTAATAGTTGGCGAGACAACTTCATGAAGACACAATGATGGAGATCATGATGATGGAGATCATGGTGTCGTGCCGGTGACAGTGATGATCATGGTGCCCCGAAGATGGAGATCATAGGAGCAAAATGATATTGGCCATATCATGTCACTATATTGATTGCATGTGATGTTTATCATGTTTACATCTTATTTGCATAGAACGACGGTAGTAAATAAGATGATCTCTCAATAAAATTTCAAGAAAGGTGTTCACCCTAACTGTGCACCGTTGCTAAGGATCGTCGTTCCGAAGCACCACGTGATGATCGGGTGTGATAGGTTCTAACGTTCGCATACAACGGGTGTAAGCCAGATTTACACATGCGAAACACTTAGGTTGACTTGACGAGCCTAGCATGTACAGACATGGCCTCGGAACACGGAAGACCGAAAGGTCGAACATGAGTCGTATAGAAGATACGATCAACATAGAGATGTTCACCATGGATGACTAGTCCGTCTCACGTGATGATCGGACACGGGCTAGTTGACATGGATCATGTATCACTTGGAAGACTAGAGAGATGTCTATCTAAGTGGGAGTTCATTAATAATTTGATTAAATGAACTTAATTATCATGAACTTAGTCTAAAAATGTCCTTGCAAATTATGTCGTAGATAGCTCGCGCTGTAGCTCCCCAGTTTTATTGATACAATCCTAGAGAAAAGTAAGTTGAAAGTTGATGGTAGCAATAATGCGGACTGGGTCCGTGATCTGAGGATTGTCCTCATTGCTGCACAGAAAGCTTATGTTTTTGATGTACCGCTAACTGCATCACTCCCTCAAGCGTTGTCTGTAGGTGTTGTGAACATATGACAGGCACTTTTTGATGACTACGTGATAGTTCAGTGCATCATGCATTATGGCTTAGAATTGAGGCTTCAAAATGTTTTGAACGTCACAGAACATATGAGATGTTCTAGGAGCTGAGATTGTGATCTCAAGCTCGTGCCTATGTTGAGAGGTATGAGACCTCCAACAAGATTCTTTGCCTGCAAGATAAAGGAGAATAGCTTAATCGGTGAGCGTGTTCTCAGATTGTCTGGGTGCTACAATCACTTGAATCAAGTGGGAGTTAATCTTCCAGATGAGATAGTGATTAATGCAGTTCTCCAAGTCACTGCCACCAAGCTACTAGAGCTTCGTGATGAACTATAACATGCCAGGGATGGATAAGATGATCCCTGAGTTGTTCGTGATGTTTGACACCACGAAGGTAGAAATCAATAAGGAGCATCAAGTGTTGATGGTTAAGTGAAAACCACTAGTTTCAAAAGGGGCAAGGGCAAGAAGGGAAAAACTTCAGGAATGGCAAGCCAGTTGTTGCTCTAGTGAAGAAACCCAAGGTTGAGCCCGAACCCGAGACTAAGTGCTTCTGTTATGAGGAGAATGTTCGCTGAAGAGGAAAAACCCTAGATGATTGGTAGATAAGAAGGCTGGTAATGTCAATGGAAGTATATTTGATATACGTGTTAGTGATGTGTACCTTGCTGGTACTCCTAGTAGCACCTGGGTATTAGATACCGGTTCGGTTGCTAAGTGTTAGCAACTCGAAATAAAAGCTACGGAGTAAATGGAGACTAGCTAGGTGAAAGGTGACGATGTGTGTTGGAAGTATTTCCAAGATTGATGTGATCACCATCGCACGCTCTCTCTACCTTCAGGATTTGTGATAAACCTAAATAAATGTTATTTGGTGTTTGCGTTGAGCATAAACGTGATTAGATCATGATTAGTGCGATACGGTTATTCATATAAGTTAGAGAATAATGGTTATTCTGTTTACATGGATAATGCCTTCAATGGTCATGCACCCACTCGAAATGGTTTATCGAATCATGATCGTAGTAGTACACATATTCATAACATTGGTACCAAAAGATACAAAGTTAATAATGATAGTACCACATGCTTGTGGCACTGCCACGTAATGTCATATTGGTATAAATCGCATGAAGAAACTCCATGATGATGGATGTTTTTTGACTCACTCAATTTCGAATCGGTTGAGACATGCGAGCCATGCCTCTTGGGCAAGATGACTGAGACCCCGTCATCCAATATGATGGAGCGGGCAAGTGGCTTATTGGAATTAATACATGTTGATGTATGTGGTCCAATGAGTGTTGAAACACACAGTGGATATCGTTGTTTTTCTTTACCTTCACTGATGATTTGAGTAAATATGGGGATATTTACTTAATGAAACACGAATCTGAAATGTTTGAAAGGTTCAAGGAGTTTCAGAGTGAAGTTAAAGATCATCGTGACAAGAAGGTAAATGTCTATGATATGATCATGGAGGTGAATATCTAAGTTACGAGTTTGGTATGCAATTTTAGACAATGTGGAAATTGTTTCACAGCTCACGCCTCCTGGAACACCATAGTGTGATGGTGTGTTCGAACGTCGTAGTCGTGCTCTATTGGATATAGTGAGTACTATGATGTCTCTTATCGTTTTACCACTATCGTTATGGGGTTATGCATTAAAGACAAATCCATTCACTTTAACAGGGCACCATCTAAGTCTGTTGAGATGACACCGTGAGAATTATGGTTTGACAGAAGCCTAAGCTGTCATTTCTTAATGTTTGGGGCTGCGACGCTTATGTGAAAATGGGTTTTTCACCTAGCGAGCTCGAACTCAAAGCAGACAAATGCATCTTCATAGAATACCCTAATGAGACATTGGGTATACCTTCTATCTCAGATCCAAGCGCAAAAGGTGTTTGTTGCTAAGAACGGGTCCTTTTTGAGAAAGAGTTTCTCTCGAAAGAATTGAGTGGGAGGAAGATAGAACTTGATAAGGTTGTTGAACCTTTGTTTCAACCAGAGAATAGCGCAACACAGAAAGATGTTTCTGTAGAGCCTACTTAGTTGAAAAGGAAGTTAATGATGATGATCATGAAGCTTCGGATCAAGTCACTATCGAACCTCGTAGGTCGACAAGGACGCGTACTGCTCCTGAGTAGTACGACAACCCTGTCTTGGAAATCATGTTGTTGGACAACGATGAACCTACGAACTATGGAGAAGCGATGGTGGGCCCGGATTCCAACAAATGGCTAGGAGCCATGAAATCCGAGAAAGGATCCATGTATGAAAACCAAGTATGGACTTTGGTAGACTTGCCTGTTGAATGGCGGGTCATTGAGTACAAATGGACCTTTGAGATAAACATAGACGCTAATGGTGAAATGTCACCGTTTATAAAGCTCGACTTGTCGCAAAGAAGTTTCCGCCAAGTTCAAGGAGTTGACTGCAATGAGATTGTCTCATCTGTAGCGATGCTAAAAGTCTATTAAAATTTTGTTAGCAGTTGCTGCATTTTTCGATTATGAAATCTGGCAGATGGATGACAAAACAAGGTTTCCGTAATGGTTTCTGTGAGGAAGAGTTGTATGTGATACAACCAGAAGGTTTTGTCAATCCTAAGGATGCTAATAATATGCAAACTCCAGCGATCCTTCTATGGACTGGAGCAAGCATCTCGGAGTTGGAATATATGCTTTGATGAGGTGATCAAAGTGTTTAAGTTTATACAAAGTTTATGAGAAACTTGTATTTGCAAGAAAGTGAGTGGGAGCACTATGGAATTTCTTATAAGAATATGTAGTTGACATATTATTGATCGGAAATGATGTAGAATTTCTGGAAGAGCATGAAGGGTTGTTTGAAAAGTTTTGTTTTTCGAAGGAAGACCCAGATAAAGCTACTATTTTATTGAGCATCAAGATCTATAGGGATAGATCTATTCGCTTGATAAGTTTTTTCGACGAAGACATACCTTGACAAGTTTTTGAAGGAGTTCAAAATAGATGGGTCAAAGAAGGAGTTCTTGACTGTATTGTAAGGTGTGAAATTGAGTAAGACTCAATACCCGACCACGGCAGAAGATAAAGAAGAGATGAGTGTCATCTCCTATGCTTTAGCCATAGGCTCTATATAGTATGCCATGCTGTGTACCGCACCTGTGTGTGCCTTGCCATGAGTCTGTCAAGGGGTACAAGAGTAATCCAAGAGTGGATCACTAGACAGCGGTCAAAGTTAGCCTTAGTAACTTGAGAACTAAGGAAATATTTCTCGATTATGGAGGTGATAAAGAGTTCATCGTAAAGTGTTACGATGATGCAAGCTTTAAAACCAATCCGGATGACTCTTAGTAGAAATCCAGCTACGTATAGTGGAGCAGCCATTTGGAATAGCTCCAAGTGGAGCATGGGAGTAGTATCTACAAATATGACATGGAAAGTTTGTAAGGTACACACGGATCTGAATGTCGCAGACCCGTTGACTAAAACCTCTTTCACGAGCAGGACATGAACAAACCCCAGAACTTATTGGGTGTTAATCACATGATGATATGATCACATGGTGATGTAAGTGTTAATCACATGGTGATGTGAACTAGATTATTGACTCTAGTGCAAGTGGGAGACTGTTGGAAATATGCCCTAGAGGCAATAATAAAATGGTTATTATTGTATTTCCTTGTTCATGATAATTGTCTATTGTTCATGCTATAATTGTGTTAACCGGAAACCATAATACATGTGTGAATACATAGACCACAACATGTCCCTAGTGAGCCTCTAGTTGACTAGCTCGTTGATCAATAGATGGTCACGGTTTCATGGCCATGGACATTGGATGTCATTGATAACGGGATCACATCATTAGGAGAATGATGTGATGGACAAGACCCAATTCTAAGCATAGCACAAGATCGTGTAGTTCGTTTGCTAAAGCTTTTCAATGTCAAGTATCGTTTCCTTAGACCATGAGATTGTGCAACTCCCGGATACCGTAGGAATGCTTTGGGTGTGCCAAACGTCACAACGTAACTGGGTGGCTATAAAGGTGCACTACGGGTATCTCCGAAAGTATCTGTTGGGTTGGCATGAATCGAGACTGGGATTTGTCACTCCGTGTGACGGAGAGGTATCTCTGGGCCCACTCGGTAAGACATCATCATTATGAGCTCAATGTGACTAAGGAGTTAGTCACGGGATGATGTATTACGGAACGAGTAAAGAGACTTGCCGGTAACGAGATTGAACAAGGTATGGGGATACCGACGATCGAATCTCGGGCAAGTATCATACCGATAGACAAAGGGAATTGTATACGGGATTGATTGAATCCTTGACATCGTGGTTCATCCGATGAGATCATCGTGGAGTACGTGGGAGCCAACATGGGTATCCAGATCCCGCTGTTGGTTATTGACCGGAGAGGTGTCTCGGTCATGTCTACGTGTCTCCCGAACCCGTAGGGTCTACACACTTAAGGTTCGATGACGCTAGGGTTATAGGGAAAAGGTATACGTGATTACCGAAGGTTGTTCGGAGTCCCGGATGAGATCCCGGACGTCACGAGGAGCTCCGGAATGGTCCGGAGGTAAAGATTGATATATAGGAAGTCCAGTTTTGGTCACCGGAAAGTTTTCGGGCTCATCGGTAGTGTACCGGGAGTGCCGGGAGGGTGCCGGATGACCCCCGGGAGGGGTGTGACGACCAAAGGACCACATGGGCTGTTAGATAAAGTGTGCCAGCCCTTATTGGGCTGGGCAAGACTTTTGCTAAAGGCCCATGCGGCTGGAGATAAGGAGATAAGGCAAAAAGGATTTAAAAGGAGGAGATCCACCTCCCTTGTGGGAGGTGGACTCTCCCTTTAATTCGGCCGGCCATCTCCTCTTTGGAGTAGAGGCCAAGCCAGCCCTCCACGTCCCTCCTCCTATATATACTTGAGGTTTTGGATGTTTTGAGATAAGATTTGATCTCTCTCTCTCACGGCGAAGCCCTACCTCTCTTCTTCCTCCTCCGCAGCGCTTAGGCGAAGCCCTGTCGGAATACCTTGCTACTCCACCACCACCACGCCGTCGTGCTGCTGTTGGAGCCCTTCCCCAACCTCTCCTTCCTCCTTGCTGGATCAAGGTGTTGGAGACGTCACCGGGCTGCACGTGTGTTGAACGCGGAGGTGCCGTCCGTTCGGCACTTGATCGGATCTACCGCGATCTGAATCGCTGCGAGTACGACTCCATCAACCGCGTTCTTGTAACGCTTCCGCTTAGCGATCTTCAAAGGTATGAAGATGCAATCTCTCCCCTCTCGTTGCTGGTTTCTCCATAGATAGATCTTGGTGAACGTAGGAAAATTTTGATTTACTACTACGTCTCCCAACAATGGCGACCGGGCGACTCGAGGTAGCCTCAGGTGCAGAACCAGCAGGGTGTGGTTGACCCAGAGAGGCGAAGTCACGTAGCGAGGGGCACGGCGAGTCTGTGTGCATATCTTCCTCCATGAGATCGTGGCCTCCCTTTTTTTTCTCTTTCTTTTTTATCCACCACATGCATCAGGAGTTGATCCGATCCTGGCGTAGATGAAAATAGTCTTCGAACTTGATCTGGACACGGAGATGAGCCGCCGAAACTTTGTTGAACCAGGTGGATTGCACGATCCAGCGTTGGTGTGGACAAATAGATGTAACCCTAGTTTCTCAAACTCGGACGAATCTTGTACCTTCCGTTCCCACTGATCGCTGATTTGATCTAGATCTTTTTCTCACCGGGTGTTTCTTCCTTCGGCCAATTGTAAGCTTCCCTATCCCTGAAGAGATCCCTTCAAGAACAACACCATCATGCGCCACCCCAAGGTGGGTGCCAACTGTCATGGATTTGTCACGGCAGATGTCCGGGTTACGGATTTGAGGTTCGGGACGTCGCAGCTATGTGGCGGCTTGAAGGGGTTGCTCGGAATCGGGAGACGCAAGGCGGTTTACCCAGGTTCGGCCCCTCGTGAGAGGTAAAATCCTACATCCTGCTTGTCTGGTATTGATGATGAGGAAGACCTCTTGATTACAAAGGGTATTGTCTAGCCTCTAATCTGTCTATTGAGGCGTCTAATCTGTCTATCTTAACTTGTCCCAACTTGGGGCGCCTTACCCCTTCTTATGTAGGTGGAAGGGGTAAGTTTACATGTAGAGTCCTACTGGGAGTAGGATTAGGACTAGTCTTACTAGAATCCTATTCCGAGTCTTGTTTCCTTCGTGAGGGAGTCTTTCCTTCTTGGGCCTTCCTTTGTGAGCCATCTGGCACCGGCTTGCACGTCGAGCCTTGGGCCTGGTCATCCCGTGACCCGGTAGTAGAAGTAATGCATGAACCGCTATTCGGACGAGCCGGGTCATTCCTCCTAGCGGGTCACTAATAAATCGTCAAGTGCGGACGTGTCTCCTGTGAGTCGTCAAGCCGGATCATACCGTGGGGTAAATCCCCAACAACAGTCGTGAAGCCTGGCTTGAGGGTCGAGCGGATACATCAAATTCGGAAGGAGAACAGAAACTATGGTCCAAACTTTGGAAGACTGCAGTCCCTTCAAAGGTCAAAATCTTCCTATGGCGATTGGCCCAGTAGTTGATCCCTACAGCCGATCTTCTCCACCATCGGAACATGGCGACAAAGGACACATGTGGCCTCTGCGGAGCCATTGACTCATGGCAGCATTCCTTGCTTCATTGCCATGTGGCCAGAGCTGTTTGGGCCCTTCAAGCACCGGAAAATTTTATGGCCTTGAATGAGACTATAGAGTCGGACGCCAAACGTTGGCTCTTCGCCCTCATTGAAGCACTTCCATCCGAGGAGTTCACTCAGGTTGTGGTCACACTTTGGGCAATCTGGTTTGCGCGCCGTCATTCACTCCATGAAAATATTTTCCAAAGCCTGATGGCCACGCATATGTTTGTCATGAAATACCTCAGAGAATTGGCTGAATGCAAACCGAAGGAGGTGGTTCGCCATGGACCGGTTGCTCCCAGCAATCAGGCTAGATGGATGTGTCCACCTGACGGTTTTGCGAAGATTAGAGTCGATGGAGCGGTAAACAGAGCTACAGATGAGGGCTCATACAGTGCCATATGCCGGGATCAAACTGGGTTGTATCTGGGAGCTTCGGTAATCAGATGCGTAGGTGTCACCGACCCTACGACATTGGAGACTCTGGCTTGCCGGGAAGCAATGCCGCTAGCAATGGACCTTTCTCTATCTCATGTGGTTATTGCTTCTGACTGCAAAAACGCGGTTCAAGACATCAACCTTGGACCTAGAGGGATGAACACGAGCATCGTGAAGGAGATCACAGCGGCTGCTAGTCACTTTCATAATTGTGCCTTCATCTTTGAAGGTAGAGTTTCAAATCAAGAGGCCCATAGCCTTGCTAAGCATGCTTTTGGTCTGGACCCGGGGCACCATGTGTGGCTTATGAAACCCCCAGATTTGAATTGTATTCTGATGAACATTCTTAATTAATAAAGCAAGTGTGTTTAGAGTAAAAAAATGTGGAAGAGAAGGAGTCCTACTCGTACTCGGATTGGAGGAGGACTCCTCCTCCTCCCACTTCGGCTGACCCAAGGGATGGCCCCTTGGCTGCCAAGCCTCCTCCCTCCCTCCTCCTATATATACTAGAGGTTTTGAGGGTTTTGACATATTACATTTCAGCCACGTGTTACCCTCAACTCTAGATCATAGTTCCTCTAGTCTAGTTTGGCGGTGCTTAGGCGAAGACCTGGCGGAATAGCTCCACCACCATCGCCATCACACCATCACGCTGCTGGAGAACTCATCTACCTCTTCGCCCCCTCTTGCTGGATCAAGAAGGTGGAGATTGTCATCGAGCTGTACGTGTGTTGAACGCGGAGGTGCCGTCCGTTCGGCGCTAGATCGGGATGGATCATGGGACGACTGCGATTTGCATCGCGAAGACGTTCGACTACATCAACCACATTTCTTAACGCTTCCCGTTGAGCAATCTAGAAGGGTATGTAGATCCACTCCCCCTCTCATAGGTGCTCATCACCATGGATAGATCTTGCATGCACGTAGGAATTTTTTTGTTTCCCATGCAACGTTCCCCAACAGAGGGAGTATTTCACCCTTGGGGCAGAGGGTATGTACCAGTAGCTATGTGTTTGATCTCTCTCTCTCTCATGTTCTTGAGATGGCACGATCTTGATGTACCGTGATTTTTATTAATATAGATGAATCATATGGAGTTTTCAACTCTCTATGTTCTTGTGATGAATTGAGTTTTCCCTTTGAAGTTTTCTTATCGGATTGAGTCTTTAAGGATTTGAGAACACTTGATGTATGTCTTGCGATGGGATATCCCGTGGTGACAATGGGATGTTATATTGATCCACTTGATGTATGTTTTGGTGATCAACTTGCGGGTTCTGTGACCTTGGGAATTTATGCATAGGGTTTGGCACATGTTTTCGTCTTGAATCTCCGGTAAAAACTTTGGGGCACTCTTTGAAGTTCTTTGTGTTGGATTGAACATGATGAATCTGAATTTTGTGATGCATATCGTATAATCAAGCCCATGGGTACTTGTGGTGACATTGGAGTATCTAGGTGACATTAGGGTTTTGGTTGATGTGTGTCTTAAGGTATTATTTTAGTATGAACTCTAGGGTTGTTCGTGACACTTATAGGGATAGCTCATAAGATTGATCAGAAAAGATAACTTTGAGGTGGTTTTGTACCCTACAATAATTTCTTCGTTTGTTCTCCGCTATTTGTGACTTTGGAGTGAACTATTTGTCGCACGTGAGGGATTTATATATGATTCAACTATGTTAGTATTGTTGAGAGAAACTGCACTTGCGAAAGTATGAAACCTAGGCCTTATTTCTAAGCATTGCGATCCCATTTGTGCTCACTTTTATCATTAGTTACCCTGCTTTTTTATATTTTCAGATTACAAAAACCTATATCTACCATCCATATTACACTTGTATCACCATCTTTTCTCCGAACTAGTGCACCTATACAATTTACCATTGTATTTGGTGTGTTGGGGACACAAGAGACTCTTTGTTATTTGGTTGCAGGGTTGTTTGAGAGAGACCATCTTCATCCTACGCCTCCCACAGATTGATAAACCTTAGGTCATCCACTTAAGGGAAATTTGCTACTGTCCTATAGGACTCTGCACTTGGAGGCCCAACACGAGTCTACAAGAAGAAGGTTGCGTAGTAGACATCAATCATGAAAATTATACAACCATAATTTCCTCTCTCATAATAATTAAATGTAGGATCATAATCAAATTCAACAATATAGCTATCATAAACAATACTCTCTTTATGATCAACATGGATAAAAGTCTTACAATCTTCCAAGGTAGTGGGATGAAAATTAACTAAAGTTATGACCTCTCCAAACCCACTTTTATCAAAAAACAAAATCATAAGATTGAACACTCTCCAAATATGTGGGATTCTTTTTACCTAAAGTTGACGCTCTCCCAAACCCACTTTCGATACTATTGGAAACATTATTATCAATAACATATTCAACATGAGGCTTAAATGAATTTTCAAGACCGTAAGAAGCATTATCACCCCAATCATGATCATTGCAATAAGAAGTGGACATGACAAAATTATCATCCCCAAGCTTATAGTTTTGCATATTATTAGCACAATTCACATCAATAGAATTTATAGTAACATTATTGCAATCATGCTTTTTAGTTAAGGAGCTATCATGAATCACCTTATAAATTTCTTCTTTCAACACTTCGTTAAAAATTTCATATTCATGATTTTCAAACAAAACTTCATAGAGATAATAAAGTGCACTCAACTCACTAGCAATTGGTTCATCATAATTTGTCTTTTTGAAAAGATTAGCAAGTGGATGAGGATCCATATAAATAGATTTTTAGCAAGCGAAGATGCAAGAAAATAGAAGGCACATGGCAACACAAGTAAACATAGCAAACAAGCAAAAAGGCAAACGGAAAAGTGGGCGAATAAAATGGCAACTTTGTGAAGTGGGGGAGGGAAAACGAGAGGCAAATGGAAAATAATGTAAATTGCAAGGAGATTATATTTGTGATTATAAACCTGATAATGTTGATGATGTCTCCCCGGCGCCCGAGATTGGAACATCGAAGCGATTGCTTCCTCCCCGGTAACGACGCCAAAAATTCCTTTGACGTGGCTTGAGACTGCATTGGTATTTCCCCAAAGAGGAAGGGATGATGTGGCAAAGCTATGGTAAGTATTTCCCTCAGTTAAGAAACCAAGGTATCAATCCGTAGAGGAAGATCATGCAACGTTATGTAAACGGCACCTGCACACAATGACCAAATACTTGCAACCTGACGCATAAGACAGGTTGTCAATCTCTCAACGGTAAAATATAGATATTTTTGTATGAGATTGGATAAATAGATCTTGCAAAAGAAAAAAAGAAAATAGGTAAAGATAAATGGAAGCAAGGTATTTTTAGGTTTTTGGAAATATAGATCTGAAAACAAACACGACAAAAAGATAGATCGGAAAGCAATATGATAAAAGTAGACCCGAGGGGCATAGGTTTCACTAGTGGCTTCTCTCATGAGTATAGCACACGATGGGTGAACAAATTACTATTGGGAAATTGATAGAAAATAGAATAGTCATGACGATATCCAAGGCAATGATCAATATATAGGCATCATGTCCAAGATTAGTAGACCGAAACGATTGTGCATCTACTACTATTACTCCACACATTGACCGATATCGAGCATGCATCTAGTGTATTAAGTTCATGAGAAAACAGAGTAATGCAGTAAGAACGGTGACATGATGTAGACAAGATCTATTCATGTAGGAATAGACCCCATCTTAATGGCAACGATACATGCGTGCCTTGTTGCCCCTCCTGTTAGTGGGAAAGGACACCGCAAGATCGAACCCATCACAAAGCACCTCCTCCCATGGCAAGAAAAATCGATCTAGTTGGCCTAACTAAACCAAAGATTTGAAGAAAAAATATGAGGCTATAAGTACTCATGCATATAAGAGATCAAAAGAAGACTCAAATAATATTCATGTATACAAACTAATCATGAACTCAAAATTCATCGGATCCCAACAAACACACCGCAAAAGGTCATTACATCATATGAATCTATAAGAGACCATTGTATTGAGAATCAAAAAGAGACAAGAAGCCATCTACCTACTGCCTACGAACTCGTAGGTCTATGGTCGACTACTCACACATCATCGGAGAGGCACCTATGATGAAGATGAACCCCTCTGTAATGCTGTCTAGATTGGATCTCGCGGTTCTGGAACTTGCGCCGGTTGGAATTGTGTTTCGTCGACTCCCCTAGGGTTTTCTAAATTTTTGGGTATTTATAGAGCTGATAGTTGGTGGAGGGGCTCCACAAGGTGGGCACAACCCACCAGGGCGCGCTAGGGGCCTTGTGCGCGCCTTGGTGTCTTTGTGCCCTCCTCGGCCTTCCTCTCTGGCACTTCTCTAGTCCACTGGATCTCTTCTGGCCCCAAAAAATCCCCAAAAAGTTTCACGGTGTTTGCGCTTCGTTTGGTACTGATTTTCTACAAAGTAAAAAAGAAGAAAAAAACAACAACTGGCACTTGGCACTATGTTAATAGGTTAGTCCCAAAAAATGATATAAAGTTAATATAAAATGATAGTAAAACATCCAAGATTGATAACATAACAACATGGAACAATCAAAAATTATAGATATGTTGGAGACGTACCAATGCCATGCTATGTACTCGGCCTGATGTTGCCTATGCAATAAGCTTAACAATCATATACCATGCCAACCCAGGTGAAAGTCACTATGCAGTGGTGAAAACTATTTTGAAGTACCTGAAAAGGACCAAAGAGATGTTCCTAGTTTATGCAGGTGAGGAGGAGCTTTGCGTAAAGGTTTACGCTGATGCTAGTTTCCAAACTGACAGGGATGATTGTCGATCACAAACTGGATTCGTATATGTCATGAATGGAGGAGCAGTGAGCTGGACGAGTTCCAAGCAAGATACGGTGTCCGACTCCACAACAGAGGCCGAATACATTGCAGATTGTGAAGCCGCAATGGAAGGTGTTTGGATTCGGAAGTTCCTGGAAGATGTTGGTGTGTTCCCGAGCTGGTAAAACTGTTGGACCTTTATTGCTATAATTTAGGTCAAAGTTATTAGAATCGCAATTCTGAATCGGATTGGTGCTCTCTTGCTAGGATCGTGAATCGTAGAATCATAACTATCAGGATCGTAGAAACTAATATTTTATGAGCATATTCGTAGAATCGGAGGGGCTAGTTTGGATCGTAAGATTCTAAGACTTGAGTCGCAATTCTGACAACTTTGATTCAGGTGCCATCGCACAAGCCAAGGAGTCGAGACAACACCACAAGACGGAAAATATAATCTGATACGAAAGCTCGTAGAGAAATATGATACTAACTTATGCAAGATACATACGGATGCAAATGTTGCAGATCCCTTGACTAAGCCGCTTCCACAACCCAAGCATGAGGGGCACGTTAGAGCTATGGGCATTCGATGTCTATTTGATTGAGTCTAGTGCAAGTGGAAGACTGATGGAGATATGCCCTAGAGGCAATCATGTATGATGATATTTCCTATGTGTGTTTATGAATAAATATAGTTCTTGGACATTATCATTCATGTGTATTAACAAGCACGTGACTTCTTTGTGAGACTATGCATTGTATGACAACTGTCCTAAATGGTCCCTAGTTGAAAGGACTGTGTGAACGCGCAGCCAATCAGACTAGTATATGACAGGGTGGATGGTTCGGTCTCACTAACCATATAGCATTGGATGCTAGATGGATAATATGGACTAAAAAAGATCTGGTCGGATTCGACATAATCGGATCCGAGTATACATAAGGTCTAAGTTGGACAGACCCAACTATGAGACACAACGATAGGTCATCTGTGAGTCTCTAGTACAACATACGTTTTATGTACTAAGACCTGAGTTGACGCATGTACTCGGGATGGTGACAGATTTGCTTTGGGCCGACCAAACACTACTCTGTGATTGAGTAGTTACAAAGGTAGGTTTTGGGCCTGTCCAGACCCATGCTGCGAGACATGGTCGAGCAAAATGGGATTTGCCCCTCCGATCAGGAGAGATATACTCTGGGCCCCTTGGGTGATCCG
The DNA here is from genome assembly GCA_022496015.1 of Hordeum marinum. Taxonomy (NCBI): domain Eukaryota; kingdom Viridiplantae; phylum Streptophyta; class Magnoliopsida; order Poales; family Poaceae; genus Hordeum; species Hordeum marinum. The sequence continues at coordinate 3,319,823 of CM039676.1, forward strand.
ACCTGGATAAGCATGGCCATGCGATAAGGATTATTAGATAATTTGAAGTGTTGGTCAGATTCACCAGAACGAGAAAGATGTCGTGCTGCAACAAGGATGACCATGTCGCCTTGTGCACGTCAACATATATCGTGTGGCAAAGGGAACATAAGTGTGAAGTACAGTTTCACCTAACGAGCTTCATCGTACACTTGGAGTCGGCATGCTTTGCTAGAGGTCGTTACCGACTGGCCGAGTCGGATGTGATCTGACTCGCGACCAAGTGAATGAAAACCTAAGGGGTTGCGCGCTTAACGGAAGGAACACGTGGGCTTTAGGATCCGGACGAGGCCCAAGAGTTGAGCCGCGCCGGATGCCTATATATAATGGAGGTGCGGCACACCCATTCGGTTGATTGCTTCAGCGTCGTCATTAGGACTTTGCATGTGTTGCAACTAGCCACCTCCACTTGCCACCGCCAACTATGTGATCGGACCTAGCAGTCTGTCGCACGGTATTCCTCCTGCGTGCGCGGATACCATTAGAAGCGGTGCACTTGCGTCGCTACAGCGAACCTGTATGTGGGATCCGGCGACCGGCAGTTCCAGGGAGATCGGACCGGTTGTTCGAGGGAGATCGGATGAGGAGAAGACGGAACACGCGGATGCGTTACCCCAACTCTACTTCTGCTGCACGGCACTGCGCATCTAGTGGTAACGAACTGTGGTCCATCTCCATGACATGTTCTTGGATATTTTGCGTGTAGGAAACTTTTAATTTGCATGTGATGCATTTATGATAGAACCCAACAGTCGAAGCCAACATTATACATCACGTCTATAGTTTTGAAAAAAAATGTCTTCCTCATGAAAGCCCATATTTGCTTCCGCGAAAAGCACAACTCTGCTTCTACTCGGAAAGGGATAACCACATATTTTCACCTGAAGCACGTGCTTCCATGAGATGCACAGTCTTACCTCTGTAAGAAACATTGTTTGTGGTTCATGATAAAAGGTAAAAGCAGCGCAAAAAAAATCGAAAACTTTTTTCTTCCTCCTTGGGTATTTATTTTTTCCTGTCTTGTTGGTTTGTGTTCCTTTTCCAGATTATTTTTGTGATCATTTTTCCAGTTTCTAGTTTTTTGTGGGAAAATATTGTCGAACCAATTAATATGAGATCTAGTTTTTGAAGATCTTGATGCGACAAATCCTATAATGAAAACGGTTCATTATTTGCACGCATGGTTCGAGAGAGAAATATTTATAATATACAAATCTACGAAAAAAGAGAAAAACTCTCTGGTTGCGACTAGTGACGCACCCACATGCAATTCATCATTTTATCAGCACATGAGAAGATGTGGAGTGATCTTTACAAGTAGTAACCCTTAACTAGAGATGTAGCGAGCGACCGTTCGGAGGAATCCTATTTACCCCCTACTGCGATTTTTTTTTTTGAGAAAACGCTACTGCAGTAGATTTTGTTAGGCTGATTTGTACAAAGAGTAACCCTTAACTAGAGATGTAGCGAACGATCGCTCAGAGGAATCCTATTTACCCCCATACTGCGATAGATTTTTTTTTGAGAAAACCCTACTGCAATAGATTTTTTAGGGTCACCACCATACTTTTTTTTTGCTTGGTAACATGTGTCAGTGCCGAAGCCAAGACAATGAACAACCTAAAAACTTAGACTATAAAAATTAAAAATGATCCACACGGACGGATCCGACGACTCTCCTCAACACCGGCGACCGAAGTCACCGGCGGAGGAGAGCCACCGGAGGACGACGCTGGAGATTGTCCTCTCCCTGACGGCGGTTAGGGTTCCAGTCGCCAGGAAGAGAGGAAAACGATTCGTAGTACAGAGTGTAACGCCCCGGGATAAAGAAACTGAGGCCCTAGCATGGTCATTTGCTTCAAAATTAGATTCTCTTGCTTCATAGACTACTTGAGAAACTTGAAACTGTAGCGTTCTCCACTTGATGTCTCCATTAGTGGTCGCTGATTTTCCCAGGAAAACATTCTTCAGATGGTTGACAGTAGCCACACAATCCATGTCTATCAAACACTCCTAAGATGGTGATCCTCCGTCAAAGAGAGAGCCTTGCCACAAGCGTGTGCTTCCAGACACACTGGATCAACTAGTCCGTCGAAATCAGTGACTGAGGCGCCAAAGTATCTACCCTGATCATCTCGGCGTATTTTCCGCACTTGTGCCCCGATTGATCTTCTTTGAAACTGCTGTATCCACGTTAATATAGCCTTTGCAACTCCTCTCCGGCCCTTTAGCCATTTCCTACTCGGAACTCTAGTTGGTGCACTCCGATTCATATTTTGCTTAGTCGGCAGAAACTCAAGATCCGCTAAATAGTTCTGAATAAGTGTATATTTTGAAAAAGTGCAAACATTTTTGAATTTGTGAACAAATGTTCAGAAAACAGCAAACATTGTTTTCTTTGAAAACTCAACATAGATTTTTGAACGCACAGACATTCTTTGAATGTGTGAACAAATTCTTGTAAAAATCGCAAGCAAATTTGTTGAAGTTGTGAGCATTCATGAAATTCCGTTTCTTATTTTTTGCAAACCATGAATATTTTTTGAATTTGCGAGGATTCCAAACAAAAATTTCAAACCCCGAACATTTTTTGTCCATTTTTTATTTACCTTTATTATTGTCCTTTTTTCATACTTTTGTATGGAAACTTTGTTTTTCATATCATCATATATATTATAATAATAATAATAAACAAGAAAGGTCTAGAAGGCCTAAAATAGCGTCCATCGTCCCGCAGGCATTCCTCCTGGCTGGCCCATGTGAGCGAGGCCCACATCTTCCTCCGCATCCGCGCTGGAAATTATACAGAGGCCCATGTGAGCGAGACTAGCTCTAGGGTTTACACTCTCCACTCCTCTCTCCTCTCCTCTCCCCGAATCAAAGAGGCGGCGGCGTTCTCCTCCGCCGAGGTCGAGAGGCGGCGGCTACGGTCGGTCGTGTTCTAGGGTACCGCCTTTTTCGCTTCTCCTCTCCTTAGTCACCCCTCCCTGTTTCTTGCGTTGGGTTTTTTTCGATTCACTTTCTTGTTCTTGTCAGGGGAAGCCAAACCGGCGGTGTCATCCTCATCCGTAAATCCTTCCTCCTAGGTCGTACTAGTAGAAATTAAGTTTTTTTTTTGTTCTTTTCCTAGGGTTGCAGGAAATAGTACCGAGTAGTATTTCTAGTTGAAGAGATCTTAGATTGGCACCGTGAACAGGTATTAGATCGGCTGTGGGCAAAATGATTGATTTCCCTGCTTTCTTTCATGCCCAACCAAGAGCTACTAGTGCTGGCTAATTTCCATGTATGCTCTGGTTTCAGGTTACTGTATTATATTTAGGTGCCTCCGAATAAGTTGTTGGTTCAGATTCAGCACGTTTCTTTGTACTATTCTCTTAGTCAGTTCATTGTTCAGACTCTGCTTGCTACTTAATCATTGTGCTACTTTAATTTTATGATGATGTGGCATATAGCGTCCTTTTTTCTTTCTAACAATCTAGACACAGATAAGGTTCTAGCTATCTACTTTAATAAATCTCCCTGCGTGCCACTCTCCTAGGTACTAGAAAGTAAGCTTTTTTGCAACTGAGTACTTCGTCCGTCCCGAATTACTTGTCGCAGAAATGGATGTATCCAGAACTAAATACATCTAGATGCATCCATTTCCTCAACAAGTAATTCCGGACGGGGAGACTACTAGCCTAGTATTTCTAGTTGAAAATATATTAGATTGGTGTTGTCTATTAATAATAACTGCACCCTGTGAGCTCATTGGCTGTGGCGAAATGATGTGATGTCCCTACTTTCTTTCCTGCCCAAGCAAGGGCTACAAGTACTAATTTCAATTTGTGTGCTCTGTTTCATGTTACTAATTAGGTGCCTCCAAATGATTTGGTTAAGATTCAGCATGTGGGCCTTCTTGCGGAATTGCTTGCGGCTAATCTAGCTCGTTTCTTTGCATTCTCTCTTATCTAGTTCATTATTTAAGCTCTGCTACTCGACGGTCGTAGCTAGTTTAATTTAATGATGTGGCCCACCTGTAGCGACATTTTTTCTTTCTAATCCCCTTTTATAGCACTGGGAGGTACGTACACATGCAATTCAAAACCTTCGTAGCATATATATTGAAACAGAAATTAATTATAACTTTAAACCCAGAAAATGAAGCCTTGTGTAACATTGCTAGTGAGGTTGACCAGGTAAAAACCCAAAGAATGATTGACTTGTGTAACAGGAACACATAATTGCAGAAGAAATTGTATGAATAAATAAGAAACCAACAATTTATCTTGTGTGTTCAGTAGCACAATCCGAGAAACAATATAGAAAGGCTTGCAGCATGGCATAACGCGAATGTAGTTTCAGAGAGCAGGAGCTTTGTCTTGGTTATACTGGCGAAAATTGGTTTACACATTAGTATTAGCGGTATTGTTGGCATGATCGATGTCCCAAACCTTGTTTATGATTGGGAACATGGTGGTACTATTACGCTGTGCTGTTGATTTTAACAGTCAGACCTATAATACTACCGTTTAAAGTGATTGTTTCTCCTTTTGCATGTTAGTTGATTGATCTTCAGGTTCCACCATTCGCGTTATGCCATGCTGCAAGCCTTTCTATATTTTTTCTCGGATTGTGCTACTGTACACACAAGATAAATTGTTGGTTTCTTGTTTATTCATACAATTTCTTCTGCAATTATGTGTTCCTGTTACACAAGTCAATCATTCTTTGGGTTTTTACCTGGTCAACCTCACTAGCAATGTTACGCAAGGCTTCATTTTCTGGGTTTAAAGTTATAATTAATTTCTGTTTCAATATATATGCTATGAAGGTTTTGAATTGCATGTGTACGTACCTCCCAGTGCTATAAATGGGGGTGTCACCAACACAAGCGGGTCCGGGGAGAACGAAGATATCTTGAACAATATCCGTAGTAGGATAGCCGATGCGTGTTTTGTGAGAGCAAGATAGGTTAGCTATGTTGATGAAGGCCATCATCATGTGAACAATATGTGTTCTGTGTGGTCCATGTCTTTTGTAATAATATTTATACGCATGCAACAGTACAAAATAGTCATTGAATTTCCTATATGTTAGCCATGAATTGTCTATATTTTCTAATTTTCCATTCCAAAATGGTCGTTGAAATGGCTAACAATGTACAAATGACTGCTTAGCACATAAACATTCTTTCAGCTCCGAGGGGCACTACAGACAATTCATGCCAAATCTACAATTTCACTTTTTTGCAGTTCTCAGCTCACAGCTGCTTTTTCAGAATCCGCAGCTCAACCAAACACACCTGAATTTTATCCCTTTGGAACTTGGAGTTGGAAACAGGGCATCAACATTGTCGATTAGAGAGGCTTGGAGCTGCTTCGGCATCCTCAGGAGAGCAAACAAGAAGGTAATCTGCTGTTCCTAGCTTCTATTTATTTTGCTTTTTTGAATTAAAAAAATAGTAAAACCTGTCCCCGTATTGGCGCTTTTCCAAAATGGCGAATTTACAAATCCGTAGAGTCAATTAGAGAGGCTTGGAGCTGCTTCGGCATCCTCAGGAGAGCAAACAAGAAGGTAATCTGCTGTTCCTAGCTTCTATTAATTTTGCTTTTTGAATTAAAAAAATAGTAAAACCTGTCCCTGTATTGGCGCTTTTCCAAAATGGCGAATTTACAAATCCGTAGATGCTGATACACGCATCTGTATCGGTGCATTTTAGCTCAGGAGAGCAAGCAAGAAGGTAATCTGCTGTTCCTAGCTTCTATACATATATATTTTTGTGAATTAAATAAATAGCAAAACGGATCCCCGTATTGACATTTTCCAAACTAGTGAATTTACGTAGCCGTATCGGTACATTTTAGGTCTCTAGAAGCTCGCCGGAACAGCTGCCATGTCTTCGAAGGGCAAGAAGAAGAAGCCGTTGGCATCCCCGCAGCCGGCACCTCGTACCCCTCCCTCTCGCGCCCGTGAAGGCACCGGTGGCTGCCTGGACCTCTCGTCCACCGCTGCAGCGGCGGCGGCACGGTACCCGGCGCTCGTACCCTGCGGAGGCGCGTGCGGAGGCGCCGGTTGTTTCGCCGGCACCATCTCCGATGTGGTCTCCAGGGGTGGGAGCTGCGGTGGCGAGGGGAGGGTTTGGCTCGCTGAGCCCGCCATGGTCAGCTCTGGGCTACGGCCTGGGTGCCTCATCTCTGTATGCTCCTCCTCAAAATTAGGATTTCTTTCTGCACCGAACTTGTTAACTAAGCACTACACTTGTGTTTCAGTGCAAACCATGCTCCTTGTAACATCAATTCTTGATATTAAAACTTTGATTGTGAGCCCACCTTTGACTGTGGATGTATCTTTGCTATACTGTTGTAACATCTGGTCAATTGAATATACATTGATTGACCCACACTTTTTTCAATATGCTGCAAAGAATCATATTTACAGCTTGCTGAAAATAAGATTAACACATATAGTGGATTATGGATTTATGGTACCTTGGTTGTAGAACTGACATTCGAACTTCGCATGGATTCCAATAAAGATAAAACTTAAGCTTACCAGTGTCTGTGTTGTTTTGTTCGAATTAGCTGAGCTTTGTCTCCTTGTTCTTAGGTGTCACTCATTTCTTCAAGTAGTAACAGTTTAGATGGCTTCCCACTTGATAGTTTATTTGAGGAGTGCAACCGATTCTTCGATCTGGATGTGGACAATGATCTCATCTCTAATGAAGCTGGTTTGAACTTTGTGGCTGCCACAGTTTTCCCTTCACGCGAGGTACGTGCCTTTGTTATCTTTTTTCTCTTGGTGTATAAATGTCGCGAATGCCAAACTGCAAAAGTGTCTGATTGGATGGTCACTCTTATCAGGTTCAAAAGAATGACATCAAGCTCTCTTGGGACCTTGCCTGCACACTGGGATACCCTGTAGTAGGTCGTTCTTTGCTAATTAGCCCCCTATATACATCTCAAGCCCCAAAACGAGCTGATGCTGGCGAGCTTTTGCGGGTGGTAAAATGCAGCGATCTTTACCTCAGTCTAGTCCCAACGAAAGTTGCACCGTCCAGTCATAACAAGTTAGATTCTGATTGCCATCCTGTAAGAAATGTGATGGTTATGGAGTCACCTAAAAGGATCCCTTCAACTCCTCCATGCAGAAATGAATCCCATGATGGTGCATCTAACAGTGGCTTTTCATTGTGCTTGGATCAAGCCACTGCAAAATCAGCATTAGCAGATGATAAAATAAATGACTTGCTGCAGACTTCTGCATCACGGTGGCTCGATGGTAGGCATTTACTGAAGGGAAACTATGTCCCTCTCTCAATGTGTGGGAAACTGTCTATGTTCATAGTTTTGCGAGCAGAAACAGATGGTTCTTCCCTGGATGTAGTGCATGAGAAAAGAAATTCAGTGTCTAATGCAGATGTCTTTGGTAAATTGGTTGAAACCCCTGCTTTGTTCCTTGTTGACAGAACCACAAAAGTGCACCTTTCTGATTTGTCATCTTCAAAGGAGTTTGGGTCAGATAAGCTAGGGTTCCCACCAGAATATTCGATCTGTGCTGATACAGGAAGTGAAGATGCCAATCATGATCAAAGGCTTGGTGGGTTATCTGAAGTTTCAGCAAAAGTAAAAGAAATGATTTCATTTTCGCTGGCAGATCAAATTGGTCTGCCACGGAATGGTTTGCATGATTTACCAAGGTATAGTGTGAACTTGTCCCCCCTAGATTGCAAACACATTTATTTGTTAGTTAACAATATACTGTTTTGTTTCATTTCAGGTATAAAGGTCTTCTTCTTTATGGTCCACCTGGAACAGGGAAAACCTCTCTTGCTTCTTCATGTGCCTATGATCTGGGAGCCAATCTTTTTACAATTAATGGACCAGAGATCATTAGTCAGTATCACGGTGAAAGTGAACAAACATTGTATGATGTTTTCACTTCAGCTAAGCAAGCTGCACCTGCTGTGGTTAGATTTTGTTATTCGTCAATACCATTTCAATTACATAAAAAAGGAGAGATATTCTCTTGCTAGTATTCTACACATGCGGATAATATAGAATCAAAAAAATGCATTGATCATTACATGGAATTCTATTAAGATATTATATGAAAGTCGAATTTATTCCACTCTCATTTGAGAGTGCGAATACAAGGAGAATCGTCTGATTCCTCTTTACCGAAGAAGCCTGTGCTCGAAATAATCGAGCACGGGACTATACGTACGTGAGATACATTAGGAATAGAAAAAGATTCTAATGGCCAACCAGTTCTTTTCATTGTCATGTCGGCAGCACTTGAAACCTACTCTTAGTATACTACCTTTTTAGGAGGCTAATGTCATAATTTCTTAACGTTTTCTCTCTCACCCTGTATCACGTGGAATAGAAAAATGAGCAATCTTTTGTTCATGACTTCCAGAACTTGAGTTAGAAGGATTCCTATCCTCAGATGCTTACCTTGGTATTCGAGATGAAAATAAAGGTTGACAAAAGCATTCAACATGCCTACATATATATTTTATTGCTCATCCATCTTTAGAGCAACATCATCCTTTACTCTTTTTTTAACATTTTAGGTGAAGTTAGAAATTTCCATTTTAAAATTGATTTAACACTGTTACTGCAATTGAAGATTAAAAACAAAAATCTCTTATGACCGATTTCGGGTAAGCTAGGTGTTATCATCCGTTTTCTCTTGAGTTATTAGTGACCCAAATTAGTAATAGCTGCTTATTATCAATGTTTATGGATTGAGTGCAGTATTTAACTACAAATGGTTTCTCTATACTTAAATGAGGACTTTTGAATGATCTAATTAGCAATGGCTGCTGATTATTGATGTGCATGGATTGAATTATTTAAGTACCAATGGTTACTCAATATTACAATGAGGAAGTATGTGGTGTCTTAATTATTACTAATTGAGGATTGATAATACGTACCTTCATTGATAATAGATATTTATTGATGAATTGGATGCGATTGCTCCAGCCAGGAAGGATGGAGGCGAGGGGTTGTCTCTTAGAATGGTGGCCACTCTGTTAAAACTGATGGATAAGATTGGCCGTAATGATCGTGTTATCTTGATTGCTGCTACAAATTGGCTTGAAAGTATTGATCGTGCATTGCTACGCCCAGGAAGATTCGATCAAGAAATTGAAATAGGTAGAAGTCTCTGATGTTTTTCATGTACTGCGGTTTCTATATCTATTCTAGGTCATGCTGTTCTTTTTTAAGATACTGTGTGCAACCATCCCCTAAAAAAAGGTATTGTGTGCAACTAAAACCAGTACTGGTATATGTGCTGAATACATGTAGGATTCGTTTTGATGGTAACATCATCCATTTAGGGTGGTATCAACAAATAATTCTAGGTGATTGATTATCCTCCCCCAGTGAAAAATAGACAATTGGTTATCTTGCATTTTAAGTACTTTGTGGTACTTAAGAGACATCAGGCCCCATGTACTGTTATCTGCACCACTTTAGTAGCTGTTTTCAGAACTTAGGGTAAACTGAGGTTGACTGCTTACAGATGGTGTCAAATGCAAGCTGACTATCATCGATGATAAGCCTAATGTTGAAACTATATGGTTGTTCGGTTGGTAAATTGTTGAGCAAGTCAAAGTTGATCAATTGTTGATTCACTTGCAGGAGTACCATCTCCAGGACAGAGGCTGGACATACTTCACCACCTTCTAAGTGGAGTTCACCACTCTCTCACTAGTGAGGAAGTTGAGTCCCTTGCTTTTGCCACTCATGGATTCGTGGGTGCTGATCTAGCTGCACTATGCAATGAGGCTGCATTGAGTGCTCTTCGCCGTTATATCAGTGTAAAAGAAAGTTCAAATCAACTACTTGGTGATCGTGACACAAATGTAGAAAAGACTAATATTCAAGAAATTGATGGTCTTTTGGGTTATGAAATAAGCTCATTATCATCATCTCTCTCAAAGTTAACCATGTCAATGGAGGATCATTGCTGGACCGGTAGAGGTGATATCGAAAGTATGGAGCCGGATGATAAGAAAGATGAGTTGCTATTGTTGGTGACTAAAGATGACTTTGAACAAGCTAAAATGAAAGTTAGACCAAGTGCAATGCGTGAGGTATCATTTTTACTTACCTTGTATGTTCATTTAGTGTTTCTTTCTCAGATTTCTTCTCTTATTACTTGCTGTGATTTCTTTCATAGTAGTTCTTATCTTGTAAGCGTCATTTCTTCTCTCTTGCTTTTTTCCCCCATATGTTTGTGTCAGTATCTGCGTCATGGAGACAAGCAGTGAAAACTAAACAAAAGTTGCACATTTCAGAACAATTGATATGAAGTTCTGGTATAACAATTCAATTTAATGAAAGGTGTTATTGATTTGGTTGGTTGAGATGCACCCTGGTGTGTTATTATCTTATGGGAAATAAACACCAACCTCAGTAAAATATGTGTGTGATCTGTAGAACCTAGCACAATGGTAATGCTTCCATCATTTCCTGTACAGGTAATGCTAGAGCTTCCGAAGTTACGATGGGAAGATGTTGGTGGTCAAACCAGGATCAAGAAGCAGTTAATTGAAGCCATCCAGTTGCCACAGAAATGCCCAGACGCATTTGAACGCTTAGGAATCCGCCCTCCTAGAGGATTGCTAATGATTGGGCCACCAGGTTGCAGCAAGACATTGATGGCTCGTGCTGTAGCTTCTGAAGCAAAAATGAATTTCCTTGCAGTTAAGGGTCCTGAGCTTTTCAGCAAATGGGTTGGTGACTCTGAAAAGGCAGTGAGATCATTGTTTGCGAAGGCAAAGGAAAATGCACCTGCAATATTATTTTTTGATGAAATAGACGGGCTTGCGGTAACTCGTGGCCATGGAAGTAATGGCATATCTGTTGCTGATAGGGTACTCAGTCAGTTGCTACAGGAAATGGATGGTAAGCCTTAGTACTTCCTTACGGACTGTTGGTTGGCCAGCAACTGGCCACTTGTTCACTCTTTCTGTGATCAAATCATTGATTTGTTATTATTAGTTAAATACTGGAAAGTGGTTACTCTTGTATTATAGGCTGTCATTGATTTAAGTGATGACTACACAAACCAAGTAGTCAAGCATGTAAATTAGATAAGATATGACGTTTCTACTACTGTATTTCTTTAGGTTCTACTGGTTGATTCCACACACGTGGTTCATTCTTGATACAAGTAACAGAATGATCTTATATAAGAAACCTAGGTTACATTCATTAAAATGAATGTTATTGCTGCACCCAAGGTGTTCACATAACTGAGGACCTAATATATACGTTACTTGGCTCTGTGCTATTTGCTTGTCTTTCCATTCTTAGTTGGAAATGCTGATAACCTACGATCTGGACTCATGTTTCATATCTTTGTCTGTTAGGTTTTGATCATCTATAATTGTTATGATTGCAACAGGTTTGGACCAAAGGATTGGTGTCACTGTTATTGCAGCTACAAATCGTCCTGACAAAATCGATATTGCACTTCTGAGACCAGGTAATCTGTCTTAACTACACAAACTATGCACGTGCATTTTATGGTCTATGTTCCTTGTTGGGTTACACATACAATTCTATCTATCTTCTGTTGGTTTAACTTCGTGAATGATGTATGTGCCAGGCCGTTTTGACAGACTGCTTGATGTTCAACCACCAGACGAAGCCGACCGTGTAGATATTTTCCGGATTCACACGCGCAGCATCCCTTGCAGTCACGATGTGAATCTGAACGAACTTGCCAGACTCACAGAAGGCTACACCGGTGCCGACATAAAGCTCGTCTGCAGGGAAGCCGCCGTAGCTGCTCTTGATGTATGCTACCCGCCCTTTGCCCATCCTGGTACGCAGGGACTAGACGTGTTTTCTTCACTAGAAGCTTGCTGATAAACCATTTGGATTTTCCACCAGGAGAGCTTTGACATCCCAGAAGTAGCAATTGTGCACTTCAAGTCGGCAATCGACCGAGTAATTCCGTCAGATATGAAGTTTTACCAAGAACTTGCGGCGCGGTTCCGCCGGCTCGTCGATGACACGGATAAAGCAACGACGCCGGGAATACATGCCGAACCTGCCATTTAGTGTCCTTCTATCCGTACATAGTGGCGAGCAGTTCACTGTAAGCCATTCCTTACCCCCTCCTCGTTACCTCGATGACTCATCGTTCGGTCCTAACATGCTGTTTTCTACTTCATCTGGTCCAGCTAATGCTAGAAACAATCAGCACAAGACTGCAATCCTCATTTTTGGCAGTGCCAGCTAAGAAATGGGCGTTATTGCTCAAGTGTATCTGAGCCTACATGATTCTACGGATCTACTACCTCTGTTCAGTGACCTAAAATGTCTTACAAAATTCTACAGGGGGAGTACTACTTAGTAGAATCCATGATGACCTTGCCAAACAAAAGGAAAAAAAAAAAGGAATTTTTTTTGACAGTTGCAGTATGACCCCCTCGCGCGTTTCCTGCAGCTGGAATTCGATCCTTTTGTTGCTGGTAGAGGATAGCAGTGCAAGTCAAGAGTTGCAGCTTTCTCCTCGATGTCCAATGGTTCCATCCAGTCTAGTACTCCCTCTGTAAACTAATATAAAAGCGTAGCGTTCTAAATGCTCTTGTATAGGGAGTACCATTTTGTAACGGTAGCTCTTCAAAGAGAGGGGATGCTGATTATTGGACACAATTGCCTGTGCAATTTCTTGCTAGTCATGTACCTGCGGAGTGTAGAAAAATTGTTGTAGAGACTGCTGAATTGCTGGTCGTCACCCATTTTCAAATCTCTGCACATCTTGGCTGCCAATAATGCCATTGATCCCCCCCAAAAAAAAACTCTGCCAGGCCTAGCCGATCGATCACTT